>OZ018317.1:12397998-13098998 GCA_963969495.1 Ceratothoa steindachneri | reverse complement strand
TATTTTCATATTATTCTCCATTTAATCAACTCTTCAGAATGCAATACAAATAAAAAACTTTTTTTAATAAAACGATTTTTAATTTGATGAAATTGCAGGACTAGTTTCGGAGTATGAAACTTCACTTTTCAGCTGTACAGCAACTGACAAAATAATGTCTTAAGACATTTCATATAGGGAAGCTTAAATATACCATAACAATAATAAGAGATAGAGTTGTCAAAAATACGTGGAAGGATCCATACACAGAATAATTGGCAGGCGTTCTCGTTCTGATAAAAAAAATCAGGATAGGAGAGAAAGGGAGAAATATACTCCATGTTCTGTAGTTTGACAAAATAAAAATTCGTTCTCTTCAAAATAATTTTTTTTTGCATTGAACTCTCGCTGAAGAAATTATGCGAACATCGAAAGAATATACTTTTTAAACAAGATCGGCTGGTTTTCTCGCAAAGGTTTCATGATAATGCCCCCAAACCTATGCAATTTCATTATATTATCATGAGAATGTAAACAACAGGATTATTAAATCATGACATGGTCCGCAAAGTTGTTTGAGAAGTTGGGCTAGAATAATAACTATAGAAAGCTAGTTATTCGATTTCTCCCGGAAGATGTGATCGTAATCAACGATAAAGAAACAAGGGCATGAAATAATGCCTTGTTTCTCACAAAATGCAATTTCGGTAGGGAGGAATAATTTGTTTCAACAAACTTGCTCAAGATCAAGTAGATCTCTACAAACAGTATATATATATATAGAATAATTAGCAATTAATAAACTATAGAATCACTGCCATCGAAGTAACATTAAAAAATGGGACTACGCCATGACCGAGTGGAAATACCACTCCCGGTTACTGCGAAGTTAGTCTACACCAGGTGTGTTTAGTCGCTGGTGAGGTACCGATTCGGTCCCTATTCACGTCGGTTTACATATGATGTATATGTAATGTCATCATTCAGATTCAGCTTTAGACTTATGCCCCTTCCCTTATTGTGTAATAGAAAGAAGGCTTCGATTTCTGTGTAAATCGGTGTCAAATCGCCTACCAAATTATTTATATCCTCAAATACGCGAGATTGTTCAAAGGCGAGAAGACAAGGAAGGCTTGCTCTCTCCAATAAATTCAAACTTCAAATTTATTTTCTTAATTATAATATATGATCTTTAACGGTCGTAAAATTCTATTTTACTCTCTGCTGAAAATATTACACAGACGAACTCAAAATTTCTCTAGACAAACAAACTGTGTAATCTAATTCAGGGTTAAAGAATTCTCTATAAATCCTCGATCATTTCAAAGAGTCGCATTCGCGAATAGAAAGAAATATCAGCACTCTTTTAAATCTTTATTAATAAAACTTGTTAATTTACACACAAAATGTAATATTTGATCTAAATGCATAATATTTCCCCAAATTATCCAACCTTTTATAAGTATTTGAGACTTAGGAAATCAAGCCGTTTACCGAATCGAAGGTTGTGCGGCGAGACGTTTATTAAGTTATTTATCTCCAGATGCTCCACATCCCTAAGAAGGGAGTGAAGATATGCCCTCAAGTCCTTCAGAACCATTAGCTGCATACTCTTATTACTAATTTTTTTATTTACTCTAAGATATCTATGTTGTTATCAAATTATGGCTTCAATTATAGTTATCGTTCACTAGTTTTGGATGGATGCTTTCATTAAATACACAATAATTTCCTCATAACTTTTTAGTCGCTGCTTTTTGTAATGCATTTTAATTTTCAAAGAATATTCTGCTTTATTTTTAAGGAAATTATACAAATATTTTCAAGAAAAAAAAAGATTTCGGCTTGTTTTTTTCTCTCTCGATTTGGATGTTGCTATAGATTGGCGAGAACAGCTCTTCCGAATGTTTGGTCGCTATACCTTTCCATTGAACGTAAATTTACAGTTATGAATTGAGAGACAGAAATTTGTGAGGAAAGAGCAAAAATCAAAGCTAACTCTACATTACAGATAGCAGTAATTAAATTAGGTCATCCATGAAGTTTAGGTGCAACCTTTTTTGTTTCCTGACACACGTCTTTTATTTTCAATTGAGATTTTTTGAAATTGTAGATTTTCCTAAGAATTGAGGTCATGATCTCAAATATAATCAAAACATTTCTTTTCCCTTTTGGATAAAGAAAGTTTAACGCCCTCTTTCATCCCTTGTTAGATAAATACAGGGGTGGGAAACTATAGTGGGAGATTTAAGAGAGGTAAAAAAGAAGCCTGAGAGAGAAAGCACCAGTTTCTCATGGGCAATTAGGGTTGGGAAGTTGGGCCGCTCTCCAGGTTTCACTTGCAGCATGGACATAGTCCTGTTACACCATCCACCACTTTGCGAGGAAATCCTTCCCGCTTTGGAAGGGAAGTAATTTGGTCCCGTATTAAATTGTTCTCTTTAGAATATCGTTACATAAGACTTTCAACAATTATTTCTTATGTCTTAATGAAATAACAGCCCAGCGGACAGGGAAGAAGTTCTAAACCTCCTCACGTGACAACGAACAGCAGCGACGAGAGCGTAAGTATGCAAAAGCAGCCAAACCACAGCTGCAACAACAACTTACCCCGGCACCCTCTTTAAGACGTGCGACAAACAGCGCTGATCGCGCCTGAGCCTCCCCCGCTACTAGAATACCACAGGATTGATGGCCACCAGGAGGACGTCCTTCTCGCGAGTGACAGCCGACACTTAAACTTTCTACATCAAAATTGCGACTTATATATTTTTGATCTATTTAAACTATCAATGACTGGCTTCCATTCTCCATTGTATATTTAACTATGAACGAAGCTTAGATCTAGCTAAACCTTTCAGCCATCCAATTACTTGAATTGGAAATTATTTAGTTTTTTATTTTAAATCATACAACATAAAATATTTTACCATTATGTCCTAATTATATTCAAATATATTCAAGTAAATCTAAGGGCTATCCTAAAACCAATTTACTTAATTAAAGTCAGAAAGACACTTTAATATTCTGGTGGTATGTAATATAATCGTCTTACTATTATATACCAATCTGATCAATGCAGAGCTCTCGTACTAACATTTGGTGAACAGGTGATTAAAAATGAATTATCTTGCCACTCTCTTCTGAAGTTTGCGTAAAAATACAAGGTCAGAATCATCTGAACAAAGATTTTCTTAATCTTAAAATATTTTATAAAAGTACAACACATACCTATGCATATACAATCAGTAATTTTATGCACCACCGGAGAGGGACATAGAAAAGAATTACAATGCTGATTCAAAAAAGTTTTAAGTAATTCTAAGTGTGAGAAAGTTTGTTACTTGAATGACAATATCTTATCTAGCTATCTAGCATTCAGAAGATTTTAAATTTTATTGCACTTATTTTTTTAAAGCAAATGTTTTCGCATATACCCTTGTCGCCATCCAAATTTACATTTATATAATTCTAAACTTTAAAATTTATTTAAAATTTAACGGAAATATTTGGCTTAAATTTTCCTTTATGTTTCATTTTTATAATATTTTACATACCCCCAGAATACTAAAGTGTCTTTCTGACTCCAATTAAGTAAATTGGTTTAAGGATATCCCTTGAATTTACTAAAATGGCAAATGTTCCAAAAGTCACATCGAGATTGCGCGAGAGATTACTGATAATATGTAAAGGATTTATATTAATCGGGGTTTCTATTTACTCTTCCTTTTCGATTCAATGTTCATAATTCTGTTTAATCCAGATTTCGCTTATCTCAATTTTTTTATTATTACCTGATATGGGATAGATTTTAATAAAATAAGCTCTATGTAATACCTTAATTATTTGTTTTCTTTCGTTTGTCATTTTCTCGAAGCAATTCCTTGATCCAAACTTACGAAAATGGAATCTAATTTTCTTTGCATAACTGATAATCCCATTGCAATTAAAGTTTAAGGTGTAACGCTCTTTTCGCAACCGTATAAGAGATAGATACGATAGAAGAAAAAGGCATGATAGATAAAACTAAATTTTTATGTCAGGTTCGATACCGGCAAGAACGGACACAATCATCAGTGGACGAAGAGATCTGGCTACCAATTGGTAGACGCGCTGTGCTTAGCCCTGTATTCGGGTTGGTAGATCTTATACCTCTCATCGACAACAAAGCCAATTACAACACTGCTTTTTTTCCTCTCTAATCTTCACAGCGCAACACATACACACACTCTCTGTTCAAAGGAATCTAGCTGATAGGTATCTATATTCACTTATCTAGGATGTGCAACTGGTTTTTCTGCCCCGGAGCCTCGAAGGTTCCATTTGAACATTGTTTCTGTCAAAACCATAATACTTCCTTGCACATCTCCCAGAAAAAGATCTAACCCAGACATTTATTTCTATTTTATTATGCGGTCGGGATCCGCTTTGGTTAAATGCAGATTGGCGAACTAATATTATTACTACTAATGGAAGTTAATAGAAAGAGAGAGGCTAATGCAAATGATAAAAAAACATTTAAAATTATTAGTGACCCTAAATCATATTTTGAGATTTTATGAAGAATTCTCAAGAACAAGTTCTTACAAAAAAAAAACAGATACCGTCCTCTAACTTTAATCCAATATGAACAAATTATGTTTTTCAATTAGGAAGTGGAGATGTATAAAAAGAGATAGAATATATCATCTCCTAAACTTGATATCCCTGAAATCACTAAGTAAATTCAGATATACATACAGTGATGAATGAAAAACGATAAGTAAACCTTAGACAGAATATGAAGTATTGCATTCTTATGTACGTACCAGCTAAGAAAGGTAATTCACAAATGGACTTCATGTTCTATTTATACCAGAATTTTTCTCAAATATAAAGAAAAGTATTTTCTCTAATGACCTTTATGAATATCATGTTCTTTCCTTAACTTTACATAATTCGAACGAAAGTGACAGGAAAACCTTTTTCTCTTTATTGCCCTTTTTTTAGCTGAAGACAATCTTTTCTAATTCTGTATATATGTCGTGGTATAGCCGACTATATAGTATAATATCTATTATAAGTACAAAGGGGAGAGCTCAGACTATTAAAGCGAACAGTCAAATGACTGAACGCTACGTTGATGCGCGGATTAGAAAGGTTAGGTTGAGGCGCGGGATCAATATGCTTAACTAATAAGGTCAAGTTAAAGGTTGGCGGAGAGTCTCCTCATGCGGGAGATGGGGAATAACCCCTGTTTTGATGAATTCCCAGTGGGGAGCTGAGGCGCCAAAGAGTCAGCGATAAACAGTTCTTTTACCCCTCTCTCTATCTCTCTAGGGAAAACTGCTGGAATGTACGACCGCGTAGGGGATGTTCTCCAAACATTACTTGGATCGTAAGATAGGGATGGTGGCCCATCTGGGCTTGTTTCGCCATGTGACTCTCGGCCGCGTGGGGTCTGGCTAACCACGTGACTTCCTGCAACGTGCTAAGCATTGCGAAAAAGAGCAAAAAGGGGTATCCTTCGACAATAGGTTTTTCTTTTAAACCGTATTTTTTTATGATATTTCTTTTGTTTTATTTTAGATTATTCGCGAAAACTTTGGTTTGCGGATTAAAGACCTCAATGGGAAATCGGTTGAAAAAGTTTAAACAAAAGCATGAAAGAGAAAGAGATTTTTTTGCAGTTTCTCTGTATGTGGAGTGAATCAAACAAACTAGATGTATTTGGTTTTTATATAAAAATATACTTTCAATGAAAAAAATACCCCGATCTGGTTTTGAGTAAAGTATAAAATTAAATGCAAGGAGTAAAACTATAATGGGAATAGAGGAGTAGAAATTGAAAATTGTGAGTTTAGGCAGTGAAATTATTAAATATTTGGATTACGTAATGGTTGCACTAGGCAAACCATATAGCAAGCATTATTTGTTTATCTATGAGTGGTGCCTTCTTAACTAATTTTTCTCTTCTTATTTTATTCCTCATTATTCGCAAAAAAGAAACGCAAATGGAAAAGCGAAAATATATATTTCTTTCTCAAAAAAGGAAACTCGTATTAATATTGGTGATGATTTAAGATTTTTACTGTGTTGATTGCTCATATATGTGAGATCAGTATCTGACCTGTATATTAAATCATATGTATACCTAAAATTACAGGCAGAAAAAGCGTAAGCTACGGGCTTCCCTGTGTGAGAGAAGGAAATAGATTTCGCAATAATGCACCACTTACCCTGGATTCCCCGTATGCCCTCAAAGCTAAAACTTAGTGCCAATAGTTTGACTCGAAAACAACCGATCTTTGACGCTCTCTCGTTAGCGCTGAAGTGATTAAATTGGGCTTAGCTCACACATCTTTCATATTTAATATATTTAAAAACATTTCTATCCCCTTGATCTCAACGCATCTATCTCATCAAGAAATCTTCTTTTCCATCGGACGCCATTCACCAAGGCCTATGTAAGTCACTAGAGCTTATTTGCCTCTCCTGTGCTCCTAATCAAGGTCTCTACATCACGACACTCCATTCGCAAACCGATATACCTCATATGTGATTTTTCACCACAGTGCCTGTCTTGCCTAGTTGCATTCTTCAAGCATGTTACAACCTCTAAACCATGTTATTGCATTGCATGGACTTCAGCAATCACCAAGAACTACCAAATCAAACAAAACCCACAAGAAACCATGGGGATCAAACATTCGGCGTAACTTGCCCATCCAATGGGACAAATACAAGGAATGATCTCCAGTTGCAAGCAACAGCGTGATTCGTTGGTCATTTTTGTTCTATCAACCTTCGAAGCCACACCGTGAGGGGCGAATCTTCTTGCAGCCGCCCTCAAATTGAAAGTCAAATGTTTTCTCATTTCACCTTTAATCTAAAATTTAAATTAAGCTAAAGGTTATTTTGGCGATCGTTTAAAATACTTTATTTATAAAGTTTCGTGCAACATATCTTTATTTCATTAACTCTCTCTTTTGCTTGACCTTTCATCGTTTCTCTTACAGACACGCAAAGCTCGAACATCAAAACTCTCTCTTCTTTAAAGATGCGCCCTCAATTAGATCTTCCAATTTACCATTTAACAATAAGATTAATCATTTAGTCAAGCATTAAGCATTGATATAATCACTCCTGAAATACATACACCAGCATTAACCCGGAGTCCATTTCTTTAACCTTCATAAACCATGCCACTCTCTGCGAACTCATAGGTCTAAGGCTTTCCATGATTTTTGAAAACCGCAATTTAATAAAAAGAACGTTTAATTCCAACCTAAAAAGTCGTTTATATTTCCTTTCCTTATTGTATAAATGCATTTACTAATGTTATATACTTACCATTCTTGAACCTTTTTAATGTTAATACTGGCTGTTGTGAATTTTACATGGAGGAACAAGGAAATAAAATTAAGAATAGAAGCATCCTACCCGGGGTGCCACATAGACAGTTGAGAGTAAGGATCGGAAAGGAGCTCGGCTGAACAACAGCCGAATATTCGATGCCTCCTCAGAGTGCCGCGCTGATAAGATGGAGTAGAGCTCAAACAATCTCCTTTTCAATACCTTTTCGAAATATCATCTCACTTTCACATAGCTCATCGTTAGCAGTCAGTAATTTAGTGCTAATTAATAAACTAAAACTACAGTCTGTCCTGATCATTAATCTATGTTGCACAGTAATGATGAACCCATGCATCAGATCCGATGTTGCCCCACTGACTTTTGAATAATTAAACTAGATTAAAGAAGAGTTAGCTATTTTGCTGAGATTTGGATGAATGTCGTGTAGTGATTTTCATCCGAGAAAATATAATTTATTATGGAATAATAGTACAAAAATATAACTCTAGAAAACTTGTTTAGAAGAGCATTAAAACAGATAATGATGATGCGTCTTATTAAGCTTGTTATTCGATTTGTCTTGATCAAAGGCTTGAATTGCATTTAATCTAAATAGCGTTCGTAGTTAGGTAGTAATATTCCCTCGAACCTTTGTTCGTCTGAGGCTAGTAAATATAAAATTATAGGAAGGAATCTAATTCGAGATCGTTTTGATTACTGCTTTAGAGCTAGAAATATTGGAACAGTGATACAGTTAATTTTGTAATTGTGGATTCTGTAAAAATAAAAGTAATCTCCACTGTCGAGGGTTAGTGAGTGGGTAATCCCAGTCCCACTTCCTAGGCATATATTATAATCCCGCACCAAGGTGAAGTGGAGGTAAAGTGTAGCCAATGCACCTACCGTAGCCACTTCCGTTTAATAAGAATAACCTAGGTGCTTCCCTTTTGATCAAAGTTAAGATAATGATCCCCTGAGTGTGTTCTCACTCAGTAAAAACCAGTCATGGGTGGACTTATGTAATATTGAGAATTAAGCCGAGTGGATTGCTTATTAATTGCCAAAGGATCGTCCAAAATAGTTAAACACACAGATACAAAAATAATCTTTAATATACATCAATTAAAAATATGAAATAGCGTATATAGATATAAATAGGATTAATCTTTGCACTGAACAGGTAAGTCTATATATAATGTCGTGGGGATTACACTTGAATTCTACGTACTAGGATGCTCGCGTCTCAATTGCACCCGACAGAATGAATTTAATAATATTATAGAATTAAGCACTGAATTAATCACTTAAAATAATTAAGGTTATGAGCTCAGGATCAAAATTCTAGTTAACGGTTAAACTGGTGAAGTTAAGGGAGGGGATAATTCACTTTAACGATACCTTGGAGTTCGTAAGTATTTGGAGGGTGACGGTGAATGTCTTCTTCTTCTGACGAAGTTCACACTTAGCCCGCTCGTACGAGGTTACCGAATGTGTTGGTAATCCTAGATCGGCGTCCTGATATAATGATCCTAGGCCGGATCACGAAGACGAGTCAAACTGTGACTCAAATTGGAATTCTTTTCCTCGAAGTGTTCGTTCCGATTATTGACTCCTGGAGTGGGTAGCCAAAATGATTACCTAGCTGCGTCTATTGTAATCCGCAGATGGAGGTCCTGTGGAACCACTGACTCTGAAGGGGAGAATCTGCGAGAAGTTCGGCACCTGAAAGTACCGTGACGGCAACAACTAATTCCCCGAAGTTTCTCCCATGCAACGGGCGAACTGTTTCCTTTGTAGGACTAGCTCCACACACAACGTAGGTCCAAGATCTTCTGCCTAACCCCAAGGAGAATTTTCCCTTTTATTTCCCTTATGAGCTAAAATCGAGAGGCAACACCGAATTCTCATAAAATCCATATCGTCGCGCGAAAGACCTTTTGTCTGCTGCCAGAAATACGAAATATTTGTGCCTCGCCGCATTTCGAGCTTTCCTCGTTTCCAACTGCTGGTTTATGATGCCGCGAAAAGGGGTGAAGAAGATTCGATGTGAAAAGGCGAATTTGAAATAAGGGGGGGGGGGGACACGCAGCTGTGTTGGTGTACTTATGTATACACTAATGTATGGGGTATTTAGACTTCTACCTCCAACTTATAGAGAGTGACAACGTATGGTAGCTTCTTATATAAATCGTGAAGGTCTTGAATCAAGATCAGGCAGTGATAGGCTGCTGAAAGATAAATAATGATTAACTATAGTCATCTATTGACTCTTACAGGGAAGGAAAATGGTATTTTTCGCATCCTTCTTGCAAAGATGGATCATATCTTGAAAGCATCGTTACTTTGGTGTAAAGTTCATCTGACAATCTTAAAATGAATAAGAAAAGTGAGTAAGAAAACGACGTTACATCCGATTTTGCTGGAAATAATTTGATGACATGAAGCACTTGGTTGTTTGTAGCAACTTATTCCTCGTTCTAGAAATTTGCTGAAACCAGAGAAGGTATTGTTTGGGGAGTTATGGTACCCACATTTACTCATAAGGCATGAAGCGCTTGTGGTCTAAGAGGTTAGGTTGTGATGGCTTTTGATAAGGTTAGTCTATATCTAGTAGTTATAAAGATATGAGATGCTTTTTAGAGTCCTCGAGGTATGTATGGCCTTTGAAACCTGTTGATCGTGATATGGTAGGCTTATTTATATTTTACAGAGAAATATCATTCTTTTCTTACCAGTACAAGAGATGTTCCCTCCTAACGTCATTCCACAGAAAATACAACAGTCGTGAAAGACAAAATTCTCTCTTGCTCTGTAAGCGCAGTCTCATGAATGAGTGAGAATTACTAATGAATTATCCGTAAGAAATCCAGCTAGCACAGCGACTTAAACAAGCTCGGAGATTTTAAAAAAATTTGATCTCAACGTGTGGGTATTCATAATTATTTTGCAGGACGCGTAGAGGTCCGTTTTTATTGGCTTTGGGCCTAGAAAAACCAGCAGGTGCTGTCAAGATGTATTCCAAAATTGCGCACCTTGATCGATGTTCAAATTTGCTGGAAAACTAAAACTAACGTTCGAACCCGTGGATGAATCGCTCAAAAGAAAATCCTGCCATCTTAAGGCCATAAGACATACTCTTATATTAAAAATTTTGAATGGTATGATGAGTCTTATTTTTAATATCCTCTTCATTGAAGTTAATCAGATGAAACGCCCTTTGAATTTATTCTTCGAGACTATGAATTTCTTATGTAGCTTTTTAATTCAATCGTGGAAAAACGGACATGTATATTAATGTCCAATCATTTGAGTATTTAATCGTAGTTAGTCCTAACAAATCTTTAAACTTATCTGGATTGTGTAGGGGTTTGATGAATAGGAGAGTTCCATGATGTTTAAGAAGAGGGGAACTATTCCATGTTAGAGGACAGTATACATATATTTGAATTCCGGTTTAGTTACTTTCAGGCATTCGCGATCTGAATTACAAAGGTGAAAAGACAAAAGAGGAACTTTGGTTTTGATATGATGGCCTACCTAATGATTTAGGGGAATATGAGTTGGGGTGAGTGCGTTAGACCAAGTGATTGTTTGAAAAAAAATACAGGTAACAATTTTCCGCCTCACTGAGGGATGTGATTGGAAGCGGGCAATTGAGATGAAAAAATTAAATTGGGTCATGCGATTTGTGATACCGTCAATAAGTGCGGATCTACGCATGGAGTTCGTAAGTATTTGGAAGGTAACGGTGAATGTCTTCTTCTTCTGACGATGATCACACTTAGCCCGCTTGTCCGAGGTTACCGAATGTGTTGGTAATCCTAGATCGGCGTCCTTATATAATGATCCTAGGCCAGATCGCGATGGCGAGTCAAATTGTGACTCAAATTGGAATTCTTCTCCTCGAAGTGATCGTTCCGTTTTTTGACTCCTGGAGTGGGTACTTTGCTCAAATTTAAACCAAGAATTGGATAATTCCAAACTGCCACTAAGTAAACCAATCGAATGTCTTGTGTAGATTATGAGCAATAGCAAGAGACTCTTAGAAAGTTGGAATATTCTGGTTTGCTGAACTTAGGTACAAAATGGTTTACATGTGTACCTGTTGTTGTGGTCTCGTGTTGATGAGAAAACGTAAGTGTGCGATACAGTCAATAATTTAAAAGGGAGATGGACACCGTTATTACTCAAGCTTTATGATTTCCGAATCCGCGCATGGCTGACGATACTTACCTTGGAGATATGCCTTAAATGTTTGGATAAATTGTATGTCGGCAATGAATAAGCGCACAAGATAGAGCGAAAGTGTATATTAGGATATGGATTTTGAGAAACCTATAGAGAAAACCCTAGCTAGAACCAGTTATTTGCTGACAACATAGAATTTGTCAAATATATAACATATCTTCAAATAATTACTACTACTAGAAATATTTTTCTATTGTTAAAGAAATTTCAGAAACGTAATCTCTTTGTAGCTCAAAAATTAATATTTAGTTTTGATATAAGATCATTATTCTCCAACATACCTGTTAATCAAGTAATAGAAGGTATACTTCAGAGAGCTTTTGCTAACTCAAATTCACTACTTAAAACTTAAGCAGCCACTACAACTCACATTTAAAAAAGAGCTACTTAATGTTCACTGACAATGTTTACCAACAAATCGATGGCGTAGTTATGGGTTCCTCCGTTGCTCCCATTGCTGCAGCCATCTTCATGACGAATATGGAGTAGATATTTTTGATAAGTGCCCTAAAAATTTGCCCCCACCCCCTATTATCGTAGTTATGTAGACCACTGCCTCGTCATATTAAATACTAAAGAACAAGCCATCAGTTTTTCGATTGTATAAATGCCTTTTGGTAAACTGTGAGAGAATGACCTCGAAAGACCACCGTGAGAGGAAGCCCCTTGGCGGTACCCCTATATTCTTTCAAGGCTACGTGAGCTAGCGTGAGAACTTTAGAAAGTGGAGGAAGAATCCGTCACTCGCTTAATCACCCGTTCGACGCCAATCGTAACCTCCCCCTTCCCTGCGATAACGCCGTGCGTGGCCATATTAACTCTACCCCCATGTCGCGAGGCGAGTTTGATCGTCTAGAACGAAGTGTTATCAGGAATTGTGTTTGATTAGACTGGCGCCAAGAATTCCTTGGGGACCGCAAGGCCCTGAGGCGTCTAGCAGAGCAGCCACCCTGGTATTTATCCGACGAAGCTCACCATCTCTCGGAGGAGATTGAAAGCCCGCCATTCACTCCGTCCGGACTGCCGTCTATTTCCCGTGACTTTCCGTACTCGTCGCCGGACGTCATCGAAGATCTCGTTAGCATATCTACCTTCTTTAAGCTTTGGCCCCTTTTCAAAGGAAAGCTATCGATCACCCTTCTTCCTGGAGAGTTATGCGGCCCTCTCATCTTCAACACCGGTTAAAGATTCCAGTCTTTCGAGACTGAGACTCCCTGCCGATCAGTAGAATCATCTCAAGTTGAGATTTCGTCTCTCTGAAGCAGAGAAAATCTTATACTTCATCACGAATTAATCCAACCCCATCTTCGAGTCCTTCTCGTCAGGACTTTCCAAAGTAACTTCTTGAAGACCTGCCTCGTTGTCTTCCCTCTCCCATCCAATTCGCCCGCGCTTGAAAGTAAAATGATCGTGCATGGTCATCCCCAGATTACTTCGTTACTCTTCACTTAATTTATTTAACAAGCATAAGAAATTCTTTCCCTTATATATATATATATATATATATATATATATATATATATATATATATATATATAAATATATATATATCAATTCCACCCCTTTTTATATATATTAAAATTATATTTTGGAGGTATTCTCTTTATATATCCTTTGAACTGAAACTTGGAAAGCCATTAATCTAAACTCGGTCAACCTTAATTCGCACTCTCTATGTATCGCCAGACATAACTCACGCGGCCTGTGACCAGCTGTCTGCCCGTACTTGTGTAAGACTCTGAGCGCCGAGCTAGTCTATACAGGTATACCTCGACATACACCAACATCAAATATACGTTTAAATTCGAGGAGGATAATTTCCTTCCATTTCTGGATATTCTGATTAATAAAATGAATACCTCTTTGTATCGAAATCCAACTTTTACAGGCCTTGGACTAAATTTCGTCAGTTTTTGTGATCAACTCTTTAAAATCATTGCTATTTAAACCTTACTTCACCGCTCCTATCATTTATGCTCAAAATACTCAGTCCTCCAGAAAAAAATGACTTTCGCAATTTCTCTAAAATTAATCTATTACCCACAAATTTATATGGTCACTTACTCAAGACATTTTTAAACCAGCTACACGAGCCAAAGTTACACATAAAAACTGTCAGCAAAGATTCATTTTATGTATCATTACCATAGTCAGGTTCCTTCTGCCGCTCTTTCCGGGAAGAAATCCTTAATTTTCTAAGGAAATAGCTCAACGATATTCAATTTAAAATAATTTTAACTAATATTTTTCCAATATGTTTATGGTTTAACGAAAAGCACACACTCTTCAGGAACTTGCAGAGTGGCCTAGCATATCATTTTATTTGTCGCCGATTTGTTCGAGACACCGATGTAGGTAGCATAGATTGGTTTTTGTATTCAAGAGTGTGTTATAATTTAGGCATCATCAATAAAATTGGAAACCTTGAACACTAAGGAACCATCAGTATGAGGAATCACATTATACAAAGTAAATCCAATTTAAGCGCCAATAATTTTACATTCCTACACCATTACAACATTAAGATTTCCTTCCATATTTGAGAATAAATATAGATCAAAATATTAAAAATTCCTTCAACAATGACTCAACTGATGTTCGGCTCCACTTAAGTTGACTTGTTTCCCCAAAACATGTTTCTTTCTTGTCTTCAATCTTTATCCTATCCAGTTGAATTTATCTCCTAGTTATCCTTGATAAGTACCTCTGGTGTATCCTAATCGATTCCTTTTCCTAAATAATCTAAATTTTGGCATCATGTGCCGATTATTAAATTAGCTAGAGATATTTATTTGATAAACTAATATTTAATGAGTTAATAAATAATTCGATCTGTTAACGATAATTAAAATTTCCTTAATCTTAATACCAAGATATTTAATTCTCAAATATTTATTAACAGTTGAATCATTTTAAATTTCAGGGAATTTATACGTTGAAAAAACATTCATGCGCTCTGCAGTCAATAAAAATGGAAGCACACTTTGCAGTTACGTTTTCAGAAAACTTACATGAAAGAGAAAATAACTTTACTGAGATGTGTTAAATGCTTGGCTAAATTATATGCCTAGAGTAAATAAGCGGCCAAGATAGGCTGAAGGGATATATTAGGATTGTGCCTTTTGGGAAGCCAATAGACAAAACGTATACTAAAAGTGCTTATTCGCTTCCGACATACAATTTGCCAAACATATACTACATTTCCTCAAATATTTAACAACACCCAGTATATAATATTGAATAGTTTTTTTTAGCTAAAAAATTCGGGACCTTAATCTTGTTTCTGATCAAAAGAGATAATAGCATATTGTACAAAAGGAGGTTGCACGTTCTTTTGGTGAAAGAGCACTCTTATTCTATTGGTTAATTCTGGCCTTTTTTCTTAAATTATCTCCAATAAACAGTCTAAATAAAAAACCAAGAAACTTCTTTGATGATAGTCGGATTTAAGATAAGAACTTCAAAATATTATACAATGCATATCCTACAAAACGCGCAGGAGAATCTTCGGTGGATGATAATCGTGCTCGGGTAGATTATTGTTTTTTTTCCTCAGACTAAAATATTGTAAAGAAGGTTTAACAATCCTAGTGAAAATTGGTTCAAGTTTTTAGTCGAAAACAGAGAGATAAATAAAAGTTGGTTCTTTGTTGCAAATGTATATCTAATAGGTTCTGAGGAACCAGAGCCTGCAATCGTAAAACCCTGGCCTATCTCCTTTAAATGACAATTTAATTTAAATTAGTTGATTTTTTTTTCCTACGTTTATATTTATTTTATTTGTAAAAGAATATGATGAAATTTGTGTGATTGTGTTGAAGTAGGTTGATCTTCAAGATTGATTCCAAAGCAAAAGAACGCCTGAATATTTGTGGAATTACCCAATAACTACCAATTTACTACAATAAAGTAAATTTAAACAATCCAATAGTCTTCAAAGACAAGAATTCTAATTTAAAATCTACTAAGTTGGTAGAAACAAATCCGAAAGTTCCAATGAGGACTTCAATTTCCATCCAAGCAGCCACAACGCTTGTATGAACATTAAACCTTTTTATAATGATGTGTATCATTGCACCTTCTGGACGGTGGAGTCTAATTACAATCTAATAACTAACAGGACCGAGATGTTATAATCAAATTACTGGTCGAAATTACACCAATCCTAAGAACAACCCTTGATCCTTGTCGATTTTAATACACCGCCCCCCCTTTGAGCATGCCCTCCAGGTTTCACTCTAGATGTGAACCATATGTATCCGTGAATTTGACCTATGAAAACACTGAATTCAGACACCAAGCTTCATTGATGGTTTGAGTCTGCTCACTTTCTCATGCTTTACATACTGGGTAAATCTTCTCTCGCGGCGCGCACTATAAATACATTATCTCACTCTACCTTCCATACTTTTATTCCACACTTTAGGCTTTTATGTAAATAAGGAAAAGAAAAAAAATATATATATGCCTTTGGGGCTAAGTACAGATCCATGCTGTTTTACCAGAGCAAGATTTTTCAACTTAGACAGAAGCTTTCTTTTTCCTTATACTATCGTTCCCTCTTTTCCACTAAATCCTATATCTATATCTTCTAGCTTAACATAACCCGACCACTGACCAGCAGTTGCTTGCAAAGAACTCCGTTGTCGAGCCAGAAACAGAGGTTTGATAGAAGCCACGAGCCCCAACATAACTGCGACTACTTATAGGGCAGGGCCGATTTATTAGAATAGTTGAGAATGTGCGCAAATTGGTAGGCAGGTGAGTTTCCCTCACTACTGGAGACGGGAATCTTTTGCAAATTAAGATTTGAAGAGAACCATTCTCCATTGAGGAGAGGCAGAAACTCACATGCAAGATGGCCTCGACAGACTTTACGAGACTTCCCTCGAAGCTGCTACTTAATGGAAAAAGTGAAAACTCCAAGGGTTTGCCCATCCCCCCGCAGGCAGCACCGCCAAAGAAACTTGACCTGATTTATAAAAAGATAGAGTCATAGATATGGTATCTCAGTAGACAGGATTTGAATTATTAGAAAAAATAACATTCAGAGAACCACTAAAACATAATAGGTCATCAACGGAAATGACCAAACATATCCTAGAAATAGGACTATTCGCATTTAGTAATTGAATCCATACAACAACATTTAAAGAATAGACTTCCTAAAAATTTAAATCTACTTTAAATGTTTCGCTATGAAGGAGGACACGAGAGAAAAATAACCGCACAAAGAAAAGGCATTATTTCTTGAACCAGACCAAGAAATGCGGTAAGAGCTTTATAGCTATTATATGTCAAAAATGATGACAAGAGATCAAAGTAAACGACCGGGAACCAGAGGAGAACACAGAAATAAAAAAATTAACACATAAGCATCCATGGCTAAGAGAATCTCACAAGAAAAAATTACAATAACCAACCTTGACTTAGGTTCGAACATAAATATAAAAGCGTGCATCCTTCACTAAAGCGGCTTAAAATTTTTTAAAAAGGTTCATCTGCAACAACTCATTAATAAAATGCTAAAAAAGGACCTTGAACCAATGAATTTCACTATTTAAACCTTAAAGTATAGAATTACAACATAATTTACACAAATTTAATAGGAAAGAGGTTTGATGGGGCAGCAATAACAATCATGCAAGTACTACAATAAAAGGCTCTAAAAGGATTAACCGAAGCGTATTTAACAAGTGAGCTAAAAATATAACTTAAGAACATTATAATGACCACTGGATATCAGCCACCGATTCTACATATAAATAAACAACTAATTTAAATAACAAAAAATAATTGTGAAATCCATCAGATTTCGGATGTTTAGAAATATAAAGTAAAGCTCAAAACCTATGTCGTGGTATAGGAAGGACCGAGTGATGGCTGGAGTTCGTAAGTATGGGTTGTTTACATACGTCAAAACTCGTCCTGGATTACGTTTTATTTCTAAGAGTGCTATATATTTTGATTATTATTTATTATTATTATCGGATTATTTCTTCTTTAATCTTTAAAGGTTCCTAGTGCCATGCTTAGCGTTTCAAAGATTTATAAATTTTTTAAAAAAAAACTAAAACTTTAATTAAAACCAAAAAAGTTAAATCAAGGAAATTTGACACACTAAATACATAGAAATGAATTCAACAAATTTAAGTGAGGCTTTCTAAAATGACACAAAAAACTTGAAATTCTAGTGATGGTTGACCCACAGCTCCCTTTAATATAAAAAAATGCAAATGGACTTTACTGAAACGGATACCGGGGTTTAAATACCTGTATAGCTTCCTACTAAAATCGGGTTTGAGTCTGACCTTGAACTCAATGGTTACGTAACCTCATGAATGTTGTTTGCTGGCTGACGCGTGACGCTTGTCAAGATGTGTTTGTACGGGAGGAATAGCTTTAAAGCCACTGAGGCTCTTGGCGCGTGGGGCAGATGGGGGAGGCAAGCGACTTCGGAAGGAAATGATATCACCACGGGACAGTGAAAGAATGTTTCTTTCTTTTCTTCGGATTACTCTGGGGATAATTCGCAATGAAAAGCGCTGATTTAATGCTTGAATCCTTTAAATCAGGGGAGTGCTAGGGGTAGTTCACTTAGGGTGTTGGTCAAGGGCAAGGACTATCTCTGTATTTTGGGATACACCAGGATAGGAAGGTTTCTATGACAAGAATTAGTTGAACTTGCTTCTTAAATCAAGTTAACTTAAAGTTCGGTGTGATCCTCAGGAACTGGCTCGAGGATGAGATTCTTCTTAGTTCCGGTATTCTTCAATGGCAACGACTATTTTGGTGCTTTGGGGATCCACCAGAATAAGGGGAGGGTGTTTTCTCATGTGAGTAAGTTGAACTTCTTTCTTAAACCAAGTTACCTTAAAGTTCAGTGTGACCACCGGGAACTAACTAGAAGAGGAGCTTCTTCTTAGTTCTGGTATTCCTCAAGGACTATATCTGTGCTTTGGGATACACAAGGATAGGGGGGTTTTTCTGATGAGAGTAAGTTGAACTTGATTCTTAAATCAAGTTAACTTAAAGTTCGGTGTGACCAACGGGAACTAGCTCGAGGATGAGCTTCTTCTTAGTTCCTTGTGTTGGTATCCGGGCCTCTCACCGGGAACTTCGTCGTCTTGATGACTTGCATAATCTACCAAGTTTTCCAAAGATATTTGCTTCTATACGTAACCACCCGACTGGGTTAGGGGCAGGAGGGGGGGAGGACGGTCCGCATGAAGTCTCCTCCTCCAATGGTTTTTCTCAGGTCATACAGAAGGCCATGAGGGACCTTCTGGCTTTAGGGCGATGCTCCTCTAATTTCGCGTATGCGGTGAAATTGAATACTAGCTCTTAGGGAAAATCTTGCTGTTTTAGGGTCTTGGGTCCGACCTGAGCTGATTATTGCATTATGTAGTTTGGGCCAACAGTTCCTTTTCGAGACGAGGGGCGAGAGGGAGGTGGTTAAGTGATAGGGCTATGGCGTCTACACTGACAGAACGCTGTGGTTAACGACCAGAGGCTCACTTGTGAGGGGTGGGGGAGTATCTATTCCCTTACAACCTATCTACCTAAACCTCTCATTGAATCGACTTAAAAGAAATTGAGGGAGAGATGCACAGAATATTAGCAGGCAATATACAGGCAAATGAGGAAGCAATCCTTCAAAATTCATATTGGATTACAATTCTTTAGATGGACTCTAGAAACAGAAAGGAACAACGAAGAAATTAATCAAGGGTCATAAACATAAATAGAAAGGGACCAAAGAGAGATACGTTAAGCTCTTTTAAAATAAGAAACGAAAATGAGTTGCGTTAATCTCGAAAAAACAAAAAGAAAATAAGATCAAAACTTCTATGAAAAATATGAAGAAGAATCCTATAAGGAATTCTGTAAGTGTATATATAGACTGAAACCAAAATCCGTGAAGGAAAGCATGAAGATAAATGACTCGAAGGAAATATTGTAGAAGAGCCGAAAATTGAAAAGTTGTTCAAACAAATTGGAAAAGTGGACTTAACATTACTCAGAGGAAAACCACAAATATCACAAATATACATTTAAAATCAAATAATGCATGAAATGAATGAAGAGATAGAAAAACATACGACTATCATTACGTTGGAAAACAAACCACTCAGGGAACAGACGTCACCATAAAAATAATTGAACTAAGCAATACCTTTAATAACTTTAAAAATAAATCTCCAAGAAGATCAAATTTAGGCAAAATTTTTATATAGAAGCATCTGATAGCAATTGAAGGGCTAAATACCGGATACTTTTCCGATCAAATAAAAATAGCAAAATACTCTTTTCGTCCCAAAAGTGGGGAAACTTCCGGATCAGGTGGTAAACTAACCTAAATTTCGTGGTTCGACTGTGACGGAAAGGTTTTCGAAAAAATTATCAACAGCAGAATAACAGGACAATAATCGGCAAAACAACTACCATTATACCGTTAAGAAAAACAGAAACTGAGATAGCATTCAGTGTAATAATGGAGAAAATAGCCAGATCTAAAAGAGAAAAAGCGAGCGTGGAATGTTCTGCCGGGACGTGCTCACGCCTTTCAACAAAGTATGCCGGAAGAGAATACAATAAAAAGGGAGGCGGAGACTGCACAATATGATTTTAAGAATACTATGTGGTTATATCATGAACATAAATGCCTTGGTAAAGATGCAGAACTCTCAAGGAGAAAAGTTCAAACTTGAACCCGAACTTTACTAAAAAGATTTTTTACGTCCATTTTTTAATTCAACTTACTCACCCGAAATCCCTGACTCAGCACTGAAAGCTGCCTAAACATTCCTATTGCCTATGGCATGAAAAAAATCATCATAGAAGGAAAGAATAAACGAATATTAAAGGAAATGGAAAATGTAAACTGATCAAAATAAATTTCAAATCGTATAATACGAATATATGGAAATATTTTATCAGACATCTCTGCAAACGGTCAAATCTATAGATATGATTCGAAATGGAAATTGTTTGAATTAACGATTACTACCTCAGGTTTCAAGAAACACGCAACGGAGAGAGCAATTAACGGGAAAAGCGGACTACAATTATTTTATAAGTTAAGGGCACTCAACATGAAAAATAATTGGAATATAGACCAAGCAGTGATTTAATCTGCAATAGTCTAGCTAACACTACACTCTCAAAAATAGTTTATTCATATTACAAGGGAAACGAAATAAGGATTAATATGCATACCATAACGAAAAAAAGGAGAGCAGAAGTTATATAACAGACCTGAAAAAGAAGGAAACTAATCTCCCCGAAATAAATAATCGAGAAAAGAGCGATGAAGCACAGTAGAATGACTTAAGAAGATATAGATAGAACTAGCTAACCAGATAGCCAAAGATGAAGGGTGCATGCAGATTTCACCACCTGTTACCAACCTTAACGAGAAAATTTGAAAGAGAAAAGAAGGAATTTATAATTGAATAAGGACGGACGGAAAAGAAACTAGACATACCTGATCATGACTACCAACTGAAATATTCAAACAAGTTAACATAGATTAATGAGGACCAAATAAATGCTCTCAATATGAAGAGCAATCTTCAGGAATATTACAACCAAATTATGGAAACAAAGAAAAATATACCTAAATAGACAAACTAAGTAAAATAAACTGCAGTCTTAAAAACAATTTAGACGCTTAACAAAGCCAAAAAACGCATATTATTATAAATACAGCAATAGTAAACAAAGTCTATTTTTACTTCATATGCTGTTACTTAATAATTTCCACGAGGCTAAGACATATCGGGAGTGTGATGCTGGGCCACTCCTAGGTAATAATTGCATTCAGTTGCTTACTCGCTGCTGATTGGTACAGCTAAAGGTTTGCCAGTGGCTTAATATCCGGAAACAGAGGTGGTCAGTCCGTCACCGTGATATTGTTATTCCAGAACCACTGTATGGTGGAAGCCTTCTAAGACATGAAGCATTATCTTGCTGGGAAAACACATTCCGGAAATTTCAGGAGAGGACAACTAGGTTCTTTGCTAAATTCGTGAAGCCATCACACACGAAAAGAAGACCAGCCCCTGAACTTGACATGCCACCCCATACCAGTACAAAGCAGACACGACTTCAAAAAAGTTTGATAAACTAAGTTGGATTTAAGACATTGTCACAGAGAGAGAAAGAAAAGCACCACGCGGAAGGAAATCGTCGAGCAATCCCCTGAGAAATCCAACCTGTTCCAGTCATAACAAGAACGATGGACGGACCAAGCGAACCGATGGTAGTGGTAGAAGCTCCGGCAGATTGTGTGAGCCAAGCTAAAGTTCCCTTTCGGCGCAGAGTCTGATAAAGTGGAACTCCATTTCGAGGCCTCAGGCTAGTCACTTCCGACGAGCCCGTATAAAATATCAGATGCAGGCCTCAGGAAATTAGTATCAGCCAGCCCCTTAAACGCGACGCGTAAATTCTCGATTCCGTTCCTGCACCCCTTGAGTCTGAAGGCAAGAATTCTCTCCAGATTAACGTTTATCTCACGAAAACTGACAATTCTTCTGGTATCGGCTCCGTTTCCGTCAAGCGTAATACTCCCTTAATCCACACCCTAGAGGTTAAAGTAGGCGATTGCAATTCGCATTTTGCAAACTCGTGAGGCGATTCCAGCCGCTTCGCCTAAAGTATGTCCCCTTAACATCCCTCATCTGCCTGGAAATTGTAACTTTGCGTATCTATTCTATTATTTGTAAATTGTCTGTATAATAGTAAAGCTTATTTTTGTTTCACCAGTTTCTATGCCAAAAATCTCTAAGAAGTTTATTAATTTGCCCAACCGCACTCTTAATTTATTAATATCCACGCGCATTGAGGTTTTATATTTTCCCCCAAATTTATCGCGCTCCATCTACCTCGACCAAGGCGAGCAAAGGTCAAAAATCTGACCTGGACCTACGACGTTAGAATATATATATATATATATATATATATATATATATATATATATATATATATATATATATATATATATTATTAAACTGTTGTCCGGTTCTTAAGAGTAAAGTTCTGGATAGGAAATCTGTTGTAAACAATTATATTCACCTTATATATTAAACTGGTTACTTTGGTGCTTCGGCTACTTGCAAACTCATTTTCTGTTTATCCAATTCTCATTTGTTTGTGAATGCATATTTGGTAATATTTTGTGACTGTGCATCACGTGTATTCCCCAGCGGAATTTTTGTCCTTTCAGGCCCCATATACATCTGCCATAATTAAAGGTACAATATAAATTGTGTTATTGTTGTACTTTCTTTAGTTTATTTGTCCTACTTAAGGGGTAGACGTCAGGCTCTCCTTTCAATCTAAGTCAGGGGATTTTTTACGAGTTTGCGTACGGAATAAAATTCGCTTTGTGCGAGACAATTGTGTTTGTTTTTACGTGTTTTTTCTTTGTGTTACGATTTTATATTGGGTCAATAGAAACCCACCGTCACTCCAGCTGTGCATTTATGTGATTCGTGTGAATTACAGTTAAATCCGGCTTGACAACCCCGTTACGTTTTTCTATTTTGTGGTGCTTTATTTTATCGCGTAAATGTTGGTAAAGCTCGACAGCATGTCTCTCATCGATATCTATAAGTCACAAGGTGAGTCTCTTGGACTCAGTGGAAAAGAATTATTATCGTACATCTAAGAGGAGGAAAGAACAGAAAGAGAAGAAGGCGAGGAAGGAAAAAAGTAGAAAAAGAGAGAGAGAGATGAGAAGAAATAAGAGAAAGAGAAGAAATAAGAGAAAAAGAAGAAATGGAAAGAATTCGTCTTCATGAATTAGAAATGAGCAGGACCCGGAATGAGACGCTTTCCATCAATTCAAGTACCCAGATTAAGCAAACGGCATCTATAAAATTACCCGTATTTAAATAATTTTAGTATTATCTGACTCACTTTCAAAAGAATTTCGAAGTCAACAATTGGGAGATTAAGCCGACGGCGTAGCCAAATTGTTGCCATTACTGAGCACTCAGCTCAGGGATATATTCCTCTCACTCCAGTCAGAGGCAACTATTTTCTACTTACCCTACATTGAAATCCGAATTACTGGCAGCCTACAATATGACCCCAGATTTATACCACGCAAAATTCTGGCACTACCGCATACAGTCAAACCAACCCTTTCTTGAGTTTGGTTTTACTTTACAATGCCACTTTAATTTTTGGCCAAATGCATCCAAAAGTAACTATGACTATGATGCCTTGGTCAACTTCGCCCTGAAAGATCAACTTTTGGGTTCACTTCCTTTAGAAATTAGATCCTTCGTGAAAGAAGGTGTTTTACATTCAAGGAATGTCCCGAGGAAGCCGATGTCTATGCGGCTAGCCAAAACAGCTACCCTGAAGGAGGAAATAAGACGGTAGCTCCATTTCCCAAATCCAACGCTAGCAAGAATACATTTACTCCCCACAACGGAAAAAAGTTGATCAGGGTGATTGGCCCTTCAAAACCCAAACATTTCTTCTCGTCCGACCAACGTGATGTCAAACAGTTCTCGTCTTTTTCCCTTGTTTCATCATTTCCCAGGAGGCCTATCTTCTTCTACTCTTCTGATATTTAGGGCCACGTGAGGACCAATTGCCCTCAGAACTCGCCACTTCGAAACAACCCTCTTCATTAAGTACACCAAATCAGTGCCACATCCGTGCCACCATCGTCGCAACCAGAATCTCCTCTCCCTTCGATCACATCGAGTCCCGCTGGCCATCAGGTGAACTTTTTTTTCTCGTTAAAAGCACCCCTTGTGGGCCTAAAATTCGAACCGAGAGCAGTAAACGGCTACCGTATCTCCACTCTTGTACGCGATACAGGGTGCACCTGCATCGTGGCTTCGGACAAGCTACTCCCACCTGTACCCCGGATTATCACAAATTTTCAGTAGCGCACGACTAATTGGGGCGCGCAAATAGATTCCCCATTGTCAAGTGCTTTATCTAATGCACTTATTTTACTGGTTGAGCAGAAGTGGTAGCAGCCTCCATCAAATTCTGCGCTGTCCTAAATGCCCAGTGTCCTCGAATATCCTCCACCTCTGTGGCTCAGCCCTTGATCACCCGTCCCCGAGCGGAAAAGGAATTAGAGACGCCCGCACTGCTAGAAACACTCTTCGTTTGAGAATTCAAGAATGTATTGGAGGAAGGTTTCGTGACAAATCGGAAGGAATGTAGTTCTCTTCATCCCATTTTTACAAATACTCAAAATAATGTGCAAGAAGATGATAGAGGTGATAATGTAATCTCTGGAATGATATTATTGAGAGGATGAAAAGGGCGAAATATTCTCAAATGAAGGATGGAGACGACATCAGTGAGGACTTAGAGTCTCTCGAGATAAAATTTAGCACGCACTGTTAAGAGATTTTTGCTATATTCCCTGAGGAGAACGACGACTTCGAGCAGGACTTCGAAGACTAATTGATTGATTACCTCGGTATAGTGATACATAGAACCAACCCACACCCGCAAGTATTTAAAGAAAGAGAGAAGGGATGGTTAGCCACGGACATCCGATACTCGAAGAGAACTTAAACACCATAAGATCCATCAAGCAGAGAACACCAGGTTGGTCTGGATTTACGAAAAACAACCTCGCAAATGCACAAAGACAAATTATTCAGGGTTTTACGTACACAATGAACGCTGCCCTGAATACAGGCTACATCCCTGATGGGCTCAAGATGATTAAAATTAATCTATCCCAAGGGAAAACAAGCCCCTAGACCAGGTGGCGAACCATCGCCCCATTTATCTTATTGAGATACAGGAAAAGATCTTTGAAAAGATTATAATAGACAGGCTACAAGCTTAACTGAACGAATTATGAGCGAACGACCCATAACCACACGAGTTCAGTAGAAAAAGGGGCACCGTTACTGCCCTGGCGCTCCTAATAAAGATAATAATATATTCCCAAGAGAACGGGTGCTATGTAAACATTTTGCTGAGGGACGTGGAAAAGGCCTTTGATTAAGTCTGGCTGGAAGGACTTCAATGCAAGATCCTCAACCTCCAGATAGACCCAATCCTGAAAAAGGATCTTCTGTGACTTTGTCATGGATAGAAGGGCATGCCTCATGATTGAGGGCACAGAGTACCTGAATTTACACTAAAGGCAAGCGTTCCCCAGGGAATCTGCCTTAGCCCATTGCTTTACCTGGTCTTCACCATCGACCTCCCAACTCCGGTGCACAGGGACACAATGTATCTGTAATTTGCAGATGACATCACGCAAATTGTCCAATGCTTGAAGAGGAAAGCAAGGGAACAGGCAGCTCACATCATAGCAGAAATCAATAATATCAACCAGTACGAGAGACGATGGAAGATCAAGACCAACAGGGACAAATTAAAATCGTCCCGCTGAACCGCGAGTTGTCATGGACCATCATCATAGAAGGGAGGAGCTACGGCTTCTCTGCCGAAGGCACCATCTTGGGCCTAAAGATCTCCGACCATAGATACTCGAGACACCACACGGAGAGGCGGAAACTGGCAAGGAGAGAAATCTCCAAGATAAACAGTTTTAGAGATCTTAGCTCGGCCAACATCAGGAAAATATATCTGATGTATGTCCGGGCAAAATTCAGCTACCCCTCAGTGGTTAATAGAGCAAACAGCAAATCCTCAATGAGAAGACTTCAACATGTCCAGAACACTGCATCTCTACTTATTAATAAAGTCATACGGTGTTATCACCCTCGGCAAAAAGATCTACAAAAAAGGAGCGATTGGAACCCATCAATGTTGACAACCAGATACTTGGAAGAAAAGTCGGTTCCACCCTAGCAAATGGTGTCATTCCGGAGTTACAGGGAAGATTCCTGCAAGACTAAGCGCAAAAGTCTCACGCCGACGTCAGTTCCCGAGCACCAACATTTCAGCAATATATCCATAGATGAAACACAGTAATCAAATACAACATCGAAGAATCAAATGAGTACAAACAACATTACACTAAGCTATAAACACAAGGTAAATTGATGGACAAAAGAGCTAATGAAGGCTTAAATTCACAAAATTTATACCAAAAATAAGTACACCAAATCATTAACATAAACAATAAGAAGAATGGTAAAGCACATGAAGATACCAAAACATAGGAGAACAAACATTTAATCAAAGAAGAAAACCGAAAGCAAATGTAAAAATAAATAGATGAAAGCGATTCCCTCTCTACTAGGGGAAAATATCCCTACCTCTCTTAAATTTTCACCCCTCTTTCATCTACTACTATCCAAAATTCTTCTGATATTGAGTACATTATTACGATTCAGTCCAGAAGATGACTTATTGTGAGGTCTAAAGACGTCTAGATAAATAAAGTTGTGCCTCCCCAGAATAATTTTCTTCGCCCAGAGCCATCTGTTGATACTACAGTCAAATCTATAAGAAAGCTGCAGCCAAAAGTAAAATATGTAGCCGTTGCTGTCTACGGTCATTTCAAATTTGTCACTATACCTGACATTCTAACGGAGATCGAGAAGAGCAAAACATCAATAAAAAGATCTCATATCAGCTTATGATTTTCAGAGATTCTCGACTCTCAATCTCTTGTCAAAGATATTCTGCATTAATCATTATTTTGAAAGAGAGAAGTCGAGGAAGGATAAAACTTATCGAAAATCCTGCTTATGTGATCTTATAGCCTTCACACACATATCTATTATTTGGGCGTTAAATTTCGGATCCAAATAGGTAGTTAGAGAATAAACGCTTAGAAAGATGCGAGAATCGTATCTTGGTTTAATTCAGGATCAGTAAGAGAGAATAAAACACGAACCACTGTTAAGGGGTTGTTCTCCAACCCACCAAGGAGTCTATGTTTTAATTAACAGTGTTTAACTTAAATGTAGCCATTAAATATTGGGTAAGGTAGTGAGAGGGAACGATATACCGAGTGGAAAAAAGATACGGACATTTGATAATTATGTAGAAAATCTTTCTTAATAATGTTCGATTTAACATTAGAACTGACACAGCAGTGTACGCATCAATAACAGAGAGGATATTTGGGCTATACTGAGAATGGCTCCAAGCTATACTTAATAAATGGTGGTATGACATGGAGGAAGTCTTGAAGAGTGCTACAATAGACCTATATCGAGGTAGAGTTTAATAAAGTACTACTCAAACCTGGAGCATTTTGATTGTGGAACCTGCCCTTATGTGTTGACATAAGTATAGCAAATAACGTAATATCTAGCAAAGAATCGAATTTTTTGTTTTAATCCTTTGACTTCAAGAGTGTCTTTAGAATAAAAAAATGTTGATGAGTTGATTAAGGATAGAAACATAGAAGATTAAATGACACACTCATTTCATTTATGGCTCGCGATAAAGTTATCCCATTTTAACTAGAAAATGATAAGAAAGCTTTGCCTCAATTTACAACAAATGTATTCTGTGCTTTAACTCTTACTACTAGCAAATAGTGGTGAAAATATGGTGGTGAGTTAGTTGTTCTGATATTGCCTGTTCAAACGCAAACTATTAATTGTTGAACACGCAGCCAAATTTAGAATAATATGATATATGCCGGCAATTTAGAGAGTCACTTATTAATATATAGTAAAATTAAATATTAGGTTTGATCCTCAAGAATTACGTACAAAAGTGTTTCAATTATTTTAAAACTGTGAATAATAAATTGGTTCCTGTTTGGTTATCCTTTCGTAATCGCACTTTTTATTGAAAGAAGACCCATTTATGTTAACAAGTAAAGTACAGGAAAGGTGGTAAAGGAACAGAAGTAGGAAATTTTAAAAATATAAAAACAAATATTTTATTATAGATTGAAAGATAAAGATAATGGATGAATAATGATATAAAATGTCGAATAAACAGAAACAAACCATTGTAAAATAAAACACTTGCAATATCTCACAGCAATTAGTATTCTTATTTTGATCGGTGGTTATATCATTCACCTCCTCACTAATGCAGATTTATTCAAATCTGAGTGGTGGATTCTATGGTTATTAATAAATTGAATTAGGAACTGGAACGTTGTTTTTTAGCCCTTAAATCTATTTTTGCTTCATAACCATTGCCAAAGCCTGTTATGGTATCTGATTCACCAATGAAAGTTTAAAATCACAGCAAGCGAATGCATCTATTTATCATCTCGTGTAATTAACGTCCATTTCGTAATGTACTTTTGTAAAAGTAAATGTTTTAAATCTATTCAATTCCAGAAATGTCTCTTTCCAAAGAAAGTGGTGCAACCATTGTTGCATTGCGCAAGAGTGGGCTGAAATTCAAGGAAATATTGTTAGGCTAATTCATAACTAAAAAGACTGGGTTACACTCCTGTCCGTAAGTCTTCTTGGCGTCCAAGTGCTTTAAATTGATGCCAAGATTGCCTCTTAGTAAGGTTGCAGCTCAATGGTGTGGTTACTTCCAGCGCTAAGCCCTCTTACGTTTAAAAAAAGACTGGTGAGACGTAATATAAACAAGGTTTACTGACCAAAAAGTAGCGTGCACTCACTTTATAGAATATTATTGCCAATCATAGTATATCATAGCATAGCATTGCATAATATAGCACACCATAGTATAAAATAACATACTATAACATAGCATAGTATATTATAGCATAATATAGCATGCATAGCACAGAATAGTATCGGATAGGGATAGCAGCCTAGACTGAAATAGCATAGCATAGCCACATACTTTAGAATAGCCTAACCTAGCATAGCATAGCCTAAACTTGCCTAGTATAGCAAAGCATATCCTAGCCATGCATATCATAGTATAACCTACATTGTTTTAACCTAGTATAGCCAAGCATAGCCAAACATAGGATAGCCTAGCCTAAAATAGAATAGTCTAGCTGTGCTGGGCCTAACCTAGCCTAGCATAGCATAGCCTAGTATAGTCTAGCATAGCATAGTATAGCCTTGTCTAGTCTAGTATTACTTAGTAGAGCTTAGCCTAGTATTACATAGTATAACCTAGCCTAGCATTAATTATCAGAGACAAGTATAGCCTATGCTATCCTATTATACCCTAGTCAAGCAGAGCTTATTATTGTCTAGCCTAAGATAGTATATGCTGTCCTAGCATTTTATAGACTAAATTATCATAGTATATCTTACCCTTGTACATTATATCTTAGAATAGCTTAGCATAGTATAGCCTAGCCTATGTTAGCCTACCGTAGTATAGCCTATTCTTGGCTTGCCTAGCAGAGTATAGCATATTATAGCCACTCCTAGTCTAGCAGAGTATCGGCTGAATAGTTATGATGGAATTGCCAAAACAAAATAATTCCCGGGCTAACTTTGAGAAGACTTTGATAATTATATCATTCAAAAGATAATGTAAAACAACATAAGGGTTTCAAATTTCGTTAGAATAGACCGAATAGTTATGATCTTATTACAAAAACCTCAAATGAAAGCAAAACTGGGACCGACGGACATAGTGAGATGTAGAGTTGCTCGTGACTAGACTCGCACGCGACTAAAAATGAACTGGTGAAGATTCACGCAAAGTGATATTTTCTGTGAATCTTGTCTGCACTTGATTGATGATTCTCGAAGATCTCTTGTTAAGACGAATAAAGGTGAGTGCTTTCAAGAAATCTGAGTCGTTGCCAACGGTGAAGAATTAGGATACACTGCATAACCGGGTCTGCTTTTCATCTAAGAGAACTGAATTCCTTACAAACCTTTTGTATCAAGTTCCATGACTAAATGTATGTCGAGCAAATTGCGACTTTGGTCAGCGGTACCACCCTTCTGCTCAGTTATATAGCTGCCAAGGAATTGGTAAAAACTGAGGTGAATAAGAACTGAGCAAGAACCTCATCGCAGTTTCCAGCAGCAATTTTGCTGCTGCAGTAGGAAGATTGATGGGCCCGTTTACAAAAATCAAGTAGGTTTGAAAAACGCTGACTTCTGCGACAACAAAGTACCCAAGGACAAGAAAAAGAGCTATGTAGTATTCAAGGTGTTCTGTGGAGAATGTCTTCTCAAAATACAGGCAACATGCAGGCAACTGCAGATGCAACCATAGTTGTATGTAAAACCAGGAGGGTAAGAATTGAAATGGTCCAATCTTTCATATCCTCGCCAGAATGCTTTAAAACTAACTGATTTCTTCCAAAAATTTCCGAAAGTGTTACAGTAAGGTGTCTAAACTACGTCTTTTCCGCTTGCCGTGAATAAATACCATGGATTCAGCGAACATTTAAAATATTTCAGTATATATGACATTCTAACGAAAATCAAGACGAGTAAAGTAAAACATCAATAGAAAGGTCTCATAACAACTTAGGCTTTGTCAGACGGACTTGGAAAATTTACGCTTATTCAGAAGAACTCTTCGCTGATAAAGGGGGCCCCCTAAGAACATGATTTTTTATTCACTTCTCCCTACGGGGATTTTGAGAAAGAGAATTTAATAGAGCTCTGAGTATTCTACTTATGTCGCACTAAGCTTCCTCCGCACCACCGTCCCCGGGGTAAGGGAGTTGAAGTGAGCTGAATTGCGATTCATCTAGCGTCGTCCCACTATGCCGTTCTCTATGATAGGTATAATTGGGGGTGCCAAAGGAAGCAGGTTTGAGGAGTAGTCCACTGTGGAACTCGCCATCAAAGTTACCATGACAAGGGGCAGGACAGCAACTTCTGGAGATGGAGCGACCCCTCTCTTCCGGGAGCCCAGCGACGACCATAGAGGGAATTCAGACCCGTCTCTATTCATGGCGGATGCAATTATGATACTCAAACCCTCGAGGGGCAACACCTCCGGTTAGCGATGGTTGATTCCGCGCTAACCACCAAAACGTCCGAGTTCACCCATCACCCTTTCATCCACCCATCCAGTAGTTCACGCTCATAGAAGCTCGCCTACAACGGGTAGGGAGTTGCCCCCTTCCAGCGCTCTACTAACAAAGAAAATAATCGTGACCCACATGAGAGGGCACAAGGATTTGGAGGAAAAAACCAGCTAAATACTAAGACAAAGGAGCAAACCTACAGTGGTTACCCGCCCCGAGGGGCCTCCCTCGGACAAAATAGCTCAAAATCGGACCACCCAGGTCCCGCTGCGGACCATTAGTGGTCACAGCAAACCGAGCAGGGAAAAGAAATTTGAAGTGTTCTTTGGGCGACTAAAGATTGACATGATCAAGCTACTCAAGGTTTCCACCAGTTACGTTGCAATATGAGCAACGGAAAAAGATGTCAAGTCATTGACCAAAGAAAAGGCAGGCGAAGTGCTACGTGAGATCAGCCTGCATCCCGCTATCCCTCCGCAGATCGAGACACACAGGTTCGTCATCTGCCGGAAGCTGGATCCTTGGATAATTATACATTCCAAGTTAGAGATTAAGGAAGAGATAGTCAAGAATCAGAAATGGGCCAAGGTTAACAAAATATTTAAATTGGAAAACAAGAGGGACAATACCGACTACAATCATGTGTTCAAGATCATCTTCAGCGACACATACATGGCTAAGAAAAATCAGCGGCGAAGAGATTGAGAGGGAAGAATTCCACCCACACAATTCTGCTTCTGCTGTTATAAAATGGAGACTCACGTAACAAGAGACTGTCAACGCCCCAGGAGATTTGTTATAAATGCAGCAAACCAGGAAACCACTGGAAGGACTGCAAGAGCACGCCGCGAGAAGTGCGCAAACTGTGAGCACGGCCATCGTTCCATGGCAATGGCTTGCCCCATGAAAAAGAAATTAATTGAGAAGAAGATGCTACAAAGCAAACATAAAGAAGCAAGGGAAACGAACTCAACCTACGGACACGTCTTCAAGGCGGCATACACTGAGACAGAAAATAAAAATACCTATCTTAAAATACAAATGAGAATTCACCAAAAATATTAACTTGAATCCTGTACGCGCACGTCAGAAACTTGACGCAGCCATGGACATTTCCGAAAGAGCTGAACAATATGCTTGCAAAGAACGGCATGAACGAGGTGTGGTTCCCGGACGATCCTCCATCAGGGGATGTCCCTCAACTGTAAATGGTCAAAACCAAAAGTCTGAAGAGGCGCAAGCAAATGAGAAGCCAGAAGCAAAAGCAAAATAGGTGGTCAGAAGACCGGATCCGAGAATAGAGGAAAGAAAAGAAAGGGAGGCTGCTGCCCAAAAGGAACATATCCCCAAATAAACTAAGAAAAAACAAAAAAAAGATAGCAGAAGAGGAATCTTCAGATTCCACAGAATCCTCAGACACACAAATCACAACCTAAGGAAGGTCATCGGGTGAAAGGAAAGAGTGGCTAAAGAGACCGCTCGATCCAGATGAGATCAACCTTTCAGTATATGCATCTGAGCAGGTCCCCTTCCCAAAGGACATGTATGAAAACAAAATATTCGTCAGCATCAGAAAAAATACTATAAGTGGGAGTAAGACGCACAATGCGACGAACATACTGTCGGGGAAGCGCTCTTTAACCAAAATTTTATCTTTTACCGGGAGACATTTCAAGAACTCACTATGGCAGAATTTAAGAAAAAGAGAAAGGGCAAAAAGCGCCCTTCTACCAAGAAAAACTAAAAGCCAGGAAAAGAATAGAAACCCAAATAACAGATTGAGAATAATGACACTCCACTGCAATGGATGGGAAGGAAAAACTACCGCATATGTTAAAATATTTCGTGTACTCGATTCCGACATCTTCTTGATCACAGAGCACGGTATCGACACAAAATTCTGTCAACTGAAGAGACCTTGCTACAGAGTTGTCAGTAATAACCATTCTCAAGAGAGGTTTGACGGTACTGCCGTTGCCATCAAAAGGAATCACTCGTTCAAGCGCTTTCCGGAACTGGACGAGTCCTTTGTGGCGTTAGAACTGCACACATTAATACGCAGTCTCGTGATAGCAGCGGCCTATCAACCACCTAGACGAGCTTACCTGACCCTCAACAATTTCTACACCTAGTTCTGGCACGGCCAGTTGCATTAGTTGGGGGCGACCTCACCGCCAGATGCCGAACGGCTGGCTATGAAAACACCAACAGCAGAGGCCATAACCTGGAAATGATTATGCTTCGAAAGAACTTCCAGAGGATAGGACCGGAATTTCCGACCTATATCACCTCTCCGGCAGCAACAAAGCCCGACATAATCATGAAAAGTGATGGCTTTCCTATTAATTACCATAGTGAGCTAGACCCAACAGTACCCAGCGACCATATGGCGATCTTGACCACCATCTCGCTCGCGCCGATCCAGCTTACGGTCCCTCTCCGTAAAAGCTACGCTTTGGCCAACTGCCAACGCTACAGAGAAATCCTTGGGGAATTTGAACCAGCTGACTTATGCGAGCTACACTAAGAGGAGATCGATGGGGAGTGGATAGGATAACAGCCTCCATCACCGTGGCTGACCGCGAGTGTGTACCTTTGACGAGGTACAAAACTCGTACACAAACCAGATGGACCTAGGAGATGAAAGAGATTTCTAGGGAGGACAGAGAGGTGTATGAAGAAATCGGAATAGCAGGTACGAGTCGGGAAAAAAGCTTGCTGCTACGACGCCTGAGTGGAGAACTTAAGCATACTATAAACCAATAACAGGCGGAAATCTAGGAGGGCATTATGGCCAGCATAGACAGTGAAGTGAATGCCGAAAAATTATGGCGATAAGTGATGAAAGTAAAAGGCCTTCCAAGTAGAGAAAAGACCCGCATCAAGAAGGGAGATAAATACTTGGAGCATGCGGCTGCCCTGGAACAGGGGTTCAGCACGTTCTGGAAAGAAATCTTTTTCTAATTACACAATAGGACGATACGGAATTCAACCAGGATTCGAAGGTCAGCTGATTGATGAACTTAATCTGATAATACATTGAACGCACCCACAAGCCCGCGTAGATAAAGGGAAAGAGATGGTGGACCATGGCCGGCCGATAACAACAAAAGAGGTCATGGCCCTGTAAGAAGCTTTAAACAAAAGACACCAGGCTGGACGAGCATCACTAAAAATAACTTGGTGCATGCTCCACGGCAGATCATTCAGGGAATTACGAACATCTATAACGCTCCCCTGAATAGGGGCTACTGCCGATGGCCTAAAAATGGCAAAAATCATTTATATTCCTAAAGGGAAGAGGAGCTCCGTTCTACTAGTGCATTGTAGTCAATTATCCCTCTTAGAGTTCGTGGGCAAAGTCTACGAGAAGCTTCTAGGTAACAGGCTCCAAGGCCAGCTAACCGTGCTAGAAGCCCACAACTCTCAGCAACATGGGTTCCGCAAAAAGAGGGAAACTGACACAGCCGTCTCATTTCTCACCGAAAAAATCGCCCATTGTAAAGCTGAAAGGAAATACGTAGACGTGTTGTTGCGTGATGTACAAAAGGGCTTCGATAAGGTTTGGCTGAGAGGTCTACAATAGAGGATCTTAGCCCTGCAGCTAAACCCGGCTTTGAAAAGGGTCCTCTTTGACTACATTATAGAAATGAAAGCCCAAATCTCAATCAAGGGCTACAGGGGACCCGAGTACCAACTTGAGGCGTGTGATTCACAGGGTAGCTCTCTAACTCCACTGTTGTACCTGGTGTACACATTAGACTTAACTGCTCCAATTGGGGACGATGTTATGTAGCTGCAATTTGCAGATGAAATCACGCAAATCATCCGCAGTTCCTATAGGAACGCTGGAGTTCAAGCATGGAAGACAGCTCCCAAAATTGAAAACACCAATCGATTCGAGAGAATGTGGAAAAGTAAGACCAACCATCGCAAGTTCCAAATCCTTCCACTAAACAGCCGGAAACTTGATGACGTCATAGTTGACGACAAACTTTACCCATATGCCAACGAGGGTAAAGTTCTAGGTCTGTGCATCACCAAAACAGGGTATAAGACGCATATCAACACCCAAATTTCACTATCCAAGAGAGAGCTTGGAAAAATGTACAGGTTCAAAACCCTCAGCGCCAATAGCATCAGAAAGCTATACAGTGCCCTGGTGCGCTTAACAGTTATTTACCTGGCAGTAATAATGCAGGCGGCTAGTTATGTCTCTCTCAGGTAGATGCAGAGGGTACAAAACAAAACTGCCCTGCTGATAGCTGGCGCACACAGGATGCACCGTATTCGGAAGACGGAACTGCTCGCAAGGGCAGGACCGAAGCCATTGGATATGGTCACCAGAGGCTAGGGATAAAGACCTGAGAAAAGGTACAAGAAGAGATACTCTCGCTTATAAATGCCAACCTCAACATTCCACAGCCCCTACCTAGAAGAGTCACCGGAAAAGCCTTATTCCCAAGTGGAATACTGTGCTCCCTGGTAGAACAAAACGAAGCATACACCTATATAAGACAACCTATCACCCCAACGTATTAAGAAGAAATCCTGAATTAAGACACAAGAATAGAAGTTACAGAAGAGGCAAAGTGCCCAAGTCAGAACAACGACATTAAGTAAACAAACAAATAGTTAAAAAGAGACGAAGTGACCAAAAATCAACAACTAAACAAAAACTTACGTAAACAAATAAAAAGAGGCGAAGTGCCTCCCGACTAAATGAAAACCAAAGTAAATAAATGAATAAAAAGAGGCGCAGTGCCTATGATTAATTAATAAATAAAACTCGAATAAATAAAGAAATATATAAATAAAAACAGGCGAAGTGCCCAACTAAACCAAAGAAGAAAAAGAATAAAGAAAAAATTTAAACTAAAAAGAGGCGAAGTGCCCACATACAAGCAAAATGTTAATATAAATAAATGAAAAAAAATTTAAAAACGAAAGATAATGAATAAGCAAAATTATATTTTAAATGGCTTGAATGCCATCTTGACGGAGGACAAAGTATATTTATATAGATATATATTTATGCAACTAAATATAAAACAAAGAAAAATTAAATAAAAGAAGAAAAATGAAGGAAGAGAGAGTGAGACAAAATAAATAGACAAATTAATAAAGAAATAAGGAGATAACACAAAGAAGAAAACAACGTGCGCCAGAGTGACCAACACAACCGCCAGTCACTATACCAGCAGTGAAAAAATAGAAGGAAATAAAGGAAGAAGAAAAAGGAAAATGAATGAGATGCCCTCCACACCATGGTCAACTAAAAAATCTACTTCGCCAATGTCTATTACTACCACACATTTCAACACTTGTTACATCATCATCATCATTATACCAGCTTAGTGTTTACAGGGATTCTTAACTCTTAATCTCTTGTCAAAGAAATTTTGCATCATTCTATATTTTTTGAGGAGAGAAGTAGACAGAGTATAACTTGTGGAAATTCCCATCTGTCAGATTTTATAGCTACTACACATATATCTAGTATTTGGGAGTAAATTGAAGGATAAAAATAGTCAGTTTGAGAATAGACCCTTAGTGATATAGAGCATAAATAAATGGAGCGGTCAATAAGTTTGGCAATTCGGATATAAGGAAACGAGATATGAGGAAAAGTGTTTTATTATTTTTCAATATAACTACCCTCGACTTCAATGCACTTGCGCCACTTGTCCCTGAGGCCTCGAGTTCCCAACAAGCAGAAATCTGCCAACTGCTGTTCAATCCACTCCTGGACGGCGAGCTGGACATCTTCATCGTCCCGAAACCGGCGTCCACGGAGTGCAGCCTTGAGCTGGCGGAATAAAAAGTAGTCGCTAGGGGCCAGATCTGGACTGTAGGGGGGGTGGTTGAGCTCCTCGAATCCGCACTCGCGCATGAAAACTTGTGCAACTCTGGCCTTGTATACAGGGGCATTGTCATGGAGGAGCAGGACACCGCATGTCAACTTGCCGCGCCGCTTCTGACGAATACACTTCTTCAACCCAGCCAGTTCCTCGGCGTAATATTGGCATTTGATGGTCCTTCCACGGGGCGCATAGTCCACCATCAACACTCCCTCAGAATCCCAGAAGATGGTGGCCATGATCTTCCCGGCTGAGGGTTGGGTCCGGAACTTGATGGGGGTCGGAGAGCCCCTGTGCTTCCAGGCCATGCTTTCGAGCTTGATCTCAGGATCCCAGTGATGAACTCACGTTTCATCACCTGTGTCTATGCGTGACTCGAATCCCGCCGGGTCTTGGTTGTATAGGGGCAGCAGCTCCTCCGAGATTTGACGACGTTGAACTCGATCATGGTACGTTAGGCTTCTAGAGACCCAACAGGCAGAGACCTTGGTCATGGCCAAATTGTCGTGGATGATGTTCATAACACTTTCATGTGATATTCCAAGTTCTCGCTCGATTTATTCGACCTTCACCAGTCGATTTTTGAGGATGGTCCTCTCCACACGGGCCACATTTTCCTCGTTGGTCACGTCTGACAGGCATCCTGGACGGGGGTCATCTTCAAGGGACTCACGACCATAGCGCGGAACTTCCTATTCTAGCGAGCAATGGTTGCATAGGAAAGGGCAAGGTAGATGAATACTGCAACCATGCGTTCATGGATCTCTTTTGCACTCTTGCCTTCCTTGGTCAAAAATGTGATCACTGCACGGTGCTCAACCTTCTCCAGTGTTGAAAGAATTGTGACAGACGATCTGCGATCAGCTACTGCTTTTTAAATAGACAAGGCAGGAGCGTGCGGCTGCAGGTCCTGAGTTGTCATAACTTTTCCTAACACCCCCACAAACAGCTATCCCCTTTCCTTTGTTTTGCCCTACCGATTCGCCAAACTTATTGACCGCCCCTCGTATCTTGGTTTATTTCAAGATCAGTAGGTGAAAATGACAAAAGGACAGCATCCAAAGCGAGCTCGTTTTCCAAACCACTAAGAAGGTTACGTTCGAATTAACAGTGCCTATATTCAATTTAACCATTAATTAGTTCGTAGGTTAGTGAGAAGTAACGATAAACCGAGTGCAAAAAGGATACAGAATTTTGATAATTCTGTTACGAAAATTTCTTGCAAATGTTGGATTTAACATTAGATCTAAAACAGTACTGTACTCATCAATGACATAAGCGGATATTTGACCTATGCTGATAATGGCTCCAAGCTATACTTAATAAATGGTCGTACGACATGGCAGAAGTCTTGAAGAGTGCTACAAGGACACCAATATCGAAGTAGAATTTAATGAAGTACTACTCAAGCATGAAAAATTTTGATATGGGAGGAACTTGCCCTTGTCTGGAGACAGGTATGGCAAATAACGCAATATCTAGCAAAGTATCGGATATTTTCGCTCTTGACTTCAAAAGTCTCTTTAGGAATAAGAAAATGTTGATGAGTTGATTAAGGATAGGAACATAGAAGAAAAAAAGACACTCATTTCAATTATGACTCGCTGATATGTCCTGCACAAAAGCAAACCCTTAATGGTAAAACACACCGCTGATTTTGCCTTCACGAATTCGATATCTTTTATTGCAAATAGAATGCCGATCAATATTGGTACGAAAGTTAGTTGCAAACGTAAGGAAGCTACCTTTATACTCTATAATTCTTAGGTCATGCCAAATCTAGAATACTATGATATCTACAGGCTATTTAGAGTGTCATCTTTTAACCCATAACCACATAATGTTCCTCTAAGGAAGCATATAATGGGCACATTTCAATTGATTTGTACATCTAAGTGTGTGCTCCAATCCATATCTTCACTGCAATGTAAGAAAGTTCAGTTTTCAAATACAGGGGCCTTTTGTCTCCAGTTTAATCCACGAAGAGGAGTCTTCCTGCTTTACTTACCACAGGATTTTGAGGTTTCCGAAAATGAGTGAAAAAAGGTAAGATGCAATGCATATCTTTGTTCAAATAGACATTCTGTAATTTTATAGGAATGTAATATGATGTACAAAAGAATGCCTAACGATCATCCACAAATGAGATAATTATAGTCAGCTTTAATATTGTTCATAATATGTGGGTCAAAATAGTGATGTTCCTCTGCAAGAATATCATGGAAGCCGTTGATATTACCATCGCCACTTTGAAAATCTTTTATCACCTGTAACTTTATATAAATTTGTCAAGTATCTGTACGTAGCCGATTATTATTTTTCGTAATTTTTACTGTTATATTATGGTACTCGTAAGTATCAAATTGATCAAAAGTGAACTTACTGTTAAGAAATAAAAAATATATTTATTTAATAACTGGTTTCTTTTGTAGGAACTTCTTGAATGTTAAGGATGTACTTTCTTACCTCTATTCTCTACCTGACACTGATGAGGCTATGACCATCGTTATAGTACTTTAGCTACCCGATGATGGGGAAGAATCTAATGGAGAAGATTCCACTAAAGATATGGTTGGTAGTGGAGAAAATAATGCGAAACTTCTTGGACTCCCTCTACTAGCTAAGGAATCTTAATTCGAAAAAACAAACAGAAATTCAGTTGTGAACCCCATTTCTTCCTGGTCAACTAGAGTAGATTTTCAAGATGATGTATTAAAGGTTTCACCTCAGGAGAAAATGATCAAACAAATAAACCAGTGAGGAAGAAGAAGAAAAGAGAGAAACCTATATATTAATGGAACAAGAGGAAAAGTCCCTCAAATGACCTGCGGCGTTTTCTGATAAGATCATAAATGGTTATTGCATTAATGGTTTCCTATGGTTCAAATCACTTAGAAGGGTCTTTGAATAGCTAAATGTTAAATGATTCTTCTGACACTATATAGTGCCACCCAGCGCTAAATCAGATGGCAGATTTAAAATTTCCAGGGTGAATTACCATATGTCCCATGGTCATATGGGTCAATGCTCTAAATGGGAAAATTCAACTTTATTCATTTAGAAAAAAAAAGTGACTGCTAGACCTGGCGTTTGCCGCAGGTAAAAATTGCAGTACTCCCATAGAAACAAATAGAAAAAGAAAGGTAGAACATAAAAGTCAACAAACTCCTGTAATTCTCGATAGATGGAGAGGAAGGTTTAATTCCGTTTGATATCTTCACTAAATTTTGGAATGAGGAGATCATAGATATCATAAATGAAGAAACGAATAGATATCACTAAGTAAAATTTAGTAAGGAGCTCCCTGTCACTACTAATGAGCTGTATCAAGTTCTGGGAATATCTCACTTATCAGGTTATAGCACAGTCCCGAATCGTCTCTTATTCTGGTCGAAATGGGCTGATATAAAAAACCTGGCTGTAACGAAGTCTGGAATATCACTTAATAGATTTGAGGAAATAGTTATAAGCTTACACTTTGTAAATAATTCTAAGATGCTTGCAGGCGAAAACATGTTTGAGGTAAGGCCATTGTTTGAAAATATAACTAAATTATTTATGCAATTTGCTTAACCACTGCCTATGACATGGGTTGTTGAAGAGGCAGTGGAACCATATGTTGGACGTCATGGCCCCAAACAGTTTATCAAAGGAAAGCCTGTGAAATTTGGGTTCAAATTTTGGTGTTTGTGTTTAGCTGAGGGCCTTCTTCTCTGTATGAAGGCAAGAATGCTGGGCATGAAAAGGAGCCAACAATTGGTGAATCAGTTGTCCAAACTTTAACAGGAAGAATAGTTCCTCATAACAGTAATGTTATATAATTTCTTCACCATCCTAGTCCTTGTACTTTCCCCTATTTTGATTTGTTCTAAATGTAGCAATTGTAAATGGATGTCTATTGTACAGAAGGATCAGCAAAACAACCAATTTTGAGTTTCTGAGAGAGATTGTGAACATTCTCTTGAGTTGTTTTGTGAGTCTGGTGTGGGCGTATGTGTTGAGGGGTTCTAATTTGTTGTTGTCGTGTGGTGTGGCGATTCTGGTATACAGGGAAGAGAGGCAAGCGCGCTTCGGAGCGGAGTTCTGAATGCGCTGAGCTTTCTGTTGCCACGTGAAACTCGCGGCTACGAGTGACAGTGGGGCGTACGCGAGAATAGGTCGCACGAGTGTTTTATATAGGTTCAACCTTAGTTTTTCTCCGCAGGGTAGAACCTGCGCAGCGATGTATTTGTATTTAAGGGTCTTGCTAGTGTTAAGTTCTGATTTATATTAAACCTGAAGGTCTTGTTAAAAGATACCCCCGAGGATTTTTGTATGTTGTGTATATTCGAGCCTTGTTGGGTTTAAATAGTTTCTGTCTGGTGTGCGTGAGAAGATTTGTAGATTGTGCATGAAGTGGTCTCTTGCGCCATAGAGTGTCATCTGTGTATTCTGAGGATTCGTGGCAATCAGCTATTTATCCTCGTAATCTGTCTTCGCGTCTAGTATTCTTGGGCATGGCGTGCGATTTCTTCTGGTCCGCAGCCACTGACGAGAATGGTCTCGTCATCGGCGTAAGACACTGTGCATGTGTGACCGCAGTTTTCGGGTGGGTATGGGGTGTCGTTTGTGCACATGATGTATAATCTGGGTGCCAGTAAGCTCCCTTGGGGAACGCCTGAGCATTGTGTGAAGGGTTGTGAGAGGCTGTTGTTGTATTTTATGTGGCATGTCCTTTTAGTGAGTTAGTGCGAGAGGAGCCTTCTGGTGCAGAAGGCGAGTTTCCAACGGAGTCACTCGTGCCACACTTTATCGAAGGCCTTCTCCACGTCTTTGCTTACTGAGAGTGTCCTTTGATGTATCTGGCGTTTTTTTGTATTCTGTCATGAACGATGGTCACGGCTGCCTGAGTAGACCGGCAACTCTTGAACCCGTATTGGTGGGGGCAAAACCAGTCCCTCTCTTTCAAGTATTTCAATAGATGGCAGTTGATCATGCGTTCGAGTATTTTGCCTAGGTGCTCTAATAGAGCAATAGGCCTGTAATTGTTTAAGTGTTTGGGGTCTTTGTGCGGTTTGTGTAGGAGTATGTTGTGAGAGACTTTAAATATTTTGGGGGAGTGGCCTGAGGCTAGTGAGGCGTTAAATAGGTGCGTAAGTGTGGGGTATATGTTTGCGGAGAAGTTGTGTATTAGTGTGTCTGGGAGCACAGAGGAACCGGGGAACTTTTTGGTGTTGTTTTAATGTAGTGTTTTGTTTCCTCTACGGTCATTGGAGTTGTCAATGTGGATGTATAGTCAAGCAGCTCCATCCGTATCAGGGGGGCGGTCCTTAGCTCGTGAGCGTGGGCCCGACACCACTCCTGGACTTCCTGGAAGTTCTCCCGCGCGTGTGTTTTTGTTGGGTTGTGTGTATGTACTGTGTTCTAATGGGACCTAAATGCATAGAGGATGACGTTAGTGTCTGTTAGTGTTAGGTTTTGTACTTGGAGGGTGATGGGTTTTCGTGGGTCGGTGCCCATCATTCTTTTTACTTCTCGCCAGATGAAGGAGGGGTTAGCTCAAGGGTGACGTCCGCAATGCGGACGACCGCACGCTACTGCCGGTTCCTGTCTAGCCGCACGCTCTGTAGGATGCGGGCACTTGTGATTAATGTTATGTTGTCGTTGGCCTCTAGAGTAGTGATTGTTGTACTGTGTGATCAGTCTCTGAGTGTGTATGTAATGTGAAATGTTTTATAAAAGCGTAGGTTTTTTGTGGTGTAGGTAGCTTGCGTGCTGTGGTTATGGTGTTTATGATTGAGCACCAGTGGTCGCCTAAAAGGTCTGGATTGGTGTGCTTGTAGGCGAGATTTTGTGGCGTGTTGTCTGTTATGTGACTCTTGAACTCTTCCCAGTTTATGTTATTGTATTCGAAGAGAGGTGGAGTAGATATGAGTATAAGAGATTTGGATATGATAAGGCATATCAGTATGTGGTCAGAAAGTACGTGGGGACCCGGTAATATGTGCGTGAGAAGCGTGTAACGTGGTCGTTGCGGAAGACCACGTCCGAAGACGTCGTACCTCCGTGACGACCACAGAATGTGGGGAAGGCAGGGCCGATGTGCTCGCAGCGATAATGCTGCAAGGCACCGGCCAGGTACCTTCCTGCGTCATTCATAAGAATCACACTCTTTTAACTGCTCAGTTTCAGGGTTACCAATGTTTGAAATAAGGTTGAATTAAGGGTTGCCAGTGTGTGAAATTAATGGTTTAGTTTCACAAAAATAGTTAAACGAAACATACATAGTTTAATACATTAGTAATTATAAAAAAACAATGCATAACTAAATATTATAATTAAGTAGAAGTGCAGGCATTTACTAAATAATAAAGAAGAAAGGAAAAAATAAAATAACAAAACAAATACAACGCCGTGATTGACACTCTTTGAAAATACCGTCTGACTTAATAATGCCTAGATTGTAGCCCCAAATCATAGCCCAGAAACAGCGCCCCCTATCGTGCACCCCTAAACTGAAGTATTACATTACATATTTGATTTTTCATGTCAATGATATTTTTTACAGATTTTTCCTGTGGGTATTTATATGGGATAAATATTTATTGTTTGTTTGTTTTCTCTTCCATCAAGCACATACATTAAATATATTTAAGTTCTCATAATTTGTTTAGTTACCCTTACCTCATTGAAACAATAAAAAACGAAACACAAATATACACAACCTAATGTTCGCTGAAGAACGGGCCTCCAGGGTGTTCCTTTAAAGGAACACTTCATTACTTAATAATTGGTAATTTAAGACGATGATAGCGCCCTTATTTCCAAGGTTTTAGGGCCTTCTAATTAAATAATGTTATAGAAGCAATGTTATTCAGCTCATCGAATTACATAAGAATACCCATTTATTTGTTCCTATTGCCCTGGGGGGCTCTGCCCCCTCTAAACGACTAAAAAATACGTTCGGATCAGAACCCTTAGGGGTTCAGATATATTAAGGTTCTCGAATTTGGGCCACTCAAATTTAATCAAAAAAGGTAAAACATTTTGGAATATGGACGAATTATTATGCGGGGAACAGCGGAGGCGAGCGCGTGCTAAAACATTGGAAATGACGGCGCTATCTTTTTCTTAAACTACCCACTAATTTACCATCCGATCATTTAAAGAATACATATACATGATTTTTAGATGCAGTTCAATAAAATATATGTAAGTAAATCAATTATGGTCAATATAAAGGATATTATGCACTCGTGGGTTAATATATAGTAAAATTAAATATTAGATTTATTCCTACCGAGTTACGTACAAAACTGTTTCACTTATTTTAAAACTCTGGATAATAAATTAGTTCCTGTTTGGTTATCCTTTCGTAATCGCACTTTTTATTGAAAGAAGACCCATTTATGTTAACAAGTAAAGTACAGGAAAGGTGGTAAAGGAACAGAATTAAGATATTTAAAAATGTAAAAACCAACATTTCATTATAAATTGAAAGATAAAGTTACTGGATGAATGATGACGTAAAATTTCGAATGAACAAAGGCAAACCATTGGAAAATATAACACGTATAATATATCCCAACAATTAGCATTCTTATTTTGATCGGGGGTTATATAATTCACCTCCTCACTACTGCAGACTTATTCAAATCTGAGTGTTACATTCTATGGTTGATAACAAATTGAGTTAGGAACTGGATCGTTGATTTTCATCCTCGAATCTCTCTTTTGCTCTATGACCATTGCCATAACCTGTTCTGGTATGTGATTCACCAATGAAAATTTGTAAACCACAGCCGGCGAATGCATCAAAACAGCATGTTGTGTAATTATAGTCCATGTTGCAATATTTTTGTTAAAAATAGATGTTTTAAATGTGTTCAATTCCAAAAATGTCTCTTTCCAAAGAAAGTCCTGCAACCATTGTTGCTATCCACGAAGTGGCTTGGAATTCAAGACAATATTGTTTAGGGTATTGCATCAAGGAGCATCATCTCTAAGATCATTGGTGTATGTAAATAACTAGGGTACACTCCTGACCTTAAGTCTTCTCGGCTCTAAAGTTCTCAAAATGAATGCCGAGATCCCCTCGTAGTAAGGTCCCAGCTCAAGTATATGGTTGCTTCTAACTCCAAACTTGCTCGCGATTGAAACGTGACAAAGGGGATCGCTTCAGCGTGCCGAGTGAGAGGGAAAAATTTCGACAAAGGTAATCAAGTCAAGAATGGTTGCGCAAAAGCCTCATTTACCTAAGAAGAAAGAACCTTACGGACAAGCTTCACTTCTGTAGGAAATATAAAGAATGAACTATTAAAGACTCTTACAAAGTGATGTTCTCTTATATAGCTCTCTTTCGCTTGGTTGGAGATTCTCAAAGATTCCTCGTTAAGACGAGGAAAGGTGAGCGCATTCACGAAACTTTTCATGTTCATGGTGAAGCATCAGAACACCTTCCATATCTAGGGACGCTTTTCATCTATGAGACCGGGAGCACTAAAACTTCGCCCAATAACACTAAATTGTACTCAAAATGGTAACAAAATGTGCTTCTTCATACCTTTTTCCATACAGTTCTGGACAATTTGGAGTATGATAACTCTATTTTTCAGTATAATATAGCACATTGTCCCAAAACAATAACAAAATTTTTGGTTGCAAATAACATTAAACATTTAGGAGCTTAGATACATGATAAAAGTTGAATAAAAAATATTATCTTCACTAATCAATGAAAGCGCACAACCTGGATTGCACGCGAGTGTATTTATTTTTTATAATAAGACAAGATACTGTTTATAGCTGTATTGAGTGAGAGAAAATAATAAAATATAATAATAATAACAAAATTCAATAATGCTGAAACATACGTAAAAGTGTTCATCCAAATGCGGGATCTTTACAGAAACAATTTAAGATCTATGGATCAAATTTTCGCAAACAGAAATTCTGCTTATTTACCAATCTCTTTCATCTTAATTGATCGCTGAAACCAATTTTACAGGCTAAGAAATAGATAAATGTAAAAATTATTGATCTTTTCTTGAGGTAAAGGTTGCGTTTTTGCAACACAAACCCTGCCCATACTGTTCAGGACATGTATGCAAATAGGCGCATGTGGCAACCTCAAGACAGCGATTAGTCACAAGCAGAGAATCAGGAGAATTAGGTGTGCTATGTTTCGACTGACTCCAATTGAAAGAAGAGCTTCAGGTCTATTTTGACAAGGCCACTTCTTTTGAATATCATGTCTTCATCATTTAAAAGGTATGTACCAATTATCTTGAGTGTTGCCCTAATGAAGGATATGTATGTGTATCTTTAATGGCTTAGGAACATGGTAGATGATTTTATTAATAATTCTATACATAATAAAGTTCATTTTACGACATCAAGGGTTTAAAAAAATGGATGTTGCATTAACGCAACAACCAGCACTATAGGACACTACACTTGTTGCATTTATGCGACGAGGGAAGAATACTCTTTTAGGAAAAACACTTTAATGGCATTGTTGGCAGCACTTTTAACCAGGTTGGAAACCTGAAGCACGTTACGGAGTGTGTGTACTAAGATCCCTTAACATAAGCTTATTACACACAGGTCTTATTGAGGGTTTCAAAGGGTCGATGCAAGGTAAAAATTCCGCTTCCTTCCGGGGGAGAGCTTCCCTGTCCTTGTTGGCGTCCTCAACCTGGTCTTGTTGATCCTGTTGTTCCTCCTTTTGTCATTGGTCTCGGACCTGCTGCCGTTATTCCTTTGCGACGTCTTTCGCCGGGTGGTCGTCGGCAAACGGATGATCTTTGTTTATGGGAACGTCTTGAAGAAAATCGGCCTTCAATAAGTGGTCCAGTTCTGGACTAGCCGATGGACCACTTGCCATAAAAGGAATTTGCGGACCGGTGAGACTTCAATGTTGTCTACATTAAGAACCGTAGAAGCGGACATACCAGGAAGGGGTGGGACCTCTATCATGTCCGTTCCGGGCGAAACTTTTGAGCGTAAAAACACACAACTTTGGTTGGGTTTTCAATGTTGTAGGCCCCGAGTTGCGCGGCCGCTTCCTCGAAGAACCGCTATAAATTTTGAAGTGCGGGTCTTTACGAGCAGCGGTATCGTCGACAGGAAGAGGAATTGGAAGGTTGTGTTTAAGAGGAGAGATCATAGGTCTAGGCGGAGTGACTCTCGTTGCATGGAAAAGTTGAAGTTTTCCGAAGGAACAACTAAGATCTTCTAATTCCGCCGTAGTTTGACGATTATGTGCGAGCTCCCTTAGCACGAGTTCCGCTAGCAGGAAGCCAGTCCCTACGTCCTGTTTCGCCTCTGCTAGTCACCCTGGCGGATTGTCTTCCTCTCTGCTGGTATTGTTGTTGCTGCCCATAATCGTAATTTGGGAAACTAGTTCTAGCCTTAAGCGCGTTTTCGCTTAATGTAAGATTAGTGTCCAGCGTTGCCCTCTCCCTGGCATCAACCAGCGCTGGACCCCAGCATTAATTGAGTACGACAAAATAAAGATGGATTCGTTGAAAAAAATGGTCGTAAACCTCGTCCTTCAAGTACCTCCGGTATTTGTAGAGAGTGACGAGTGTGGCAATGTCATCACGGATGCGAAATTTTCCCTTAGTTGGGCAACAACCTTATCGTAGCGGGTAGGTGGATCAGGTTGATTGGGTTGGCAAATGTTAAGAGGTGACCTACCTCTATCTGCCTGGACCGGTGACGGGGATATGCTGAGGAGGATTTCCAATTTCTGTTTTGAGTCCTCTTCTTGGTTCTAAAACCTGCGACATACTAGTCCCAAGTTACTAGGGAGCCCACCGGGTTTTCTGCCGCCGCTGTGGCAGACACGGTGTGATACAGCGAAGGCTGGGCGGACTTTTTGCTAGTATCGTCCTGGCTGCTTTTGACTGACCTCATGAAACGTTGTACCAACGTTGATATGGGTGCTTCTCGACTATCAATAGCCTGTTCGAAGTCCTCCGGAAGTTGGTGTTCCTGTGCCAGTTCCTTGTTTGTCGTGATAAGTTGCTTCTTCGGCATAGCCGGATAGCGCTTGGGTTACCCTCGCGGGTTCCCAAATTAACGCTTTAACGAAAGGAGAAGAATAGTCACTTTTTTACTGCCCGGAAAGCAGCATGGGAGTGGAACACTGTCAGGATGATCCGAACCGCTCTCTCAGTCATTTTATAGTCACAATGGTGGGAGTACCCCTACTGTGGTACTCCTTTCTCTTAAAAATATAAAACAGATTTTACAAAAATATAGATTTCAAAAGTTATATAAATTCAACTGTTATTGAAGAAAAAAAATTTGAAAAATAGAAAAATAATTTTGACTGTGCACCGGCCATCAAAGAACAGACTGATAGGGTTTCTTAGTCTCTTGGTCCTTTTATAGTCACAAAAGGACGTAAGAGGAAGAGGGCTCAATAGGATTCAGCCTGAGGACCGTTCGGTAAATCCAGTCAGCACTATCTTTCGTAGTATTAATATATGAAAAATTAATGGAGGAATAGGGAAAGGTTTTAGAAAGTACAAAAAGAGAAGTAGAGGATAATAACAGTAGGATCTCTTTGAAAAGTTAACTCGCCTAATATTATAAAGGACTACCATGTTTTCTAAATAAATATGAACCCTGGAATAAAGGATGAGGGAGACGAAGGCGGCCAGATACTCTAGCAAATACATATTTGAAAGTGGCGGAAAGCTAGAGGCTAGTCAAAAAAACGTTGGAAAAAACAAATTTTATGCCGATGCCCCTGAGGAAGGCGTCGCAAAATAGTTTCAACCTATTCGCATTTGAAAACTTCCAAGAGATCTTATGAGTATGGATAAATGGTTTAATAAGATTACACAAAGGGCTTTGAAGTAAACACAACTGAATCCAAATGAACGGAATTCTAAGTAAATTTATAACAAAATTAACAAGACCAGCTAGTCCAGGCCAACCGATTGGAAGATTAAGAATTTGTAGCCTAGTATAGACGTGCAAAAGTATACCGCAGAGCTACATAATAACTATAAAGCATAACTATTTGTATCTACAGTGTGCTGCAAATTCTTAATCACTCTATTGCTTCCAATAGTATCGTGTCACACATGACTAGTGTAAATGCCCCTTAATGGAAATATACAGAGGTTTCACCTAGGTTTTTATTAGAAATATGTCTGTAAACCCCTGAACCTACTCTTCCTGACGTTGCATTTTCTGCAACAACTCGTGCTATATGATGTCACTCGTTGCGTTTTTTAACAATGATTTTTTTTAATAAAACATGTTATTAATACATAAGATAACCATATGGAATAGGTTTTATGGCTATTTTGTGCATTTATTTCAACATGTATAACACTCGTAACCTAACAATGAACTTCAATTTTTTCCGGCATAAATGGGTTAATGTGAAGCACTTTTCCATATATACTATTTATTTTAGGGGCAAAATTCACATTCCTCTTATGTAAATATTTGCATCGAAATAAGTATTCATTCTGCCTGACTTTTATAATCCTCGGCCTCAGGATAATTTTTGAAAAGTTCCCAAACTTCACTTACTAGATTTTTCTAGTTTCCGTTTTAATTTTGAAATGACGAATCGATGTTTGGAGGAAGTCACCCTTTAATAACAACTCTCTTCCATTTTTCAGAAACAATAGCTTCAAATACATGAATATCAGAATTACATTTTCCCCCTTCTATCGTATACCAAGAATGTATTACAAAACATACAAAACAGTGGCGTTATTCTGATGGAAGCTCTGAGCGGAATTATAGTAGGTCAATGCATCGAACAATATATAGACTATTATTTGAACGTTGTAAAGAATTCAGAGAAAAATTATAATTAATTTTAGATTGCACCATAAATTAGATAAATAACCTATATAATTTGCTAGTAACTGGTATTAAATCTGTCAAGCGAATCCAATAATTAAAGCGAGGGCAAATACAAAATTTTAAGGTAGAGATTAGATGAACATTAATGTGCTGATTTTCAACGATGGATTATTGGCTCAGCAAAACAAAAGCAAATAAAATATGAATTGTTAGAATGAATCAATGGGCACGGATACGGTGTGAATTGAAATAAGCATATAGTTAGTACAAATCCATTACTAACGGAGCTGTGGAAGCCTAGGGGGGCAGGGACGTGGTGACAAACATTCCAAGGTATCATCCAAGATGGCTCCTTGGGTTAATTAGTCAGTGCCACCTTTCGGATTATAAACCTCATTTCAGTAGCCACCGGTCATAAAAGAGTACGGTCTGGTAGGATATCTTCTCTCAAGGAAGTAAGAGTCTAGTTAAGGAGTTACCGTGGTTGGGGAGTTGATCTGGAATGGTAAACGCTTGCACCACATTTCGGTAGCTGGAGGCAATGGGCTCCATTGCACCGGTACATAGTGACAGTATCTATATGACTGGCTCGTCGGCACACATATGATATTCACAAATCTTGGTTTAATATATTGCGCAAAACCAAATTAGTCTGTCGCTCCTGCTCTTTTGGAGTGCAACTAAAAGCAGTTGAGACCCTTTCAGCACTAGAGCTCGATCCGATTGGGAACTGCTCCTACATCAAAGAGACTAGAAGAGAAGCCCGTTTTGCTAAAATATGTTTGGGCAAAATATATTCTCAGCGATTAAAAAATTTGAAAGGGGTCCAATGACAAATGATAGTCGGTTCAGTCTCCCATTTAAAGAGATACCTATTTTGTAGCGGCTCATTTCAAACGTCATTAAGGTCTAACAAGGTCTCAGTCTTAAGCAGAGTTTCTTTTATTTTATAAAAATAGAGGTATGAAAACTAGAAAACCTTATTGGGAATATAACTCCATACATTTTTTAGCAGAGGAGTAAGAAAAATACTGATGTTAAGATAAATCTCTTATTCAACCATTCCAACTGCCCTAATCTAAGAGTTTCTGACCGTTTCTGAGTTACTCTATTGAATGGTAGAATGAATTAGTTAGCACTATCTTTACGGTCGCCCTAGCGAGAAGGTCTGTTATGGCGTTCATCTTCCACAGACGCTCCAACTTCCAAATAAACAGACAGAGAAATAGGCCGACTCAAGGAGGCACCCCATACTTAGTCAGAATTCTGTTATGGAACGGATCTGAAAATCTTTGATTTGATAGATCGATATTTTAGGGGAGGGGGGAATTTTAGTTGAACAGAGACAAAAAAAACACTACAAACCACTCTCCATAGTTAGTAGAGCTCTATTCACCGAGGAACAGTTGCAAATTATTGATGAGCATATAAAACGTGAGGATCGAGTGGCAGACGCTCAAATCGTCACTCCATTAATCACGCCCTATAAGTATGATCATTCTAGACACGTGGGTGTTAAAGAACAAAGTTTATAAATATTCCTAAATCTCTCATTCAACGCAGTATCACGTAATTGGTCAGGTGCATGGTAGCAGGAGGATGAAAAATAAAAACAGATTCTAGCCTCGAAATAGGTGCAGATAACCCGATAAAACTTACTAGATACACTTTGTAGTTACTGTAGTAGTGCCAGTTCTCAGGATTACCAGAACTTTCGTTATGTTTGATGGAATTAGTATCAATCAAAATCTTACAAATTTCAACTATGCTATGATTTTCCACGCTACAGATGAGACACATAAAATTCAGTGTAACTGAGAGTCAGTCGAAGGTTTAAAGATGTGAAAATTAAGACTGAAGAGAGAACAAAAGTTTCTCTAGATAGTGATTGTAAGTAGGCAAATTAACTATGCACCCTTTGATTACATTAGGCAGGATTCGAGCAAAAATGTACAACTTCCTTCTACTGTCAAAGTTGCTATTGTTTCTCATGCTTCTGCTCACACCCCCAACTCCAATGGGGCCGGTAAAGCATGTCACCCTTCAAGATGCTAGATGTAACAACATTACAGGGAGCTAAAAGTTGACAGATTAAATTAGTAAAAGGACTAAATATTTCAAGACGTAAAATAGCAGATGCAACACCCTAAATCCTAAAGGTTGCAAACAGAAAAATTACTAGCACTATAATACTAAAAACTTTGAAGCCAATCCCATTAAAGAAATATTTATCAATCAATGTACGTGTTGTTTTTTGGTGCGCAACTTTTACTATCACAGGGCTAGTTATTATCCTGCGCGTAACTACATGGATAAAGTTGATTGCCTTTACTCTTTTAGTTTGTGAATTATTCTCTCTTTATCAACCCTTCTCTCCCTGCATGAAAAAAACGGGTTTCTACACCTGATAAGTGGGGAGTTTTATAATGGATAGAAAATATATATGAAAATGATAATTCAAGATGTTAAAAGTACATAGAGCATTAATATTGTTAAATCAGGGAAGTTGAAGAAATTACAAGAGAAAATCGAATTACAAGCTGAAACTCAGTCGATTAGAAGGAATGTAGAGAACGGACAATGTTATGAGTAACCCAATTACAAAAATAAATTAAATAATATTTGCCTGATTACTTCGTATTGAATATAACTATTTATTTAACAACTTTAGAATAGTAAATTCTGCCTTATAACATATATATATATATATATAAAAATATATATATATATATATATATATATATATATATGATGAAAATTAATGCAATATGGCAAGAAAAGCTGAGGAATTAAACCACATTATCCGAAGATAATTTAATTCAGAACAGTTTCGGTGTATCTCACACCCTTTTTCAACTGACACTGGATAGAAAATATAAGAAAAGTGCTTACAAACATAACACATGGTCAGGTCGTGAAAGATCCCTTCTTTTTACTCCCAATCCCCTACTTGTGGCTAATCAGGGGGGGGGGGTTAGGCTTAAACATATTGAAGGGCTAAAATTTTACTATTTTGTTTATTTGCTTTCGTATTACATGATTAAAAGAAAATTGACCCTCAGATCGATTTAAATTAGGAACTGACGATATCAAGCTCGATTCTACGATTCTCCTCTTAACATAATTAGCCGATTTAAATACCATTTTACTTCCATTGAAATCGATCGAATGTGGTTTAATTGCTCATATATATATATATATATATATATAAGAAAGAGAAATTAGACGCAAATGAGCAATGAGACAAGAAACAGGAGATTTTTAGAGGTGAGAGAAAGCGACATTAGAAGAAGACTAGAATCAAAGAGAGCAGAGGGTGGCACAATGAAGGCAATCCTTTCCCGAGAAGACAGAGATAACGCAGGGAAAAAATTCATTGGAGTTTTCTAGCTAAGAGAGATACTGGGTTTGATAGGGTAACGCTTTGGGAGAAGTAGAGTCACTGTGCCTGGTAGTTCAGCGGTAGAGCATCTGACCGGCAATCAGCAGACCCGGGTTCGAGTCCCGGCCAGGAATTTCAAAAATTTTTCCCTGGCCTTATCTCTGTCTTTTCGGTAAAGGATTGCCTTCATTATGCCGCCCTCTGCTCTCTTTGATTCTAGTTTTCTTCTAATGTCCCTTTCTCTCACCTCTAAAAAACTCCTGTTTCTTGTCTCATTGCTCATAGCGTCTAATTTCTCTTTCTTGTACTATATTGTTATATAGTCTGCAATGCAAGGCTTCTACACCTTTATTTCTGTCTTGGAAATTATTTTGAAAGGCAGAAAATGAATATGCCGAAAGCCCTGTGGTGGTTGTTATCATCCGCAGAACTTTCATTTGCTCCTTTTACTATATATATATATATATATATATATATATATATATATATATATATATATATATATATATACCAAACTAATCTTTAATGATTCAATAATGCAATCTGTTCGCGTTAAATTATATGAAATTTGCATAGATATTGATTTTTTTTGTCAGACCCGGAGATGGGCATGGAGCCTGAAACATGGAATTACAATAATTATATATATATATATATATATATATATGTATATATATATATATATATATATATATATATATATATATATATATATATACATTAGGGTGTTTTATATTCTGTGAAGTTCAATAATTTTATCACCATGGGTTTGCCTGTGGACCTTTTCCGTAAAAAGTGCTTCGTGCAAAATCTTAGCGAAATCGAACCATGTTAACCCGTCGCACACTTTTGTCTTTTCTGTGGTGTCCAGTCGGAGCGAGGGAAGTTTAATGGTAAGGGTATTCCTTTCTCTTCTGAATTACATGTTGACGTTTTTTCTGATTATGTCTTCCACACGAATCAAAAACCTTCTCTTGCTCCTGGAGAAGTCACGGAATTCAGGTTTCTTGGGAACCTGCCTGCCCTCGCGAGACGATGTCTTCTCTGTCTTCCTCCACCACCATTAGGTGCAAGGGAGACCCTCTGGAAGGCGTCCAACAGTGACTCTCTCAAGCTGCACGAAGTGTTGGAAAAAGCAAACCTCACTGTTAAGATGGAGCACGTGATCCGTTGTAACATCAGGAACCTTCACAACCAGTACGTGAGACTCAAGAAGGAAATCAAGCGGAAGACACCACAAAGAAGAAGGTTTGGAAGGGCGATCTACAGGATTTCTTCGATATCACGAGCCGTAATATTGCGGAAGCCAACGTCCCAGAAGAAGACTAGCCTCTCTGGAACTGCAGAGAGAGGACAGACAGTCCTGTTTAATGGATAGTGTCGATAAACATACGTCCGCTGTCGCCAAGAACGCTAACGAATTGAAGAAGGGGCAGATGAGGAAAAGAAAGCAAGAGGCTGAAGTTGAAAAGTTGTTGAATAAAATTGCCCTAGAAGACACTTCCGATTGAATCTCTGTTTCTTCTGGATTATCTGTGGCAAATGAGACTTCTAAGGCTGCAGTTCTCCTCCAAGAAAAGCCCACGGAGGAGAAAGCCGTCCAAGGACCCAATGACCTCAGCCCTGACCACAATTTGGGAGTGGGAAAACCTTTCCTGTTGTCAACTTGCTGTGACTTCATTGCCGCAGCCTCAATTTTGAGGCCTGGTATCTTGGTGATCTTATCCTCTGCCTCCACAGTGCATCGGATGAGGAGAAAGAACCGAGAAACTGAAGTAAAGTGCATTGAAAAAGAAGCCTTCCGTGATCGGCATCGCCTTCTTCTTCCACTGGGATGGCAAACTGATACAAAGTGCCGCCAGATCTCAGATCTCAGAGGAGAGGATCACTTACTGGTAAAAAATTCGAGGAGCTTCTTTGTGTACCTATCGCTATTGATGGGAATGGGAGAGAAGTAGCGGCTACTGTTATTAGGCTGCTGGAAACGTGGCAGAATGCTGAAAAGAGCATCGTTCTCTTCGTTGATACGACTGCGTCCAGCAGTGGCATGATTAGCGGAGCCTGCAGCATAATTGAACAGTCCCTTGGAAGCCCTATTCTTTGGCTGGCATGCCGGTATCACATTCACGAAGTGGTACTGAAGGACACCTAAGAACTCCTCTTCGGCCATCCCCTAAGGCTCGAGATTCCCATGTTAAAGCGATTCCGAGAAAGATGCGGCTTCTTGGACAACACATCCATCGGTACCCTCAACGACGAAAAAACCCTGGATTAGTCGAGCGAATCATAGAGACTAAAGATGATAGACTTCCTCTGCTAAATCATCCGTGTCAGGATCCACCCAAGAGAGAACTATCTTGAGCTTAAACAACTGGCCGGTTTCGTCAATCTGATTTACGTCAGATTCGGGCATGAGGTAGCCGTTCCAAACTGTGCACCGGAGTATGATCTGGGGTTATTGGCGACTCTCCAAGTGTTTGTGGATAGAGAATCCTCCAAAGACCCCTATGTTACCTCTCGGAACAAAGAGCTGCCCTGGCGTTTTTTCACGAACGTGTGTCTCCCGATGACCGGGCGGCCATGGTCAAGAAACTAAGCCGTCCATCAACCACGAAGGCACTAAAGAGACTTAAAAAGAAAAATTCACTCTCCCTGACGGTATTTTTGAATTGCTGACGAAGTGAACTTTTTAGCCCTTGGGGTCTTCGCTGGGAGGATGGTCACTACATAGAACGTGGAACATGTTCTGCAAGATCTAGCACTCGAGCCACCTTCTGAGGCATGTATGTCACCAATAATGCAGCAGACAGAAGAGTAGCACTGATCCCAAGACTCCAATCCCGAACCAAAGACGAGCAAAGTAATTCCTCATCAAAGTTGTTCCTCATGACCGCAAGACCGTCAAGTAAACAAAGGCTAGACTGGTCGCTAAGTTCCCTCCTCCTTCTTGAGCCCTATCCACCAACGATTTTATCGCCCTGCTACAATTACAGAATTGTTTTGCATTTCTGGTGCGCCCTTGGAATCTTTCCCAACTTTGTTTGCTTATTTTTAGTTGAATACCGTTCGTCGCAAATTTTTGTCTTGTCCTACAATTGATTTTTTCGAAGTTTCACTTGAAATGTAAAATATTGTCAATCTGTGCGACCAGTAAGTATTGATGAATCAAACCAAATTTTTGCCCCCAAATATTTATGGGTCATAAGAAACAAGGGGACACCCGTGCTGACAACTTTAAACACATTTCATTTTTTTACCCCGGGGTGAAACACCCTAATATATGTATATATATCCAAAGAATTACAGCATACAGTAACGTAAATGTAAATTGAAGGAAAGAAACGACCACACTGGCAATACAGAAAAGTGCTTAGCCTAAGGACACACAAATTTACAAGTCAGAATGTAACTATTATGGAGGACGGTATGGAAGAGCAGCAATTTTTATTACTGGCCGGAAGTATTAAAGTTTCGAATTTCTTTTATGATAGCTGATTTGTCGCCTATGTATAGATTTGCGGAAATTATAAATTATTTTAGCATTATCAAAGTCAAATGAATAGTCTTTATTTAACATGTGTAAGGACATGCTAAAAGATAGGCTTCTAAGGAACATATCGCATTTGTGTTACTTTGTCCTCTTGGAGAATCTGCTGACTTCGCCAATGTATATTGATCGCAAATTTTGGGTAGAATATAATAAACAACCTGTTCTTAATCTGTAGATATATTTTCAGAGAAACTATTTGAGATCCATGTTATGGGATTAGGTAAGTAGGGGAGTGGAGGTGTTTCTCAAAGTTTGTCAGTAAAAACAATCGTCCAATAATATGGTTCCGCTATGTTGATGATGTCTGTGCTGCATGGCCTATTAATGATAACTCATTTGATTTATTCTTTCAGCAATTAAACAGCATCCCCCCCATCATTACATTTAAAGTTGAATAGGAACTAAACAACTCATTGCCATTTCTTGATGTCAGAATATCTAAAATAAACAATAAAGTATATTGAGGTGTTTACCGAAAACAAACCAAATCTAATGCCTATATTCAGTATTTCTCTTGTCACAACAAATCTGTTAGAAGGTCTGTGATTTCTGGCCTTTACACAGAGAATATCGCATATATGATCCTTGGTTCTTTCAGGATGAAATTAATAAAATCATCTGAACGAACTTTTACTCACCAGTTGGCCTAAAGAAAAAGTGTGTAAAATAATTATATTTTATTTTCATATTTGCCCAAATTCATTAATTTTATGAAGATGGCAGAGGCCGACAACATTAATGTTGCCTTTCAATACAAGAAAATCGGAAAAAATCTGTCTAAAAATAGTTCAACTAATAAACAACAGGGCGTTTATTATATCCTATAGAAAATTTGTGCTCAAATATACATTGGCGAAGGCAGCAAATTATCCAAGAGAAAGAAGGAACAAGCCAAAAATATATGTAATTCCCACAACTGTTTACATAGGCGTCTAATAGAATGAGCTCTCATAAAGGAAATTCTAAACTTTAATAATTACAATAAGTAATTCAACACTAATAACTTGATAAGCAGAAGAGTCATCCAGCCTCTGATTAACAAAGTCTACTGATCATAAGTCGCGTGCACTCACTTATTGATTTACGACCTTCAAAGAGTTTAATAATTCCCGAACTTACCTTAATGAGACCTCGACTATTTTCTCATTCGAAAGAGAATGTAAATAACATATGGGTTTCAAATTTCGTTAGAATCGGCCGAATAGTTATGATGTTATCTCTGAAAGAAATACTTCCCGAGCTAACCTGAGGAGGACTTTGGCAATTATATGATTCCTAAAAAAATCTAAAACAACATAAGGCTTTCAAATTTCGTCCGAATCGGCCGAATAATTATGAAGTTATTGAGAAATTATTCCCTGCCTACTCTTGGGAGGACTTTGGCAATTATATCATTCGAAAGAAAATCTCAAACAACATAAAGCTTTAAGATTTCGGCAAAATAGCTAGGATGTTTTTACGTAAAGAGAACGTGGACCGACAGTCATAGTAAGTTTAAAGTCTCCCGCGACTAAAAATCCTGCCGTTCCATACCACACCCCTTCTAATTACATTATGACTTGTAAATTTATGTGTCCTAAGACTAAGCATCTTTACGTATTCATTAGTTTGTCAGCGATTGAAGATGACTGATATTCTCCGTCAAAGCCTAGTTTCGCAATAAATTGGTTCAAACAGTGTTTCCTTTCCTGCCTATATATATATATATATATATATATATATATATATATATATATATATATATATATATATATATATATATGTGTGTGTGTGTGTGTGTGTGTGTGTTTAAAAATCATGAGAGGTAAAACGTGAATAAGTATAAATATTTGGTTGTTCCACATTGGGAAAAAGAAAGATTGATTGGAGCTAGTACTTTCGTTATCTTAATAACATATTCCAACTCACAATGGTTTATGGAATAGAGAGACACTGTATTAAATACAGAGCAATGTTTTGCCATTAAATTAGATGGTCAGGTTTGTTTATGACCTCTAAGTTTTATTCAAGGAAGAAAGATAGGACTGAATCTTAAGAAAACAAACTGGGGCTAATATTTACATTTCTATCATTTGTGCTGGAGATTAGGAACAATTCAATGATATTTCTGCTAATAAAATCATTTACAGTATATGCATTATGGTATCTGTTTTTGACCAGTTAATCTGGTGACCCATCTGAAGCCTGTTTACTGCCAAAGCATTATTCGTATATCCCTTAGATACTGCATTTTACTGTTGTTTAATTCTTACAGAGATATTTTTAGAAGTTTGACCTACATACATTAAATTACAATACAAACAAGGTATACTATATATTACATTATTATTGTTCCTTGGGCTGAGTTTTATTAAATATTTTTTTAATTTTAATTACAATTCTACATTAAAATTATGTTAATAGGATCACCACCCATAAGATTATGCAACTATGCCTTTCTCAAAAATTTAATTTTAAGACGACTTTTGTACGAGTCAGCCTTTACTTTAAGAGAAACGAGAATATGATTATTTTTGCAGTTCTTCAGCCATATACTTTTAAGAAAATTGAAGAGGCTTCAGGAATTATGCAACCTTAGGTGGTCCCAAAAGACACCCTGGAGCCCAGCCAAGACCACAGGGGGACATGCAACCATCTCTGCGTATGCCGCGGCAATACCCTGTCTAGTGGCATTTGATTCGACCACCAGCAATAAGAAATTCCGCGATCATTCATACCTCAGGAATATCCCACCCAGGTCCTTTCATCCAATCACTCATCATCTCACCAATATCACTAACTCCCGACCAGACACAAAGGGTAAAAAGGGTGAGAGAGACCTCCACTAAACGCATACCATATTAACAAATACTTCTCTTGCAAATTTTCCAGTTCAAACCTCTTGTAGTAACTATCGGTGTTTCAATGACCATTATTAAAAGAAATGAAATATAAACACCATCTCCGCTGAGGAAGAACTAGTATAGGGCAGACTGGAAAAGATGGGAGTGGTTGCTACAGGATTACGCTCCTGGAGATCCAGTCAAAGACATACTCGAAGACATTGATAAGAAAATAGAGCGACTAAGTCAACAAAATTTGCAAGCAGACGAAGAATCATTTAGCAAATCTACCTACACAATAATTTTCACCTATAAATGGACCAAACACATTAAAAGTATACAACGTAAAATGGAACAACATATCAGAGATGCATCGGAGCAGGATCGACCCTGAGTATCAATCAACGCAAAAGAGAGATTAAGAATGAATTGAATTAACTTATTCTAGAGTAACAATGACATAAATGGGAATAGGCACTAAAAGAACTTGACAATGAGGGAGGCATCACCCAAATAATTCTGGGAGAAAGTAAAAAGATTAAAAGGATCAGCAACCCGAAAGAAAATAGAAATAGAAGACGCGAACGGGGAGATAAAATCAGGGAACTGATTTCACTATAAAATTTGGACACTGGAAAATAGACAAGCTAAATTGCATCATAGAAATCGCACACGTACCACAAAATGGAATAGTGAAAAGAAAGCAATGAAGATGTAATTTCAATGTGGGAGCTGCAACAAACCCTTCATTCATTCAAGCCGAAGGCATCGAGCCCTTCCTGCCACATCCAAACTAGAGTACACGAAAGCATCACAATGCATCTTAGAAGGGGCTAAACATCTCTAATGCCTGATAGAACGCAGTCCGTTTCCCGAATGAATACAATACAGCAAAAGATATTTATAAATAAACATGGAAAGCGACCGGCAAACAGAGAGAGATACCACACAAATTCGCTCCTGAAAATTGGAGCTTAACTCTTTGAGAAAATCTTTGAAAGGAGCCTCTTCGCACATTTGATGGGAAATTCGCTATTTACCCAACCTCAATACGGCATCAGGAAAACAATAAGCATATAAATAGCATAATAGCAGAGAAGATTGGCAAAGTAAACAGAGACGGGAGCTATGTATATTGATATTGTATGTAGGGATGTATCGAAGGCATTCGATAGAGTGAGGCAGGGTTACGTGGAATATACGATCCTACAACTGGCATTAAACAACAACTTAGGAAAATTGTCATCGATTACGTATTAGAGAGGGATTCTATCCTATCGATTTGGGGTGGCAAGGGTAGTGGCCACCAAACGGATCGCAGGAGAATGATGGGGATGGAAGCTGTATTCATTGCTTCCAGAGAATGCCTAAATGCAGCTTTAAGTTTTGCCCATATAAGCACCCTCCTGGCCCCCAAAACTGGTTGACTCTATTGAAATGACTGGGGAGTGACATCGTTTCTAAGTTGATACATTAGTAGAGGAGTGCAACATGGGAACCTTTCCTAAACTAGGCTTTGAGATCCTTGCCTCCCTTTCCCATGCCTCTACTAGAATGACAACTTTTCTTTGCTTTGCTTGCAAGTGATAGTGTATATGTAGGAGGGGTGAGGTAAAGTATATGTGTGTGTAGGGGAGTGTATAGAAAGAAAAATATTGGTGGAAAGAGAAAAATTTAGAAGATTTACAAAGAGGTGTAAGGCTCGGGGTGAAGAGGCTTATCGTTGTTATTGTTTTTTCATATATTTTGTTATTGTTCGTTTTTTGGGGGGTTTGGATGGCTTCTAAGCCTTCAAGTTATTCTTAATTTTGCTTAAGTGGTATGTTTGCATTTGCTATTGTTTTGTGATAATGGCTATCTATCTACTACTGGTTTGTTTATTTGTTCTTTGTATTTGTAGTTTTTCGTATTTCTTCTCTTTTTATATGGTTGTCGCAATCGAAGGTTTTACCGGTCATTATTAGGTTTATTTTTCTTTGAACGGGTTCACATCTTAATCTTGTTTCTTATCTTCATCTGCTTTCTTTTTTTACATTTTGTGTTTTTTATGACTTTTTCATGCTCAAATCGGCGCTTATTCTCTGTTCCAGAAAATTGCATGGTTTCTTCTTCTATTATTATCGATTACTTATCTTATTTCTCCATTTAATTCTGCTATTTTACCTTCCATTTTCTTTGATCTTCTATTACTTTATAAATGGGATTCACTCTCGCCGTCTTGTATAGTTCGTCTTGAATTTTCCTTTCTCTTATGCATGCACACGTAATTAGGTACAGACATTTATTCTTCACTAACCTTTTATTTTCTTCAGTGATTTTGAGGCAGAGAGGTGTGGGGAGGCGGGTTAAACAAAATTAAGGCTCTTACTAAAGCCATTCAACTCTTCTTTTTGTTGCTTTCTCTGAGGATTTTGAATGTAAATAGAGTTCTGACTGCCTCATATGCCCTCGAAATTCTAACTGAGACGTGCCATCTGTACCAGTTTGGAGCAATCTTCATCCCGAATACATTGCCGTCTATAGTGATTTAATTATTGTATGTTCGTATTTTGTTGTTTTCTGATTTGTTTGTCTCATTTCTATTTTGAATACTTTTGTGTTCATATATTTGAGTTCATATGTTTATATACTTGTGTGTCTGTAGTTTGTATCTTTACTTATTTTCATGTTTACAGTTTGTTGTTTATATGTTAATGTTTGTCTCTTACAACACAAAACGAGCCCTTTTATATGGAGAATCTACATACTACGTTACCCCTACAATCACGGTTATCAGTCGTTAAAACAAGGTAATTAGACTTAGTGAAGTCACCGTTGGTATAACGCGTAAACTTTTATATTAATAATAACTTAATCAGTCTGGCCAAGTTACCGGCTCCAATCTCTCCATTAAAGTAGATCAATCACGATTTGCTCGGTAAAATAATGAGTGCCAAGGTTAAAAGCCATCAAAAAGTAATAAAATATCAGGAGAACTTAAATATAAGGTATAGTTAATGTTCTATTTCTCGCTTATATTCAAACACAGAAAAATAACCGACATGGACAAATAAAGAGAGCAGGATAGATAGGGAGATGAGGAGGAGACAAGACTAGCTCTACGGGTGGTGAGGGGAGGTAATAAAGCCACAAGGCCCAAGATAACCGAGGTAATCAATGTAAATCTGTATGGAGCCCTTTATCAGACTCAATGGTTTCTATATTGGATACATGGCACTGTACCAGGATAAGGACAGAGAAAAGTTGGCAGAGAGTGAGGTAGGAAAAGTACTCCAGGGAATAAATCTAGAGCCACTCCTTCCTCTGGAGATCTTGGCAGAGAGAGCCGTGTTAGATATATAGACAAATTGATCCATTAATTGGAGAGAATACCGAGTAATAGATAAAAAGGAGCTAGAGGAGAAAAAGGTCGGTAAAAAGGGGCCTTAGTGTTGAAGTTAGGGAGATTTCACAATCTCATAAAAATTACCTTCACTAACTCGGAAACGGCAAATAAGGCCAAATAAGGTCTATTGGTGATAAATCTGAAAATAATTCCTTTTAAGATTTACGGCAAAGAATTTGGCACGAATAAAGCTGCCAAATTGCTACGCGTTAGAAAACTACATTGCGCGAGACTGCTGGTGGAGGCGCTTGGAAAGCAGTGAGGTGGGACAAGATTTCAGGAAGTGTAGTAGCGATATGATGAAGTGCCTGAATTGCCAGGGACCCCATGGAGCAATCGCAATAAGCTGTATGGCTTAAGGACAGTTAATTTTGAACAAAGGGAAAAAGAGAGAGGTGGGGGTAAAAGCATACACGGTTAAAATCAAGAAGAAAGTATAAAAGAAAAAGAATAGAAATAAATAGAAGGCAATGATTCTCACACTGAGGAAAACCAAGCAACTGAGAGACCTAAGTGAAGAGAAAAATGGAAAGATAAGAGAAATGAAGTATATAACAAAGATAATGGAAAAAGGTGGAGAGGTAGGTAGATTAGCAGAATTGATAACGTGTGAGGAGATAGACCAACACCTCTACACCGCATTAGGAAACGAGTTCCGGAAGGACCTTGATGACGTGAAAATTATTGATGGAATAGTAGAAGGGAAATACAAATGGTCGCATCAATCGGACTTACATACGAACTTGGTGCAAAAGGCACTACTGTTTGGAAGCTTTTATATCACGGCCAGAGATTTCACCTTCGAAGGTTTGAGAACTTCAAGAATTAACTTTAATGGCCAACCAAAGAGGTTTTGGGTCTAAGTATATAATGTAATTGGAAGTTAAAATAGTAAAAATATTAAAAGTTAAGATAAACGGCCTACAAAATAGTTAAGCCATTTTTGGAGTGTCTCTCTCAGCGAAAACCATGATGTTGCACTGTTATATAAGCACAAGTTAATGATAGAGAAGTATTATCTGAAACTACGTAATTATTTTACCTACATAAAGAGTCTCTCCAATAAGAGCTTCGATGGGGTAATATAATTGTTGTTAAAAAGGTATAGATCACAACGAAGTGAAAGAACTAGACAAAAGTTCTGTACCAATCGAGTTAAGTACCTAGACATGTCTGGTGATCGTTATGGTGACAAAAACCACAAGAAGGTGCTATTTTCCTATCTAAAACTTCTTCCATGTATTTGGAACGAATACTCTGGTGGTAATCCTTGGCGACTTGAATGCGAGGTCACGAAATTTAGGATATACGTCCGAGAATATGGTTCTACTGGATCATGTATTTCCAATCTGTCACATTTGTTCTAACAAACCAAAACACTATTATGATCTTACTAGTAATTAACTTAATCCAAGATTAGGAAACATTACTTCGATGCTCGCTGGGACAAGTATCAGGACGAAATGAGGGATTACCGGCCGGCACCGTTGGAATGGAAAATTGTATCAGATAGTGACCATGAAATAGAAAGGATAGAGAAAAATATGAGGGAATCAGAAGATAAATGTATCCCTATAGTAACAGCGAGAACCTTTCCTGCTTCAAAGTATTCGCTATGAAAAATATTGGCTCTAAGGAAAATAAAACTCATTAACCAAATCTCGTGAAGAATAGGTCCAACAGCTAAAATGTACTTGAGCGAAAGAAAATTGCAAAGGCAAGTAAGAGATACGATGAAAGATGCTAAAGAGGTTGTGGAATTGAGTGATTGACAGGCTGGACGAGGAAAGGTACCCCAGTCAGTTTGGGCAATCAACTAATAAACTCCAAGGAACCCTACCACTCAAGAACTTAAAGGTAAAGGATGAAAACCAGTTTGTAACGAGGATAACGATAATTTTAATGCAGGCATGAAACAAAGATAATGTAGGATATGGCCAATATCTGGAGAAAATTTAACCGCTAGGATGGATTGAGAGAAGCAACGAAGATATTAAAGACAACAAACGCCATGGAATAAGAGGATTGGAAGAACTTTGAAGAGTAATCCAAGTGCTTAAATAAAAATACCCAGGACCCACTGGCACTAACGAGGGCTAGCTTAAAAAAGCTCAGAATATGGTATTGGATGAGTTGCTAGTTATATTTAATACATGTTGGAACATCGGCTACTTCTCGGATAGCCTAAATGGTGCTAGGATGATAATCGTGCCTAAACTGGTCAGGTAATCAACGGCGATAAACTGTTACAAACTAATCTCACTACTTAATTTTATTGCCAAGGAGTTTTAAAAAGTTGTTTTCAGGAGGGAAGAAAATAAAGCCATGGTACTGGCATTTATAACGGAACGACTGTCCAAATTGGTGCGAGATTTGCAACAGGCGTTTCATAAGATTTGGATGGATTGCTGCAAATATAAAATGGTTGGAATGGTACTTGGAGGTAGGTTAGCAGGCCTCTATGCATCGTTAATTGCAGCAAACAGACCTACATGGCCATCGGCTGCTATGAAGGTCTCATCTTCATGAACACTGACGGGCTCCCACAAATGCACAGGTGAGCTGTCTTGTCTCTGTCCCATACACCATTTATACTAACGATATGCCATTCCCTCTAAGCAGAAAAAAACATGTGTGCAGGTTGCGGAGACGTCACCCAAATTACTACGATCTCTACAAGAACAGTTAGAAAACTGGTTAGGAACACCGCCAAGGAGATATTTAACATTAATAGATATGAAAGGAAATGGAAAACGAAAACGAACACAAAAGATTTCGTAGTGATACCCATTAAAATAAGAAAGATACAGGAAATTAATACTTGCGCCAAAAATACGAGCATGTAAATGAAGCGAACATGTTCGTATTGAGATATCAAAACCCTGGTAAAAGTAACATGAAGCTGAAAGGATAAGAATAGCAAGGTAAAGTGAAAAGTGCTAGGAAGGTTCACAAAACTGTCACCCAGGCATAAATAGAAAATTTACCTGGCTACCCTCGTGTACCAGACTGCTGGCCTTCATGTTACCACGAAGAGTGCAATAATCAAAATTCAAGAGGGTGCAAAACCAAGCTATCCGATGGATTTCAGGTACTAGGAAAATAGAACGGGCTAAGCGTGCGCGATCAAAGAACAATTTATATTTATCTGTAAGAACCCTAAATGGATCGTAATATATTGAATGAAATAGTTAAACCTTTGATTGTAGAAGATCCTTATCTTGCCAGTAATTGGATAAGGCATTAAGTTATTAAAATTTAATTTCTAGAGTTCTACGAACTTTACAATTTTTTATTGTAACAAATATGTTCCTTAATCAGTTTTGTAACAGTTATTTTTTTTAGTTTATCCTTGGGAAGGATTAGCTTTACTTGGTAAAATGGGAGGGACTATCTTTACCTGATCGGGAATGAATATGGCTAGTGTACTTCAAATGTCCCTTTCTCTTCCCTTTTAAAAACTTCTATTTCTTGTCTCATTGTTCATTCGCGTCAAATTTCTCTTTCTCTTGTACTATATTGTTATATAGTCTGCAATACAAGGTATCTGAATCTTTCTTCAGAAAATAAATATGGTGAAAACCCTGTGGTGGTTGTTATCACCACGCAGAACTAATATTTGCTCTTTTTTTTTAAATATATATGTATATATATATATATATATATATAGATATATATATATATAAGTGAAACCACTGTATAGGAGCATAGAATTTATTTACAATACTAATCTCTGTATAAACTTTACCATACCCTCTTCAGTCGTATACTGAGAATCGAATGAATACAGGAGTCACGACAATGGCTCAAAGCCCAACAAAAGAAAAAAAACGGGTAGGGGGGAAAAGGGCAGATTGATCAGAGTGTGTAGTTATAAGTTCATTAACTATACTGTTTACGATCATGTACCGGGAATAGGAGCTACATTTAAATGACCATCCGAAAGATTCAAATTTAGAATTTCTCCTATTAGTATCGATTCAGCAATTTTTCCCTATCGGAAATCTTTACAATTGTATATTATTTGCGTTTTTGAAAAGTCTATTTGGTTGTTATAATATTAATGTGGTTAAAAATACTGGATGTAGTACTGCTTTGCCTGACAACATACTTATGTTCATATATTCGTTTTGTTAATGTTCACTATATAGAAGGAGAGACAGTTAGTTGATTTACAAGGGTTTACTTATACACCTGCCTCATTTGGCTTATCCATGGGCTTAGTTGAAGGGAAATATTTGAGGAAGGAATACAGGTATTTAAATATGGCTTGACTTGGAGAAATAACTCTGTTTACTCCTTTGAGGAGAGGATAAAATGGAGGAGATATAATATTTCTGCTATTCACTTTGTTTGTATTCTTGGGACGCTAGTATGTAGATTTAGCCCTAGATAAGCTGCTATTGATGACGTGAATGAGATAATTTAATTCAATCTTGTCTTCGATAAAGCAAGGATCACAGATTCCTAGTGCTCTTAATGTTAATATCATGATGCGAAAAGAAATGAATGTGAGAGTTAGAATGGGTTGGTTTTTGCTATACACTGAAGCTAAATTGGTTAATGACTCTTGCAATTTTGATATTGAAAAAGGCTGTACAATTGACTTTTTTCCATTTTACTTTGAACTTGATGGTGGGATGGAGGTTGTTAATATTTTGAACAAAATCGTCAAGTGAATTTAAACTTTTTATAGCCCCAATCGTTATGACATCTTTTATATACTTAAACTATACAAATTTTGGATGTTGAATAATAAGGGTTACATAATATGGGCGATAAGTTGCCCAAGCAGAGTCCATATTTTTAGTGGAAGAAACCTATTTCACTAACAAATACCCCGTCAGTAAAACATAGTTTTACAAGAATTATAATTTTATGTTTGCCTAGTGAGAGGTTTAATATCGAATTGTCTAATACCTTAGATAGAACTTCAAGAGCTTAATTAACTGGGACATTGGCACACTGGCTATCTACATCAAAGCTAACTAAGCGGCAACCTTTTATGTTAATTTTTCTAAATTTTTCAAGGGAATCAGAGGAAGGGATTATGTGTGAAAGAGAGGTCAATCCAACGTCGCATGCGAGTCAATACACGATATAATAGGTCGGAGTGGTGTTTTTCTTTTGTTGGTTTACGGCAGACGAAACATATGGGAAAGTGATGGGTTGGTAGGTTTGAAACGATGTAGAAGGTCTGAGTTGGATCATTTAAGCAATTTTGTGAGTTTTGTTGAAGATCTCAGCTTTATTATTCATTAGGTTGGATGTTTTTATCGCCGAGTAAATCCTGTAATTCTTCAGTAAAAGAATTTTTTTCTAAACAGAACAATTTGGTTAGTTCTATAGAATATTGTTACCACAATATTTTCGTTAGAATTAAGTAAATTAAGGGCAGTACTAAAGCGCTTGGGGATCTCTAAATATTTCAAAGTATCACTACAGGTTAAAGCACCAGCTTCAAAGCCCCTTAAGAACTTAATGCTTGACTGCTCAATTCCAAATATTATATTTTTAGAAAGGAGATGGTCAAGGGAGAATGAATCCCTATTTTTTAACGCGAAGGTTAGGAGGTACCCGAGAATAATTCCTGATCAAAAGGTCGTAAGAAGAAAGATTGAGAACATTCTTCGTAGGGTTTGAAGCCTACTTTCATAGGCTACTTTGGAATAACCACTCCAATTTGTTGAGAAGACGGTGTTGAATCTGTAGTTAAACCCGGGTAAAGGACAATTGGCACCCTCTCAGTGTGTAAAGAAGTTGGGTTGGATATACAATATATATATATATATATATATATATATATATATATATATATATATATATATATATATATATATATATATAAAATATAATATATATATATATATATATATATATATATATATATATATATATATATATATATATATATATATATATATATATGTATATGTATATTATATATCCTTCATGAGCGCGAAAGAATGATGAAATAATATCAGCATACCGCAAGAAACATTAAAGAAAGTATAATTTTTCGTCGGAAAAAGTTATTTTCTAATTCGAAAAATTCCGTACTGGGCTGAGATTGGAACGAAGCACACTGAGGCAGCGACCAACCGGTTTGATCTCAATTTAACCGAACCTTTTGTCTTCCGCGAAGCCAAAATGAAAAAGACGTAAGTGAATAAATAGGAACAAGAGAAAAAGAGGAAGAGAAGAAAGAGTAGAAGAAGACATCGAAAAGAGGAAGAGAAGAAGATGGGAATAATAATAATAATAGAAATAAAGAAGAAGAAGGAAAGAAGAAAAAGAAGAAGAAAAATTGAAGAATTCTCGGTTGTTAAAATAAAGAACCGGTTGAAGAAAGAAATTCACTTTGAATAAAGTTTTGTAGGGTATTGATTAATACTTAACAAATAAAGTATTTATTTTATTTTGGGGGGTGGGGGGGGGTTCTTGTTCCTTTAAAAGGGATTCAATTGGGCTTAAACAAAGAGTAAAATAAGTGTAATTAATTAGGGTTTAAAAAATTGGTTTAAAGTCCAAATATGCCGGAGGCCAACAGCACAAATGGCTCTTCGCAAGCGCAGCGAAGCGCAAGCTCCAACCGTATGGGAAATTGGCCGAATAATTGAATTTTGAAAATTTTGAAACTACCATTTTATAGAATAGTCATAGATTCCTTCTTTGAATCAGCAGTGGAAGGACATACAAAGTGATTTTATACCTCCTCCACGTTAGCAGATGATGGGTTAAAAGGTTAGAGAGTAGCTAGAAGATTCATGTTTCGACTATGAAGTGACACAATAGAGGAAAACATATGATCAGTGATCTGACACCGTCAAAACCCTGCAATTCATCCCTGAAATCCAATCATCCCAGAAAGACGATGCGTTTCATTACAAAGGTGTGTATGACAAGCTTATCAGGCTAGTGGTGGATAAGGACATTCGCTTCTTTTCATACAAAATGAAGAACGGAAAATTTCAGTCCAAGGCAAAACAGGAACAGCGATTCGAGCACACCAAGAAGCTTAGAACATGGTGAACACCCTTTGGAGACAGAGATGCTGTGGTTCTTTTCTGGCAAGAAGAATTTCTGTCAAGACCAGAAGATTAACTGAAAATCAACTGCTGCCTCACCGTTGCACCCACAAATTTGCTCAGATTCATGCAGATGAAATTTTTAGCGACAATCATGGTTTTTGTGTCTTTACACCCTATATATTTCCAGAGTACATCAGGCTTCCATCAGTAACAACCAACTCTGGATTTAAATGTCGCCAAATGCGCTAAAAAATATTGAAGAGCGAAAAGAATATTTTCATCGATCGCCCAGATGGCGACAAGTCGTTTTTACCTTAATTTTTGAATAATTTAATTTCTAAAATACTAATTTGGGTATTAGATATTAAAATCAATCAATCAGATGTTAGCAAGTGCTAGACATACAATTTTAAAAGGTTTGGCAGCAACAACTTGTTTGTAACCATTGCTATTTTGAAAACAGCATAATGAGTCATTTCTATTCATTTATTAAATTATAAATGTTTAAATAATGCTTACCATTTTTCTTTATAAATTTTACACATTAGTAAATTGTAATTATTAAAGATAGGTTAGAAAAGTTATCTTTGTGTCATTGTGTCACTAGTATGTTCTAGGGCTATTTGTTAGAGGGTGTTCCATTGTATTTTTGTATTTATTATGAATTTTTTTTCTATTCACTATCTATCATTAGTTGATATACAACTAACAGTGGACCATATATAACCTATTGCAATATACAATAGAACAAATATGTTTCATTGTTTTTAAGTTATTGATAATATAATAAATGTAATTTATGATAGTAAATACAATAAAATGTTAAATTTTATATTTAATAAAATTTTATGTTTTTCATTTACGCTCTTAGTCTTTGACCAATTCCATTAAATTCGGCCCCAATATTTTTTTAAAGAATAAATTAAAAAACCCAAATAAAGCATTTTTAATAAAAGTTGTTAAATATTATTCTTTGCTTTGTTACAATAGATTTACATACTGATTATTGATAAAAATGTTCCATTGCTTTTAAATTATTGATATTATAATAAATGTAATTTACAATAATTCAATAAAGTGTATTATTTTATAAACAAAAACATTTTATGTTTTTCATTTACACGTAATTTTTTACTTATTCCATTAAATTCACACAAAGTATTTTTTAAAAACACCAGGCAATGGCTTCGCTGGTAAGATTAAAATTTATTATCTAAAAAAAAGCAGCCATGGTTAAATTTTTTTAAACTTTCTGAACTTGCCAATTATAATGATTTTTAAAAGTAATTGTAAACTAAATATCCTCCTTTCAAAATAGAGTTATAGAGAAGATATATAAAAATAAATTTTCTGAACTTCACCATTTGTAATTCTTTGGGTTTTAAAAAATCACAAAATTTCGATACTTATATTAATTTCTGAACTTTACCATTTTGTTATTTGATATTATAAAAGAATTATTAGAAATATCTTTGATAAAAAAACATAAGTCATAACCAAACTAAGATGAGATTATTATTTAAATACAAAAAAAAATCTCCTTCTTAAATTATAGAGTTAGTGATGATGATGATTACACCTAGAAGTATTAAATAACAAAGCAATGGCTTGGTTAAATTATAATAATTTTAAAAAGGAACTTTAAACTAGATTTTCCCCCTTTTAAAATATCACGTCGCTAAAATATAGAGTTATAAAAGATATATAAAAATAAATTTTGTAAACTTCATCATTTGTAATTCTTTGGGTTTTAAAAAATTCCCAAATTTAGATACTTATATTTGTTTCTGAGCTTTACCATTTTGTTTTTTATTATTATAAAAGAATTATTATAAATAACTTTGCTAAGAAATGTAAATATACATTCGGGGTTTTGGTCTAAAAAAAGAAAGATTTTTTCGCATAAAATTACTTTTATATAATAAAAAATAAAAAGTATCCATCCTTTAATTTTTAGACATTTTCTGTCTACTAAAGAAAAAAAACATTTATTAATTTTTCACCAATCTTTAAATATTCCGTTATATAATTATAGTTAGTGATGATGATAAATTGAAAACATAAATAAAAGCTCTTTTAATAAAAAATTTCAGAAAAGTTTTACATACTGATTTTTGATAATTATGATTAATAAATGAAGATAGGACCAACAATTTTTTCTGATAATTAAAATTTTTTTGGCTAGTTACATTTTTCTACAAAAGTCTCAAAAAGCCATTTGCTGTTTCTTCAGTTGTAATCCACCACAACCTAAAGAATAAAAACTAACTAAAGAAAAGTTTCTGGAGAAACTGAATATGAAGAGAAAATAGAAAGAAGGCGATGAATAAAAATATGTTATAATATTTGCTTCTTTCCATCAATTTTCAGCAAGAAAGCAGTTCCCGTTAGCAATTGGCAGCATTTTTATTTTAATATGAAAATATTGCTGAAGATGAAAATTCAAAGAACCATAAAATAAACTTATCTAAGAAGTTGGCTAAAAATGCAAAACCTGGAGAAACCCGAGCTGATCTGGCTCTTTTGTCAATGAATAAAAGTCATATCAACAAATTCAGCTTTGTTTATTCAGAACTGCCCACTACTTTGCTCTACAGTGCAAACCTTAAACCGAATTTAAAAGCATGTGTAAGCCCGACAAAGCAAATAAATTGTATGTTGGTAAGAAATATAATACCAGAAAAAGCAAAAAGAATTTACTGAAGCCATTGCACTCAATGAAAGTGAAAATTTAAAGCATAGTTTTGGAGAGAAGGTATTCTTTTTCCTGTTGGTGTTCCATGGATCAACAGACGCTTCAGCGCTTGAAGAAGAGATTCTTTAGTGTCAGTTTGCTCATAAAGGAGAAATATTTGTCCACTTCTTTGGAATCCGAGATGTGACAAAGGCGAGTGCTGATGGAATAGTGGAAGCAATCAAGCAAATCATGAGAAAAGCTACAGGAGAAAGTCCCACTATCTGGTCTCAAAAACTAGCAGGAATTGTAGCTGAGGGAGCTTCAGCGTAGATAAAGCCAAGAAATGAAGTTTTTCGTAAGTTAAAAGAAAAAAACGATGACGCCGTCTTGATTCATTTTCTGGGTCATCGCATTGCACTTTGTTTTTAAGAATCTTATCCTAAAATCACTTCACTAATTTTACAAAAATTCAGCCAAAAATAAAGCCCAAATAAGAGAATCTTTCGTCACTTAAAATAAGGGGCCAATGTATCCAAAAATAATTGGTGGCATGCGATGGTTGTAGTATCTTCCAAAAGTGATAGAAACTTTACTAAAAGGATTTTCGGTATTCGCGCATAATCTTTCCAAGGTAATTTTTATTTTTTAATAAATTCTTTTTAAAAAGGACATATATTAATATAAGATATTAAAATAAGATCTATGATATATTATCTTTTATAGGTTGCTGAAAACGAGACAAACGGAACAAAACGGGAGAGGGTTAGAGAGATCACCAGTTTTTTTTAAATTTATCGATCATCAAGTTGTCTTTGTATCTTAAAATAGTTCTCAAACCACTCATGTTATCGCTTAACTTCCAAACTCGGGAAATGTCTCTGGCGGAAGTTCACGAACTCCTTTCTTCAAGAGTAACTGTGCTTCAAAAATTCAAATAAAGGGACATCATCTTCAATGGTCTTTTCTGATCACGGATATGCTGTCTTCACTTTGAATGGCTCAGCTTCTTCCTTCTTCAGTGCCTCAAACTGACTTATTGTCAATTTTATGGAATCCTTTAATAGGCGAATAACATCCATGAAGGGAAAAATCGTAGAAGCTATAAATATTGCAGACTTTAAAAACTTGCCTGACGTGGGAAAACATTAAGGTAAATCTGCTATTTACTAAATAATTTCACATATCAAGCGCAATTTTTTAACTTCTGAGCGTCGATTCTTGGCAATGAAACGGATAAAAAGTGCAAGCCGATGTAGTTTGAACTCTTTTTCTATTACAATCTTATGATGGTCAACCTCAATTCTTTTGCTGTCCTCACCTTCGACCCTCAACAAGGTCTGCTGAACAATGTCGCATGCTCTAGCTTATTCTGATTTATGACCTTATAACCATAAAAAACTTTATATGATTTCCAGGCTAACCGTAGAAGGACATTGGTAATTATATCATTCGAAGAAGAATGCAAAACAACACAAGGGTCCTAAATTTCGTTAGAATCGGCTGAATAGTTACAATGTTATTACCAAAACAAAAAAAGCAAAAGGGAACCGACGGACTGACCAAACGAGCAATCGACATAGAGAGATTTAGAGTTGCACGCGACTAAAAACCAATCGAAATATGGCCGAATATAAACAAGCGAAGATTTGGAATATTCAACTGGGATGAAGCAGAAGACAGTGAAGAGAATGACAACTCTAAGAGTTTTAATGAAAGTAGCGAGGATGATGGAGATGTAACTATGAATGTTTAACAATACTTTCATGAAATTAATTTAGTAAACACGTTTCCTGTTAACTTCTTTTCAGTTTTTTTGGGATGATTGAAATTTAAACGGGCGATAGGAATTTGAGGCCTTCGCGTCCGAAGGACGACAGAATCTCACACAAAATCCAGGGGTGTTGACAAGCTATTCCAGTATCTATTTAAGCAGCACCTCCCGCTCCAGATGCAGTAGGTGCGATACACTCAATAAAGTTGTCTGGCCTCTGTCAATGTGCACATTAATCGTGTTACACAAGAGGTGGTTTTACTCTTTCAAGTAAATATTTCAGTGCCAGTTCACCGTGAGTGGAGGAGCATTTTCTTTGTACTGATGGGGGGTGTAGAGCCAGAAACTACTAACATGGTCACGTCACTTTATGATTTCTTTCAATTTAAGTCTATAGACCAGTTTCATTTGTCCTTCTCGTCCATGTAGCTTTAAACAGTATTTTAAGTAGAACGAGGTAATGGTTTCGCTGCTAAGATTAAAATTTGAAGTCTAAAAAAAAGCAGCCATGGTCAAATTTTTATCAATTTTCTGGACTTCGCCAATTAAAATAATTTTAAAAAAAGAACTCGAAACTAAATTTACCCCCTTTCAAAATATAACGTTGCTAAAATATACATAGTTATAGAAGAAAAAAATAAAAATAAATTTTCTGAACTTCACCATTTTTTGTTTTGATATTATAAAAGAATTATTAGAAATAACTTTGATACAAAAACATAAGTCATAACCAAACTAACATGAAATTATTATACGAATACTAAAAAAAATCCCCTTCTTAAATTATAGAGTTAGTAATAATGATGATGATAATGATGAAGTTTAACGTTTACCTCAAGTTATATTTCCTCAATTATAATGTCCCTAAAATCGTAGGTGCTTTATTCGTAAATGGTCATTGCCCATAACAGAAAGGAAATAGAGTCAAAAGAAATATATATTTGGAATCTTTAGTAAAAAGTTATTACGAGCTCAGTATCGGAACGAACTTATCGCTTGAATAACTAAATAGAAGCCAATACGGTTTTCTATTTATAAGAAAAGAAATGACAGAGGTCTAATTTATTAAATTGGAAAACTTGTTTTCATTTCCCCACAAGAGGATTCACTGGTCTCTGTAGATCATTGAACCACGGTTTCCTTGGCGGAAAATGGTAGCACCTTCCAATCAAGAAGCGAAGCGAGACCAATTGAAAACATGTAATCTGGTTAATGCTAATTAAAGATTAATATTACATTAATTTCTTTTAATTCATCTAGTTTATATCAAATTAATTTAGACTGTTTTTTATTCGACAGACTCTCCACAATATAAAGTTTAAATAAAGACAAAAATACTAATTGTCTCGTTTAAAAGGAGAGTCAAGATAAAAGAAGGTCTGTTGACCAAACTCACGTGCTCTTATTTCTGCTGATTTATGACCTTACAACCTTCAAAACTTTCATTAAGTCCTGGGCGAACCTAGGGAAGTTCTTGCCAATTATATCATTCGAAAAAGAATGTAAAACAACATAAGGGTCCCAAATTTCTTTGAAATCAGCAGAATAGTTACACTGTTATTACTGAAACAAAAGCAAAACGGGGACCGACGAACCAGCAGAGTGAGGGTAGAGTCGCACGCGACTAAGCGCACGCTATTCAAAACAAGGTACAAGTACAAATGCTTTATATAGTAGATGAGAATATTAGGGAAATATAGTTGAGTGGGAAAGAGAAAGTGAAAATAAAAGTGAGATGAATTCACTAAATGAATCGTTTGGAAAGAAGATGAATAAAGATCTGGAAGTTAAGGGGAGTTACTCGGTAAGGAAGAAAGTTGAATACAGATAAAGTTGAATGCAAGAAGTACAGGTGGGATATGTTTGTCGATGGATTAGAGAATATGTATGGAATATTCTGATTGGTGTTGTAGAGAAATGGCTACATTAAGCATCCTGGAGGAGTATTGGTACATTTAAGCCCCCCCCTCCCCTCTCTCATGAGGAGAAGCGTGGGAAAGGTAGCCGGCGAAACTGCTTACCATGTGTGATCTCCCCACCGCTGTGGGCAGTTGGAGCTAACATCTGGGGACTATCAGAAGTCGATACGCCAGAGTAGAATTAGTTCGTGAAGATCGATCCATAGGCCAGACAAGAAGATTATCAGAAGTCGACACGCCAGAGTAGGATTAGTTCGTGAAGATCGATCCATCGGCCAGACAAGACGATTATTAGAAGTCGATTCGCCAGAAGAAAGATTAGTTCGTAAAGATCGATCTTTCAGCCAGACAAGAAGATTAGAAGTCGATACGCCAGAAGAAGGGTTAGTTCGTAAAGATCGATCCTTCAGCCATACAAGACTATTTCCGTGAGAAACGATAGGATCAGATTAAGAAAATCGATCCCCCCTTTCAGGGCCGTATTAACCTAAATAGTCAAGCTTTATATCGGTGCCATACCGAAGAAGCCTGTTCAGTCTGCCAAGAATTCCGACTGAAGAAAAGCAAAGCCGCTCACACTCGAGCGACTCTCACATCTCAAGCGCCGTAATAGTGAGAGGAGAAGAACCCAGCCCCAACGAGCTCCCGTTCTTTAATTAGGTTGAAGAATCAGCCCCCGTCACAGGCGACAAGCAATCCCTCCTCGACGAAAATTCAACCAGCGGCCACAACACTTCAAAGCGAGAGATAAGTCCTCCAGCGACATCCGGCAATCCCTAATACCTACCTGTAAGTTAAAAATAACATTTATATCTCTATTGCGATAGTAGAAGTTTAGTACGTCCCACGTTTTAAAGGAGAGTAGAAACCATTGTTCTTGAACCTAGGTCATATGTGTTTGTAGACGAGAGTACGTTAATTTAATGTTTAACGCTAATCAAATAGAGTCGCGATAAAAAAATACTAATCGGCAATTGGTATGTTTACGGGAAGCCTATTTGTTTATTTTTTGTCATTGAAAGATCTTTGATGCAAAAGATAGAAATGTGTTAACTGTTGGTTTGTAACAGTTAAGTGTTTTATTTAAAATACATGCTTATTTTGGTAGATTCTGGTGTTTCCTCTTATCCTTATGTGTTTAAAAATAGCTTTTCCTTAAGAACAAAACTACTGAATTAGCACTCTTAGAACAAAGCCTACTTCATCATAGAAGTAACTCACGCCCCTTAAAGCATACCACTACTAAAAGGGTGTCAAAGAGTATAGTGATCAAAACCAAGGGTTATTTTACGACAGGTGTATATGAAGTTATTTGAAGTTTGATAGGAGATAAGAAAGGTCGGTTTAGATTGGCTAGGAGATGGGTATTAAGTAATTTTATTAGGATATCTACTTAAAAAAGTAAGGAATGATGGATCTAAAATGAGAATTGGTTTCATGACTCTGGAGAACGCGTAAGATCTTAGAGAAAGGAAGCATTATGGCGTGTTGTAAGAAAGTAAATTGCTAATATGAAAGATGCTGATGTTTTAAGAGTCAGGTCTTGCAAACATTCAATTATTTATCTAATACTCTGGTTTCACTTTCATCATCTGTTGATTAAATCAAAATCCCTATTTTGGAAGCCTTTTATACTTAATATTAATTGAGGCCAAACTATCCCTCAACAAACCGCTATTTTTATTGTATTTAGATATTCCTTTTTAACAACTCGTCAATAATTTTAACCAAGTTGAGATTAAACTTACTGACATATATTTATTATGATCTCTCTCACTTGCCTTTTTTAAAACGGGACATATAAGCTCTTTTTCAGTCATCTGTCATCCCCCCCCCAAAGCAAAGAGATGTAACATGTATGTTCTTAAGAGCTATGAAATACTTTCCACTACCTCCTTGAGAAACCACAAACTAAAAATCGTAACGTTAAAACTGTTTTTCCTTTTTCTGAGCAAACTTTTAAATAAATTATTCATTAAATACTTCAAGGATCAGTTGATCGGTTTCCTTGATGTTTTACTTAAATTTACGAAGAAGCATATCTATTATTGATTCGCCTTATTTTAAATTTTCCGATTGTCGAATCAAAACAGCTATCCTTAATGTTTTTCAAGAACTGGTTATTAATTCATATTTTCCTAATCCTACTTTCCTACAAGACCTGTCTCATGCTGGAATCACCCAAAATAACAGTATCACTTTTCCTTATCTACCAAATCTCATGTCAATTCACAATAATTCGACTTTTTATGTTCATTTTTTATTTATTTAATCTTTGTTAATAATAATTGAGACACATTATCTAAGCAAATTCACTTCTAATATCTCAAAATTTATCTTCAATAACTTAATACCGCTGTTACACATTAATTATATCTCTTTAAATATATCGGTTTTATAGAGATCATCCTTTTAATAGATAAGATTTCCATCAATTATATAAAATCATTTTAAATCGTTTAACTTCGAGGCACATTAAAGAGTATGGTTGTTTTAGCAAGTTGACTTTTTTCTGCCAGCTTCACTTAATAATGCTTCACATTTCTTTTAATTCAATGATTATCATATTAGTTACCCGATCGCCCTCTGAGATCAATAAATTTACCACCTTTCCGCTCAAGTGCGACTTCTTGACCATAATAAAACCTTTTCAATTTTTTTACTCTATCAATCCAAAAACATCTTTCCCATGCTATGTAGAACATTAGTTTCGCCCTCACAGATATTACAACCTACACAAGATAAACACTTGACCTATTCTAAGATTAGGCAAAATCCTTAACATTACACATATTACTTCTTTCCCGGTCTTTATCTGACAGCTTTCTTTATCTCTGTGCAAGCTCCTCTTTCTCACCATTTCTACTATTATTCTCCCAACGTTCAAAGCATCTGCTTTCTTATAAGTTTAGGCATTCTTTCAAATCTTTCATAGTATCTTTTACTTTTGCGCCTGCAAAATAAACCCCCATTCATCTCTTTTCTTCTCGCTAACCCAACCTAAACACTTTTAGCATTTCATCTAATCTATTTTCACATACAACCCCTTTTCGCCTCTTATCTCCCCCTAAAACACTCAATCTAATAACACAAAATTTAGATCTATCATTTCTGCTTATTTGGAGCCTAATTATTTTTATTTTGTCTACACTCTCACTATTCATTACCTAATTTAGCGTAGCAGACCAATATTCCCACCAACCTTTCGTACACTTGTACAAATCTCCCCCTCCTTATTAATCCGTAGACATCGTTCACCTCGACAGAAGCATTTTTCCCTTCTCATAAAAACCTTTCGATCTGCTACTATGTAATATAATACTCGCTACATCATTTTCTATCATTCTGTCTCCTTATCATCTACACAGTTATCTGCCCTATAACTAAAACCATAAGAAGCCTTTCTCTTGTCTTTCTTCTTAAGATTCTACCTCTGTGCTGACTAAATTGTAACAAAAACCCCATTTAGTAGTAAGATTAAAACAGTCTTAAATCTTCCACTCATCATTATACAAACATCTCACAATACTTCCAAAAAAGCCCTACTTTCTCTAAAAAAAATTCACTCTAGTTAATCATGGTAACTTGCCCCCCGAAATTAAACATCAGGTAAACTCGCCTAAATTGAATTAAGGTAAACAGAGGACCAATATTTAAATGATACTTCCTTAGTAATTATAGTCGCATGATTGTTATTATTAAATTAATTAATAATTAGTATTTTTTTTATTTTAAATTAAATACACATTTTTGTTAAAAAATTTGGCCGATCTATTCAAAAGTGAATAGACCCCAGGAGGGTGGCTACAAGGAAGTAAACTCCTCAAATGCCACGTTATGTAAAAAAAAATGTTTCTCACTCAAAATAGGGCTAGACAACATGTTGTCCTTGAGACCGGTAACTTTATTATCAACTCTTTTCAAAATACTTCAATCATAAGAGTAAAATCTCTATATGCTGAGCTTTGTGTGACCCCTTCAAAGCCAAGAATTATGTACCTTACGCTTACACTACAACTACTACATGAGCAAAATGAAATATGCACCCCTCACCTTTAGATATAAATATATGACAAAAATTCTTCTGAATAAACATTAATATTATTAAATTTTCATCTCCTCCTCGTACAAAATTAAGCAAATGAGAACATATATGACCTAAAAGAAGCTCCTCTAAGTATTAAAATTGAATAAGGATAGTAAGTTGAAACTTTTGAAGAATTAGTTCTTCGAAAAGCAAAATTGAAATTAAAATTCAATGCAGAAGGGAACTTTATCATTGCATTAGGGCAAATTAAAAGCAACTTTCGAAAATGACATTTTGGGAAGGAAAGAAAGGTAATATTTGGAATTAAGGAGATCTTATTTTATCATGTAATGTATATGTTAATAATTAAAGATTTTAATTTAATATAAGGGAAAGTGTTATTTGGTAGAGTAATTTCCACATTGAAATATTAAAAATACAAGATTACAAAACTTTGTATTTGGGCAATAATTAGGATGAGATAATTCTTTTGTATTTCTAAAAAGTTCAAGCATTTATCTACAGGTTATTTTCGCGCATTTTCAGTTATTATACATTTAGCAGAGATGATGATTTTGACCTTATGTAATTTATTATCAGAAAATAAAATGTTATGGGAGAATTTCTAGGCATATACAATGTAGTTGGCTGGTTGCCAATGCAGTGACATTTTGGATGGGCTCTGATCATGGCGACGAAGGAATAGCTTAAGAAATCTTTCCCCTTGACATTCCCAAGTTGCTGTCTTTTGTGGCCTGGAAACCTTTACTTGAGCTGATAATACAAGGATTGGCTCATTTCCTCGGAGTGATTTTCCCTAAGTGTTATGTTGAGAACCATTTGCCTCGCCCGCCAGGATCAAAGTTTTTCTTCTTTTGACAACTTCGGTTATATATACCACACATTTAACAATTAGCTATCTACCCTATTTTAGAAATATATATTAAAAGTCATCTTAAAAAGCGACTCGTTTTTATTTGCTTCTTATTTTTAAGTAAATAACATATAGTGTAAGGGTGATTAAAGTTGGTGACAATAAAGGTATGAAAGAATTACTAAAGCATTTGGGGTTTGTTGCTAAATTTTATCAAGCTCATCTAGAGGTGGCCAAAGCAGGCATAGCCACCTAAAGCACAGGGAAAATTAAATTCAGAGCTAAATTATTAAGAAAACCAAAAATAAAAATATAACAATAAAAAATTACCCAAAGATTAAAACATAAAAGTAAGTATGCAAGAAGCACGGTCAGGTTCTCCTTAGTATACCTGCCTCTCCGCTCATCGACCTTAGCTGAATGTAGGGGGGAAGGTAGATTTTTAAATGACTGTTTGCAGATTAATTCAACAAATAGAGTGCAGTTTGCCGTTACGTTTGCTTATGGGTCGCCGACTGGTTCTGGGTAGAGAAAGCTGAAAAACAGAACTATCTTTACTATTTACATACAAATACAATATACATATAAATAACATCGATACTCGCGAAGGCAGTTCTGGAGTCTAAAGAATTCGGGGGATGGGTAGACTCAAGCAGCGGCTGGCTAGCCAACGTACACACGTACAAAGATTGGAATGTCTGGATACAAATCCAAAAATGTCGTAGGCTTCGCTTTAGGGTTTGAGGCCTTGGAAGTCGACGGGGGGCGGGGGGATGATTGCACGGGTGGATTACAATCGCAAGTTTAACCTCAAAAATGACGTCTGAGGGAGTATTCGAGATCGTAGACAAACCGAAGAATAGCCAATTGACTGGGCTAACTTCCTTTGGAGAGAGGGAGGAGATTCTTTCTTTCGTACTCGCGAGTGAACGAAATGGAATCGGCGCATCAGGCGCAGAAAGGGTTTCTGCATATCAAAGACAGCCACGGGAAGGGCATTTCAAGCGGGTTTTTATATATCGCTTAGAGGGAGGGGGGGAACTTCTCCTTGCTCTCGGCGGTCCAAGGGTCTGCTTTATCGCCTGAAGTAGATGAATTCTCCCACGTTCATACTTGGCATTCTTCAATCTAGCAGGGATCCTCGTTCCTCGTGGCGTAATACTCCCTTATTCCTACACAGGTATAGGCTACGCATACGAAATTCACCCAACCTAGGATATTCAAACAAAATCTAGCGCATAGTTTGGGACCAAGCATCTTTCACAGACACGTTCAAGAGAACAGTACATTTTATAACACCTCATCTTGCCTGTATCTAATTTTTGGACAAAACAGAAAATGAGTAAATACTTGTAAAGCTTTGGGGAAAATTCCAAGCACAATGCTACGCAACTTTAGATTCATGAATACCTTCTCCCATCTACCTTGCTATTCTACCCAAAGTACTGAGCTGGTCGCAGCGGGCTTAATCCTTGCAACAGATACATATTAAAGAACCTAAGAGAAGACAATCTTGACGTCCTACCTACTTGCAGCAACGATGGTGAAACAGAAATTACCAACCATAGCATATATTAGGCAATACCTCAAAGGCATTTCTCACGCTTCTTGAGTAGCTATGTCTAACAATACGATATTGTACCGTCAAAATGCATGAATTCTCATAGCTATGAGAATCTGTCAACCAGTTCGGCCGTAAATACCAAAAGAAACCCTGAAAGAAAGAGAGACGACGCATTCAAACAAAGAGGATTTAACATTAAAGCCAGCACAACCTTTGGATTTAGATCCATCTCCGCACATAGGCTTGGCTTCAGGTTGATAATCTGCATGCTCTAAGAAATGTAAAATCAATACTCTCGATGCTCATTGAAAAAAGACAGCAAAAATAATCAAAATCATATATACTTCAAGAGGGTCGTTGATCTTTTGGGGGGTCCCTCAAACTGAACGGCAAGGAAATAGTTATCTCCTTCACCGAAATAACGAAGGACGTGCCCTCCTCAAGGACCCCCTGCAAGGAGAACCCTGGATCTTTTTATTTTTCTCTCTTCTTTCCTTGGGGATCTCCGTCTCACTGGAGTCGGGAGCAATTTGAAGGTGTTAAATCATCCTTAAGGACTTTTCCCGGCGATATAATACCATATGACCGTGGAATTTTCATCCTGGCGCAAACCTGCCGTAATTATCTATATAATTAGGATCCCTATTCACCACGACGGTTGACTTATCGGGACATAACCCTTTGAAGCTTCGTGAATAGCAATAGCTTGCGAGCCACCTGATTCGGCTCCTAGAGGAAAGGATGTTATATTGAAAGTTTTAGTTCCACAATGGGTTGGTAAATGAAAACTAGTTCCCATTAAACTATGGAATCCTAAGTATAAATTTTGTTTTAATCTTCCATCATTGGACATCAATTCGAATTAATCAGGCAAGTAACAAACGCTAATGTCCCTCCCCTGAACTTGATCCCGAACATATGTGGCATGTTGTTACTATCGTCAGCATTCGTAGACATCTCTAACATTCCGTTGTCCCAAATTGCGCTACGTGGCCAGCTACCGTGACAGCAACATGAAATGATAGGAAAATAAAAGAAAGATTAAGTATTAGAATGTGTAGAAAGAAGGGGAATAAAAGCACGTTTACTCCCAAACTCGAAACGAGAGAGAGGGTCAGCCTCCAGTTCTGTCCTGACCAGACTGGTCGACGAAAAAATTTACCCCTCGGCCCCAACATATTTGAGAAGAGGTCATAAAGAGCTTAACGAACAAAAGTAAAATATAAATATCCGCAACGAATAAGGCCAAGTTAAACTCAAACTAGTTTGAGATAGCCGGGAATCTGGGGCTGGAAGAGTGTGACGCTCCTTGAGTTGCCACGTGTCCCTCTCTAAAAGGAGCCCCACTTCTAGCGTAAGTAGGGCATAACACGTGTCCAAATGTTACCTAAATTTGGGATAAGATAATATTTTCTAATTATTATATCATCCTAATTGGGCTTAAATAGCCTATTTTGTCTAACGAATTAACCGGTATAACAAGGAAGTACTATTCTTTTATAGGCTTTGGTTCCCGTTAAACTAAAGATAATTAAGGAAAATGAAAATATGAGGGAGACGAGGTTAAGGTAGCTCCACCGTAACAGTACTAGTTGGGTGTGTAGGCCTATGACCCTACGGGTTCACACACATTAAAAAGAAAAACAAACAAACAGTAATAGTTACCCAAGGGTCAAATAAGAGGAAATCATTTGTGAGAATTTAACTATATAAAATATAGTAGTTTGCAGAATCTGGCATAAGATGAATCGAACCATGGTTCGAATAACGCTTTAATCTCTAGGTTCTATATTAATAAATTTGTTTTTCAAGACATTCTTGTTCTACTATACAGAAAGTGTTATGTAATAATATAGAATATATATAAACACAAATTTGAATCGTTGCGATTCAAGGTACCTTATATGATACATGTTTAAAATGTAGATAAATCTCAAAAGTAATTATTAAATTCAGTGTTGAACCTAAGCTGACGTCCATAAATTACAATTCATTATTTTCTGATATGTGTAATAAAATTCGGATCTAAGAGAGTTAGTGCTGACTGTATGAATTATTATTATTTATTTTCAATGTTGTGTAAGATAACCATTATTAATAAACAAAGCCCTGTTCTCAGACTCCGAAGTGGGTGGAATTCAGGTTCGATCCCTCTAAAATTCAAGAGCATTAAATAATATTAAACAAAGAAAAGAATAACGCGGATCAAAATGGATGATTACGGTGGCAAATTCTAGGCTAGAATATTTGTAAATGGCAAACAAAGACTCGTCGTATCTTGATGAAATCGTAATAAACTCGGACGAAATAATATCTTTTTGGAGATTTCAAACTCGGACGTGAATATTAATAGAAGCCTTCATTGTTTATTTATTGAATGGATTATGATGGCTATGGTATTTTTTATCTTAATTCTTTTTATTTTTAAATTCCTATAAGTGCTAGGTTATTATAATGTAATGTTTTATGTTTTATGAGTTAAAAATGATCAGTTTCCTGTTGTAAAAAGCTTAATAGGTTTATTATAAAGAGGTAAGCAGGAACTAGCGAGCCTGTTACATTCAGCCATAACGCATCCTAATTTGATCTGTTGTTAAATTACCATTAATAAATAGAATCCAATGGACAGTAGTTTTTGTTTGTTTTATTTCCACGGCGCTCTAGTAGTGCTTAGCTTACTTTTACAAGCCAGTAAACTTAGGTAGAACTGAAAACAGCTTTTTTTCAAATATCAATGGATAAAAAGCTAAGCCTCTAATTATGAATCAGTGTACTTTCCATAGAAGATTTTTCTTATAAACATATTGATGTATAAACTCTAATGAATTCTCTCCTTATGCAAAACAAAGAACGATAAAAAAAGAAGAAAATTTAATTTTGAAAGTTCAAAGATCATAAATCAGAATAGCTTATCTCTCTACCTTAAATGGAGGGATTGCATTATAATTCTCTTGGATGAAAATATTTTCCGATTACCGAGTCACTTAAATTCTTGAGCTGGAATCCGATTTAGGGCCACGTATCAAAAAGTAATGTTTCAATCTTGCCGAATATGATCCTTCTAATTTCTCGCTTAAAACATTTGTATCAAAAGATATTTGGGAGTATTAATATTTAATTTCCATATTTTAATGTTATATTAACCCTTTTCCTAGTAGCATTAATAGAAAAGTATTAAAATACATTGCAAATTATTTCGTTATTAACCAAGGTCAACGTAAGCAAAGATCTCCCTGATATTAAGCCTGTTTTGGGAAATAAATAAACAAACAGGATCAAGAATATGTAAGAAACAAAACTTTAATGGAATTAAAAACACACAAGAGTAAAGGAAAATTATAACCCGGAAGTAGGAATGAAATATGTTTCCTTTTGTTTCTACTATTTCAAGCGTCTGAAAAAAGTTGTCTATAAAAAAGGACTCGGATAGAAAATGGAATTGATATCTTTATTCTCAAAATGAAATAATTAGATTGGTAACATTGTAGCGGGCCAAAAATCTATGCTCTAATCCCAATCGTTCCAACCCGCTTCCTACACTAATTCGGACGTGAGAAATCGAAGGAGAATGAAACCGATCGTATGGGGTAAATATTAACAATAGAGAGAGGTGATTAAATTTGAGATCAGGTTACTTATTTATATACAATTAATCCTATCTTATGAATACTATCAATCAATCCTAAAACAATTTTATACAAAATCGAAAAACCAAAAATAATTTACGACTACAACACTTAATAAATAAACAAACAAAATGAAAGACATCACGTGGTACAAAGGGATGGGGGAGGCATCCTGCCAGCCACCACTCGAGTGGGCTAGATGCCTAGGCCTTCTAACAAAATGGTGCCTCCGAGCTCGAAATAATGTTAAGAGGCTATATGGAAGTACTTTTCCTTACAAATGGGACTCACAACATCTCCAATCTGCACTTTCCAAATCTAGAACGCCAGCCACTTTACAAAAGGCAGGTAATGATTATCTATTTTAGGAATTCAACAGAGTGGCCCCTCGAAACAACAATAGTCAACAATTTGTTTGTTAAAATAATTTTAGCAAAGAAACTATCTTGTGAAATTTATTAGAGTGGCCTGGTAAATTACAAATTGTGAATAGCTGAGGAAGAGACAAAAAACATTTTAAACAAATATGAAAATCAATTTTATATTATATATAAAAATATAAATCAAAAACCATTCTCATTTACACAAACATCCTTGCAGAGGGAGGGAGAAGGTATTAGGAAAAGGCGTGGGAGAATGGCCCTTCACACACACCCACATTCACTCCACCTCAACATAATAAATATAGCAAAGTTATCATGCTAAAGCTCATCATCATCATCATCATCATCATCATCATTACTAACTCTATAATTTAAGAAGGGGATTTTTTTTAGTATTTCAATAATAATTTCATCTTAGTTTGGTTATGACTTATGTTTTATTATCAATGTTAATTCTGATAATTCTTTTATAATACCAAAACACAAAATGGTGAAGTTCACAAATAAATATTAGTATCGAAATTGGTGAATTTTTTAAAACCAAAAGAATTACAAAGGGTGAAGTTCAGAAAATTTAGTTTTATATATCTTCTTGAAAGGGGGAAAATTTAGTTTAGTTTTTTTAAAAATTATTATTATTAGCTTAGTTTAGAAGATTTCTAAAAAATTAACCATGGCTGCTTTTTTTTAGATTTTAAATTTTAATCTTAGTAGTGAAGCGCAAGCTGCCCCCGTAGGGGAGAGTGACGAAGCCATTGCCCGGTATTTTTATAAATTTGCTATTAACTTCTTAGGCTTTGTATAATTGCAAATCTTATTTTTATCGTCTTTCAGGTACTGTAACTAATAATTGAAATATCACCCTACTTCACGTGTGTTTGCATTTGAGCGGATAGTTATGTAAACACTTTGAAATTTTACATTATCTTTATTTACACAGTTCGGTAAAAATTCTTGATTGCTCAAGTCAAATGGCGGCAGCTCATGTTAATGGAAAGCTTAGATGTCCGAGATAAGGCTAGCACTTAAGGGGAGCGAGCGAGTGAAATGCATAGATAGCGCTGTGGTGACAGTACACTATATTTCGCATCTATTCGCCGTGCCAATAAATTGACTTGAGTAGCATGACGTTGCCAGATGTCGCAATCATGGGGTTGCCAGAAGTCGCTGGCTGGGCTATCATTCTTTTTCGAAAAACGGTGCATGGTCATATTACCTCACGATTCGTTTTTACATCGTCTTTGCGATTTATTTGCCGACTCTTGCCGGTACAATGTTATTCATTACGATACAAATTGCTCTTATTTATTATGCTATATTATTTTCTTTATAAAAATATTCCGATATTCATTTCTTTTTATAAAGCATTAACTTTGTAAATTATTCAGTGTTACTTCTTTGATCATCCCCATAATGACGTGGCCCTAAAGTTGCATTCGTGCTACATATATCAATTCGGCAATGATCAATTTTTACTATATGTGGTGGGAAAGTCGGCAATAAAGTTGAGAAAACTAGTAATCATTGACCAAGTGGTAAGAAAGAGAGAGAAAAAGAAGTTTTATTATTTTTCTATCTGAATTCATTATCCATCATCCCAGTTGACAGGTGTTCTTATCTCTCTATGAACACCGTGTCTCGTGCGGCTGTGTTCAATAATTCACAACAGTGCAACCGCAGCAGCTCAAATCCCTTCAACTATAGAAAAGGATGAGTGGGTATCGGGCAACAGTAAATAAGGCACTCAGGGAAGGTAAAAATGGTGAAATGTAAATAAGCAATAATGGAAGATATGTAACTTCTCTTGAATCACTATCTCGAACACTGAAAGCTAGAAGGTTCACAAGGGAGGAAATTTCTGTCAAGAGATTTGTTTAGATGGTAAAAAATTTGTCGATTTAGGATTGTCGTAGTATTGTTGTGTTTTTTTATTTTTCTTTTCTGTCAGAGAATTTATATGTTCAATGACTTTAGCGCGCCAGTCTGTCCCTATTACTTATGAAGGACAACAATACTTCTATATTGGATGAGTGGACTATAAGTCTAGTATTATTGAGAGTGCCACAGCGTTTAATCCGTTTTAAGTAAAGAGCCAGTCAACACGTAAGGATCCAAGCAAACACCATTTATTTAACCAAAAATATGTATAGATTTATAATTTATCAATAAACTATCAAAATAAAATATTTACAATAATATAATAAGTTTAACGGGGATAAAAATGCTTGAAACCGACCCTATTTCAGAAGCTAATCATGCCCAACTCGAAATATGCGCTAAGTAAACAAACCAATTGCCGATTACTTATTTTATGGTGACCCTTTTAGATGAGCATTAAACTCCAATTTAAGTTTCACTCTTCTAACTGTAAATATGACAGGGTTCACTAAAAATTGTCTCTACTTTAGTTAATTTGAGTACAGTATTAAACTCCTACTAAATGAATACAAATATAAATAGTCATTCGGACTTACATGACCTTGAAAGGATCAGGGGTTGACGGATGTCGCTATATTGGATTTTTCCACGCTTCTTCTTCTACGGCGAGCTGCTGGAGTTTTTTCTTTCACGAGAGAAGGTGGGGAGGGAGGGGGGTTTGTCAAATTATTGTTGCAACTTTGCCTCCTGTTACGTTTAAAAGATGGAGAGAGGTGTTGTGCTCTTTAACTCAAAGAGTACTCTTCTGGGTAGCTCTTGAAGTCTTTTAGAATCCTCGTCTGTTACTCCGAGTGGCAAATGGGTTTTGGTATACGAGGTGATTTCTAAAGTATTTCAAAAATGGAACTTTTTTTTTGGGGGGGGGCTCAGTTCTTCTCTTACTCTTACCTTGTTTGAATTGTAATTTATTCTATATACATCCAACTTCTAAAAATATTTCTGTAAGAATTAAGCAAAATCAAAGTGCAGTATCTAATGGATATAAAGGGTGTTCCATTAAGGCAGATCGAAGTTAGCAGTAAATAAAAGTGTTATTGGTGAAAAGTTATTGATTTCACTATTGGATCATGTTATGTGGGTCATGGCAATTTTGTGTGAAAAATAATATCGCCTAAATGTCCGCCAAGGCTTCTGCGGCACACCTCCACTTGATGGTCGAAATTTTGATGACGTCTCTGCATAGTTGCTCCTCGATCTCACCAATATGCCTTATTATCTCATCCTTCAGCTGTTGAATTGTTGTTGGCTTGTTGGCATAGACCTTACTTTTGACATGACCTTAAAGGAAGAAATATAAAGGCGTCAAGTCAAACGATTGTGGTGGCCAATTGACCTCGCTTTTTCGAGAGATGATGCGACCTGGGAACTTCTCATTCAATAAAGCCATTGTTGCATTGGATGTGTGGCATGTGGCGACGTCCTGTTGAAACTAAAAATCTTTGTCATCCATAGAATTCAATTTAGACCATAAAAAGTTGGTTATCATTGCAAGGTATTGCTCGCCTCTCACCGTAACAGAATTCCCGGCATCATTTTCGAAGAAAAACGGCCCAATAATTCTGCTAGCAAATGATGCACACCAAAGAGTGACCTTTTGTGGATGCAGTGGCTGTTCAACAATCTTCCTGGGATTTTCATCAGCCCAAATGACAATTCTGCTTATTAACGAATCCACCAAGATAAAAATGAGCTTCATCACTAAAGATGATTTTTTGCGAAAAATCATCATCAGCTTGTCTTTGCTCGTGCACCCAATTGAATAATGTACGGCACTTCAAATGGTCAGCAGTCTTCAGTTCTTGTTTCAATTGAATTTTCCAAGAGTGTAGAGACAAAGCTTTTGTCAAAATTTGATGTAACCTTGTTGTGGAGATGTTCAATTCCTGCGCGCGATGACGAATAGAGGTGTCTTGATCTTTGGTCACATTCTCGTGCACTGCAGCAATGTTTTCAGCTAAAGGGTGTAAACAACCACACAATGGCGTTTTGATATCTGCCACCAACCCCGTTTGTAGGAATTTAAGAACAATTTTCCAAATTGCACTCTCGGTTGGCTGATTATTTTAGCCCAAAAAATCGCGAAGTGCTTGAAACGCGTTTCTGTTTGAACGTCCATTTTCGTAATAGGCTTCGATAATTTTAACACGTTGTTCGATTGTTAAACTTTCCAGGTTTAAAATTGCTAAAGACTGAAGCTGTTAAATCTGAAAGAAAAAAATCATTAGACGCTTAAACTTATCTCACATTTAAAATCGGTCTAAGTTATTGGAACACCCTTTACAAAGAGGTCTTTAGCTGTTCACAGACTTAAGTTGGGTCACCAGATTAACTGGTCCTAAGCAGAGAACATAATGCGTAACATGATTTTATTAGCAGAAATATCTTTGAATCTTTCCTAATCTCCAGCACAAAGGAGAGAAAAGTAAATATTAGCCGCATTTGTTTTCCTTAGATCCAGTCCTATCTTTCTGCCTCAAATCAAACTTATCAGAGGTAATAAAAAGCCTGACATCATAGGAAAACATTGCTTGGTATATATATATATATATATATATATATATAAATATATATATATATATATAAAGGGAAATGAACAAGGAATTAATGATAAATGTTTCATCTCATTCCCGACAGTAAAAAATACATTATTGCCGTAAAAATATTAAACAGAATTTCAAGTTGCCTATTATCTTCTGTAAATTATCGAGAAGTTTTCAAAAAATAATTGCCCTATATTTGAAGTTAATTCTCGTGAGAAGGAAATTCTCAAACCACTATGCAAGTTTTCCCTTGAAAAAGTAATGAGATTTTAGTTAAATTTATAAAAGCACCTGGTGCAGTTTACTTCAACCAAATCTTTTATACAATATATATATATATATATATATATATATATATATATATATATATATATATATATATATATATATATATATATATATATATATATATATATATATATATATATATATATATATAACTAGAGAAAGAGAGTGAGAGATAGAAAAAAAGAGAGGGAGTGGGAGAGAGTGAGAAAGGGAATAACGACAAGTTCTCCGGGTGTTAACTACCAACACAGGACATTTGCCATATTTAATTTATGGCATTCCAAAACCTTTTGAAGGCAAAAGGAAAAATGCAGAGACCTTGTACTGCAAAGTGTATATTAATACATTACAGTACAAGAAAAAATAGTTGTATATGAACAGTGAGACAAGAAACAGGAGTTTCTAAGCGCAAGTGAAAGGGATATTCAAAGACACAAGGATCTAGGACAGTAAAGGACATGTTTCTTTTAATGTTCCTTTCATTTGCTTTTAAAAATTTAAAGATCCTGTTTCTAGTCTTATCGCTCAATTACTTTGAATTTCTATTATTTTATAATATATATATATATATATATATATTATATATATATATATATATATATATATATATATATATATATATATATATATATATATATATATATATATATATATATATATATAAAGGGTCTTTCAACAATCAACAACGACGCTCGAGCTTTGTCACACGATAGTGGCCATGTTGTTAAACCAACATCTGGCAACCTCACTGAGAACTGTTCAGTAGTATTTGGCAAGTCATGATTGAAAGTTATAGCGTTGAACAGCGTGTGCAAATCATCAAATGTTATTATCAAAATCACAGCTCAGTTCGACAAACGTCCCGCGCATTACGTGATTTCTATCGTCGTCACAATCGTCCTGCGAGTCCACTGTTGACGCTTGGTGCCCAAATTTGAGGCAAAGGATCGATCAACAATGAGCCAACACCCGTACCTCAATGAAATGCAAGGTCTGCTGCAAACATCGCTGCCGTAAATGAGAGTGTACGGGAAAATCCGAGGCAGTCAAATTCGCGTCGTTCACAATAACTTTGCCTTTCTGTGACTTCAGTTCGGCGAATTATGCCTAGGGACTTGAGTATACACCCGTACAAAATCCAACTTACCCAGGAACTTAAGGTAAACAATCATAGACAACGCCACGTGTTCGTTGATTGGGCTCTAGAGCATTGGGAAGTTGCCCCAAATTTCCCCCCCAAAAATCAGCGCTCCGTTCGACAAACATTCCGTGCATTACGTGATTTCTATCATCTTCAGCGACGAGGCCCATTTTTGTATGAATAGATTTGTGAACAAGCAGAATCTTCGGATTTAGGACAAAAACAATGCACATGAGATAAACCAGCACCAATTGCATCCCAACTAAGTCACTTTTGGTGTGGATTTTAGTCTAACGGAATCATCGGTCTGTATTCTTTTGAGAACGAAGATGGGATTGCCATAACCGTCAACGGCGAGACCTACAGATCGATGATAAGAAACATCTTGTGGCCTCAACTGGATTATATGCCTGATATGGATACTGACGACACGGTTCCAACAGGACTGCGGTACGTGCCACACTGCGCACGCCACGATAGACATTTTGCACCAGCGATTTCAGGGCAGGGTCATCTCGCGCGGCCCCGACGTCAACTGGCCACCGAGATCATGCAATTTAACGCCATTAGACTAGTTTCTTTGGGGCTACCTTATATCACAGGTCTATGCAAATAATCCGCAAACAGTTGATGTCCTCTAAGTCAACATAACGAACACCATCCAGCAAATTCAGCCAGATTTATGTGACAATACATCGAAAATTGGGCCTCCCGAATACGTTTCACACACGTGCATATATTAAACACATCTTATTTTATTTAAATTTAAATTCAAGCGACCTAATTGAAAGATTATATATATATATATATATATATATATATATATATATATATATATGATAATCCCTGAGCTTAGAAATATATCATATGACGCCAGATGCAAGAAAATTAAAATACTTTCATTGGGAAAGCGCCTTAGGAGCGGTCGTCTTATCGAAATCTTTAAGATATTAGGGTTTTTCAAATATATGTAAATAATGAGATTAGTTAGTCTTGCGAAAAATATTACTATAGATTTCAAGGTTATAAACAAACGGCTTTACACTGCGATAACTATCTTTTTTACAAAATTACTCAGACATGGAATACTTCAATATCGTAAGTCGTTGAAAGCAGTTCTACCGATATATTTAAAAAATGACCATATCACTTAAACTTATAAGATTGCAAAAAAAAATAACATTCATTTATTCATATATATATATATGTGTATATATATATATATATATATATATATATATATATATATATATATATATATATATATATATATATATATAATTTTTTCTTTTTCCATTGACTCAGATCTTCTTTCTTCCCTCTTTTTCCAGTCTTTGATTGGTCTCCAGTGTAAATTAGGATCTTTGCTGGTCAGTAATTCTGTTCCGGCGACTCATCTGACTCCATTAAAAGTTATTTCTTGGACGCTTTGGGGGAATTATTATTAGAAATGTGATCGCTTTTGCCGCTCCGCATTTCAGACCTTTCCTCTCAAGGGGTCGGTCATTTTTCATTTCACTCCCGGATGCTCCGGTGAATTACTACGCTGAGGGAAAGGAAAAATTAAAGGAAACGAATTTGAGATAGAAATTCGAATTAGGGTTTCCATTTCTAATATAAATTTCGAGTTCGTGATGTTATAAAGCGGATGCTTTGCAGAAGATAAATAAGGGATCCAGAAAATTAATGTACTAATTGAATTTATTATAAGTTTACTGTTTTTTCATTTTTATTGCATTCATTTTATACAGGGAGAAGTGTGCAACCCCTCTACATATATCATTTGAGAGCTCGATTAACCTCCGGTTTATTAATCCAAAATTGCCGCTAAATTACTTCCCATCTTGAATGAAAGGATGAGAATAAAAAATTATTCTACAATGGGCGCTTGCAAGGGAACTTCAGTTGTAGCATGGTCATTAATGGTTCAGCTGACATTTGGGGGATCTTGAGCACTTTTTGACCTAACCTCCGGCAGTTTACTCTACCAGCACCGCTTATTGCAAGGGGAAGGGCTATTATGTCTTACCCACTTTTACTCGCTCCAATTTTACTGTATTTTTACAGATCTCGCATAAAGATTTTCTGCAGGTTTCGTTCTGTATGCTATTTTCCTCTGAATTCCAGAACAAATGCTTTAAAAGCAAACATATTTTTCCGATTGTAGATTTATATTCTTGCTATCGACTTCACTCTCAATTTTTAGCTTTTTTCTCGGAGGTAAAATGATTGTGGAGAGAGACACTTAAATGGATGTTAATTGATATTGGTTCAATTCCTACCTTTTTCAGTGTTGCATTAGTGAACATTGATAAGTAAAGTACATATCTACAGTCGCGGCCAAAGACTTTGGCAAAACAGCGAATTATTATTTTTTACCTAAATTATGCATGTGTAAAGCAAAGTTTTGAGTTGTTTGAGTGCATACTAGTGTATTAATGAGTGATAATAGAATATTGGAGCTATATAGATAATTTATTGTGTATTATACAGGAATCTATTTTCCTTTCAATATTTGAAATGATGACCCCTATTTTTTAAAATCTCCTCGATTCGGTTGGGCATCCTGGAAACCAATGATTTGACCGTTTTCTAAGTTTAAAGAAGCCCATTCTTGTTGTGAGAGCACTTTTAACTGTTCAACACTTGCTGGTTTTTCTCTATCACCCGCCTTTTGAGGATGCCACACAAATTTTCGATAGGATTGAGATCTGGAGAATTACCTATTTAGAGCTCTAAAATTTCGATCCCTCTACCTCCAAGATAAAATGCAATTAACCTCGCCAAACTGCCTTTTAATAATAGTTGGAATAGGATAGTCGAGACATTTTGATACAATGTTGAATTCATAGAAGTGTTTCGGGGCAAAATTGATAGAGAACCGACTCCTCTTGACGAAAAGCATCCCCACATATGAATATTTTCAGGATGTTTGAGCGTGTGGACGATGCAAACCTCTGACAAGCCATTTTCCAGATGTGCGAAACAAGCGGAATGGTGCCTCACCAGAAAAAATAACTGTATCCCATTGCTCACGTGACCAAATATTATAGTTCTTACAAAAGGCAAGTCTGTTCTTAACGTTTTTCTTGGACAAAATGGCTCTTTGGAAGACTCCGTGAAGCAGGACCCTTTACAAGAAGTCGCCGTCAAACTGTTCGAACATAAGCGCTAACACCATGTGATTTCCGTTCATCAGCAGGCTGTTGGCTACTGGCACTTTGATTTTGCAAAGAATTTCGGAATAAAACTCTGTCTTGGCGATCAGAGGACAAGAGTTGACGGCCAGGGGTCTTTTTCACAGTTACTGAACGTGTCTCTTTGAAAGTTTTAATGATCCTGTATTCAGTTCTTTCACATGCAATGCCTTTAGCAACGGTTTCCCTTGGACTGAGGCCATTTTGGCATAAAAAAACTGTTGGAGTTTTTCTTTCGGCTAAACCAAACAAGATTATTTATTAAGTCCAAATTAATCATTGATACGTCTTGACATCATACATAAATATATTTACTGTTCTGGTTATTCAATTACTATTTTTTATAAAATTCCAGCTTGAAATCACCAGGATATGTGTGATGATCCACTAGTAAGGAAATGTTACCAAACTAAAACTCTACTCTAAAACTATTAATTTGTAAAGTTAAACCTAATATTTAATAGTCACACAAATCATCTACAATATTAATACCGAGTAAATGATATTTAGAAAGTATTTTACACGTAATAGGGAAAGAACTGTTTTTGCCAAAATCATTGACCCGGACTCTACATATGTATTTATTTTCAGATTCATCACAATTGGTATATATTCTGTTATTTTAATTACGTGTTGACGGCAAAAATAAATTAAATTTTAAATTTGGCTCAAATATCTCTAATAACTGACTAAATAGCAAAGTGAACAATGGATTCTCGTCTTAAACATGGTAATTTGTTGGATGATAGTCCCAGTATTACAGCATTTAAAAAACTCTCAATTGATGCTACAAAATATTAGTTAATGGAAAAAATGATTTGTTTCTGAGATGATATCATGCCCTAAGACTAAAATAAGAAAAAAATCAATGTAAGCTGTGATAGAATTGCCTGATGCTGCCGCGCCTCGCTTCTATCACATATTGGTACTCATGCTTCCCACGTGTATCCTGCGAGAAGATATTAGCATGGAATTCTTATCGCCCTAACATTTTCCGAGTCTTATCTTCCCCCCGCCTAAGTTTAATCAAGGAGGTTCAATCCCCCTTTGCCTGCAGGCGTCGATCTGGCCAGATTGAGTTAGGTTAATGGGAAGATAAGAGTGTTCGAATCGCTAGCATGACATTCCATGGAAGTCCCCCATTGCCCCATACCCCGAGGGGCTGGCTCAGGCTATTTATGCGATATAATTTCGCATTTGAATCAGATCCCGATTATCTTCGTCAGGAATCACGCCGATCCGGTCTCCCTTGTGCACCTAGGAACTCTATCTCAAGAACCCCCTTATTGTCCAGAAGAGGACAATATCCTTGAGTACCAAAGTTTGTGCCCCTCGAGACTCTAAGGCAACAGGACCCCCCCCTGTTGTTCAATTGTTGAGAAGAGAACAACTTTAGAACAGTCATTGTTCTTCGAGCCCATTCGACAAGAAACGGTGTTCGATCCCCTGATATCACGTCAGTGGTAATTTAATTCCCCATTTTTAACGTACTTCAAGAGAACGCTTAGTTACCCCAATAACCTCAAAGGTTCATCCAAAACATCTCCGGTATCCTGTCTCAAGGATCGCTTGTACTTCCGAGCTGCACTTCGCTCATACACCTCGAAGTCTGTCCTTCCCCCTTCGTTAAGGAAAACCCCCACTTAAAATCCTCTCCTCTTGGGAAGGAAATCGCCCGTTGGACCGAAGCCATTCCTTCAAATTGCCTTCACCTGCACGTCGACCTTATAAATACGTAAGCTACGAAGTGCATTTAATTATCTAACTTTGTTACCAACGTAACTCCGTGCTATAACACGGATTTAGTCGCCCCTTTTTCTTCTTGTTTGTTTTTTCATTTTAAATCCCTCTAAATCTTCATCCACTGCTTAGTCAAATTTATCCTATGACCTTTTCATTTCATGTGCATCTCCCATTTTAATCCCTGGTCATGTAAATATTTTCCATGTGTTATTTTTGTTAGTTTAATTAATAAAATTCTATTTTATTAATGCTTGCAATATTATTTACCCTTGGGCTCCGTTCCACTTCTTAAGTATATTGAAGATAAATAAGCCCTTTCCAGGCCTATTTATTAATGTAGAATAATACTCGGCCATCTGATTAAAGCCCCGCTCTCGAAGATAGAATAATCCCCACAAAGAATAGATATATAGTATATCGTAATTGGCCCCGACTCTACATATGTATTTATTTTCAGAATCATCATAATTGGTATATATTTTGTTATTTTACTTAGCTTTTGACGTCAAAAATAAATTAAATTTTAAACTTGGCTCAAATATCTCTAATAACTGACTAAATAGCAAAGTGAACAATGGATTCTCGTCTTAAACATGGTAATTTGTTGGATGATAGTCCAAGTATTACACCATTTAAAAAACTCTCAATGGATACTACAAAATATTATTTAATGGAAAAAAAATTTGTTACTGCAATGATATCATGCCCTAGGACTAAAATAAGAAGGAAATCAATGTAAGGTATTTATTGATTCATCTATGCAGCATTAAACTGTTCTGCTACACAAATAAAACAACATAACTTTTATTCCAGTTCCAAATCATCGGATGACCATGAATGTATTTTGCAGTTTTAAAGTTGTTGCTATTTTAATCGGTTGTTTCTTAGCTATACCAAGTGCACAATTTATATCTAAGTGGTACCTCCGAGTAATATTAGTATTACAATTGGTTTTACGAAAAGTACCATTTCTCTACCTCAGGGGATATTACCCAAATGAAGTGAGACTAATATCAATGAAAACGCATTCCTCGGTTCACAATTTGTGAGCACTTATTTGAAAAGAATTTTGCAGCATGCCTCGATAAAGCTGAGATTCCAGCTTCCTATACTTTTAAAAGCATGAGTATTAGTCCCTAGGGAAGAAACAGAACCAGCAAGTTGATTTAGTGATGAACTTATCAATTGTTACTAACGTCTAGTTCATAACATCTCACTGGAACTACATTTTCTGTTTTCGCATCTTTACTTTTCCAGACAATGCCGGGGCTCTAGAAGAGGAACATGGGCTCAGGATACAGCAAGAATTAGTGAAAATGTAAACTAAGTTTAAATGGAAATTGACTCCAGCCATGTAAGTTGAGCTCTGTTTGGATCTTCTGCCAGACCAACATGAGGTGTCATACAAACGAAAAATAAAATAATTTTAAAGGTTTGCTCTAAATAGTATTTCAAAATTTCGTGTTATTAAGCTTTAAGAAGTAATTAAGTGAAAATAAAATGTACCAGACATATGTATTTCTCAATTTAAAAATCAGTACCTTTGATTCATGACTGTACTGAGTATTTTTTGCCCCTCGATTTTGTTAGTGTATTTATTCAGTGAGAGAAGAAATGAGTTCCAAAACAGGAAAGTACCACTACCGAAAAGAAGTCTCACGATCGCAAGATTAAATGAAGCTTTAAGTAAAAAAGAATTTATTACCATATGATAAAAGAAAGTATTAGTTCCTCCGATAGTAATGGGGCATTTATTTTTATCTTTATCATTATTTTATAAATATAAATAATCAAAAGCATGTTTATATTTAAACTAGCCTAGTTTACTAAACTTAACACCTAGGCACCTTAATGTTTTAGTCTAATCCAAAGCTTACATTTCCATAAAACTTAGTTGATATTTTCTGAACTATCATTTATTATTATTATTAATTACTTATTCTTTGTTAAATCCTGAATGTTAGGGAAAAGTCAAAAAAAGCACATTCGCAACACTGCACTTTTGGGGTCAAAAAAATTATAAAATGCCAAATTAACAGCAAAAAGTTTGGGTAAATTATATAGTGTAGGAACAATTAATGTGACTGTTTGCCAAGGATAGTTTCAGAATTTTCGCTAGGGAAATATTAGTCTCAAGAGGAAACCCAGCTCAGGACGAGCAGTAGTATTTGCTCAAAATATTTTAAAAAGAACATCGGAAAAAATCCGATTTTATTTGTTAAACAATTGGTAAACGCTGACATTAAACTCATTCCTGTCTGCATCTTCATTTACAAGAGATATGCAAGGTTACAGTATTGAGGCAATGGATTTCTTACGACCTATCACTTGTACACGTTCCAAAAAGAATAAAAAATCTTTAATTTCTCTATTATTGACTAAAAAGGGAACAATTTATAGTAAGGTTTTCTTTGAGACGAAAAATGAAAAATCTATAATAATATTAAACGTTCTAAACTGTAGGTTATTCCTGGGATAAAAACAATGCCCCAAACAAAACTGTTTCTATATTCAGAAAATGAAATCTGGTGCATTTGCTCCGATATGAATGGCATAATCCATTTTAAACTTCTTTATCCAAATCAGACGATCCACAAAGAGGTTTAATATGATCAGTTAGCTGAAAACATATCGCACTTGAAGAAAACAGTCCAGCATTAATCAATAGATGAACAGTGCTTTTCCTCCATGGCAACGCGTGACATCATATCGCAAGAGATGTGTATTATTCAAAATATTAACAATATTGATCGTATACTAAGGAGTCATCCCACATACTTACCTAACTAATACCCAACATGATACTATATATTTAGGAATTTAGCAAATAGCCTGAAATAATGAAGATCTCAGCAATAAAGGAAGACAAAACAACATTATAGAACATTTCAAATCAATGTTAAAAATTTATACGAACATTCTATTGAAGATGTTTCAGAAACTGTTAATATTGTATTACCATTTAAATTTAAAAAAATAAAAACCAATTTAAAAATAAATAACTTCAAAGTTATCTCACCTCTCTCTATAAAATGGGGATAAACATAAAATAGTGTCAATGTATACTGCAAAAATTACGATCACTCTAGTCATATAGTAAAAAACGCAAAAACCTTCGCAATTCATATTTCCAAAAAGTATAAAGAAAACAGTCTAAATTTCCTATGCACATTTCTATAATAAAATTGCGAGATAAAGCAATTCAACTACAAACGACGTATTGAACAAATCGTATATCATAAATTTCCTGGGGTGTTTGAAATGGAGGACATAAGTTGCAATCCTCTTTCTCCCTATGAAAATAATTTCAATGAAGAGAACATACATGCCAATCTTATCCTAACTGCTCACCCATCGAAGTTTCGAATTATTGTCGCTTAAGGCGTTAAGTTATGCAAAGATACGGAAGTTTAGAAAATGGATCGAAGTTTGATTTCAGAAGTTATACACATTTTAGCTTAAAGTCGATTGTGATTAAACATTTGGAATCCATTCTAAAAGACAAATTCGTGGATCACTTGGATAATAAATTAAGGACATACTGCCAACACAGTTATAAAGACAACGGTCATCTTCAAAGAATATATTAAAAATTTTCAAGAAATGACGAGAAAATATTATCATTATTAAGTCATAGCCATCATATAACTTAATTATAATACACGTTCAATTCGGTTACCATGAGAGACATACAAAAGGTATATGTCGTACTGTATGAGAATTAATCTATAACGATAGATTAAGACCTTCCTTCAAATCCGGAGACAGAGACTGGCGAGAAATGAAGAATCGTGTGATTGATTTAGTCACTAGAGGCTTAGATTCAAGATTACTAATCAAAATTGCCAATTTCTAGGATAATGAAAGAATAGCTTATATATAGCAAAACGCGATCCAGATAGAGAGTAAATAGAGCAGGAAACATCTGAGCTATTTAATTAAAGTTTTACATCGTAGGCGAATTTTAATCTAAATAAATGAAAAGAAATGCACATTGTCTATCGAAGTAGAAAATTCGATTATACGTTAGGCAGTCATCGATTTGAAAGCATGACAGAAAAAAACACATATCGTGATTTTTAATATTTGTAAGAGCACGTACAAATAGCTAGCTAAACACAAATAGATCACTCGTAAGGGAACATTTTCACTTTGAAATTCACTGAATTTGGAAGTCTCCTTCAGCTGATTTTTATCCAATTACGAGGGGCGGTCAATATGTTTTGCGAATCGGTAAGGCAAAACAGAGGAAGGGGGATGGCTGTTTGTGGGGGTGTTAGGACAAGTTATGAAAACTCAGGACATGCAGCCGCACGCTCCTGCCTCGTCTATTTAAGAAGCAGTAGCTGATTACAGATCCTCAGGCACAAATTTTTCAACAATGGAGATCACCGCGCAGTGATAAAATTTTGACCAAGGAAGGCAAGAATGCAAAAGAGATCGATGAATGCATGGTTGCAGTGTACACCGACACCGCTCCTTCATATGCAACCATTGGTGGCTGGAAAAGGGAGTTCCGCCAAGTTCGTGAGTCCCTTGAAGATGACCTTCGTCCATGACGCCCGTCAGACGTGACCAACGAGGAAAATGTGGCCCGTGTGGAGAGAATGATCCTCGAAAATCGACGGGTGAAGGTCGAAGAAATCAAGCGAGAACTTGGAATATCACATGGAAGTGTTATCAACATAATTCACGACAATTTGGACATGACCAAGGTCTCTGCCCGTTGGGTCCCTAGAAAAACTCACGAAACTCACGCCCCATGATCGACTTCAACGTCGTTAAAGTTTGGAGGAATGCTGTTCCTGTACAACCAAGACCCGACGGGATTCGAGTCACGCATAATGACAGGTGATGAAACGTGGGTCCATCACTGAGATTCTGAGACCAAGCTCGAAAGCATGGCCTGGAAGCACAGGGGCTCTCCGACCCCCATCAAGTTCTGGACCCAACCCTCAGCTGGGAGGATCATAGGCACCATCTTCTGGGATTCTGAGGGAGTGTTGATGGTGGACTATGCGCCTCGTGGAAGGGTCATCACAGGCCAATATTACGCCGAGGAACTGGCTGGGTTGAAGAAGTGCATCCATCAGAAGCAGTGTGGCAAGTTGACACGCGTTGTCCTGCTCCTTCACGACAATGCTCCTGTCCACAAGGTCAGAGTTGCGCAAGCTGCCCTGCGCGAGTGCGGATTCAAGGAGCTCAACCATCCACCCTACAGTCCATATCTGGCCCCTAGTGACTACTTTTTATTCCGCCAGCTCAAGGCTGCACTCCGTAGACGCCAGTTTGGGGACGATGAAGATGTCCAGCTCGCCGTCCACGAGTGGATTGAACAGCAGTCGGGAATTCGAAGCCCAGGGAAAAGTGGCGCAAGGGCATTGAAGTCCAAGGTAGTTATATTGAAAAATAATAAAACACTTTTTCTCATATCTTGTTTCCTTATATGCGAATTGAAAAACTTATTGACCGCTCAACGTACGTCAATCAACATGTAAACAATAAATTAGACAAGTACCTGGTAACTATTTATTTAAACTCTCATATTAAATCACTCATCATACCTAACATAGACTAACGTACCATTTGCACTCTACAATAAAGTCTTTCAGCTATTGAAATACCTTTCCATCCTTACTCTCCTATAATTAGCAAAAAGGCGTATTTGATGGTCTTGAATAGACTTAATCATATAAGACTAGGATACAAACAAGGTTATTATGACAAAACAGAACAGCATCAATCCCTGAAACATATGAAAAAAGCGTTAACCCACTTCACCCCCCCAAGCAAAGAGAAAATCCTTAACTTCTTAACCATCCTATAATATGTCAACAAATTTGACAAAATATAAATATGTTTATGTTATTTTAATTTATTTTTTTACATTGGCTATAAACATTTTGGATGAAGGACCAAATATCTCTAAAAATATTATAAAATACATTAATCGGTTGATGAGCTCGTATGTATATATTCAGGCGAAATATTTAGACAGGGACATTCTATTCTCGAGGATATGAGAGCAATTTCATTATAAGGTTACAGAGAGTTGTGACTAGCGATAATTTGTCTAGATGTACGCCAGAATGGTTGGTGTGTTTACCAGGTGTGAAATATTATAATGCCAGCTTAGTACTATAAAGAATTTCATTAGTAGACATATATTAGCTCATGCTGTAGAGCAAACAAATTTGTATCTCACATAACACAAATTGAAACTTTGGCCAATATTGATAAAAAATAAATTAAATATAATGAAACACACCCCTTTGCTTTAGGTAAGGCAGTAAATTGATTAAAGATAATAATATAAAATTTATTAAATAGGCATTAAAATTCGCTGAATAGGAACGAATTCCTTTGATGTATCCTTCTTCCCTTCAAAATTTTGATATCAGATATTACCAAGTCTTATAGCTATTATCCCTATGGTAAAATTTCCCAACTCGCGTCATTAGTGGGGCCATAATGTCCAAAGTCCCTAGGTATCTGATACATTTATCAAAGATCGATGAAAATAAAGAAAATCCAATCTCTATTTTAATGATATTTCACAAAGCCCAGTAAAAGAGGACATAAACTATAAAAGATTTATAACAGCCTTATCCAATTATTTGGGAGATAAATTCAGGAAAAATGTTATTAACTCACCAAATACTTTGTGTGGACCAATCAATTTTTCCTTATTTGATTGGCTCATCTTTGATAAGTTATATTCTCAATAAACAACAAAAGTGGTGGTTTAACATCTTTTTCCTCCATAACACCGTGTGTTTTATATGATTTTTAAATGAAAAATGGATTTAACCAAAGTAGTTAAAGAAGGACCTATCTCGTGGAATCTGAAATTTTGTTTTGCTCAATCCATTTTATATACCAAGACGGTTGAATCGTTTGCTTTACCATAAATTTAAAGTAGTTAATATGGTAGAAAATAGGTTTGTTAATCTCTTATCGATTGTTTCCTTCTGGCAAACCAAAGGTAAAGAGAGAACTCAGAAATATCAAATCCCTTGCAATATTGAAGATGTACGAGTATAACCAGTTTATCAGCGACGTTAAATTGAATTTACTTATTTTCATATATAATGTTCCCGTTAGATCCAATAAATATTATCACTAAATATTTTTCAATTTCATCGGTCTATATAATAAATCTATTGGTGCTCTATATAAAGTACTGTTAATTCATTGCCACTTTCTCAGAAATATAGAGGTAAAGAGATTCCAAGCTTTAAAAATGCCATAAATCATCATGTCTTTAGGACATGAAAAAGTGATATACAAACTTGGTAATTCTTTAAATAAAATTACTTGCATGCAAACAAAAAACGCATGAGTCATACACATAGAGTATTACCCAATCTGTAATCTGATCTGATGGGTGTGATTTTATGCCTAAATTCACTGTAACGGGTGAGAGGTTCCGCCATAGTAATTAAAAAGCATTCAGGGTATTCATTTGAAGCGAATTCAAGGTAAAATTTGGTCTCAGTAAAGAAAACAAGATTACTCATAAATTTAGATGAAGTACGTTAATTTTAGTAATACAGTGTTCCGAAGGGCCACCTCCCACTAGCCCGACTACAAGGAAGGAAATTGAGGTGTAAAACGACCAGAAATTCTAGTAATACAAGCTCTGTCCGTGTCGATGATGATATTGAATAAAACTCAATGACTCCATCTAGCAACCTTATTTATACCTTATTCATTTGTCTCTAATTACGAAATTAACGCTAATTTATTTTATTAAAGAAAATGATATTTTGATAATTTTATGAGTTTAATTACTTCGCTTTTATAAGAAACCTATAAAATTTTATATAATTACATGAAGCACAAATAAAAGAATTAGTTTATAATATTGCACTACTTTCAGGAACCAAGGACGAATATGCAGAACCATTTCCATTTCACTAACCTACATATTTAGAGCATTAGCATGGTTTCTATATTAATAATATTCATCGCTCTTTAATTAACATGGAAATATTTTCGTTTGGTAGAACAATTTGTACACGCTTACAGACTTTATAACGCACGACTTGGGGACGCTTTCCATTCACGACAAGCAAGTGACTGACTGTATCCAATCTTCTCCTCGATAGTCACCTTGTCACGTTGGAGAAGCTCGCGTGCTCCAAAGACTCCTAGAGAAGTCTCAGGGTATTTGAGCACCTGATCCAGGGTAAGGAGCTTGTAAAAGAACAACCTCTGACCTACTCATGTTATTTAGAGACAACGTGGGATTGTAGCCTGCCATGGACAACGTCACTTCCTGTTGGGGAACATACGCAATTTTTTTACTGCTGAGCGCATTGGGGAAATATTCTGCAATCCTGGGGAATCGGCATGAACCTCCTTCCCCCCAGTGACAAGGCGAGAAAAATCCGCTGTGCCTCGCACCTTGCTATTAAATGATGAATCGACTCCGTATCTGGATTGAGATGTCTGGAGCTTGTAACTCATTTCTCCAAATTATCCCTTTTCCCTCAAAATCGAGGCTAACAAATACTTGGTTTTGACAGCAGTTCGGTGAGTCCAGCACGCACCTTAAGGCCGTCCTCAACGTCTCAAGTCTAAGTCCAGTGAGCGTTCGTCAGTTAGCAAGAATTTCTCCGCCGTGATTCTACTATAGTCAAATGGTAGCTTCTATGAACGGCAAGCCTTTTTTTTTGCGCAACAGTATCTCTTCATTTGATCGAAACGAAGAAAATCTCCATCGATTACCTTTGAGGGAAAGAAGATTCCTCTGACAGAAGAATTACGAGTAATCCCAAATTACCCTTCGAACATCGTTTTGAAGATTGTCTATCTTTACCGGAAGGTTAGTTCAGATCGTTCCTCACCTGCCGCATTCAGACCCTGCTCCACTTGCCCCATCGGATCGTGCCCCACTTGCCTCATTAGATCGTTCGCCACTCGCCTCATCGCAAGAAGGACCTTCCTCAAAGTGATCGACCCGTTAGACTGAAACCCCCTCCATTATTAGTATTGTCAAGTTCCCCCTCTTGACCTGAGGCTAGTAACATTAATCAATTAATTCAATTTGAGAATCCCTCTTGATAATAATTATCAAGAGACTATTTCATTTTAAATACTTCCCTTTTGCCTATTTTTGGCTTATTTTGATCTGTGTAAATAAAATTATATTTTTGTTGTTCCATTTTTAACTAACTTTGAACGATACTCTCGACCTATTCAAGTAAATCTCGTCAACCATTTAAGCACTCTGTCTGATTATAAGGATTTGAAACCCAACGCCTCAAGTATAACCTCCTAGTCGGTCGTTAATCCCTGCGAACAGTCCTTCAATTGTTCGCGTTGCAGTAGGTGATTAAGTCACCCCCCTCACAAAATATAGGAGTAGTGTACTAGGACAGAGCTAGATCACGAACGATCAACCAACTCAAATCCTCCAACGGCTAAGCAGGCAGATAAGATAACGCATTCCGGATTCAAATGACTTCAAGGGAGGATGAGAGGTTGCAAATGTGGAGAGGACCCGGTCATCGTTGTCTTCTGCTCCACTTGGCATCAATCTCCGCAGTGAAGATCATGGGCGCAATGTTTGTGCGCCAGTACATCCACGCTAAATGAGTCACGCACAGGCGTACCTCGGGAGTAATCGACAACGTGAACCTCGAAGATATAACTTTGGGCACAATCTATACTCGCCCGCGAGTGTTGCCATGAAGATGATAATGTATTCAATAGAGCCTAAAAAGAAGTGTATTAATTGTGTATTTTAACCTTCAATTTTTCGTCTTTTCCGTCACAATACATGATATCTATTTCACACACTTTTGGAAGAAGTGTGTCTCCCGGGCGTGCCTGATGCTGTGTGAAAGTAGCTACTTACTGCTTCACTAGCCGCATACCATCACTGTGGGCATGTGCAGTTTACCCTACTATACTTAGGAAAAATATGTTTTATAGAGCGTATAAAAAATCAGGCGGTATATGGGGCATTCTTCATATACTCCTTTCTTTCCTCTTGAAATCCACTTTTTCTGCGACAGCTTTTAAAGGTTTGAATAAAGTTGAGCTGCAAGTTTAATTTTAGGTTGAAATTCACATAGCATATTACTTCTTGCATGGCTGGTTTTTCCTGACCAATTTTTATAATATTTGCTCAAGAAAATTTACTGTTTAGCTTGAGCTTATTTTTACAAAGTATATTTAATAATATATATATATATATATATATATATATATATATATATATATATATATATATACATAGATATATATATATATATATATATATATATATATATATATATATATATATATATATATATATATATATATTGAGCGTGAGTCGAGCAATAATTGCAAAGAATCACACAGGAAAGATTCGCTCTCATGAAAGCTATACATTGTACATTCGCCGCGTGTTTATCTCAATTTCTCCTTTGTCTCTTGAATTCCCAATTAATTTCTCTTTCTTTTACAATTTCGATGGACCTTGCGAAGCGTGCTTAAAAAGAGTTTTGGTCTAACGCGTAACTGAGTTATCTAAGGCTAAGTTTAATTGAAATCAAAGCAGTTGCTCGCTGCCTCAATAGGCTTGGTTCGAATCTTACCCAGTACGGAATTTTACGAATTAGCAAGTAACTTTTTCCGAAGGAAAAAATTATCCTGATTTTCTGTTTCTTGCTGTATAGTGGATTTATTTCATCATTCTTTCTCGCTCATCAAAGATATATATGTATATGTGTATATATATATATATATATATATATATATATATATATATATATATATATATATATATATATATATATATATATATATATGTTTTTACAATAACATCATAACTATTTGGCCGATTCTAAAGAAATTTATAACCCTTATGTTGTTTTACATTTTCTTTCGAATGATATATTTTCAAAGTCTTTCCAAGTTTAGTCGATTAATTAAATTTTTGGGGAAATGACATCATAACTATTCTGCCAATTTTAACGAAATCTGAAACCTTTATGACCGTTTACATTTTCTTTCGAATGATACCATTGCCAAGATCCTCTCCATGTTATTCCGGTTATTATTAAATGGTTTAAAGGTTGTAATGTCTTAAATCAAAATAAGTGAGAGAACGCGATACTTTCGTCAGCAGACCTTGTTTTCTCTTACTTCGGTTATGACCTTGGCATATTTTAACTTGTTATTAAACTTATTCCAATAAGTTTCGTTACAGTTTTTTTAAAAAACCGCTTCCTTGCGGTTAGATCCAAGATGCATCCAAGGCTAAGAGGCCATACCCTAACAGAAAAATAGACCCAATGATAGGTCTAGCAAGTAATCGGGGTATTTATTTGCGCTCAGGAAACGCGTGAGCTACTCAAACGAGATTGCCCCCAGTCCTCGGCAATCCTTAAGTGGGCAAGGGGTGCGAAAAAACCTAGGTCCGAATCAGTGAATAAACTTAAAAACACTGACGGAAATGGAGGAACAAAGAAGATAGAAAGACCGAGCAGAGGATAGGTTATTTCGGACAAGTGCGCAAAGTGATAGATAAGCACTATCTACCATGCTAGTGATGATGATGATGATTGTTAAAATTTAATTTAGAGTTAAAAAAAAACAGAACTTAGAGCTTGTTTTTCATATATTTGAAGCTTTCATCTAAGTAATTACTAAGAGGAACCATTTTTAATCACCTCATACTTTTTATTCACTGAATTAAAGAATAAAAAAATATAAATTCTCTACATAGAATGAGTTAAAATTAAGGCATGACTGTTTTGGGTGGGTTATTTTTAGTATATAAAAGAAAATTTAGATGAAAAAAGAGAGATGCGGATTGTTTTTACAGTATATAAAAATAATTCAGCTAAAAAAAATACTTTAATTTAGGAATATAAACTAAGTATGGATATGAAAAGAATAGATCAAGAGAAAATTATTAGAGAACATGCAATGGAAATATTATAATTTTCCTTAGGTTAAGTCCCAGTTGCTAGAGCAACATACGCCGTAGGACAGAGACCGAAGGTCTGCCTGCGAAGCGTAACGTCCTTCTATAAGGAACGGCGAAGCCACTCTGTATACAGTAGTGTGCAGTTTCTTTGGAACAGTCGTGAAATAATACAATTATTTGAGCACATTTCTGCCAGTTCTTTGTTATGGTACCAGGCCTTGATAACAGCACAGATCATCTTATTCATCGTAGAATAGTCGATTGACATTATTCTACATTTAATTATAGCCAATAGATTGTCAATAGGGTTTAGGCCAGGAGAATTCCCAGGCCATGCTATAAAGGTAAGTCTACATTTTCTAACAATGTGCACATTATATGGGAAGTATGGCACAGAGCCAGATCCTGCTGGAAATTGCCGCCTCCATCAGGAAAGTCTTTCTGCATCGCAGGAAGAGGGTGAGTCTGCAGGATTGCCTTGTATTTAACGCAGTTCATCATTCCCTCAATAGTAACAAGCTGCTATAAGCCTTTAGCGTTAAAACAACCACAAAATATCTTCTTAGGTAGGGATTTTAGCTCGTGTTGAATGTGTCCTGGGGGAAGTGATTCATCTTTGCTTCGTCTTACTACCACTGATCTATGCCCCTGTACTTCAAAATGCGATTCGGCTGAAAAAATAACTTTCTTCCAGTCAGCTGCCGTCCATCCAGCATACTTGCATGCCAAGCGAAGACGTTTTTTCTTCATAACAGAAGTCAATAACTGTTTACCTACTGGTTTTCTAGCAAATCTACCAACTTCAATGAGCCTTCACAGGACGGTTAAAGAATAAACATTTACACCAACTAGAGAAAAATCTCTCTGGAGGTCTTTATTGATTTTCTTGTGATCCTTCACACTATTTTTGATGAGAGCCTTGTCATCGTGAAGTGTTGTCTTTCGTTTTCCTCCACATTTTCCTTGTCGCAGTCTTGAATGTTCACCAATGTCTTCAGCTCTTTTCACACTGTCGCCAACAGTTAACTTTGCTACCTTCATTTTCTCATAAATCCGTCTGTTGCTAAAACCAGCATCCGTTCTAAGATCTATAATACTTGCACGCTTCTGGGGTGTGATATCCATAGTAAATTTATAGTCTAATAATGATTGGAGAGTGAATATTCCGGCAGAACCAAGTACACCACGGAGTACGCTCAAAGCAATAATCATACACGACAAGGTGTGGTATAGCATTGTTGGGCTTAATGTAGCAAGGGCACAGCCAAACAGTTGCCAGATGTCACTATTACACTATTATGCTCCACAAAAACAACTTCATTATTGTTGCTAAAAATTCGGACTTATTATGAAATAGTCCAAATATTTGGTAATATATATCTAACGTACTCCTCTATCCAACAAATAGATTCTGTGTCATTATTTATACTAATTCACTTCTTTCTATAATGTTGTGTTCTTTGATAAAGTGAATGCCTGTGATTTTTTTTAAGAGTTGATTAAGATTAATTCATTAATTTTGTCGTAGAATATGCTCCCAACGATATACTATATATAACTATTCGTTGAGGGGATTATTCTATATTTCGAGTGCGTGGTAATCATATTCCGAGAATGGTTCAGAAGGAGGGGGGGCCTGGAGAGGGCTTATTTATCTTCAATATACTTAAGAAGTGGAACGGAGCCCAAGAATAAATAATATGGCAAACATTAATAAAATAGTTTTATTGATTAATCTATCAAAACAACACAAGGAAAATGTTTATATAACCGGGGATTAAAATGAGAGAAACACAGGAAATGAAAAAGGTCATGGGAATATTTGACTAAGCTGAGGATTAAGATTTGGAGGGATTTGAAACGGCAAAACAAACAAAAAGGGAGAATGGTTGGCTATAATCGTTTAAAGCACAGAGTTGCGTTGACAAAAGGTTAAATAGGTAAATGTAATGCGTAACTTACGTAATTACAAGGTTGTCGTGCAGAGGAAGGCGATGCGAAGGAATCTTCTGTCCAACTGGCGATTCTTTTTCAGGAGAAGGGGTTCTTCTGGGGGTTGTCCTTAATGAGGGGGAAGGACTGTCTTCGAGGAGTGAGAGCAAAGTGGGGCTCGGAAGTACGAGCGATCCTTGAGCTAGGATATCGGAGATGTTCTAGATGAACAATGGAGGTTATTGTTGTGACCAAGCGTTCTCTTGAGGAACGTTAAAAAAAGGGGGAAATTAAATTACCCTGACGTGATGTCTCTGGAACGAGACCCGTTTCTTGACGAACGCGCTCGAAGTACAATGGCTGTTCCAAAGTTGATCTCTTTCTGAACAACAGGAGGGCCCTGTTGAGTTAGCGTCTCGAGGGCACGAGCCTTGGCACTCAAGGGATATTGTCCTCTCCTGGACAATAAGGAGTTTCTTGGAGTAGAAGTCCTAGGTGCACAAGGGAGACCGGATCGGCGTTATGCCTCGCGAAGATGATCGGGATCTGGTTCAAATACGAAATGCTATCGCATAAATAGCCGGAGCCAGCCCCTTGGCGTAGGGGACAATGGGGGGGGGGGGAGACTTCGATGGAATGTCCCGGTGGCGCTCGGGAAAATATCTTATCTGCCCATAAGCCTAATTCAATCTGGTGAGATCGAAGCATGGAGGCGAACGGGGGATTGAACCTCCTTGATTAAACTTGGGGATGAGGGGGGCGATAACGCGCCTTCTACTTGCTCTCGCAGCATACACGTGGGAAAGCATGTGTTTCGACATGTGATAGGGACTGAAGCATGGCAGCCTCAAACTGTTCTATCACAAATTTGTACCAATATTTGGAATTAAATTTTAGCATCCAGGATGTGAAAATGGGCCATTTGGCTTCATTTGTGCAATGCAAAGGTAAATTTTCCTTTTCTTCTTTGCAGGTTTTGAAGACATATTTATAGAATAATTTTAAGCGCCATTTGGTGTTAGCACACATTATCTGTAAATCACCGGAAATACTTTTTTCTCAATATTTATACTCTTGAATCATTCATTAAGTCAGTAGTCAATATGGTTTGCTTTAATTTAACCTCTTTCTCCTCGTATTGTATACATTTTTTTCCGACCAGAAATGCTTATATACTTATAGAGGACAAAAAAGTAGGAAAATATTACTAGGTCTTGAAAGTTGAAACGTAATCAAAACTCAATGCAAGATAAATTAGTAATATAAAATAATTGCAACAAACGATTAATTCTTGAAAATCATTTAACCTATATAGATTTTTACATGAACAGGAAATAGGAATAAATAATCCACGTCTCATTTTCGTGTGAGGAAAAATTTGTATCAACCTAACATACATACCGAAGGCTGTCCTTTTCTTTACTGTTAAGTTAAATCAGATCACATACGGACTGAAATACATAAAATTTTTATTTTACTTTTCAGTATTTTTCTGGGAGTTAAATCATACTGTTTTACAAGTGATTTAAAGCTGACTTTTCCATTTTTGTTTGCCTTCATTAAACATTATGTTCATTATACAAAAGGCAAAGTCATTGGTGGAGGCACAATCGTGTGGTTCATAGATATTGCTGATATGCATAAAGTATCTCCGCAATTTACATAATTCTCTTTAGCAGTCACGAAAATCTCTTTTCTATAAGATTCAGTGTTTTGTATGCCAAAGGAAAGGAATTCATTACAATGACAACGAGCAATTTGTGGCCTTCTTTCATTTATTGAAAAGGTTTGACCATTTTGATATTTTCTTTGGTTCGTCATTCTAATGAGGATCGCGAACAATTTATTATAATTTATCTTTTACTCATCTTATAAGCACATTCTAAAAGCACCATTTGATTTATAATTGACCAGTATACCTTACATCTATTTGACTTGGAAAAGTTGGTCTAATCTGGTCAAAATGAGAGGTTTTGTGTAGAGAAACATAAATCTGTTTTGCTTTTACCTTCCTTTCAATTTGGTAGTGCCAATCATTTAAGCTAGCGATAGTCCTTCCTTCTTTTGGACTTGCAATTCTACCTATCAAGCTAATATTTTCCATTTCCTACCTTCTCATGATGTGACCTAAGAACTCAACTTGTCTTCTTTGAATTCTTCTTATTAGTTCATTCCCTTTATGCATCATCTCCAGGTCTCCTTGTTTAGATTTTCATATCTCTTTCATGTTTATCGTTCTCCACCATTAATATATTTACATCGCTTCTAATATTTTGCGCATCTCTTCTTTGATTGTCCATGGAATGCATCCGTATATCGATTCTCCCACAGGTGCGCTTCCGCCAATTTACTTCTATTCTCTATGGATAGATTTCTGTTAGTTAGAAGGTTTAGAAGAAAAAGCCTTATTGGCCAGATAAACTTTCCTTAATTTATTTTTTCCCTCATCTATCTTCTAATACCTCGCTACCTATCAAACTGAATTTATGTACTTATTTAATCTTTGGTTTCTAATTGAGATCCAGAAAAGCGGTACTTCTCTTTTTTCGTAATTACCATAACCTCAATTCTTCTTCTTTTGACTCTGAGTCTTGTTCTTTCCCCAGAATCGCATGAAACGCTCACTATAGTTATAATTTTCTCTTCATACCTTGAATGCCTATGAGTGCATAGCGACAATAAGTGGATATACAAGACCCACTCCGGCTTTGCACTTCTTTTGATCTAAGGCAATTTTTCCTCTCCTATCCTATTCTTATTGTTGCCTTCTGTTGTAGTTACTGATTTATGATTATCCTAATAGAGTTCATTTAAATCTTTAATTATTTGTTCATAACATATATTTCAAATACTTTTACATTATCAATGAAGCACATGAGGTACTCAAACGAAATAGCCCCCAGTCCCCGGCAGCCTATTAGTGGGCAAGGGGTGCGAAAAATCCCGGGTCCAAATCAGTGAATAAACTTAAAAACACTGACGGAAGTGGAGGAACAAAGAAGATAGAAAGACCGAGCAGAAGGTAGGTTGTTTCGGACCAGTGCACAAATTGATAGATAAGAACTATCTACCTGCTAATGATGATGATGATGATTGTTAAAAGTGAATTTAGAGTTAAAAAAAAAACAGAACTCCGGCTTTGCACCTCTTTTGATCTAAAGCCAGTTCTTCTTTCCTATCCTATTCTTATTGTTGCCTTCTGTTGTAGTTACCGATTTCTGATTATCCTAATAGAGTTCATTCAAATCTTTAATTATTTGTTCATAACATATATGTAAAATGCTTTTACATTATCAATGAAGCACATATGCTTTTCTCCATTTCAATAACCCTTTCTGCCATCATCCTAAGCAACAAATGGATTTGCCTGATCCATTTCCTTTTTAAAGCCGTATTGCACCTTTAATATTTTTGAAATAATTTTGTTCCTTTTTTATTTAATTTAATCTGAATATTATATTACTTATTGCACTAGAAAATGCTATGTCTATACTTTATCGCTAACCGTTGTGCCAAGGTTTTTGATAATACTAACCCGCTCAATTGCTAGTCCAAAAGTACCCTCTTTGAATAGGCCGTAAGGTCTCCTAGGGTACCTTCTTTCCTTGTTGTTACTCCTTGTTGTTGTTATATGTTTACTATTTTTCTTCTTGATTTATACAGATGCAATCAGTTTTTATCCCTAGTTTAGTTATCAGTTTAGTTGCAAAATCTTCCGTTGGTTTCAACAATTCTACATTTATCTCATCTCTTTTTCTGTTTTTCTCTTTCATTTTCTTGCATTAATTCTCTCACTTCATTTTTGGACAAATCAAAGCCACTCAGATTTCCTATTTTAGGCCATTCGTTTGGTCTTTTTTCATCATAATACAGTTTACTTAAATACTCTTCACTTCGCTCTAAAACAGAAGCTCTCTCCCTTATAATAGTGGTAGCTTATCTTTATATGACACTATTTATTTTGTAACCTTTATTTCCTATTAGTTTTTTAAAATATTTTTTATACTAAATAACATTATTTTGTTTTATAAAATGGCCTAATTCATCAAATCTTCATTCAACAAATAATCTTTTGATCTATTAAATTATGTTCTGCATTTGTGCGTTTACAATGTTTTCTGATAACACTTAATTCTGACATTGCTTTGCTTATCCATTTCTGTAGGGCCGTTCTTCTTGAGTTGGGAAATATATTTTCTGTAGATTCCTCGTTCGAATGGTGCAGAGTTATATAACCTTTTACTTCATACAATAGAGTTGTTCTTATTTATTACCAAGATCTGGTCAGTTTCCTCATCTCTTAAACATTGCCTATGCATTCCTCTTTCTCCCCAAGTTTTCTTTCCTGTTTTTTTATTTCTATCTCAATGTTTGCCATTACGGCACATAACATGGTCCTAATTTGATTCAGAGTGGTTTAAAAAAAAAATTTAATGATTAAACAATTAAGTCTGGTTTTATATAAAACAATATTAGCTATAATCATATATTCTTCCACATATGCTGATCATATATCCTCTATAAAGTTCTTTATTCCAATATCAAAATGTCCTACAATGTCCTCTTTCCTATCTTCTCCCAGTTTTGCGACGAAATCGCCCATGAGAAGGAGTATCTCTTGTGAGTTACATTTCACTTTTGTTTCATTAGTATTCCGTAAATGATCCAACTCTTCATCTATTTATTTAATTGTTGCTGCGTGAGCCACAATCATGAAAGTTGACAGCCTTCCGGTTAAATTTCATCCAAATAATTTTATCAAAGACTAGTCAGCATCCAAGGAGACAATTAAAAGTATCTTTCACCAAAATTGAACCCATCTCTAATTTCTACAACTTCTCCTTCAAAATATGCAGAGACAAATTTCTCTTGTCTTTTTACCCAAACTATGCCACCGTACTTCTTGCAACAGCATCATATCAAGACCAAGTCTCTTCATCTCCATTCTAGGTTATTACAGAATAACAAGCAGCAAAGCCGAGGTGGTCCACTACATTGCTCCTATTTGATATTAGATGATTTCAGATGAAACTCATCTAATATAAATTTGGATTTTAAAATACTAATTTTCAAGTATATTGTTAAAGTATTAAAAGAACTTTGCACCCGTTGAAAGGCAGTAAACGTTTCCATATTTCTGTATTTTTTTAGGTAAAAAGGTTTCACGCAATTTCTGTGTCGAATCGCTTATTTCTCAATTTAAACCCATTATTTTGAGCATTGCCCCGATTGTTATACTCAAAAGGTGATTCAAACCCAACATAAGTATATCCAAAAATAATACTGGTCGGCGTTGTTTTCAATTTTAAACACATAATACCTGATTTTTAAGGCAGTTTTTAGCACTTTATCCGAAAATCATGCTCATCTTATTAAATCAGATCAATTTTTAGAGATATAAACACATAACAGAAATTCCTATATTACGATCTATTTGTAGGGAAATGCAAACACAATAGCAAATTTTGAACTGATTTATATACAGAAGGCTTACATAGGGTTATAATTGATATCAGGAAGAGTACAACATACAAAAAAGCTACTCATGAATGAATGGTCTCTTCAGGGACTTCCGATTGTGCGTAGCAGACACCAAATCCCTTTTCAGGGACAAAGAATATCAACTAGAAAGTTGGCATCCCAATTCCCTTGATAGCGCTCCTCTATCTCACTGACATATTGGTTAAAGCGCTCAACTTGTTGTTCAACGAACTCTCAACAATTCTCTGGAAAATATTCGGGGTGGGACTAGGGAAAGTGCATTTTCACTGACATGCGCGCACAATTTTGCTAAAATTCTCTATTAATTCATCAACCGACTTCTCATACTGAGGAGATCTGTGGTTGTCAAGGAAGTTTGCAATGACTGACTTGAGAGACAACCAGGCAGGCAATTCAGCTCCCTTATTTGAGGATCATCAAAAATACCTGCCCTCAGTTATCTCATGCTGACTCGTGGAAACTTCTGTCAGAGGTAAGAAAATACTCTACCTTCCCTATTCATTGCCTTAACAAAGTTATTCCTCAAACGTGTTTGATGTACAAGGGTGGAAGCAATATATAGCTCGGTTCAAACAAAGAGTGGGACAAAACGTTGTGTGAACTGTTTTCTAATTCTTGTCTTAAGGCCAGTCTTGTCTGACATAATACTGGTCGTCAGCCCGACTGTCCCACAAGCACATAAAGCATGGATACTTTGTGTACCCACCTTGAAGGCCTAGAATGAGTCCAACAACTTTAAGATCTCAACAGATCAGCCATTTATGCTCCTGGTAGTTGAGGGCAGACAACATAATGTCCATGCTGTTGCAGGTTTCTTGTATTGCAGCTGATTATCAAACAGAGATCGCTCAAAACTTATTGCTGTTATTAAGAAGAACTGTCTTAAAACTTCTGTTAGATGAGTTAATGAATGTCTCCATTCCATAGCATCATACTTCAGGCCCAGTAAGTAGAGCAGGTCAATAATGTTGTTACAGTACACCAGTAAAGAGGCTTCATCAAATTTAAATAATTTCCTAAATTCGTTCTCGTAGTCCTGATACCAATATAATGTTGTCCCTGCTGCCAGCATAAATTTCTCTCGAAGAGTTGAATCCAAAAAGCTGAGTAGCCCCTTTGCAAAGATTTCACGTTGTTGAGTTTGGCTTGCGTAAATGGCACCAGTTGTTTGCCCTCTTCTGGCGTATATGCATCAAACTCAACCTTATCGGTAGCTACATTAGCATCGGAATCAAATCTAGAACCCAGGGTACAATCAGGCTCAGGAACAGGAAGATCATGGCGATGTTGGACTGGTCATATAGCAGAAGTAACCTTGGGGGTATTGAACATGGTGCTTGTTCTTGCGATTGATGCCTTTCAAATTTGACATGCGGAAGTAACAGTCGGTGACAGGATCTTTGCCTTCACTCCGCACCAGTCGGACACCAAATGGCATACCCTTCCCTTTCTTATTACTCTAATCCATTAAATTTTCTACACATTTTTTACAGCAACACGAGTGCAAATGGCTTACCCTGGTCCCCTAGTTTCACTCTAAAGTAATCATGATATGTATTTTTCATAAAATCCGTGATTTTCGCTTGAGGGTCTGGAAGAGCAACATGCCCTCAGATGTAACAAAACCTATTCAAATGATTTTACACGTTATGATCAATTGCAGTGCAAATCTAGAACTTAAAAGATGAATACAATAGGTTATTTATGCTTACTCATCACTAGATGTGACAATACAGAAGTAATAAATGGTTAAATGATGCCCATACTTTTGGAATATACGTTTTAATATCGATCATATCCTAGAAACCAGACCTGACTAAAGAAAACTAATTATATTCTTAAATTCGGCATGCAAAAATGATTCTATATCAATTTGAAAACCTATAACATTTGAAAAAATGTTTTGAAACGTAGGCCCTTGTAATTTTTAAAACTTTGATCAGTTCTTCAAGGCGACTTCTATTTTCCAAAGATAAGAATTTTATGGTTTATAATTTCTCTTCATATGATTTATCTAAGGTCGGGAATAATTTTTTGTGGTGCTAAGCATAATTTTCTCCAAAGTTTAATTATCCTTACCCAAGCATGGCGACCAAAATTTACCTGACTTCTCTAATTAGAATCTAACTAATGTTCTAAATAGGGTAAGTACAAGTTCTTTACATTTGTGAGTAAAGTTTCTCGCTATACCTAAGAGTTCTATTTGTTTTCTTGCTGCGACAGTGCACCGATTTGATGATTTAGGATCCTTTTAAAATTATAAATTCGATGTTACATTCTTAATCAAATGAGGCTGAATTCTAACCCATTTTTTTTCAATCATTAAACAAATTTAGATTACCTAAATGCATGGGAATTTCACCTATTAACATAAATAAATAAATCGGATCGTAATTTACATCACCAGCTAACTTGGTCTCATCCTCGAATTCAGATATTTTACATATTTTATGATCATCTAGATCCTTTACATAAATTATTAAAAAGAACCAACCAATGACGAAGCCCTGAGCAACACCACTAGTCACGGGTAGCTAACTTGAAATGATGCCAGCGATTACAACTCTTCGTTTTTGTTAATGAGCTACTCATCTATCTAATCTAACAGTTTACCTCATATACCATGAGCTTTAAGTTTTATGAATTTTTTTTGTGAGGGATGTTGTCAAACACTTTTGGAAATTCCAAATAAATTATATTTATACCTTTGTGCTTGTTATATAAATTTTTCCTATTATTTTATCAAAGAAATCAAGAACGGTTAAATCGAAATTAATGCTAACTACGTTTTATTAAATTGTGATTATCTAAATCATCAACGATTTATCCCTATTGATAGAATTGAGATGTTTATCGATTTTAGATGTTAAACTGATTGATCTAAAGTTCTTTCGGTTATTTTTGTAGCCTTTTTTAAAATTTCGAGTCACCTTATCTTCTTTATAATCATTTAGCACGATCAGTAAATTAAAGATTGGTTGAAAGATTTTCCAAAAGGTTCACCGAATTCGTTTTATATTCATTTAAGTCACTTGCGTAGATCTTGTCCGAAAATCGATAATTTGAAGGATTGAATATATTTATATAGTTTATAATCTCAGATTCCATAATTCAACATCAGAAAGTACTGAATTTTTATCTAAATTAATTGCATCCGATACGACTGGCAAAGTAACAAGGAGTAACAAGGAGTAACAAGAAAAGAAAGTACCCTAGAAGACCTTACGGTCCATTCAAAGAGGGTACCTTTGGACTAGCAGTCGAGCGGGCACATCTATGCTCAAATGCTTTACGTCCTTAAACGGCCACTTTTCAAGACCCTGTCTAGTCTTAACTTGAACTGGTCAACAGATTCACTGTTGACAACTTCCACTGGAAGTGCGTTCCAACTACTGCATATACTGTACGTGAAAGTTTTTCCACACATATCACGGTTGTAACGCTTCAGTCTAAGTTTAAAGCAGCCTTGATTTCTTGTTCTGCTCTCAACAAGTGTGAAAATATTCCCGTAGTCAACATTGTCGAACCCTCGAAGTATTTTGAAAACTTCGATGAGCTTGTTTACTATAAACGGTCGCAAAGTTGTCGTTAATAAATTTTATGTATTAAGTGTATCTATCATTTACGATTAAACCAACATATGACGTTAAATCGCCTATTGATTTCTTTTATTGGCTTGATTTTATTTACCTACGAATAAAATCTCTTTGTATTGGTCTTGACTACCTTCGTTAGTCACATTTCATGTTTTCCACCAGTGGTAGCTAAATGTAACAAAGCATGCAATCACACTCAGAGCATTGCTTCATCATGTTTATGAGACGCCAATCACTAGGGCCCCTTATTCCTAGTTTTTCCCTCCACCCATGCCTCTAAAATTTTATTTAGGCTCTCCGACAACAAAAAGATAATATATACATTTATTTTCGGCTTTAATATATTCCCGTTTAATATAATCTCACCGTATACTTTTGTGCGTAAACTAACAGGATAAATGGTCTAAACAAAGGGTGTTGCACTTTTATTGTGTTGAAGGTCACATTAAGTTAGTTGTAGGCCTCATCCATAAGATTTTAATTTGATATACTGTAATTTGGACATTATTTTGGCCTATAACTATCTACAATGGTGTGCATCAGCATAAAAAATGAAAAATGATCAATTCTAAAGGTAACTAACTTTTTGTTAACACCATTGCGAGTACTCTAAGGAGAAGAAGCAATAAAATTATTTTATCTACAACATTTTTATTCAGTCAGGAGGCCGCATTTAATGACCGAGGAGGATATATATGGCATAAAGGGCATAAGTTCCGAACCCTGATCTAAAGCTTGGCACAATGTTTTTTTACGAAGTAACTTAAATTTCAGGCAAATTTGAGGGAATCATTTGAAATTAGAAATTCTAATGCTAAATTTTAATCTCTCTCTAAATGATCTATTGTTATGATGAAAGCTAGCTATTACACTTAGCCAGCTTTTATCATGAGACTTGAGTTAGCCGAACATGCCATCTAATGAACGCAATGAATATTGAGTTCCATCCATGATCTACTAAATATTCGATGGCTAATGATATCTAATTTATCACCTAAAAGCTCTTTAAAGTATTATTTCGTGTAGCAAAGGAAGAGGGTTGATGTTAAGTCTAAACTTAGTAAACCTCATCGCGCATGAACGTTTCGATATAACACATGCGTTAGAAACTACAATCAATAGGGTAATAATAATACTGCATTTTTCATTAAGTCATTTCCTTAGGCCAAATACATTAATGATGATATTAATCAGGTAAAAGTTATGGCAATTTGAGATCTTAGATAAAATAAGCAATCCACTTTTCTTATTGTGGATTGATAATGTTTATCCCATACTAACCTTCATGGCTGTCGTGGTATACCACTCTATACCATACACTACTCTTATATTATGTAGAGGTGACTTAATTACTTACTTAACGTGAACCGTTGAAGGACTATTCGCAGGGATTAACGAACGACTTGGAGGTCAAACTTGGGCGTTGGCTTTTAAATCCTTAATAATCATACAGAGTGCATAAATGGTTGGCGAGATTTACTTGAATAGGCCGAGAGTATGGTTTAAGGTTAGCTTAAGATAAAACAACAAAAATATAATTTTATTTACAAAGATCAAAATAAGAATAAAAATAGACAAAATTGAATTATTTTAATTGAAATAGTCTCTGGAAAATTATTAGGACGATGGATTCTCAAATGGAATTAATTGATTAGCGTTACTAGGCTCAGATCAAAAGAGGGAACTTGACAATACTAGTAATGGAGAGAGTTTCAGTCTTATGGGTCGGTGACTTCGAGGAAGGTCCTTCTTGGAGCACGTTCCGAATGAGGCAGGTGGGGGCATGATCCGAACCAACCTTCCGATAAAGCTAGCCAATCATTAAAATGACGTTCGACGGGAAACTTCTTTTGCTCAAAGGTAATTGATGGAGATTTTCTTTGGTTCAATTAAACGAAGGGAGACTGTTGCAAAAATTCAAAGGCTTGCCGATCAGAGAAGCTACCAATTGACTGCAGTAGAATCTCAGTAGAGAAAGCCTGCTGTTTGGCTATGATATGCTATGCTATACTAGGCAAGTTTAGGCTATACTTAGCTATGCTGTGCTAGAAAATACTACGCTATTGTAAGCTGGGCTGTTCTCTACTATGCTAAGCCTAGGTATTTGGCTATGCCAAGGTACTTCGATGGTTAATCCGGGAATTATTTTAAAGTTTTTAAAGTGAGTGCACGCGACATTTTGGTCAGCAGACCTTGTTTTTTTTAAGAGTTTACATATCAAAAGATTAAATAATAGACATGAAAAAAGTATCTACACATATCAAAACCAAATTATTATTTATGACATTAATTAAAGCATTTAAATTAAGCTTTATTGCAAGTATTACATTGTTAAAATATTGATAGTTTTTTTTTGTGCTTAATTATTGCCTGCTAACTTTTCCATCTTTCAATAATAACAAGATTCACTCAATATTTATTAGTTTTTCTTTCTGTCACTTATAATGGCACTCAACAACAATTGAGATTACTTTGAATAACTAGCTAATTTAAACCTGAAAACAATAATTTAGCAACAATTTTACTGAAGTCGATTAGATTCTATTTTCTCTGATGTGGTATGCTTGTTCTAAATTATCCAACTGTTCAGAATTCTAATCTTATTAGGTGATCGATGCTTTTGTTATACTATTCAACACTTTTGCTTGCGAGACTGTAACATTAAATCATGTAATCAATCAAAATGACTCCACCTTCGCCCTACTTGTGGTCAACAATGGAGCTTGTTTTTTACTAAAATCTCCTCTATTTAGTAAAACATCATTTAATTACTATGTAAATTAGAAAAATTTAAATTTTCTTGTGTCTTGATATTTGAAATGCAATTTATTCAGAAAGTGAAACTATATTGACTTGTTCGTAACTTTATGGTTACTCGGAATGCGATTCTTTGTGTTAGTCCCGAAAAATTCTATCCTCTTATTCTTCAAATTTATATTCCGTTGTGGTTACGATAGCATTTGATTGCTCCATTGATTATGCATCGGATACACTAGGAAGTAGCCCTTCCTTAACATCAGGAAAATTGTTGGTAGAATGGTTTATTTATTTAGCCAATTTCTTGGTGTGTAGTATTTGCGTCCCCGTAGCGTGCCCAATACAAAAATAATTAGGCCAGAGATTGCTAACTTAACCGCATATCCTAACTGCCTCAGTGTTCAGTGCAACCTACTTTAAAAGATATTCTAACTCAAATTAACGCTTTCATTTATCTTCTGCAAGCTATCTTATGCAATTGAGAAAGGTTTACTCTTCTGCAAGCAATTTTCCGCAATTGACAAGGGTTTACTCTTCTGCAAGCAATCTTCCGCAATTGAGAAGGGTTTACTCATATCAATGACATTTTATCGCGTATAATGAATTCTGATCTAGAGCTTTTTTATCCAACTTCAGAGTAAACAGAAGCATTCAAATCGTGACCGTTTGATCACACAATTCCTAAGGCTTGACTACATATCTTTCTCCTTTCGTTTGTGTTATACTTTCGACAGGTGAGAAACCAAACTATCCCCAACACAAATGGTTTTACTTGCTGTATGAATTTTTGGACAGATTGAACGCATTTTTTTAAATAAAGAGCCGTCTTTTAAGATACGTAGCAAAATAGTTTTATATTATTTGTGCTTTGTGAAAAATTGAATAAAATATAAGATATTTTTGTTAAAACTTTATAATGCTTTCTTGAGAAACTTCTTTCCATTTTTGCTTTCTAGATTCTGGAGAAATTTAGATTGGTGTAATAGTTGAACTGAGTTGAATTTGAACACCACTTTTCTAATTTATCATTTACTTATCAAATTTCTTTACCAAAATTAAAAGTCTAATTTGTATTTTGAATAAATGGATGCTGATCGAGGGTAACCCTTATTGAATGTTAGAGATACTCAGTCTCATATTACAATTCATCTCTCCTGAGAACGAGTCAGTTAATTTTTCAGTGGGCGGTAAGGAATTTCACTTTCGAAAATAAAATCCTATACAGTATTACTTCGGGTTTCCCCATCAATGATTGTATAGTTTTCAAAGTTTTAATCTATTATGAAAGCATATGCTTCTTGCATGTCATATTGCGCTCTCTTACAGATAAAGATGCATTGATAAATTAAAAATTTTATTGAGCTATTCGTAGTCATATAAATGGATATTGCATAAAGTTATGCTATCTCCAATTGGAGGACATCATGATAGCTAAAATTTCACAACGTTATGATAGCTCTCTTTTTACAATGATCTGTGAATCATTTTATCACACATTTAGGCAATTAATTTTTTTCAATTTATTGAACCTATAAATATCATTGTGTTTAGTATATAAAATAGAAATATACTAACTAGTATATAATTTATTAAAAAAGCAAGAATTATCAAAGAGTAGAAGGTAAAAAATCATTAATTAATGAGTGACTAAATATAAAATGTAATTAAAATTGCAATAAATCTTTAGATTTCTTCGTGATACAAAATTTAATGTATTTCTGAAACTGCGTTATGGCAATAAGACCTCCTCAATTTGGAGCTGCAATCAAAAGGAAACAAAGTAAGATGCAAAAAAATAAATCTATTCTGGAAACGTACATCGTATGCCATTATGATTTCTTTTAAATAATATTCGATAACTAGCGGTCATAGCTGTCGATGCAGTATTGAAATCTGTCTCGGAAGTTGTCCACTGAACTGCGTACCATGTGGCGTGAAATAGCAGCAATCTCCTGCGTTGTTCCTGTCTCGAGGTCTTGCAAATTTCTTGGCTGATGTTGGTACACTCGCGATTTCAGGTGATTTTGTTGAGTAACTCGTATACTTCTTGATTAAGAATATTCTCGATCAGTTCACAATAATAATATTCAACTCCACACATCAAAATCACCTACGGCACACCAGATAGTAAGTTTAGATTGTGAATTGGATGTCAGTAGTTCCGAGGGTTAGTGCTAAACCAGTGCCTAAAGTTCTGTTTGTAGGCCATTCCCAATAAATGAAAATGAACTTCATCACTGAATATTGCAGTGATGAAGTTATGGGAACGCTTTGGAAAATCTCCCCACACACAGTTGTACGGGTTTCATAATCTCCTTCACTCAACTCCTGCATGAGCATCATTTTGTAGGTCTGCGTGTGAGTGCCCCGTGTAAAATTCTGCGCACACTTGGGTCACACACGTATAGAACAGTCGCGTGGTTGTGTGCAGAACGACTGAGAGTCAGCTCTATTAAAGTTCTCACGGATGTCCTAATTTCCGGTTCTCTTGTGGGTGTAGATCGGCCAGGTCTATTCCATTTAAATCTGAACCTGTTCGCTTTAAGTTCGAACCAAACGACGAATTGTTTTTCCATCCGTAAAGGGATCATGACGCCCAAATGGAAAACGTATTCGAAAGGCATGCTGCGTTGTCATCTCACGGATGCAAAATACTTGACATACACTACAACAACATAAGCACAATGCTCTGCACTCCACGTCATGTTGGTAAATGATGCTGCATGATGCCACGGAACTAGAGTGACTATTTTCACTGCTGTATCTCCCAGACAAGCAAGACCTCTCCCAAATCCAAGAGGTATTCTTGACACAGCCCATATAAAAAAATTTAAGGAAAAAATAAAATGACCCATACATGGTGCATTTTCATCTGACGATGATTTATTATTCATACGTAAATATACCATATGAAAAGAACTGATATTTGATATCATGTAATCAATCATAAGCATATTGAAATGTTTGTAGTATTTGAACCCAAAGCGATTCATTCCATCAGATATTTTTTTAACTTTAAAAGTAAGTGGAAAGTATTCGAAGAAAATCGCTTAGCCTTGGAAGGATTATAGGCTGGCTCGTTTTCTCGCCTATTACTTACCCAAAAACCACTTACACCAAATATCGGTACAGGAATCTCACACTTTCATTTTATTCTCGAGATTTTGGGCGATTCTAAACTTCGGAGGTATAACATTAGAAAATTCAAATTAGGTCTACATTAGAATGTTAGCGTCTTGCGACCCTTTCCCTTCCAGGTTAAAGAGAATCGCCTAGTAAAATATATAAGTCTAAGCCATCCATTCGTAAGTTCCTTCACAATTTTACCTCTTTATTTCTAATAACTTTAGAAATCCGTCGTAATTCATGGCTATCATTGTCTTTCTAACTTCAAATAAGTTACCATACCCTTGTTGTATCCGGATTTGTGTGATCTCAAATGCCAAATCTGAAATAATATTTTACCCTCGTCGTTTCCCTATTTAAAACTAGCAGCCATCATTTTGCTTAGTACAAAATGATTTTTGTTGACCTCACAGCATCTGTTTTAAATACAGCTTAAAAGATTAACGCTAACCCTCTTCCTAATTCAAGAAAAAGGGAGTGGAGGCTTGATATTTCATAAATTTGTAGGCATTAATTTTATTTTGCCTTCAATGATAAGAATATCTTAGGTTTTAATTCCATCTTATGTGTAAATAAAGAATCTTGGCACGTGACTGGACTTAGTATTTGAAACAGACTCAACTGTCATTTTAACCCTTAGACACAAACATGGGGTCTGTCCACCCCACAAAAAAAAACATTGGCAACTCTGCCATAGTAGCTGCCAGCACTCCACCGGTCACTGTCGGTTTAGTCTAGAGGTTGCCCTAGGAGGGTAGGTGTGTGAGTGTCCTGTGCTCCTATTGTTGTTGTTGTTATTCTTGTTTTTGGTGCAGCACACCCCACTTAAGTGTTTTAGTATAAATCTATTTGGGGTGCATACCACCCCAAATATGTGTTTTCGAGAGATAATGGGTTGCATGGTACCCCACTTAATGATATGTTGGTGGTGCATACCACCCCAAATATGTGTTTTTAGATCAGTTTTTGGTGAGTTATATATTGTTTTACTATATTTTTATTGTCTTTTCTAATTATTTTTATTTCTTTGCAGGCATGAATAAAAGTGTTCCAGGTTCTATTTACAGATATTACATATATTAGAAAAGAAAGTACTATGAAAGCAGCAAAAGTGTCAAATAAAAAGTGTCCTAGGTTATATTTACATAAATCATATTTCTTAATAAAAAAAAAAGAAAATAAAAGCAAATTATATTTAGAAACAGTGAAAGTGTCAAAGAATAATTTCGTATTTTCTTTATTGTTTTGCAGGGATATTAAAATTTTTAAAGGTAAAAAATTCGGACAATAAAAACATTGAAAATGTCAAAAAAATTCTTAACTGATGGGGAGCTATCACATATGGTGAACGTGACTGCTGTCTTGTCAAACTTAGGTGAGGATTCTGAAGATGAAAATGAAGACTTGAGCGAAAATGTTGCTGAAGTATCGGCAAGTGATGGGGAGGAGAAGAATCAAATGGAGGTAGATGTGTTGTATGATAGTGATGAGGATAAGGATTATTTCCCATCGTGTACTGAACCAGATGAAGAGCCAGAGGATGTTGAAATTGAGACGGCGAAGAATAAAAAACAGAAGCAAACCAGCAACAAAACAATTCGCACATCATCCCGAAAGAAAAAAAAATTGCACTGTTGCTGGACTACACCCTCGGAACTTTATAGATAGTATTCCTTCCACCACAGCTGATGTAACTTCTCCTCCTTCACCTATAGTTGCACCTAATTATGCTGCTTCCAACGTGTAAACGACCGCTACAACCAGCTCTTCTGATGCTACCCCTACTTCCTCTAGAACCAGTGGTGGTAGGATACGTGGGAGAAAACGGAAACGAGCTCAAGTTGATAGTCCATCTTTAGTACGATTTGAGAGTACTACTCTGGAAAGTAAGAGTGGGTTCAGATGGTCAACCTGCCCACAGTCCAATAGCAAACATCATCTAGACATGAGCATTGTTACTGGTAACCCCGGACCAAGTGCTGAAGCACAAGTTTGTGATTCCCCGGAGATGTGCTTCAACTTGTTCATGGAGGATTCATTTTTGGATATAGTCTGTCAGTGGACAAATAAGAAGATTGAGAGTGAAGCCAATAAATGCGCCACGAAAACAATAATACATAAAAGTCTGGAACCGAAAGAACTTTAGGCACTCATTTGGGTGCTAATTTTTTCTAGGTGCCAGAAGGATGGCCATATCTCAACCTGCGACATGTGGTCTACTCACATAGGTGCTTCATTGTACCGTGCTGCTATGTTGCAGGCCCGATTTTAATTTCTAATAAACTTTTTACGCTTTGACGAACCACAGAGAAGAGAGACAAGAAAAGAGATTGAAAATCTGCACCTTGCAGGCAACTGTTTGATAAATTTATGGGAAAGTGTCGAACCCACTACATACCCCATGAAGATCTCTGTATGGATGAGCAGCTGGTTGCATTTCGTGGAAGATGCCCATTCAAAATGTATATACCCAGCAAGCCAGCCAAATATGGCATAAAGATTGTCCTCATAAATGATTGCAAGACCAAATATCTATTAGAATGCATGCCATACCTAGGAAAGGATTCGACACGGATCACAGCTGGAGTAGGACTCGGTCATTATTTTACGAAAGAAATTTCAAAGCCACATCACCACACAAACAGAAATGTGACGACTGATAATTGGTTCACTTCTGTAGCTCTAGTCACTGATCTTCTGCAGAATTTTGGCATGATCTTGGTTGGAACACTAAAGGCAAACAAGCGAGAACTTCCACCTCAGATGAAGAGTAAAGACGATAGAGACTGTGCTTCAAGTGCCTTTCTCTTCACAAAAGACACGACCCTGGTTTCATATGTGCCTGAAGTGGAAGCCACAAGTAAAAAGAAGTTGGTTTCCTTACTCACATCTATGCATTTCCAGCCAACCCTAAATAAGAAAGGAAAGCCAGAGATAATAGAATATTATAACAGCACCAAAGGTGGGGTTGACGCTTTCGACGAAATGTGTGCATTGTACTCCTGCCATCGGAGAACTAGGAGATGGACCCTTTGTATGTTTTTCTGTATGTTGAATGCCGCTACTATCAATGCCATGGTAGTATACAAGTCAAATCTAGAAAAAACATGAGGTACCAGACCTCCAAAACGCCGTCGCTCCATGCTAGACCTTGTAAGAAAATTTATTCAGCCATGGGCTCAGAAGAGGCTGTCGATTGCCAATCACCCACGGAAACTAAGAAAACTGATATATACTGTCTGTGATCTCTCATCAGTTGCTAACACACAGTACCCACCTGGCTAAGTACTTTCTAACTGCAAGTACCCTCAAGTACGGTGTGCTGAGTGCCCCCGCTCCACAGAACGGAAGACACGCGTCAGATACGTGAAATGCCAACGACCTGTGTGCCAGTCTCACTTCTACCCTACATGTACCAAGTGTCTTGAGGAGGTGGTAAGTACACACACATATTATTAGATATTATATTATATGATATTATTATATTATATATATATATTATATTAACATAAATCTGTAATACACACTCTAAGCATCAATGAGGACGTATTGAGAGAAGTAATGACTGATAACATAGCATTAAGTTAAAGTAGTGTAATTTTTCTGTGTTAAATCTTAACCCTTTTTTTTCAATCTTAATTTCAGTGAGATTCGGTGCCAGAGAGCTGAAGGCTGGTGAAGGGAAGGCGAGAAGACCCACATCACCATGACAGGAAGTCTGTTTGTTTATTATAGAAATTTCATTTATGGGAAATTTTTATTTTCGATTTGTCAGGAAAAAAAATGAATTTTCAATATTTTTTGTTTTATTAATGTTTAGTACCAGAAAAATTCAGTTATTCAAGGATGTTTAATCATTAAAAGAATGAGGAAGGATTGAACTTTTTGATGATTTTTTCAGAAATAAAAATTTTTGAACGCCAGTAGGTTTTTTCTTGATCCAAAATGGGGTATGCTACATCCAACTTTTGTTTTTATGTGACAAGATTTCAATCTTTGTGGTTAAGGGTTAATGTAGCTTTGTGGTTTTGTACAAATCCCATTCAATATGAGCATGTTCGTATATCTGTTACCATATAAATAATCATATTTGTGAAGCTCTGTTTTCAATTACTTAGTTAAAATCGTTTCCTTTAAAAATTATAAACATGTATCAAAACGCGTCAGGTCAATAAAATTTTGTTGATCTTAATGAAGTAGTTTCCTACCTAGTTTCTTTACTAATCTTTTAATGAATTTTGGCAAAATATCTACGAGTTAACTTAGGGCCAAAAGCAGAATATAAGACAAATCTACACTCTCTAAAAGAACATAATTCATACAAAATTAGCAGTCGCCTTTAATAAAAGATTTTAAGAATAGAATCTAGTGCCCAACTATATATATATATATATATATATATATATATAAGTGTGTGTGTGTGTGTGTGAGAGAGAGAGTGAGTTGCCAAGCCTTAGATAATGAAAAAGGATTAGTGTCCCTTTATGAAAAATTAATTTATTTACACGAGAATTCAACGAAGTTGAAAAGCAGCCTTAATAAAAGCGATGGGCGATTTTCTCTTTCTTCTGAAGTCGAAAACTTTTTCTATTCTGCAGAAATGTGAATGCTGCTTTCAAGCTGAATGGAAAACCCGTTTGGGGTCAATCACCCATCATCATTCTTGTCCATGTCGTAACAGATTACTGAATCCCAAACAGGGCATTTAAAAATTCCCTTTACAATCGTTACGACGATCGCAACAAAGGAAGCAATGTTTTAAAATATAAATAGATGTTTATATTGTACTATTAATCAATGTTGCCATTCTCGGCGGCGACCACGCTCTATATGCGTGACTTTGAGCCGGTCACACGTTGCGGATAAATTCCTGCCTCATGATGGCTCAAAAGTGGGTGAAAGAGGACTCAAGCTAGTCGATGTTTCTTTGGTGGACCTTGCCGGCATTGTCCTCAACAAGTTCAAACAAGTTATAGTCGAGTAAATTGAGGTGGGGCGACTGCGGGGTCCAAATTCCTTCTACCAGAAATTGATATTCTAGCCCAACCCCTCTTACACGGTTCTAGCCGGGTATGCAGGGGTACCATCCTGCCCAGTGTCTTAAAAATAAAAACGTTCTTGAGCTTTTGCCATTCAGTTTGCCAGGTCGAATGTGTCCAAGCCTGGTTTTCTTGGAATTTGGTGAAGAGCAGTGAGTTTGCAATCACAGGGTAACAAACGAGCTGATAGTGAAATGTGAAAGATATCAACTGAAGTTAGAAACACTAATAAGAGGAGTCAAGAGGAGAATATGTCTTTATTGATGAGTGTAGAATGTTTATACCATTTGGACGCACAAGTTTGAGTCAGAGGAAGTGTGAAGAAGGGACAGGTCAAAGATGACTTAGGATACACCCGATCGAATATGAACTCTCATCTACAAGAAGAATGCAGAGAAATTGGAAAGGGTGAATGTAGCAAGAAAATTTTAAAATCGTCCTTTGTGATATCGTTTTTGTAATTAATAGAATGAAACCTAACAGGTGAGAATTCTTTCGTAGACAGAACCCTTCTTGTCCTGTGGCTAATACCCAAATGGGAACAGAACCTTGCCCTCAGCGAGCGCACCGTACTGCCTATGTATCTCCCCAGTTTACAATTGGGGCAAGTAAACTCATAAATAACGGAGCACTTCGCTTCAGGCGGGATTCTGTCCTTACAATTAAAATATAATCCTATGTGGTGTCTATTTGTGAAAATTGACTTAAAATTGGTATGGAAAAAGAATTTAACTAATAGAGATGTAATTTCTTTTGGATATTTTTTATTTTAAAAAAACATGGGAAAGATTATGTTTTTTATATCTTTACAAACAGTAGGGAATTTAAATTTGGGATGGTAAATATTGTTTAAGAATTGGGCCGTAATTTTTTTCAATCAGAAGCACTTGAAAACAGTTTTGTTTTAAATAGTTGGTCAGAAATACGACTTCTTGGTGAAATCCAGGGTAGGTTGAACAATTGTAAACTGGGAAGATACATAGGCAGTACGGTGCACTCGCTGAGGGCGAGGTTCTGTTCCCATTTGGGTATTAGCCACAGGACAAGAAGGGTTCTGTCTACGAAAGAATTCTCACCTGTTAGGTTTCATTCTATTAATTGTAAAAACGATATCACAAAGGACGATTTTGAAATCTTAAAAACCACCCCTGATACCACATCGGTAAGGATTCTTGAATCTATGTATATTAAATACCTTTCTCCTTTAAATTCCGTTTCTTCTTCTCATCCACTACTTCTACTCTCTCTCTCTCTCTCTCTCTCTCTCTCTCTCTCTCTATATATATATATATATATATATATATATATATATATATATATATATATATATATATATATATATATATATATATATCTTGGTAGGATGCCATGTTGTATGCAAGATTTGTTAAAATCGATCCCGATGGGTGCTTTTAACCTTTTCAAAGACTTTGTTTTCCGAAAGCGAAACGTGGGAGAAAAATGATAGCAAATGGCATAGCTTGATTTGCCGATACGTTTTTCAACCTTTTCAAAGGTCATCTTCTCGGCAAATAATTAAAGAATTTACAAAATTGGTTTTATAAATGTATTATTGTCTAACATAAGAATATGTTTTAGGACCAATCAGAAGAGACCAAAAATTATATAGCTCTTATCAAGTTTAGATAAAAGAATTATTGGCAAGGTCAGGTCTTGTGACAAGGTGCATGTATATAAGGAAGTGATCATTCCCTGATACAGTGGAAGATCCAGGATAAAATGTTGGTGTTGTGGGATAACCTGATTTCCCCCCTCTGATGAATTTTGAAAAAGGCATTCAACATTAATGATGGTTATCTTAGGCATTATTGATTAATAACAGCAAAGCACACTGGACTGAGCACTACATCTAGCAGATTCCCTAAATTCTCTACACATCAGGAAATTATGAATTGTAGTTTGGAGTCATCAGCTAAGGTAGGATATTGAATTTAATATTTTGGGGGTGATTTTCCTGTATTTTAGACATGCATCATATATGTTGAATTCAATCGCGCCTGTTTAAAAATTGTTTTATATACATTATATATTACTACATAACTCATTATGAATAGCAGAACATGAAAAACTCTTAAAAAAGAAATATACAGAGAAACAGGTCTGAAATTGGGGACGGGGGGGGGGCTTTAGCTCCCTAGCCTCCCCTCCTGAATCCGCGAGTTCTCTGATAAACTAATTCAGTACATACGTTGAATCGATTTCTGAAAACTACAGTAATGTGCAAAAGTCTTGAGCCACCACTTTGTTTGGGGGGGAGGGTATTTTAATTCCAAGGAGCCAGTCTTCCTTGAGTTTTTATAATTGGTCTTTAGTAATAGATCTCCACGGCCTCTGAATGTCTTTCAAAGTAATTTTTCACATCGCCTAATTGTTCACTATTTTACCGTTCACTCCGTGTACGTAGACATTTTTAGACGAGATCTTTTTTGTTTGTTAAGACAACACCGATTTCTGAATCATTCTATCAAAATATAAAAAGTGACTGATGTCTCATTTCATCCTTTAACAATACCAATATTTAAAACATAATGGGAATATTTATAATAAAAAATGTAAATACAATGATTTTTTAAAAGTTTTGTCGGTGAAACTATTTAAATTCATTTATAGCAAAGATTAATTTGGAAATAGGTCTTATATATAACTTAATTACTCTGCTTTGCCAAGGATAAAAACATATTTTTAATGGTAAACTATTTTTCATTTTAACCAAAATAAGTGCATCACCAAACAGGTAAATGGAAAATAAGAAAGCTCAAATACCGTAATTTATTTCTAAATAATAGATTAAAGGAGATGTTGCATTCCGATTTCCGATGGGTTTAAAAGGAAATGGAAGATTCTAACGCCTCAGATTTTCGAAACTTTCATTTAAAACGAAAATATACAGTAAATAAATATAGAATTACATTTTACTTAAGGCAAATTGTTCTGACAGCAGATTAACAAAGTAACAAGGTACGATAATTTCTTTCCTTGTACATAGGGTGTTACCATTAGCATATTTAAGTTTACAAAGTCTCTTTCTACGTACGTTTTGAATCCTTAGCTTGAACTACTGTTCATTTATAATGCAAGTCGGAATTATTAATGAGAAATGAGACGAGGCTCATATGGAAATCTCTATTAAGTAGAATAATTTCGAATTGAATGGCTTCAATCTACAATCTAATAGCAATAATAAAATGGGAAAAGAGTTTTACTCCTTGGAATATAGTCCATACTTCTTCTGTGCTTCCAAAGTCTTACGCTTTAATTGGAAGTACTATCTTTTTGCTTCTATTGCAAGGATGGCCAGCATAAAAGGTTTTGTAGATCGATAACAAACGTCATTTTTCTTGAAAAAGTAAAAAATAATAAGTCGCTAGTAGAAAGGAGATTGTAAATTGTTGCGATATAAGAATAACTTGAAAAAGTAATTGTATGAGTTATACATAAATGTTGGACAATGTAACCATTCATCTCCATAAACTTATGTTCGCAATATGTGTAGTCCTACAAGCCCATGACCATTACTAATATTTAGCTCTCAAACCTTTACATTCTACATCGAACACATCAGTGTTTTGTATGCAATGCTAACGCAGAAGATTTCCTGATAATTCTCTACTTTTTTGTCCCGTTCGCTCTTAGCTTCTTGGCTTTAATCTCACATTTTTCATATTATCGAAATATTAAGGTCGTTTATAACATAATCAGGTAATAAATCTTAATAATAATTACAAAGTTGTCCCGTAACAATAAAAAAAAAACAAATTCCAAGCATCCTAACCCCAATAACAAGGTGCGAAGATCCAAACCTCAAAGCTTATGAGATATTTGTGATAGGGCGCCTTTATTTGGGTTTTCCGAAGTTTTCTCATATTTTACTTTCTAGGTGTGTTTATAGTAATAGCTATGAAAAGTAAGGTTGAATTTATTAGAGCTTCGTAAAACCTTCTTTTTATATATATTTAAGTTCCTCATATGGTAATGTTTCATGAAAGTATAGTCTTTTACTATTCACTTGATTAAATGGTTCTCATAGCTAGTAGAGGTCGGGGTTACTCTGTAAACTATACCTTTATTTGATCAACGATATTATTGGTCTTCTTTTTGTTTTCTGACAATTTCCTTCTTCCTATTGGTATTATTTATGTCGAGGAATTGGAGCTCCCTACTTTTTTTTGTCGAAGAATTATTCTTCAACTGATGGCCGTTTAACAATTACTCCGATGATATACATTTTATTGTCAAAGTATTTATATATTTTATGACTTTAGAGAGCCAGTCTGACACTACTACTTAGGAAGAGAAACAATTCCTCTACTGACTGAGTGGACTCTTTAATTACTGTATTATGAGAGTACCACAGTGTTTAATTAGTTTTAAGGAAAGAGCCGGTCAACACGTAAGAATCCAGTGAAACACCACGAATTAACCAAAATATATATCTTAAAATTTATCAATTAACTCAACTATATACACTAAATTCTATAAGTTTTACATGGTTCGCACGAATCGAATATTGGCCAACTTCTCACGAGAGTCCTGATCTAAACAAAGTAGGCTTCACGTCAACAAACCAATTGCCAGTTAGCTAATTTATGGAGACCTTTTAGTACAGCATTAAGCCACAATTTACGTTCCTCTAATCTTATTCAAAATATGACAGGAGTCACAAAATATTATCTCTCCTTTAGTGAGCTTGGGTACAGCATTGAAATCCTACTTAATCAAAACAAATATATATATATAGTCATTCGGACATCCATGACTTTGAAAGGAAAAGGGGTTGATGGATGTCGCTATAATGGATTTTTCACGAGTTTTCGAGTTGCAAAAGGGAGTAGGGTGGTTTTCCCGGAGACGGTAGAAAACGATGTATAATTCTCCTTATAACATTATCTATCCGGTTATAAGTCTAAAAGACGGAGAGAGGAGTTTTGCTCTCTGGCTGGCTCAGGGAGTACTCTTGTTGATAGCTCTTGAGTTCTTCTAGTATCTTCATCTTCTTCGCAAAGTTACTCAACTGGGTTTTGGTATACGATGAGATCCGGAAAGTAATTAAATGGAACTTACTTAGGGATTAATTATTTTTTCTCAGAATTACTGAGATTGCGATTTAAGGGTCCCTCACGGGTGAGCGGATCTTCTTTTTTCTTGCTCGTGAAATTGCAGTTTGGCACTTAGGAATTGTTATCCAGCCAGACCTCTTGATAAGTCTGTAAAGGATAAATCAGTAAGGCACCGATAAGAAAAAGAGACGAACTTCTAAGTCTTAGAAGTCGGGTTCGGAAATGGGCGAGGGACTGATAACAATGATCTAGTGCTATATCGTCTCTAACAGAAAAATAATAATCTCTCTCTTTCCTTACGGGGCTTATTTATAGAACGGAGACAGCTCCACCTAAAGAAGACGCGGTCATGCGACTTAGTGGAGCGCGAGTGTTGAGGGGAGAGGCACCGCAGAGCCCAGGTCTGCTTCTTAATGAGAGGGACCGACAACCGTCACATTATTTCTTCTCGGTGTTTTTTTATCTGACAGCGCTTTTTGGCGCTCTGACCGTGGGTAACCTGACCTCGTAGGTAATCGGATCTTTGAAGAGCTGCTTAATGGCCTTTTGCTGCTACCTTGGTCCTGCAGCCCGACTCGACTACCCACTCGGCAGGGAGATCAGAGCCCTTGGGCAGTTTGACTGTTAGTCAGACGACTAACGTTCTCACGCCCCTCATCTTCTGGTACGTTTCTCTCGCTCTCTCTGTAGAGGGACGTTAACATATATGTTCGCTTGGCCCTCTGGGTGGTGTCATGTTATAATTCCTCTACAATTTAAGCTTTCCTTGGTTTGTCCTGATTTCCCTAGTATATCCGAGCTGTTAATTCCTGAGTTCTCTTTTGCCATTGCTTATTAGTTTGTTGGAGCTTTGTGTGGAGAGCTAATCACCTGGGTGATATTGTTGGTGAATTGGAAGTACACGAGGAACTTATTGACAAGATATGGCATGCTACTAGTAATGATGCTGCACAGGGTACGACTTGAGCCTCTTCCCTATGACACTTTTTCCATCATTTCGTGACTAGTTCCATTGTGTCCCTCCAGTAGTATGTAAGCAAATCTGTCTATTATGTTGACGCAATGCATCTTATTCATTCTTGATGGAAGACAAGGGTTTCGTGTCTTGTGTTTGAGAACAGTCTGCTAAATTTTATACAGGCCATTTGGGTATCTATAATGACAAAGACAATATATTGTCCTTCGTTTTTTGCCATAGCTATTAGTTTAGTAAGTATATCGTGTGCAGTATCCGCTCTACGTTCTTTGCGGAATCTAAGGTGATTTTAAGGAGTTAGTTGTGTTATTAGATCTGGCAGTATTCTAATATTAGGAGATTTTCAAACGACGTTGATGACTTGGAGCAAGGAATTTGTGCGAAAGTTACACAGCAAGTTGGGGGGTGACTGATTTAGGGAGAAATATCATTTTGCATATTTTTTAGGTATTTGAGAAGTAACCTCCAGTAGAGCTGCTTTGAATATGTTAAGAAACGCTCTGAAAAAATTCTCCTAAGCTCTCGCTATGTTTAATAATGTCACGCATTTTTCTCCTGTTTTCATTATTTCTTTCAAGTAGTGATTTAGCTCTACAAGGGACATCGGATCTACGCACTGCTGACCGAATCTCTCTTCTGAAATAGTGTTAAACGGCGTGATGTATTCGTGTTGTTCTTTTAAGGTATTCAACTAACTTTTATTCATATTCTTATCGAAATTTCCTTCCCTTTGTGAGAAATACGGATCACCATCCTCCTGTAGTCTTTATTCATTATTCATGCATTAGTTATCTTTTGAATGCTCTGCTATTCTATATACTCCCTTTGGTTTTATAATTGCATTGATTTTGCTTTTTACTTGCAAAGTATGTAAGTTTTGCTAAAACATTTTCAGATTTGCTTTATTATCTTTTCAACGAGTTAATTTCATCATGCTCCTCTCCTTTTACTGGTAGCAGGTTTCTCCTGCTACCAGTAAAATTAGGTATCTTTCTTTCGTTGAGCCATGGGTTTCAATTTTCTTCCGAATGAATTTACACTCTCCAACCATTGTAATTATCTCTGATGTCTTTCGGTAGTGCTTCAAACTACTGTAGGTCGACTTCGAAACTCTGTTTTGGAGCGCAGATATAAATGTAACATTGCTCTCTCCCTTCGTTTTTTATCTCTTGCTAGATTAACTATTGTTAAAACTAATATTTAAAATTCCTGCAGTGTTTCATTATACCTTTCCCTGTCGAAGCCACAGAAAGTTTCGAAAAGATTATCTCGGGAGAGAGATGATCTGTTCAAATTCTTGGGTATTTTATTTTAGCTGGCTTCCACATGGGCTTCACTTCAATCCCGCAGTGAAGTTCAGGACGATCCAGGGTCCCGATACTACCTCGTCGTGATATCTGACAACTGAGAGGGATAGCAACTTGAAGGCTTCTTTTTCGGTACGTTTAACTCTATGAGTTTCCCAGCCACAGAGGTGATATGGTCTTCCTTGGGCGATTAAATGGGATCGGTGTTTGAAACTGAACCTAAGTTCGACCAAGTGCAAACTCCTCTTGAGGCAGCACGGCCTTGAAGAGATTACAGTGAGATGAGGAACCGCCTGGTACCTCCTAACCACTCGCCAAAACATCACCAATTCGGAGAAGGATCTGCCTGAGGATAGCCTGCAAGGAATTTAGACCACTTCCGGTGGTAGAAAGAAAAGTGTTTATTCCCCGCTATCTTCTCCAAAAAAGAAAAAGAGTAAGAAGAAGTCAATGATAATTTGTGGTTCTTCTCTCACCATAGGTACTAAAGGAATGAAAGGGTCAGGTGCCGTTCACGCAAAGACCTGGAGATATCTTTCATGTCCGGCTCCTGAGCGCTCTCTGGCCTAGAATAAGACCCTAAAAATGTTGCTAGTGTGATTAATGGAGCCTCGATTACGCCGAAACGTTCATTGTTAGATATCATGTCCTATTTTAGCTCGCTCGCTTCAAATGATTTCTAGATATTTATGCCACTGAAGTAAACATGTTTACAACTCCCACATGTTCCTTTAAAGAATAGGGTAACTAAATTTACTGGTAAAGAGCGGATGGTTACCCATTTCTCGCAGGAGATCCTTCCGGCAAATGCCACGGACAATTCCGAGGCAGCAATTATTGGTGGTCTTCGAACACTCACTGCCTCGCTGGTTAATTAAAATATCCATACAGAAACTAAGTGATTTCCCTGTCCCAGCAATCAATGAGTTTAGGTCGGTTTCTGAAGCTGTTGAGTTCTTCTCCGGCACCTCATCGCATTGGACCTAACTACTACTCCTACAAGAATATCTTGCTGATTAGAGTCTTGTTCCCTTTATTAGTGGTCGGTCGAGTATTAGACTGCTATAAGGGTAAAGCGAAATGCCTCTATGCAATATAAGCCTCACCAAAACAATTTCACAATCGGTGAATTTCCCGGAGTTAGAACTAGGTTTTTCTCTGTTTCAAAGCACGCTCGACGTTCTTTATGGCATGCAGAGTTTTCTTGATTTAATAGAAAGACCACTCCTGCAGAGGTGTGAGAGGGAATCAAATGTAATCAAGGCAAGTTTTTGCAGAACCCCCACTCCGTAGGGAAATCTTTCTCTCTATTCTTCAGCCAAGATGCTGCACCACCAGTATTCAATTCCCATCATAATGTTGCTGAAAGATGCCGAATGGACATTGCGTCCAGAGTCAGAGAACCCTTCAACGACTGGTTTATTCAAGTGATTTGAATTCCACAGTCTTTTCATTTGCGGACACCGACTATGGCTTGGGCAATGTTTCGTACTTCGTGCTTCTACATATATTGGAGAGAGGCATAGCATTTTCGTTTGATTTGTTTGAAGGCATCTGGAGAGTGAGTATTGCCCCAGACTCCTAGCTAATTGCTAATGCTCTCTCTTTTCGAATACATGATATGCAAAAGTTGATGGATAAATTGATAACATAAAGATTAGGTTTTTCTTAGACACCGGAGGCCACCAGTCATCTGCACAGTTCAGCTTTCCCAAGTTTCCAAGATTCCATCCACGTCGGATTTTCTGGTTCTTTGGAAAATTCTATCTCGGCAATTTCTTTCGTAAACAATATTATAGAATGGTGTTTTTAAATATGGAGAAGCTTTATGAATACTCATGGCAATACGATATCATGGAGACCCTCCAAGCGATGGATGCATGGGAACTCGTACCAATATTATTATCTGTTTATACGAGATCGTAGTTTCTGTGTAAGGGTGGGGAGGGGATTCCTCTCCTGCCAAATAGTGTAGGAAAATAGTATTGAAGATAAGTGTCCTCTGTCTCATGGTTACCTGTAATTTCTTTGTCGACATTTCATCGACGGTAATTCCATCGTGGTAATTTCATCGCCTGAATTTACATCGTGTGGAAATTTCATCGCTAGTAATTTCATCGCCTGGAAATTTAATCGCTTGTAATTTCATCGCTGGTAATTTTCTCGCAGAGTAAAAACATCGTACGGTAATTTTATCGTGACGCCTAGACAGGACGAATGATGATAATGCTTTCCTAAATAATATTTATATTCTCTTATTAGGGTAATCTGTGTGTACAATTCTATAATGTAAACTGTAGTAAACAAATTCGATACCATAACTTATATGGTGTTCTTTGGCCAACTGGATTCCTGCCTAAAGTGTTTCCAGTGAGTTTTTTTTCACACTTCTACTGCTAATATAAAATTTATCTTTCGAAATTTTAATATATTTATTATATGAATACTATTATAAAAATATAATTTACAATGTGAATAAATTTTTGCATTTTTGTAAATGCCGAATATGACGGAACAGAAAAACTAACACAAGCTTAATTATGAATTCAAAAGTAAAAACCCGATGCCTCTGTAACCTCTGCAATATTCCATTGTGTAATTCCAACCAAAGCAATTGTTTCGCAGCATAAAATTCTAAATTAATGAAATTATTCCACTCCCAAAAGCATATATAAATGTATCATATATATATATATATATATTAGTGTAAATGGGTAACAGACCTTTTATATGCCGATTTTGTTAAAGACCATAGTATATTTCGCCTTTATTAATTTTCTTTGGAAATTTTTCATTTTTCTTATTATCTTTTTTAGCTCATCCTGTAGATCGTAAACAACCAAACTTGACTTTAATTGATCAGTTTCGAACTATGCTATCATCTTCAGTGTCTTTCAGCCTTTATCGGTGAAGAATGGTGGAGTCAGAATGAAATATTAAAGAACAAGTCCCTCCTAATCAAGCAAGCTTACCTGAGCTCTACATTCCTTCTGCATATCGAATGACACTTTTAAATCAATCTTTTCTTCTGTTTGACAGCAACGATGGCCCAGATAGAATCCTGATATTTACACCTAGGCGAAATCTGCTTTTATTACCCAATTCAACTTGTTGATATTCTTATGGATCATTTAAAACTGCCATCTTTTTATTCAAGCAGCTCTATACAGTCCAAGGCGTCATAAATGGGGATGTTACTACTCTGATTTATGTTCTAATGCCTAGAAAAAGGAAGAAAAGTATACCAGATTTTTATGTTACCTGAAAAACTTAGACTCATACTTATTAACTACAATGATTATGACAGACTTTGAAAGTGCAGAAATCAATGCTTTTCGTGCAGCATTTCCGGATTCTGAACAAAAGGGTTTCTTTTTTCCCTTTTTCACAGTGTGTATATCGAAGTATTCAAGCGAACGGACTGCAGCAACTATATCAAAACGACGCAGAATTTGCGTTTAAAATACTAATGATTGCAGCCATTCCATTCGTGCCCCTTGAAGACGTAATTGGTTATTTTGAATATTTTTGCGACAAAAATGGATTTCCCGATGTAACTCAGCTAAGGTTGGATTATCTTGATGACACATAAATTGGACGACCTGATCGTTTGCGCATACATTGTAGAATTGTTTTGAAGCGGCCCTCCAAGGGGCCCCGAATACAAATACGAGTAACTTCTGTGGTATTAATGCCATCACGCATTCAACGAATTAATTGGCACATCTCACCCAACAATATGAAAATTCTTGAAGACTTTGAAAGGTGAGCAAACCAGAAACGAAGTAAAAATCGAACAATATGTTGCCGGTGCAAAGATTTCCCCAAAGGAATGAAATATCAGATGGTGCTACAAGAATATAACACATTGTCAAAGACTGAAAATCGCGAAATACTTGATTATTTACGAGGTATCGCTCATAATTTGGCCTTTTAAAATGTTCACACAGTTCCTTAAAATGGTTTACCTTGGTATATTTTAGCATGTTATTTGTTTTTGTTCTTTCGATGTGAGTGTAGTTTCCCTATAGCTTACAATCATACTGGAAGAGAAATTTAAGGCGTTTGTTCGTCATTCTTTTGTGAAACACTCATGCAAAAGAAGTAATATACAGTATATCAGTATAAGACCGTCTGTTCCCCCTCGGGGCAAGTAATAAATAGAGGGGTATAATAAATATATAGCTGCAATTGGAAGCAATATATATAGCGTTTGAGCCGGCTTTATTCTGGCGGGACTTTGGTGCCCCAGCCAAGTTCCAAGCTTAATTTCTCCCTCACCTTTTACTTTCTTTAGGCTTAGGGATGCTATGATCCCAATGACCCCTGACAAGAACTGTTTGCTTTCATCTGAGAGGGAAGAGGGGGGAAGAGCTAATCTGCCTGGAAAGAATGTGTCTGATGCCCTTTTGATGATTATTTAATGGCCCGTGACTGGTTACCCCATTTCTGGTGAGGCAGGGAAAAAAATAAACTCGGAACGATCCCAAGCTAGCTCCCACTTATGATGATATATATATATATATATATATATATATATATGCAAAATAAATCACCAAAAAACACGTGATATAAGATGCTTTTAATATCTCAAATGAAAATAATAAACAGAATAAGCCCAACGCATAACAACGCAGACAAATTTAGTGAAGAAATTGAGTGGACAGGACACAATTAATAGCTTTTGAAAGGAAATTAATGTACGAAAGATGTACCAATAAATAAGATTTATACTTCAATATGAAGATAACTTGTAGCGAAAAATTGAAAGGTGAAGTATAGCCAACAAGGAAGCTTACAAATGAGCTCCCGTTGGTCCTAAAAAATCTTGAAATTGAGCACCCAACCTGAAATAATTGAAATAATATACCATTCTTTAATAATGAACTAACGTAAGAAAAGGAAATACCTGTAAATAATGTAAAATTCAAATATGTGTATCAATGAAAAGCAAAGTATTTTGTAAGAAGAAGTTAAGGGAAACAAGATCCACCCAGCAGTCTTAGTAGAGAACACACGCATATACCTTTGAACGGATAAGCTCCGCCTCGCGTTCTGATTAAGCAAAGAGAAGCCACGTCATCTTAATTGGCATTAGTATAAATAAGCTGACACAAACATTATCATTATTATTCATTATTCTCATTTTGATTAGTATATTTTTAACATAATTATTATTTGTATCACCAGGTCGTACCTCTTCCTCAACTCGTCCGTCCATAGTCTGAACAACCTAACGCAGAGGGAGACTTACAAGAAACAATGAGTATCAATATTAGTATTAGCCAAAGACGTGAGCACACAAACGAACCAAGAGAAACTCAACAATTTCACTTACCCGAACTGAAGTAGCCCTAAGCCAAGATTAAAGCGTATAAAACCACCATTTTCTTCACAGTCCTACCTTATACCAAGCCATAACTAGGTTTACATTCGAACCCAGCCTACAAGCGGATTACCCAAAAGAACACTTAGGAGTCAGATCAAACTCGATTGTAAGGTCACCTTAGCCACCTTATCCAGTCATCTATAAACCGGGGACGCCGTCACCACACGTAACCCCATGAACTACGACCAAATTAATAGAAAAGAATAGATTTAAAATTTCTCTTGCTACATCTACTCTGCCCTCAACAGGCAGTCAAGGAAAATCTCCCTGTCAAGGTAAAAAATGTTTGGAATGGAGTAATCTTGACCTAGACTAAAACATATATAACTTGGAGGAAAGGGATTGTCATAATTTAAAGAGCTGTCATCGTACTATCGCGATAAGAAAACATATATTCCCACGAAGACGGTTGCAGAAAAAGAGAAAAAGCCTCTGGAAATATTAAAATGAAAGCTACCAAATTAGCAGTGGAGGAAAAATTTTAATGGAAATGACTTCAAATTAAACTTGCACGGCTACAACCAAACAATTGATAAAAAAAACGACTTAAGAAACAAGGATCAGGAACTAGTTTTCGGAAAAATAATAATCTCACAATACGACATCGTCAAGTCTGAATTATTCAAGAGAATAGAGAAGAAAACTAATACTTGCAGTTGAAAATTAGAAACAAGGTGTAACAAAAAAACAAGGTCTACTGACCAAAAAGTCACGTGCTCTAAATATAATTCAAAGACTAACATTAGGAGGACATTGGAAATTATATCATTCGAAAGTTAATGTAAAACAACATATGGGTTTCAAATTTCGTTAGAATTGACCGAATAGTTTTGATGTTATTGGCAAAATAAAATAATCATGGCTTAACCTTGGAAGAAATTTGGCAATTATCTCATTCGGTAGAGAATTTAAAACAACATAAGGGTTTCAAATTGCGTTAGAATCTGCTGAATAATTACAATGATATTACAAAACCCCTCAAAAAGCAAAACTGGAACTAACCGACCAACCGACATAGTGAGATGTAGAGTCGCCCGCGACTAAACTCGCACGCGGGGGGAAATAATGACAGCAGGAGAAGTAAATACAAATTCAACGTCACCCATACAAAGAAATTAAGTGACACATATTATAATACTAAGAGAATATTGACGTCAAAGAGAATCGCGAGTGGTTTTGTAACATTCATAACTCCCCTCAAAAAAATCTAAGAGCAAAGAGATTTGAATGGCTACCATCGGATAAAAAGCATTCGTAACAAAACTTAAACCACGTAATCTAGACGATAGCTACGTACCTAATAAGATTTCAACTTTAACATGACCTAAGAAAATTGTGAAAGGTTATCAATAACCTTAAATTGGTTATCATTCCATACCAATTTTCTTCCAGAACTAAGGGATGTATTTGCCTTCTACTCAATTTACTGCTGATCAAAATGACAAATCCAAATATTCAGCCTATACAATTAAAGACAGGGTAGTAAAAAATCGATATCGTAATAAAGGCAAACCACCGAGCATTCCAAACGCAATTCTTTACTTACATCACGATCCGTGGAGCTAACAGAGTAGCCATTGCCCTGAACGAACAGGAACAAAATATAACTAATCAAAACAGATCGGGAATGATTAGACAACAAAAGTTCTGACTAAGAAGTCGACTCCAAGAATAACGAATACAACACAGAGTATAAAACAAATAAATTACGTAATTAGTTTACTAAGATCAACCGAAAATTCGCACAGATAGAATAAAAGAATTCAGCACGAAGTTTGGTGTATACTACATAACCTTAGAGTAAACCACCAAGTATATTAATGAGAATCTCTAGTAGAAAAGATTATGAACAGCAGCAAAGTGCATTAGAAAAACTGTCCAGCTAACATTTGGAAAGATCTTATGCTGCTATAAACGGCATGCATTCTCTCATCCAAGGCACATGGAAATAGCTATTTCCAAGAATATCAAAATACTGCCAAAAATATTTATAGCCCAAACGCTTCAAATCACCTTCGGAAGTTAGCGGTTATCTCCAAATAAATCGTCCTGGTTAAAATCCGAGTAATATACTTTGCAGTCATCTGTTGGAATTTTAAAAGGAAAACTTCGAATACACTAAGCAGCAGTTTGGCCTTTACAAAGGCAAAGTAATCCACCCTGCTATAAGTGTTATCAGTGAAAAAAAGAAATAAGTTAAGATAAATGTATAATGGTAGATGAGCGTTGTTACTATTCGAGTCAAACTCACCTTTGATAGTATTTTAAAAAATGCCCTCAGGATAGGTTAATCGATCTTCGATTTAACATACAAAATTATGAGCATCTGTACTCTCTGCTGATAAAGATTTCCCAAAGGGATGCTTAAGACAAGGGAAACTTGCTTATCATCCTCTTTTTTCATGTAAAGGGTAGAAATAAAAGTAACGATATTATAATAAATACAAAACTGGAATGATTAAGGAAGTAGTAAAAAAATTGGAAGAGTAATACTAAAAACTTTCTATGAGCTAAATAGTAATGTAAGATAAAATAGAAATAATATTGAAGTAATAAACTTAAATAGCTCGAAGATAGTAAATAAAATTTCGATAAAAGTTAACCAACACTATAAAATACAAATACTAATGGAAGATTGCATTGACACAAATTTCGATGAGATAATCCCCTCATCAGAATCACTTATTCCTAAATTATTATACTTAAACTTGATCATACTGTGATTTTAATTTAAATATATTATTTTACAATTATATCTTTTTTCTTTGAATATTAAAGCCGGTAAATTCCCAAAATAGTCTATTGATTAAAGCTTTTCAGAAGGAATTTGTTTCCTGTTCCTATTCACAAGGTCGCTACTGAGTCAAGGATTTTCATCAGAATTATTTTTATTTAAATTTTCATAAATCTGGACCGAGATAGACGAGGAGGCAACTTAGTTTAATATTTTTTGCCTTTTTTCGCTATATAAATGTACCGTTGAGACGAAAGGATCTCAGCCAAAGAATAAATGGCACATTGTGAAGTGAATGCTGATAAAATAGTTAATTTTATTTGGGCGGGATAAAAGATCATTAATGGAATGCTTAGTGATAAAAGAAAGCAACTTCGAGTCTGAATAATGGAAAAAAAGGAATAAATACATATATAAATATGTATTTTGTTGATAAATAAATAAAGAAGATACTGACGGAAGTCATTAATGCTAGGGTCACTTTACTCGAGAAAGAAAGTGCGATAAAACAAAGAGGAAGAAAAAAGGAAGAGGAAACCAAGTATGGTTCAATCTAAAGCTTCGGGAGAAAAATTGCATCAGTCGGATCAAGGATTCAATTTTCTCAGAGCACTCATATGTCAGTGGACTTTAGATCCTGTTAGTAGGGTATTACTTATGTAAAATTCGAAAATCACATAAAAAAAAGCATTAATGAATATCAAAGAAATTTAAAATAATTAGCAAGCTTAAGGCAGCAGTCTTCGGAAGCCTAGTATTTTTCTTACTTTTGGGGTATATCTATGAATATAATGATATAGGTTTGAAGCATCTGTCCAAAATACAGCTGGAAAGCTTTTCTTGAACTATTTAATATGGCGATGCTATTGAATTGCATCAAGTCCTGATATCAGTTTTCGGTATGTTATGTCGACATGTTCTGATACTATTATATTGAGGAAAACCCTTAATTATACAGTAGAGAAACTAAGTTTCATAAACGCGCTGCACGAAGAGGTCCTAATCTTTCAACAAATTGCCTTAATCCAAGAAACTGCAAAACTCAAATACCGACCTCATTCTGGAAGACCCAAGTTCAATACGCAACGTGATGACAAGTCTTTTCGTTGCATCAGCCTCGGATTGTAAGAATACCACAGTGAAGCTTCCTGATGAATAGACGCAGGGTATCCTGGTTAATACATCTTACAGAATAATCTAGTTGCACAAGGCCTGAAGTCATGTAGATCCCGTCAAAGGCCACTGATAAAACTTCAGCACAAGTAACGTCGACTATCTTACAGTTGCAAATTTTTAATTTCACCTGCGATCTTTCCGACAATTTTAATTCATTATCCACGTTTTTTGCAAATTTTCAGAGTCACTATATCGATTAGCTTTATCTGGTAGGCAGATAACCAGGGTTGGCACAACTTTGGTTTTGTCAAAGAAAGTTATCCAAAGCGCATTATCTTCTATCTTCGAGTTAATGATTGATAAAACCGAAATCCTTTTTTTATCAACCTAAATGCTTTGAAAACCGTCTTTGAAAATTTTGCGCATAACGTATCAAATATTTGATAGTTTGAAAGGGAGATAATTTCAAAAATGTAATTTCCTCAAATAATTTCATCCTTCAACTGTTTTCAATACCTTCAAATGTAGTCAGGATAAAAATCTTCGTATCTTAAAATTTGAAGCAACAAACACATAAATAGAAATGAAATAATAAAATATAAATAAAAGAAAGTCGTTTAAATGACAATAAAAATAATCAAATCAAATAATAATTAAATCCACTCAAATTTCCCGCGTATGAGAAATTCCCTCCTCCCCCAAATTCATATCTGAATTTATATCTTTCATTTTTACTCACTTCAAATTCATAAAGGACGGAGCAATCAACCAACGAAAAGAAATAAAATTAAAAATTCTACACATAATGAAAAATGTCATTCAAAATGTTATTAAATATTTCGTCTAATAAATAGTCCCCAAAATAAAATCGAATGAATACAGCGTAACAAAATCATTAAATCCCATCTTATTCTATCTCTTGCCGAAAGTGAATTTTTTCAAATATCTAATTATATCGACATTAAATCGTTCGTTATTTAGAAGGTTTTATGAAAGATAAAGAAAATTGTATGCATATATAATTGGTTAAGGAACAAACTAACCCAAGCGATAGAATGGAATTGAATTTATTCATCTATATGAAAACTTTGCGTTTTATGTTGTGAAACTTCGATTTCTATCTTGTTGTTTATACTATTACTACAATTGAATCGTATCCTGGATCTCCATTTCCTTTTCACTCTATCATTTGCTTTGTCTGTGTATCTATATAGTTGTATCTCTGCCTTTGTTTCTGCTTCCTGCTCTGTGTTGGTATATTTGTACCCTGGACTCTGCTTCGAATATTCACTTCTTAATATGTCTGTATATTTCTGCTAGTTTATCTTTACTTATCCTTCGAGGACACCTCCCCTGGATATCTACACATCTCAATGTTCTTCAAGAACTCCTGCCGTTGTTTTGCATATGTTTGTCTCTGTCTCTCTAACTGTGATTCAAGTACTTTGTGGCGTCCTTATACGTTTGATTCCGTGGCTATATTCGATAAATTATTTTTTATATATCTATGTCGGAATTTATGCCTCTGTCTATGCCTGGTCTTTAACAATAAATTAAATTTTGATAAACGTATAAAAATCAAGTCTTACATATTTATTCTCCGTATAGAACGGTCATAAAACATCATCAGCCTAGCACATACAGAGTAATAGAATCAATGTTAAAGCTATACAAATTTTACCCTTATTAAGTTCGTGTACTGCGACCAAAGTACATATTCTACGGTTGCAATTATTAGGAAGCATAAAAGCAACGGTGCTAACGTAGAACAAGACCCATAAGCAATTAGAATAATCTCTGAATAATACTATCTAAAATCCCATAGGCCTACACCAAGAGGCTATTATCACCACGCCACACTATCCCCTTAACTAAATAAACCAGTCTAATATTGGCAGAGTTGTTTCCTCCATAGAGTACACTATGTTGCATACATTGATCTTTAAAAGCAAACAACCTTCTTTTAAAGCATCTCCATCAAATAAAAAAAAATGCAGTATTTGTATTACTCTTAGGATGTTACACAGTAGATAACGAATCGTCACTATGAAAAATAAAGTTAAGATCGAAGCTTCCCCTTCATTTTTGACAACAGTAATCAGAAAACGAATGAACTTCTCGACAAGAAAAATATTTGTGCGAATTGGAGAAAAAATTGAGATGGCAATAATAATATACTCGTATGTATCACATTCCTCTTAGGATTTTACTTTCTTTGGAATTGTGGATAATCCATTTTCTTAGATTTTTCACCTCGTGTTTTTGTGAAAGTATTTCAGTGGAATCTAAATGCCGTATATTATATGGTCTATATGTCTATAAATAATAGGGTGGTATGTTTGCGTTTGCCTGAAGAAATAATTAAATCTGTTGCCAGATGTGCGCATTAATGCAGTGTATTTCAGGAATTTCCTAAGTGAATACCAATATTGGGGATCAAGTGAATAAAATTACTCCTCCCTTATCTGTTGGGAAGGGTCATCTTTACATGGTAATGTTTGACGTCATAAGATAAATGTGCATTCATAAAATGCCTGGATTGGACCTTCTGAGATTTGTATACATTTGAAAAATGACTGTGGTTGACGTTTCCTTTTTTCATGATATTTGTATAAACAATTTTAACAAGAGACATATCAAGCCTGATGGGTCAGGTACCAGATGTAGATGAAGGTTGTTTTAATCATTTTCGTGGTACAACCACTCTATACCATACACTACTCCTATATTATGTTGAGGGGGGGGGTACTAAATCACCTACTGCAACGCAAACTGTCGAAGGATTGTTCGCAAGGATTAACGACCGGCTAGGAGGTCACACTTGAGGCGTTGGGTTTCAAATCCTTAATAATCAGACAGAGTGCATAAATGGTTGGCGAGATTTACTAAAAATAGGTCGAGAGTATCGTTCAAAGTTAGTTAAAGATAAAACAACAAAAATATAATTTTAATTACAAAGATAAAAATAAGAATAATAATAGACAAAAGGGAATATTTAAATTGAGATAGTCTCTTGATAATTATTATAAGGAGGGATTCTCAAATAGAATTAATTGATTAATCTAACTTGGCTCAGATCCAAAAGAAGAAACTTGATAATACTAATAATGGGGGGGGTTTCAGTCTTACGGGTCGATGACTTCGAGGAAGGTCCTTCTTGCGATGAGACGAGTGGAGAATGATCCGATGAAGCAAGTGGGGCACGATCCGAGCCAGCCTTCCGATGAAGATAGCCAAACTTCAAAGATGACGTTGAACAGGGAATGTGGGAATTCTCGTAATTCCACTGAAAGAAGAATCTTCTTTTCGATTAAACGAAGGGAGACTTTTGCACAAATTCAAAGGCTTGCCTTTCACAGAAGTTACCAATTGACCTGGGGAGAATCACACCTAAAGAAGTCTGCTGTCTGACGAAAGCTCAAGGGACGAAACGATAAGGACGGCCTTGAGGTGCAGGTTGGACTCTTCGAACTACAGAATAGCTCGAGTATTTGTATGCCCAATTCTGAGGGAAAGGCAGAGTTTGGAGAAAGAAGACACAAGCTCCAGAAATCTTAATCCGGAAGCGGAGTCGATTCCTCATTTAGCAGCAACTGGCGAGACATAGCGGCTCTTTCAAACCTCGTCACCGGTGTGGGAGGCTTAGGACGAGTTCGCATGATTGGGAAATATTTTTCCAACGCGCACAGGAGTTTAAAATTCGAGAATGTTCGAACAGGAAATGAGGTCGTTCATGTTGTGATGCGATAGCACTTGGTCTCCGATAAATTGGAGGGGGGGGGGGCAGAGATTGTTCTTTTACAATCATAAACCAGAAAATCATATATATGTACCGGGTGTCTGAGAGAGAGAGGAAGATACACGCCGTCTTGCCCTTCAATGGAGATAGAGAGACATCTGACACCTGGGCGACCCTTTTTCGTCTGCGCTAATGGAGGTGCAAAATTATGAGACGCCGCAATAACCTAAAATGCCACCATCACAGGTGAGCTGCTTCAAGTTTGAGAGCCCAGAAGGTCCAACCTGAAGTCAGACGAAGTTCGCTTCACTGACTTAGGAACCTTTCCGCGCTTGCGCCTAAGCTATCCTGTGAAAATGCTCTCTTTAACACATCCCCCCCCATCCCCGTATATAGCCTTCTTCATTGGCTTAGTATACGCTCAAGGTCATTTGATCGTGCCTAGGTCAATATTGTTCCTTTGTTTGTACGGTGACCGTCCTCACTAGGTCTCCACCCCGCCTTTGAGCCACTGAGACCCGTGCACATCTAATGTGTGTAAACCTAGTTAAAAACTGCTGTTAATCTTGTAAAATAATATTAATTTGCACATTAGTAAAGTTATTTTAGTACCTGTTTTTCTGTTATCCCGGAACCTTTTAAGATAGTAGACTGTGGCCAACTTACATTTCGTAATTTACACCCTGCTTATATTATAAATCTACCACAAACTCCTCCACAAGTTTCAATTTGTTTGCTTAAAAAATTGCAGGAAAACTAATTAACGATTTCTACTAAATCTGGTTGAACACTAGAACCTTAGTCTAGAAGGAAGCGACTAGTTTTGACCGAGATCTGGTTTTATCTGGCTTGGAAATATTTGCCTTATTCTTTTTTAATAGTAAATTTATCTCTGAAGCTGCAAACGTTAATCTCGAGTTTCTAAATATTTTAAAATGGTTTCTTGCCAAAGTAACTTTGTAGAAAATAGGTAATTACTAACATATTTTAAATTGTTTGTTTACAAAATTCACGAAAATTAATTACCCTATTTCTATCAAATTTGGTGGAGCACTAGAACCTTAGCCTAGAAGGAAACGATATGAGGTTATATAAGTAGTATGAATTATTTCAAAATATTGTGAATGGGCTGCCCTGGCGGATAATTGCTCTCTAAGAGTGCTATCATTTTGCTAAACCCATTTCTTTTGGTAATGTCTGAAAAGTGGATTCAATTTATTATTTCCTTTTCCCTTTGAAGAATTAGTTCTGTCTTAGCCTTGCAGACAAAAGAATTAATACAAAAGGAATAAATCATTTTGGATTGAAAGGACAAATGAAACTTTCGAGGGCAGTATTTTGGCCTTAGGATCAAGGTTAACAGCTAAATATTTAGGGGAGATTTGGAAGGATCCCACACAATGGTCATTTGCCAATATGGTGATTCAAACTCTTGAAATACCATGTTCTTAAAAAAGACTCGAAAAAGATAAGAACAAAAGTTATAAATAGGATTCGAGAAAAATAAGAAAAAATTTATAAATAGGATTCGAAAAAGATATGAAAAAAAAGTTATAAATAGTGGTATAAATTTCAAATAAAAACCCAGAAAGCCTTGTAAAATTGCAATAGATCCAGTATTTTATCTTTAGGATAACGGTTGGCCTATTATAAATATTTATGTGATATATAGATTATTTTAAACTGAATAAATTAATTAACGTTTTAATGGAGGTCGCAAATTAACTACCTAGCTTTATTGTACCCTAAAAAATTACCGACCAGGCCTGGTTTCAAACAAAGTTGGCGACACATATTTCGAAATATCTATGGTAGAAGATTTGAGGGGCTTTTATTAATTGCTTCTTTTCCAGCATCAAAATATATACTCTCAGATCTAACAAATTTGACAAAGAATGTAAGATTATATTTTTCCATCAATGAAGTGTATAAATAGAAAAAGACTAAATTTTAAAATCAGTTGAGTCTTAGACATCATTCGAGATGATGAACTGGCTCGCCTACATTCCAACTTTCGGAACTTCTTAGATATCCGAAAGAACTCGTATACAATTTAGTTTTATAAGGTCCACATAAATAATCATAAGTGATTTATTTCTTTCAATGTATAAAAAGTTCGAGTATTTCATTGATTAAACTTTTTTTCGACCCCAAATAGCGGAGCGAATATAATAACCAAAATGTGTGAAAAAAAAGATTCCTGTAAATCCAGAATTCATGTTCAAAATTAAAAAAATCATTAAATATATTAATGACCATTCACGCGATCCATCTCAAGTCAAAATTGAAAGAGACTGCATTCTAACTCAAATAAAGAGGCGTGCAAACAACGCAGTAGAAGGGATTGAAATAGTTGTCAACAATGATTACAGAATTTATCTTTAGCTTAAAAAAAAAAAATGCCAGATAATATATGTTTAAAAAAGATGGTGTGTCGAGAAAAAACAATGGAAGATTATAGTTAATGTGCTCAATCGATTTCGCCATTCTTGTTATCCCAGAGGGATTAAAAAAATAAACCTTTGGTGGAGAATAAACGGAAGAACTTTTGCTTGCAGACAGTGGATGTTTTTAAAGTTCTTGTAGAATTTTAATATTAAGACTTAAAAGCAGTGTGGGTTTTTTATGAGTGTGAAAATTTTTTTATGGTACTTTTAAAATCGCCTAATTTCTTGTTTCCTATGTTTATATAATCTCAGATGAGAAATACGGAGCTGTCCATCCTTGGCTATAGGTACTGCATGCTAATAAAGTTCGTGGAATAGATAATAAATTATTCGACATGATTTTAAAAATTGAACGAGTTTAAGTCCAGCAATTATCAACTGTGACTATGAATTGCCATATTTTAATAGCTTACAAGTGCATTTTCCCTCAGCAGATATCAGAGGTTGTTTTTTTCTTTTGTGTCAAAATATGAAAAACCATGTTTGGGCTTAAGGACATTCTCTTTAATACAGAGTTTAACTTAAAATCTAAATAGTCTGTGCTTTAGCTTTTCTTCCAATAGAACACACAAATGAATCAATCTTACAGTTAAGTCACGAATTATCCGATGATCTACAAGAAATTCTCGATTGGTTTGAAGATAATTATGTAGGAAGAATGAACACAACAACAAACAGCCGGAGAGAGCTTCGCTTACCTCATGCAATGTGGAATATATATCAGCGAGGTTTGAACGAAGAAGACAGCACAAACAATCATGCAGAAACAGCAAACAGGAGGTTGCAATCGGAACTTGAAATGCAGCATCTAAGAGGCCTTTATTAGGAAAAGTTTGTTGCAGGCCAAAATCTTCACTTAAGATTGAATAAGTTCAGGGATGCAGATGAACGTATTGGCATACTGGTGGGAAAACTTGAGAATATTACGTATGAGTACACTAAATATTTCAGAGGAATTTCTCTCGATTATGAATAGTGTTCATGTTTAAATTCACGATTAAAACGAAATAAAATAAACTAAGGTTCTGTGTTTTTTATTCTGACGAACATAACTAATAAAACCCTAGTTTCTGTGAGAAACTAGGATTATTACTAATAAAGTATGCATTCAATTATCTCATATATTTATGGTAATATTAAGTCTGTGCAATGTTATAATATTATTATTATTATTAGCATCATCATCATTAACATCATCAATATTCTAATTTTAAATATTATCATTATCATTTTTATTATTTTTTATAATAATAATAATGATTATTATAAAAATTATTATTATTATTATATGCACTTTAGCGCCATATATATATATATATATATATATATATATATATATATATATATATATATATATATATATATATATAATATATATATATATATATATATATATATATATATATAAATATAAATATATATATATATATATATATATATATATATATATATATATATATATATATATATATATATATATATGTATGCCGATATTAAAACTTTATCGAGATTCTAATTGTTTTTTTACCTTTAAATATTTCTAGTTTGAAAAGTTTCTAGATGTATAATGAATGTCGAACATGCGTTTAGTAGGCTTCATTAGTATATCCGAGAATTAGTTTTTGTGCAATTTGTATGAAAGCAAATTAAAATATGTTAACAAGGCCTGCGCCGGAAATGGTTTGCGCCAAACAGGATCTGCACCGAATAGGCTCTGCGCCCAAAATGGTCTGCGCCGAATAGGGACTACGGCGAAAACGGTCTGCTTCAAAACGGGTCTGCACCGAAACTGGTCTGTGCCGAAACCGGTCTTGCGCCGAACTGGGCCATTCCCATTCTTGCTCTTCTTTCGGTGCTTGTGTGCTACAAATTTGCCTCGAGACGAAGTTATTTACCGGTTGCAATTTTTTTTCGTCTACTCCTGCCTCTTCATACCGTTGTTTTAAATTATGTAAATTAACTTGCTTTTAAAAGTTATATTTACGCATGTACCAACGCAGTAAAATCATAGTGACGGCGATTAGTATTAGGTAGGCCTATTTAGAAAAGCGTAATGACTGCTCTACCGTATCAAAGGGCGATCGCTTTAAGCTTCACTGCACAGAATGCATGATGAACGGTGGGAGAGAAAGGCAGAAGAGGTACATTGCTACGCCTATACTAAAAACTTCAAGATGTTCTTCAATACTATCAAAGAGGTTTACGGACTGGCTAAGTCATGTACCACGCCGCTTCTGTCAGCAGAAAAACAGTATTAACATGAGGTGGAGAGAGCATTTCAGCAATCTGGTCAACATATCTTCCACTGGCGATCCCGCGGCCTTCCAGTAGATCCCTTTGAAACCATCAGTTGGCAATCTTGACCTACCCCCAACAATGGACGAAGTCAATAGGGCCATCAAGCTGGACTACTTCTATTGCTATTGCTATTTAACAAATCCAATATTAAGTTAAAGAAGATTTATTTTTTCCCAAATTTACCTCCACTTATTCTTATTGTTGACGAAAAAACTCAAATGCGGCTTTTAGTTCTTGGAAAAGATAATTATAGAGAAAAATTAGCCCTTTGGCGTTAGAGTTGAGGCAGGAAAACTGGCTCTTTTCCAGGCGGGAATGACCGAGATTGGGTAGAATGAGGTGGAACCTCTATCTCTTACTTCGCCTCATATATATTGAGAGAAGATTGGCGTAGCAAATTACGTTCTCTGCTCCACTGGATGGATGCGGGAGAGGGCCGAAATTTAGTTAGTGGTTGCTGCGATAAGCCTTAATACGAAGCAACTTTGGCAAAGAACCCTTGGAATAAAAATACTTTTGTGTAGCAAGTTGCCTCTTTTTCACTGGCATTTGTATGGATTCGGTTTAACCTCCAAAATATGATATATCGATAAAAGAATATTTTATTTAATTGCTAATAGAGCAATGGAAAACTTAACCACAAGAAGAAAACAGGAGGATAAAGGAAAGAACATAATATATACCTACTCGTATATTAACAATTTGGGGGAATCTTCATGAAAAAGATTAAAAGTACTTCTTATTATTTTTTTTTATTAGGTATCACTGACTAGAAGTATTAAATGGAATATCTTTATTGGTCTTGCAGATACATAAACTAAAAATATTTTCTATGATACAAACTAAGAATGATTTGTGTAAAATAATTTATTGAGAGTAAATTAGAAATAAATGGCACACCAAGTATTTGAGAACAACGTATCATTTTGGGAAGACAAAGATATTCAATAGAAAATGCAAGGTAAATATTTCCATAGGAATTGTACAAATCTTTTACAGTCGCTTAGGAAGCAACTTGCAAACCCGAATGAGATGTATCTCATTCAAGTCGTTATAACCTACAAGATCGCAATCTTCAACTAGCCCACGTTATTATGGCACCGTTAATTGTTTGGTTTTTTTTAATGATGCCTGAAACGTAATAGTCCCGACGGTTCACAAGTAGAGAGTGAGAATGACAAGTGAGAGTTCTCAGCCAGCTTGTGTGAGAAGGTTCAGATCTCTACTGCAACTGAGAAGGCTTACACATGCTCTCCCTCCCCTTTTAATCTAACCTGTAAAGTGCACGTTTCCGCATATGTGTCCTTTCAACTTGCTAAGGTCGTCATTGATGATATCTTGACCGGCAATACAAACTTGGCCATCACAAGACGCTTTAAGACTAAGAATAAATAGTTCTCTTAGTTCCGAATGATACAACTAAAACAGCAGCTAGTAACTCTTCTTAAAATTTTGTATTTTAAGACCAGACAACGTTCATAAAGCTGGGTAGCGGTTAAGCAAACAAAAACGTCATGCCTTTTCGTTTCCTCTCTCTGATTAGAATCAGCCATATTCTGGCTAAAATCTTATGTTATATTTACGAATGTGAGTGCATACATATCTACATATGTATCAAAAGGTTTCCGTCAATTTACTAGAATATTAGTTGATTTCGGCACACGCACTTGGTCAGTCCCATTAAAGCAAAGAAAAGGATTGTTTTATTCCGCAAGCTAACTCCTACTACTACAGAATAAAGAATTTCATGAGAGAAAAGTGAAGATGAAAATTACGTATAAACACATAATGTCTAGGTAGAATGATACCTTGCATCTTATTATCCTATTATTATCCTTCAGATTCATTAAATGAATGTTTTGATCTCCGATTTCCTTTAGCTAATCTGAAACAGTTCATCCATAACCTCCATAATTGATATTTAAGCACATTAGCCGAAGTAATATCGTCAAGGTGAACTTAAAGTTTGTGTGATTTTATAAACTAAAGACATTTTTAGCATTTGTCATATTGACGCACTCATTTCTCAGTCTGAATTCATTTAAACATGCTTTTATTTTCGTGCATCTCAAACAGTACCATATAACAACTATTACTCAGACCTCAATTATTTAATATTTGTATCTCTTTATAAATTAATTGCAGAAGTAGTGAGTGATAATCGTTCTGATGATCTAAGATTTTTACATATTATTTATGTTAGGGAGACCAAAATATTGCAGCATGTTAGTGAAATATAGTGATGATGGACGATCGTTTATCCATTCACATGGCAATCCAGTTTTCAGTAACGCTATCTTAATTAAATGGCCTTAGAATTGTATTAGTTGTTTTTTTAAATAAAGACACTGAGTAAAAATATTTTTCCTTCTCTCGTTTGAAGGTAAAACGACTAGTTTTGCATTGTCGACGAATTTTGAAGTTTTACAACCAAGCAAACTGTAATCAAGTTCGTTCATATCTTTCTACAATGAATAAGATTTGCTTGTAACTTGAGTTAAGTAAAGGCTTGCTTGAGTTAAAATTACCTGCATGGGATGATAGAAAAACTAATCCTCTATTCCGGATTTTCTATCAGATTATGAGTGTTGGATTACCATTAACAGCGGGTTTGGTGCGACAGTGTCAACCTCGTTACAAGGAAAAAATAAACCATATTTATTGCATTAGAATATTTTTCTGTATAAATTATGTATTAATTAACATCTTCAACGTCATCATGTTAAACCGATTGACCCCGAATTGAGGTCAGCGCGCAACGATACCCTCCATTAAAAACTATTCCCTGCCATATTTTGTTCATCGCCAAATTGAATAGTCATGTAGCATCCCAGGTCAGAAGGTTCCAAACACGCTCTTACAAGTCATAATCCACTTACACATACACAAAATCCTTCACTTACTCTAAAATCATCGCTTTTTCTTTCATTCATTGATTTATTTTATCATTCTTCTTATAATGTAACTTCTAACCCTTTCCACCCTTGACACTCTTCGTCTATTCTCTCCACATAACTATTTCGATCATTTATTCCCTCATGCCTCTAATACCTTAGTTAAAGCCTCAGTCACACCGTTCTTCACACCAGAAAGAACTTACCTCTTCCTCACTCCACTACCCCTTACACACTAAGCTTCATTCTAACATTGTTCTTTTGCAATTCTTTCCTTTTAGCTCTTTCCTTCTCTTTTCATAAAATAATCTCACACATATATACCAGTGATGACACCAGCATACTGCCAAATAGGATAATTTTCATAGAATTCTAGAACTTTAGCAATTACTAAGATAAATTTAAGTAGGAGTCATTATCGTCGCTTTTCTCCTAATTAACGAATATTGGGGCCACTTTTCCTTCAAAGCACCTGCTAAAAGAATTGCACATTTTGGCCTAACGAATTCGTCTTTTACATATTCAGGTGAATTTGCACAAATCAACTGGTTTCTTTTTTTTATCTCTGCAAATTATTCATCTATCATCAACAATAGTATTAGAAACAATGTTTCATTATAATTTCTTTTGAAACTCCAGTCATTTTAAAAACCTGGTAAAAACTTTATCGTGACATGGTACATAATAAGTCTGTTTATTTTTTTGAGAAAGATATAAGGATTATTGGTAGAGAAAGTGACAAGGACCTTTATCCTCCTTCAGCCTAGATCGGCTTTGTGAGCAGAGTTTCTATTTGCACTATTGCAGTCTCTGAAAATTACTTATTTCTTACAATCATTGTTGATTTCATGACAGTTATCAATTTGACGTGTGTATGATCCAAATTACAATAGATTGTATGAGGATGTCTCGCATGGGTTCTTCACTATTTTCGCTCCCACACTATCTACTGGATTGACACGCGCGTGACGTCATCAACTTATGTCAAAATAGCCGGCATTAAGCTTCAGGAGTATAACAGTATCAGTTAGCGAATAGGGAGGAGGGGAGATCACAACATTTCTTCTCAACTTATACACACACGATGGATTAAGATGAGGAAGAAATCAACCTATGATAATTTAGAAAAGTTTAAAATAAAATGCGAGGGAATGCCCTCGAAGGACCACCGTGAGAGAAAGCCCTTGGAAATACCCCTCTATTCTTTTAAGACCATTTGAGCCAGCATGAGAATTTAAGAAAGTCGAGGAAGAATCCGTCACTCGCTTAATCACCTGTCCCAGCTGTGTTTGTTTTCAGATGTCGACCGTCCCCCCCTCCCATGCGATAACGCTGTGCCCAGCCATATTAACCCTACCCCTATATCGCTAGGCGAGTTTGATCGTCTGGAACGACGCGTTATCATGAATTGTGTTTGCTTAGATTGAAGCCAAGAATCCCTTTGGGACCACAAGACCCTGAGGCGTCTATCAGAGCAGCCAGCCGTGTATTTAACCCGAAGCTCACCATCTCTCGAGGAGATTAAAGCCTGCTATCCACTCCGTCCAGACTGCCTTCTGTTTCCCGTAACTCGTCGTCGTACCTCGTCGAAGATCTCGTCAGCAGATCTAACTTTGTTAAGCTTTGGCCCCTGTTCCGAGGAAAGCTATCTAGTTCTCTTCTTCCCTGAGAGTTGTGCGGCCCTTTCATCTTCACCACCCCTTCAAGATTCATATTCTTTTGAGACTGAGACTCCCTGTCGGTCAGCAGAATCATCTCGAGTAGAGATTACATCTCACTGGAGCAGAGAAAATCTCATTCTTCATCATGAAGTTATCTAACCCCATCTTTTAGTCCTCCTAGTCATGTCTCTCCGAAGTATCTTCTTGAAGACCTGCGCCATTGGCTTTCACTCCCCCATCCAATTTGTACGCCTAAAATCAATATATATATATATATATATATATAAGAGAAACATGAGATAACGAAGAAGATATCTTAATACTCATGAAATAGCTCACTAATTATATATTTTCAAATTATAATATACTACAAAACGGAAAGAGATTTGCAGTACATCCATGTAACTTACTGATAATACTCAAACTTACTAGTTCTTTCCACTTTTCCCTACACCTTTTCATCTATCCTTCAGACCTTACTGGTTGAAGACTTTATACATTGGACAGTGGTACTATAGTAAATAATGGGGTTTTTAAAATTTTGATAGCTCATCTGGCAACTGCTCACTAGAGCCAAATTCGGCGTAATTCAATTCAATCACTGTCTACTACTAAGCTAGAATATAAAACAAATAAAAAAGGGAAAAAAAGAAGAAAAAACTCAGGCTAAAAGACAACAAATACAAAGGAGAGAAAGCAAAATGAAAGTAAGAAGAAAGCACGGCCATGTGACGGGGGTAGAAAAAGCCTGCCTCTGGCGCACGAACATGTCGTATAGTCCAAAAGTCTGTTTGCAAGAAACCAGTTCCAAGTATAAGGGACAAACAGTAGTCACCCCGCTCATCCCAGTACCAGGACAAGTAATGTACGCGAAGATTACCCAGACTGGGACATTCAACAAGAATGTGCCGAACAGTCTGGGGAACTACACACTCATCCCAATAAGGTGCAAGCGAGCGATCCATCAAATGGCGGTGAGTCTCGCGAGTGTGTCCATATCGAAGATGACAGAAAGCAACCTGAAGCCATCGCGGCATTAGTCGGGAGGTCCATGTGAACAGTCGCATCCCAATAGCACGTAACTTTAAGTTCCATTCAGCCCTTTCACATCTTCTTTGTCAAGCCGCCCGGAAAGCTGCCGTATTCCTGCCTTGTATCGTTGTGGGAAAGAGAGAAACGATGGCCTGGTCACCCAGTCCTCGTGGACTATTTGGTTCCATCATAGGCGTTCTTATTCCCAAGGAGACATTAGTAAATGTTAGATAGACCTTTTTTTCTGGATAGCGGAGGCCACCAGTCTTCTGCACAGTGCGGCTTACACAAGCTTCACTCCACGTTGGATGTGTCTGTTCCTATTAGAAAATGCGGTCTGCAAAGCTTTGCTTCGTAGACAGCACGACTGCACAGTGATTTTGATCTGAAGAAGGCCCATGATACCGCATGGTAATGCGGTATTATGTATACTCTCCGCAGATGGGGGCCAGGGACGCCTCCCAAACTTTATATCTGAAATTTTGTGAGATGTTCGATTCCGCGTACAGGCGTGGGAATGCTCTACGCGATTTTTTGGAGGAAGCTGGACTCCTCGACTTTATATCACGGTATTTTTTTTGTAGGTCACATAATCCTGCGCTGGGGTGAGGCGGGCCTACTCCCATCGCCGGAGCACGCTTCCAAATTATTGTCGTTTTGCTTTTTCCATTGTTTTTTTTTAGCGTTTGTCCTATTATATCGTGATTTGTGGTTTGCATATTATTTTTTTAATGTAGCATAGTAGTAGGCTGTGGTGAGTACTACGACTTATGCAGAAATAGACAGTCAACAGATCGGCCACAAAAAATTTTAAGATACAAATTTCTCCATCAACTTGCTCACGTAAGAGGTTAGAGAGATTGGGCGGAAACTGGCCAGGGTAGAGTGATCTCTCTCAGTTTGCAAAAAGCAAGAACAGTAACAATTCACCATGAGTTGGAATGATACCCTCTACCCAGATCCTGTTGAACAAATCTAACAGCAATGCCCTATCTATCTCACTTAGTTGTCGAAGCATGGCGTGCGTGACATTGTCTGGATCAGGTGCGGTGTCCGCGCACGAAGCGAAAGCATAGCCAACTGGTAGTATCTAAACCTGTCGTTGAAGGTTCTCCGCCTCTGGAGGTAAAGTGTAATCGTCAATATTCTGCGCCATCATGACGTGTATTGAATGCTGGTGGAACAGCATCTTGACTAGAGAATGCGGAGAAAGCGGTCGCAAAGGACTCCACCAAAGACGAGGGGTCCGAGATTGCGGTTGAATTCTCCTGGAGAACTGGATGGGGATCCTGCGAGAACTTGCCCCTACTCTTTAATTCACTTCCACAGATCTGCTAGAGGGGTCTTCCCGTTAAGTGAAGACAGTTATGCCTGCCAGAAAGAGTAGCGGGCGTGCTTCGAAATATACCGACGAAATCCACGGAGAGTGAAATCATTCGGGCGGTGCTCATAGCGAATGTAGGCATACCGCTTCTGCTTGAAGGCCGCCTCACACTTGGGTGACCAGCACGTTAGCAGTCGGCGTGCAAAATGGCCAGACATTTTAGGTATAGTAGTTAGGTCCATGGCTAGGTGGTTCAGGATAAAAACTCAACGGCCTTATCTACCGACCTAAACTACTCGACTGAGAGAGAGAAATCAATCATTTCATGAAATGCGGACCACCGCGCCCTCGCCAAGAACCAATGGCGCGGCTCAGAGGCGGCAATGGCACATAAAATGATATTTGAATGGGAAGCATTTGAATTCGGGGAGTTTCGAAAACGCCAGGTAACCTCTGAATGAAGGGCTCCGACGTAATCAAGGCTCCACCATTGCACTTTTATTCGTTGCCTGAGATTCCCCACAATTGGGAGCACCGGGCTCGGACATACCGATCTTGTCTTGGTAGCATATCAAATTTTCAGCGGCTCCCTCTGTATACGAGGCTCCCTTGGAGGGAGATCAGCCACGAGTCTTCTTTTTTTGTCTTTTTGTCTTTTTTGTGTTCCTTTTGCTTTTCTCGTTCGCCACTAGAAGGCCTTTAGGTCAGATGGACCGTCCTAGGCAAGATCTTTCTCTAAAATGAAGAATGTCTTGGCTGTCACAGGAGCACCAGCCGGGGGAGAAGATCTCTCAAATTTGAGGCCTTGGGGACCAGAGCCATCTGGGGAGGAGCTTGCATAGGGGTGGACTCGGTTTCTGTGCTTGGCAGCACGCTCAAATTAACCCCATGGAAGATCTTATCTTTGGTGCTGGGTCACCTACGGGACAATGTCCATCTCAGGGGGGGGGCTTCATGTGGCCATCCGAATCCCATTCGACGAACCTTTTGTCTCGGTTAATCAACTTATCATTGTGAATGGTGTCCATGTTTATATCAAGGGACGCAAATGCTCATCACCCAAGGCAGTAACCCGCTCTGCGACGGGTGACCACAGGTCCGGAATACCCAGCTGCCGCTATTTAAGACCACAGCTCCCACCCAGTATCCAGGCAACCCTTGGGCGTGGTGACTTCACCTTGGTCTGGCGTAAAATTGATAGATAGTGAAATGAAAAACAAAGGGTATTTGAGGAAGGAGAGAATGTGGGTGAAGCAGGTCGTTAAACACACTACCTCAAACCGGAGCTCAGTGGTAAAGGGGCGTTGTTGCATCCACCTCAGCCCCGAACCGAGATAGTGGGGTGAGATGAATCTGTTCAGCATCTACCCTGTGGAATCTAAGGCTAACAGAGGTTGTATGGAAAGTGTAGAAGCAGTGTAAGAGGACAAGTGTGCCGGACAGAAGGAGAAAAGATTAAGCTAGTGCCAGACGAGGTACTGAGTCCCATTCGCCCGGCGGCCAGGAAAGCAAATCGCCATACCCCTCATGGGAAAGTAAATAATGAAAAGGTAAAGATATAATACACGCCTGATTCGGAACTTAGGTAAAGTTGTAGGTCCACCTACCGAGGTCACCTGTCATATCTACTCATACGTTTCCAGCTATGCAATCTTTAATCATCCTTCCCCCTCTCTGTCATTGGGCTCATCGTTGCTCATTCCGAAACTCATTTAGGGCTTTTAAGAGAGCGGAGAGGAGTTTAGGGGGACCGGGTCTTCCGCTCCTCCCCAGTCCAGCCATCTTAGGATGGCCGGAGGGGGAGGGGCTTGACGTAACCTTTACTGTCTCTCATCTCCTACCCTTCCTTTCCTTTCCTCCTCCTCGCATACGTTTATGGGAAACCGAGAGGAGCATTTGTTCTATCCTCACTTCCTCCCGCACTTTCACACAACCGGTAACCATTTCTTCTGGCTACTTTTTCCTTATTGCACTACATTATTTTTTTCATCTCTCCCCCGTTTAAAATTCATCTATCCTTTTGCTCTTTCTTCTCTCACCTGTAACGGTAGTATTTAATTGGTGGCTATTAGAGTAGCCATTTATTCTGGCTACTTTTCTCTCGCACTTTTACGCAACCGGTAGCCATTTCTTCTGGCTACTTTTTCCTTATTGCACTACATCATTTTTTCCATCTCTCCCCCGTTTAAAATTCCTCTATCCTTTTGCTCTTTCTTCTCTCACCTTTAACGGTAGCTTTTGATTTCTGGCCATTACAGTCAGAATTTTTATAGAGTGGGCCCCCTGGGGAGAAATTCTAGGACTTCATCCAATTTTTCTATTGGTGAAATTTAAACCGTATGCATTGAGGGAAGTCTTCACATAAATGGAATAATTATTTTCTTTGCCTACTGGTTAGATTTTTAAGATTTATCAATTTTGCTTGATTCATCTTCGTTGTAGTTTTCGTCGCACATTTGTTATTATTTGGCTTTATGAATTAATATCGTTACTTGGTTTTTATTTCTTCGCAAAGATGTCATAAAGGGAAGAATTGAATCGAAAATGAGAAGTTGGAAGAAACAGAATTCTTCACTGTTTTCGTTCAAGTCAATGAATAATTGAGATAATATCGTTTGTCCAAAATCAGAAGTGCTTTATAAAAAATAGTTTCGCAGAATGAAAGAAAAAATTGGCTAATATACATTTGGAGATTTCTAACAGAATTCTGTGAAGAAATAAAATTGTATTTTAGCAGTTTCGAAGTAAGTAAGGTATAATCAAGCCTAACCAAGAGATATACTTGCGAAGACGTTAAATTTCCTATTCTGAAATATTCAAGTTCTTCCCTAATAGAATAGAGGATCAAGTGTTACCTGAGACGAGCTCAGAATTTATTTAACCTTGTTATTTCTTGGGGTGTTGGAATTAATTCAGTTTGTTTAGTAAACAAATATATATATATATATATATATATATATATATATATATATATATATATATTCAGTAAGAAAGACAAAACGAAGAAGGCGGGTCCCATCTTTAATACCAACGTTTCAGGTTATTACAAAACCCATCTTCAACATCTAAAAACAAATTCTACAAAGCTTGAGTCTTATATTCAATAAGAATGACAAAGCGAAGAAGGCGGGTCCCATCTTTAATTCCAAAGTTTCGGGTTATTACAAAACCCATCTTCAAGAGCTAAAAACAAATTCTAAATGAGTAATCTAAGTCTAAAAAAATAAATAACAGCACAAGTTCAAAGTTAAAACCCACAGATAAGAGAAAATTACAAAAATGACGTTAAAAATATAAAATAAACGTTACGTTAATGAACAAACAAAATAGTGAGCTAAAGAACAGCAAAATATTTGTAAAGAGTTACTATCAATTAAGGACAAACAAAGTAAACTTAATATTACAAAATTAAACAATTAAAATGGAAAAATAGAGAATTGGATACAAACAAGGTAAAACTAAAATATAGACACTGAAACATTACCTTACATGGTTCGATCACAATGACGAGTGAAAACAGGAAGAAACTCAAAGAATGAATACAGCTTGTTTAAGTTATAAACAGAGGAAAGGATGACGTGTCCTCATTTAAATTTGGGTAGTTGTATTTAATACAGAGTGATTTTTTAATGCAGAGAGATGAAATAGATTTAGCAAATTTTAATACAGAAAAATCATTTAGGGACAAGTCTGTTTTACAATTAATAGCATGTTGCCTGATGGAAGAAAACTCTTTGTTAATTAATGTTTTACCAGTTCTATGGCTAATTCCCATGTGAGAACAAAAAAGCGGGTGAAGAGTACGTACTGTGCTTCCTATATAGGTCCCCAATTACAGCTAGGGCAAATGAATTTATATACAATGCACGAACTAAACAGCGTGGGAATACTGTCCTTCACTAAAGAAATAATAATATTTTTATTATTAATGAATATAAGTTTAAAATTAATTTTTCAATAAAATTTCCTAAAAAAGGAAATTGAACGTTCTCAGAGAAGGTCATTATAAGGGCTAATGTCTGGTAACAAGACCTACCTGATTTCCTTTGGGACATTAAAAGAATTGGAGGGGTTATAAAGCCTGAAGAGGAACTTCCTAATACAGCTTTTAACTAAAGATAAGGGATAATAATTTTTTACAATGATTGCTTTTAAAAAAATGAATTCAAAATGCATACTAAAATAAGTGGAAGACAAATTAAAACCTCTGAAGAAGAGTGTTTTAATGGCGCCAATTTTGTATGTTAAATCACAGAAACTAAAGAAATTTAAACCCTGCCCTGTGAAAGTTGGTTTTATAAAAACACACGTTTGAATGTTGGAAGGAGTACGAGAGACATAAATATCTAGAAATGGCAACATATTATTAATCTCGTGTTCTTGAGTGAAAGTAATATTAGGGTGCAAATTGTTTATAAAATTGAAGAACGTTTTGAACAAGAACCAGAAGAAGAAACCGCAAAGGTATCGTCAACGTATCTTTTGTAGAATAAGGGACGAAATTGATAAGGGCAATTACGGAAGAGTCTATCTTTAAAATTATACAAGAAAATATTTGCAAAAATCGGACCTTCTGGGCTTCCCATCCCAACACCTTCAATTTGATGATAAACCACGCCATTGAAACTGAAATAGTTGTCCTTGACAGCCAGATGCAATAACTGCGAAAATTGTTAAAAACTGAAACCATTAAAGAGGGCATTTCTATCCGGAGAGGCTTCAGTCAAAATAATCTCTATAGTTGCCTGAAGAGGAATATTTGTAAATAAGGACGTGATGTCAATGCTAGAAAAGAAAAAAGGACTTGACGATTCATATTTTGCGATTTCCGAAGCAAATTCATACCTATTATTAATGGTATATAGATTGGAAGTATTTGGGGTTAACAGAGAAACTAAAAACTTAGCAAGTTTATAGGAAGAAAGAGTGTAAGAAGCAAGAATATGACAAAGAGGGCATCCACTCTTATGTATCTTAGGTAGCCCATAGAACAGACCTAAGTAAGTTGATGAAACATACAAAGAACCGTAAACAGAATCACTAAGAACACTGGAAGACTTCAGTTTCAGCAAAAACCGGTTAATTTTGTCCTCTAAATGGTGGATTATAGTCAAAGGTTGTTTCATACTTTCAGTAAACTTGGATTTATCTAACAAATCTGGGACATTTTGGAAATGTAATCAATCCTATTCAAAATCACCACCCCATTACTCTTATCAGGACGGGTGCCAACAATTTCCTTATTCCGCCCGACGTTCCAAAGAAGAGAAAAATCTTTTTAGTAAAAAGGAAAGACGAAAATTTCATGTGCTTAAATATATGAAAAAATTCATGGGCGACTTGTGAAATATTTGTTTTGAAGTCAGAAAATGAACCTAGAATGGGCAAGAGTTGGATATTGTGAATAAACTTTTCAAAGTAAAAATAATAATCTACATAGTCGAGCCTGAAGTTTGGTAAATTGAATTGAATCCCTAAAGAGAGAAGAAACTTTTCCCTTTTTGAGAGTATAGCGTCAGAAAGACTAACTTCAGGCTCGACTATGCGGACTATTATTTTTACCTTCTCTTCCAATGGCGTAACCTAAAAACACCAAAAAAATGGAGCCTGTCTGAACTCAACACCAGCTTAAAATCCTCTTCTCCTGAGTGCTTGCCCACCCATCCCTAGCACTCGCTATCTATCATCGTGCCCTGAGCACGTACAATCTATGCACCAATACCCGTCCCTACCTTGCATTATAGTCCTAGCACCCAGCTATCTTTCCTTGACTGTGCACTCCTACCAACGACAACACAACACCGTATACCGTCTTTCTCTGAGCCTAATACCTCCTGTTCCAACAAGGTAAACTATTCACCCATATACCCAACTTCGATCTCTCCAACCACCAAGTCACACCGCTTATTAGTTTTGACCGTAATACCACGCGGCTCTCTCAGTGTAACCTGTATACCCCAACACCACCTTCTAGCAACAAACTATCTATTTACTCCACCTTAATGAGTACAGTCACAATGCCAACCCAATCACCCACCATTTTGCATTTTACTCTTCCCCTTTCCCGAGAACAGGATAAGCCACCAGAACATTTGTATACGCTGTCACATGAATGTGTGAATGAATATACATAAAAGCAAAGGAAAAATTGATGGCGTGCGGTATAACTACCCACTCTTTCAATCCTATCCTATGAGAGCGCCCCCTACCGACTCCGAATACCCCCATGGAAAGGAAAGTTATAAAAACGTAGAGAAAGTATGAAGAAACGAATAGCAGTACAAAATATATATACAGACATAGTTAATATTCGTTAAAAAACAAATTGTGTGGAAGAAAGATTGTGTGTGCGTAAAAGAGAGAGAGAGAGAGATAGAGCAAAAGGACGCGAGTGAGGTGGAGAGAATGAGGGATGACGCTATATCAGGTCAATATGGATATAAAAGCAATAGAACGAGTGAAAAAGATCAAAGGGTCATACAATGATCGCATATACACGCAGGCTTGGGCAAATGTAGTAAGTGTAGAGTGAAGAAGAAACAATAAGTATAGAGATTGATCAAAGAGCAATATCTGAAGAGAGAGAAAGAGAAATACAGAGAGAGAGAAAGAGAAGAGAGAGAGAGAAAGAGAGGATCATGACGTAATGACTCAGATGATCACATGCCGTCAGGATTGCAAGATCCCTCTAATTTTCATAATCGATACTCATACACACCAAAACCGCATACGCGAAGTACTTCGAAATTCAACATGAATAAAACTCATATCTTTGGAAAAGCGAAATGGAGATTACTTTATAAAATTCGGTGCCATTTCTCTTATTTTACCTCGAAAAACTCGAATTGGAGTTGAAGTTTATCCTAGCAAATAATTTTTGAGGGTTTTTTTGTGTTTAGGAGAGCTCACTCTACATAATCCATATAAATGGACTAAACTATCAGACTCAACTATCGGATGGCTGTTTGTCATCCTTTGCTCTTTCATTATTTCGTATTATTTATTCTCTCGCAGTTTTTTTCTTACCCCTTATCTTTAATCTTTTCTCTTACAATCATTCCTGTCATACCGTGAATATTAAATTGGTTATCCGAGCAAAGTGATTCTGTGAGGCGTTGCAATTGTAATTTACGAGTGCTTTTGAACTTTATTCCACTCATTATAATTCAAATGATATCGAATATTTAAAGTAACTAAATCCTCTTTTCCCTAAAATATATCATCTTCTTATCTCTCAAACCTTTCTAATCGTTATAGCATGATATATTTTATGAAATAAAAAACTTTGTTATATCGAAGAATTGTTCACATATATAATTTAAATAAATGACCCAACTGCTTATAATAATTTCCGGCGGTGGTATGAATATGCTTCTAAGTGCATCGCCCTGCGTAGCCTTGGTTCATCAAAGATGTAAGGTAATTTACTTACTAATTTATGACTAACTTACACTCGACGATACAAATTCAACAGCTTTCTCCTTAATTACCTGAATCAGTTCAAGATAAGAAAGCATGTTGCGTAAACGTTTGACACTGGGAAAATGGAAAATCTTTCTTCAATACCATTACAAATTTAATAAGGTGTTTGAATTCCCCCGGTAATGCAACCGGGAATTTAATATGTACAAAGCCCCCCGGCACATTTCTACATTATAGGGAGTTGTGACAAAGCAAAATAAGTTGAAGGAATTCACAAGAGAAGAAATTGAATAAGCATAATAATGTTCAAGCGATTAAACTCCCATTAAGTGTCCTAAAAATAATTGATCACAACCAAATTCTTGAATCTATGCGCTCATGAAACCGGCTTTAGTAAATAAAGCAGAGGTGGCCAAACTGCGGCCCTCGAATGTTTTTCATGAGGTCCGTGTTGCATTTCAGAATTCGACAAAATATTGAAAATTAATTAATTATTGAACATTTTGTAAAAATCTCATCTAATATTTTTATGTGAGTCCTAGATTCTTAACTCAGTCATTTTTAAATTTATTTCATTCAGAGATAAATGTTCTTAAAAAAAATACGATATTTTCTAAGTAATTATTCTCATTGCCCTTATCAATACGTTCCCTTTCGCTCGGCAGAAGTTAAGCTATATGTTTTCTAAATTTGCATCTAACTGTCTTTAAGTGTGGCCCGCAAAGCTATTTATAAGCTTCAATGTTCTCCGCTACTTAAAATTATTGCCCCTCCCTGAAACAAAGTGTTCGCCAGAACTTATAAACCTTGAAATGGGAAAACTACACCAAAATAATGCTAGACACAATGGCTGAAGATAAACTTAAGCGCAAACTATAATTTTATGAATGGATTTAATCAATGGAAGTCGAAAATTTAACTTTGTTAACAAAATTATGGGGCTCAATCGAATAACTTTACACTGAATATCACTGTAATTTGAGATAACTCTCGCTTCTTCACACGTTAACGTGTTAAGCGTAATAATTTTAAAAGATTAATGCTACGTTATGGTTTATAAGCCATGGGTTTAGTTCGATCCTTTTTCTTTAATTAGATTATTATTGCTAATGTCTTTTTGCATGGTCTGGAAAACACTTGTACCTACACTTCGAGAGGTATTTACAAATCTCAACTTTTATTTTCAATCAAAAAGAGGTCCTCCCTCATCAGCAATGTGACGTCAGAAGGTGTTTCGAGGAAATCTTAAATAACCGTTGTATAGATCGAACAGAATACAATAGGTATCCTCCAACTCCAGCGGACCTGACCTGACTAATTTTTATTTATGGAGCTACCTGGGTAGCAATTAACCTCTTTTTAATTCTCACGCTAATTTATTCTTCCTTCATCTTATCCTATCTCTCGTAAGGAAGAGTTAGAGGGGTAATGCCCTTGCTAGAAAAGAAACCTGGATGAATGGCATGTCCTTCTGTCCTCAACGGCCTCAGGAAGAACTGCGGCTATATATATTTCTCTCACAATTTTCGCTTAGACTACTTTACAAATTTAGCCTTATTAACTTCCTACCTGATATTAATTCATGGCTATTGCGTTTTAAATTTTGAAAAAGCAACCAAACTGCATTTGGACCTTTGGTAATTTTGTTCTCATGAACAAAATTTCTAGTTCTATTGTTCTTTTATTTATAATTCATTCCTTAATTGATATTACATTTTCAAAGGCGGCATTTTTCTTTCCAATATAAGATAATGTTTCTTCTTACGTATATCAATTAATGATTTGTTAAAAATTGATACGATGGGTGGTTTAACAGATATGAGAGGCGAGGTTGTCCTTTGGAATCCCCGTACAATGTGTCACGACGCTCCAACATGCCACAACACTACACCCTCCACCAATAAGAACGAAAGATTTTGTCTGAAACAACTTAAATCTGAATCAAGTTAAAATATTCTGAAGATAATTGAAATTTTTTGTCTAACTCTCGAATAGATAGATAGGTGACATTGATAATAAAGATGGTGAATTTAAATGATAACGACACCTAAATATTTATTTTTGATTTCCATTCACTTTTCAACTATCAATTCAATCATTACGCTACAATAAATCACCTTTATTGCCATTCCATACCATGCTACCTCATCGTTATTCGAGTGAAAATAAAGCTCTGTTGGCTTTGAGAGTCGATTCACTGCATAAATAAAAAGGATGCGATTCTGGTCTCTGACTCTAACAATAGTATAGGGAATATATTTGCATGTGGTAATATTGCACGGCTCACGAAATATTATTCATATGAGTCAGAATTTTAGGAATATTTTCGACACTGTTATGAAATAGAAAACGGAATTTATTACTATCACACAGAAACACTATACATTGCGGTAAAATTGGTATATATTTTTTGAATTATTAAGATTAAAATACTTTTAAGAGATTAGTGTGTATTTGAGAGTAAGCTACAAAGCTGAAATATACCCAGATAACATTAATGTTAGATGCTTAAAGGAGGAGAGCGATTCTGCCCAGCGTGAATACGTCTATATTAGGAACTTGCATTTTGAGAACTACCTAATGAATAGAAAAGAGAAATGGAGTTCCAATTCTCCAAAAAGTGATCCCTAAATTTCGAAGCTAAAAACTTTAACATGGGAAGTGTATAGGTGTTTCTATAGAATTTGAAAAGTATTTAAAAAATATAGTAAAGATACGAATTTACCGGTTTTAAATAGCACGATATTTAAATAACGATTTCTCGATTTACTTGGTGATATAATCGCTATTATCCCGCTAGTGTATAAATTCATCAAAACATATGTCCTGCCTTTTACCTCAGTTGTGGTAAACTATGAACTAAGTGGTAACTTTGAGTCTTATTTTTTAAGAACTACTCACAAGCAATTAAGGTTATAACTGAAGCAAATATGACTACATTGGTTGAATTATGAAAAAAACAGTAGTAAATGAAATGTCGTTCAAATTATTCCTGAATACTGGCAAGAAGTAACAAAAAAACATCAAGAAAGCAGTTTGGAAGAAAAACTAGAAGCTATTGAAAAATTACCTAGCATCGGAAGAGAACTAGGTTTCGATGAATTAAGGGATGTTGTCGAGATTTACTTGTATCACTTTAGAAAAAAACAACTAATCACGTCATTCTTAATTTGGATCAAGATCAACTATAAAAAAAAATGAAAATCAGCAAGACTGAAATAATTTTTAAAAAAACTTGAAAAAAAGGTAATTTCCTATAAAGTAATTAGTTACAATGTTTAACGGATTTAAAAGTTAAAATAGTTAATAATATATATTATCTTAATCCCAGAGGTAATATGCAAGTTCAATAAAATTAGAAGATGTGGCTTCGCAGCCTTATGCAGATGTCTGAGGAGAAAAAGGAAATAAGCGATAGGAAAACCTCCTTATAAGTATGTAGTGCTTGTTTTTATAAAAACTTTATATACATTCCAACACGGATGTATTTAATTTTCAGTAAGCTGTCGAAAGGTGAATACAATTTTCCTATCCTTTGTTTATTGCTTTGAGATTTTTATAAAAGAGAAATTCAAAGATTATTAAGAATTTTGAGATTTCTCAAACCAAGTACAACATTTCCTATATATTATATGTTTTATTCGCAGGGTTTCGATTAGCACTGCCTGCAAGGAGCGAATTATCCATGTTAGTCATGGGTTTGCAATAAGTGGAATGTGATTAGTTATTGAGGCACAGCTCAAATACTCTGGTTGAATTTATAAAGTACTGTCCAAACCTAGATAATAAAATAGCTAAATCTAAATTTTCTTGAAAAAGGTTGTTTAATTTTAATGAAAATTCGAAGAATGTTCTAAGAAATTTGACTCTCAGAGTGTCTAAGTTTCGCTTCATAATCCAGCGGTTAAAAAGTTGAGGGAATTAATGTGAATTTGAAGAAAACATGCGTTCACAACTAGAGATCTTAGTATAAATGTAACAATTACACGAAAACAATATTATCGAGGAATTACGGGTGTACAACCTAGCCTGTGGGTACGTACACGCATAAATAGGCGGCCGAAAGCTGAGAGGCCGCGAGTAAATGAAGAGTGTGGGAGGTAGGCCTCACTCCAGTTCAATCAGAGCCTCAAACAAAAGGGGGCGTGAGCGAGTGCGTGAGGTTGGTCTTAAAGGGTTCGTAAAATTGCAGGATTCATTCAAAGTTATTTAAACAGAGTACGCAAAAATAAATGAATTAATTACAAGAAAAAAAGGTAGAGACAAAAAATATACACACGGTTCAAGATTGAGGTATTATGCAATTAGAAGATCTTGTAGCGCGGCGAGGAAATCTTGCAATGGGAGTCGATTGTCACAAAGAAGAGCGAGGTGAGGTTGGAACAAGATGAATTACTCGTGGGCGGAGTAGCGAGATACATTTAGACTTGGTGGAGTGCACAGGGACAAGGCGACGTACTTTCGTGAACGGCATGAGAACAGTATGTCGCAACAACACTTCGAAGAAACCGCTTCACGAACTTGCATATAGAGGATGGTCAAAAGTTCACTGCGATGATCTAGCCGACGAGACTTTCAAAGTTCAGGGGTTCGACTCGAAGCGAAAGGGAGACGTAGCTTCGGGGAACGTGAGCTGTACTCATCTCGAACAACGGGGCACCCTGAATATAAATACTTAGCAGGCTAAGTCGTTAAACGGTAAATCCTGGCGCCAAACGGATTAACTCTGTTTCAGATAAGTGTTTGAAAAGATGCTCTTCTGGTGCCAATCCTGGCTTCGAGGCATGGGGTTGACTGGAGGCTCCTATCTGGCGGGGGATTAATTTGTCCGTGGGTCATGGGGGGGGGCGAGAATCGGCTGATTTAGGCAAACGCAGGTGGGGTGTCTCACCGATTTCCACGCGAAAATCTTTGTTATTGTCCTTCCTTAGGATTTTGTTTAAGACCACGCGTTCTCTGCTCGAAAATGGATGGGGAGGATCAAGGTAGTCCTCCCACAAATATATCTCATAAGCAAAAGAAAAATATTAATAAGCTTTATACAAGCCCTTGTTTTGTATAACTTGATCGGATTTTCGACGGCAAGAGTTGACCAATTTGTCGTTTTGCTTGTGTGTTATTTTATTCCATTCTACTAATAATATCTGATAGGGATCTTTAACTGTCATCGGTTTCCGGGCATAACCTTTTCGCAGTTTTATCTGTAAAAGGCTTATCGCGTGTTAAATCTAGAGTGTGCTCATGACAGTTAATATTTGATATTTCACGTTGATATTTTCAGAATTACCTAATTGCTTCATTTTCTTTGGTGTGTGGCGCCGAGCATTGCCTTGAATTAATTAGACTTACGTAGTCCCACTTTGCGAAGAAAGAGCACAAGTGTTTCTGACACAGATTCTATTATATGATAGCGTTTATTTTGTTGCATAAACGGATGAGCGAGCAGCTTCTAGCGCTTTAAAACATACCCTGCACACTCAAGATTTAGTAGTCTTTCTAGTAATGCAGGTGGGATTTAACCTTTTCCTTGTATGTCGCCTAACATGCTGCTTCTCATCTGATCCAAAATATTAAATTTACTTCTGTCGATGAAAAACACTCTTTCTCACTTTTCAGTAATACACAATACCTGCTCAGTAGAGAACCCCAACTAGCTGCTTTATTATTTTTATTTATGAAAGATTTCTGAGTACTCATAGAACAGCATACTACGAATTAACCTCTCTTAAGCGAAGTGAGACACTCTCATGTTCAATTTCTCGGAAATATGACGGGAAATACTCATGCTGTCTCATATTTCTCCTTCATCGATCGTGTTATATTGAGGGTGTTATGATTTCTTCGTTAACTCGCAGGACCCGGTATCTTCATGTGGATTTAGTATGCTAGAAATCACACTTTTGACTAATTGTAATGCGTCGAAATGCCCAGCATTGTTATTCCTATAATCCTTAATGGTCAACCTGATTCCTAAGTCATTTGGTGACCCTTACACGTCTCATTATCGCTATAAATGAGTAATATCACTAGTAGCAATCTAAACTATATTTAATGCACTGTTTACATGCATACTTTACGAAATTTAAATGTAAACTTAACGTTCTGTTATCTTCTCTGGTTCGGGACGTAACCTTTCTCCAAATAAACATTATTTCCCTCAAAACTTTTTTATAAGCTCTTTTCTAAAATGAAACCTGGCCACTAACAGATACAAACTTCAAAGAATATTACGTTTCAGTTTCATTAAAATTTAAATAAATATTCAATGAAATTGCATATTTTGTTCTATAGTTTTGGAAGGTACTGCAGATTTGTCCAAGAGTAGCTTAATTGTTTGAAAGCACAGTCATACTTTACTTATTTTACACGAATGCCATTGATGAGGTTTCTCGTTTTTGGGATGCCTCGGTTAGTTTTAGATAGGGGAGAAGAGTTTTTAAACAAGTGTTATCAGCTGGTAGTTGTGAAAGTGAAAAATTCGGAATTGAATGACGTTATAAGTGCTTTCTAGAAAGTGTAGTGTAGGCCGTTATTCCTTATTAATATCACTGATCTAAGCGAATGAACTAAAAGAAAGTTGCACTTTCTTATGATGAGAGAAAATGAGCTTCAATTGCAAAAAAAGTTTAATGGAATTTTTTTCGTCAAAAGTGTTTGAAATATTTTTGGCAATTAAAAGAAAATTTGCACTTTCTTGTGATGACAGAAAATTAGTTTCAATTGCAAAAGTTTATGGAAGTCCCTGTGTCAAAAGTGATTGAAATATTTTTTGCAATTATGCTCATAGATGGCATATGCTTTTCAATTTTTAAAAGTGATATGTTCCATAAAAAGAAGAGGATAACCAAAGGTTTAGCTATGAAATGGAAAGATATTTTCAAGATTCAGTAGAAGGAGTGAATCGGAGAGTAAACAACGATAAATTTCTAAAATTTCCGAGCAATGTAGATAAATTGAAACTAAGAAATTAAAGTAATAGTACTCTCAATTACAAACAATTCCCTTTAAAAGTAAAATAAGGTTTTAATAACTAGATTACTTACTTTTGAGATTAAACTTGGATTTGGCATTCAAGTCAGACTACATTTTGGGCATGAGAGCAATCTTTTAGAACATTGTAGTGTATAGAAGCCAAAATAATATTCCCTTATGACACTTTAGTGAACACAGGAGGAGAGCACTAAAGTAATATTGTTTCGAAGGGAGTTGTTTTAAAGTTAACATGATTTAACTGTATGAAATATTCAGAGGTGAAATAAATTATAAATTGGAGAGATTTTATACGTAAAAGACGGAGACTGGTTTAGTTTAGTTTGAAAATTAAGATAAATAGTTTTAGGTCGGATTTGTGCACAATATCCATTATTTCCATAGTTGCACTAGTTTGAATGTATTTTAGATATACGAGTATTTAAATTAATATAGGAATGGGCAAGAAGTACAATTTTTTTAAATTATTAGAGCGAAGAAGTCGTATAATTTAATTATTTATATAGTAATAATACATAAGTAGACTGTCATACTATTATGTAAGATATAGCATTTAAAAATGATGAGTCTTTATCGGTGATAGTGCTCTAAATGTAAAAATATTTGCCATAAGACGAAGTTGTTCGCTAAACTAAATAAATTTGCAAGATGGAAATTGTATGTTGATGTTAAACTTTATTATATTAACTAAAAACCTTTTGAGGAGGGTCTTCCTAGCCTATGTTTATCGCAAACTTAATTACGAGAAAAACGGTGCAACCGTTATAAGTTCTTCTAGACATTAATCTTTATGTGATAACACTCATTCATACAGACCATTCTTCCTGCCTCTCATAAATTTGTGTATTTTGAAATTATGTCTTTTAAGTAGATGTTAAATGAGCTTGGATCTATTTGAAACTCATTGAACACCATATTGATAAACCATATAATAGTTATCTTGAGAAATCCTTTGCGAAGTTGGCTTTTCTACATCCACTGATAAAATATCACCCTTAACCATATTCTGCACACCGGAACTCTAAATATACTGCGGAAATAGCCTATTTATTTTATAAAATTTCTTTACTTCGACTTTAGAAACTTTCTGGCTAATGGCAATAAGTTTGGGCTAGTTTTATTTTAAATTTAAAGAATCCAGCCATTTCGATTGCCAGGGCTCGCTGATAAATACCGATCAATCACTGGAGATAAGTTTTAAGATGTTCTAACATTCTGTCACTCGAAAACACTCAGAAAGTTTTAAAATATCGGAGAGCTTTAATAAGTTTATTATCTATCTGAAAACAAATGAGCATTTGACCACCGCCTTTTAGAATCGTTTCACACGCATAGAACTTTCGATAAGCCGAGTGGATACGGCACTGGATTTCAAGCGTCAAGGCGCAGGTTCAATCATATGGAGCGTGGAGGCAAAACTTTTAGCGGCTTCTCGAGTTGGTCGCACAGTAGCGGATACGCTGAAGCTTATCTCTGCGGGGTAAGTAGCTCCTCATGCATCATCACACAGATAGATAATTGCAGCCACACTATTATTTCCTTCCCGTATTTACGAGTACCTCATAACATACCCACTTTCCTGTATTTCCTAAACTTGCCGGCGGAGTACTTGTATCCTTCATTAGGGCAAACAAATCCACCCCTTCCCCGAATTGGAGCACTAGTGGCTCCTCTGGATGTACTCATAAGCACATACTGCTGACGCTCAACAAAGAAGGGTTCTATGATCTGATTTGATATAAACCCACAGTACTGGTGCCTATTACCCTACTAAAGATTAACATTCTGCTCTTTATGTTCATTTTATTTTCCGTTTGATGGCTGGCATGCAGGATACAAGAAAAATATTGTACATCATACTTCTTATCATTCATAAATAAATAATTTTCTTCAATGCTAATTTAACTTCCTATTCCTTAATATAACTTAATATCACTCAAAACAAAAGGCACCGGTGCCTATCAAATACCATGCAGATCAATTAACCAAACAACTGTAGAAAATTAAATTAATATAAAAATTGAATAAGATAAGTACAGAAATGTATCTATTTAAGTTTGGAATTAAACCCATATGGTGTATCAATTTATGGTGTGAGAAGTAATTTCGGATCAATTTTCACTAAAGAGTTTGAAAAACATGTGTTTGGATGTGAAGAAATCAAATCTACTATTATTTTTGGAAAATATAGATAAACTGTTCCTTAGAAGCCATCTTAATTAACGAGAAAAGGCCAGCAATTAACATCCATGCTACTTGCTAGAATCGAACATTAAAGTTGTTTTAAAATTCCGCTAACACAGGGGTGGCCCGTTCCCTTTACGTAACGTTCAAGCGAGTAGGAATAAATATCTCCTAAAATCCGTTTTCTTTTCATTCTCATTTATTTCTGACTCTATCATCCTTCACCCTTAAAGGCTGAAAGACACTCTAAAGATGATCACATTGATCGAGAGCTAAGTAATTATAGTCGAATTTAGTTTTTACCAAACACATTTCATTTAGAAAAAAGATGAACGTAGGAGAAGTTGTCTACCATCTACAAGATAAACTAAAATAGATAATAAGAAAAATGGAAAGTTTCCAAAGAAAATTAATAAAGGCGAAATATACTATGGTCTTTAACAAAATCTGCTTACAAGAAGGTCTGCTACACATTTACCCTAATATATATATATATATATATATATATATATATATATATATATATATAGAGAGAGAGAGAGAGAGAGAGAGAGAGAGAGCATGTCTCTAAGGAACGCGAGAGAATGAATAAATTCCACAAATTATACCGCAAAGAAACAGAAAAGCACCTGAGTATATTTTCTTTGGGAAAACTTTGTGGGTTTAGTTACGAAACCATTCGTGTTGGGGGTGAAGTTCAAACAAAAAATACTGAGACACCGAACGCTGCTATGATATCAATTAAAGCAACATCTTATCCCAGTCAATTTGTTTCGATCTTCAGCCTCGCACGAAATCTTTCACAATTAGGATTAAACATTTTCACAAAGAAAATTTATACAGTTTGTCTATTTTACTTTGCGTTATAAGTTATGAATCATACAACATACTTTTAAAAATTAAAATTTACGTACATTTATTTAACGTAAGGGAAGCTTAAAGGAATATATTCGATGTAATGATAAAAAAAGTAAAACAATAATATTTGACAACACAAAAGTTTACAACACATTCATATAAACATGGTTTAGTACTTGCTTGCATTACCCATGTTGTCAATTTTAGCTTGCAGCTGTTTTAAGTAGCCTGCTTTGGTATTTCTATAGATACAGGGACTGATTTTATTCAATTATTCCAAACATATTATCTTCAAATCTATTAAGTTATGCACATCTCAATTAATTCCATAGATTTTCGATGGCTTACAGGCAGGAGAGTGACTTGGCCATTCAAAGACATTTATTCTACATATATGTGGAAAATTCCTAGTATAATTTGCTGCATGCTTTGGATCTTTGTCTTGTTCAAATGCCAACCATAGTTTCAAATTCAGGAAGCCAACGCATGATAACTAAATTCTTTCTAAAGTTCCCCTGTAGATTTCGCAGTTATTTCTTCCTTCGACTACATCCATTCTTCCAACCCTTCAGGGGAAAAACAACAACAACTCCATACCATGATTGCTCAATCCTCGACTTCGACTGGAGGGGTCGTAGTTTTTGGTTAAGTAAGCTTCACACTTTTTTCTCCCAAACCTGCTGATTCAAGTTCGACTGGAAATTTCTATTTTTGTTTCATCTGTCCAAGGATTTGTTCCCAGAACCTTTTCGGTAAAATGAATATTCATTTGAAAAAGCTGAAAGAGCTTTACAGTGTTTACTTAAGGAATGGGGTCATTATTGGAGCACGAGAAAAAGATATCAAAAGGACGCAGCGTTCTACTTATTGTATCCTTTCTAACTTCAACTCCACTTGTTTCCAGAACTTCTCTCGGTTAGCACATACTATTTTAGCATGTTTTGGAACCGCACGTTTCGTTATTATCCGAGAGCGACCTGATTTATTAAAAGGACACACTAGGCTGTCAGGTGCGTATTAGGGTGCCAACTTAATTTAGAGGTACTTTAAGCTCTAGATCAGTGTTTCCCAACCTTTTTTAGACTAATGCCCCCTTGGACACTAAATCTTCTGATATCGCCCGCTCTGCTAACAGAATTTCATATATATATATATATATATATATATATATATATATATATATATATATATATGATAAATAACACCCACAAGGAAAGAGAAAAACTATTCCGAGCAATTTTTGTATTTATTCTAAAAGACCTCTTCATGGAATAGCGTAGGTCAGGACAAGTAAAACTAAAATATAGACACTAAAACATTACCTTACATGGTCGGATCATGTAAGGTAACGTTTCAGGGTCTATATTTTAGTTTTACTTTTTGTTTGTATCCAATTCTCTATTTTTACATTTCCGTTGTCTACTTTTGTAATATTACGTTTACTTTGTTTGTCCATAATTGACAGTATCTCTCTACAAATATTTTCTGCTGTTCTTTACCTCATTATTTTGCTTTGTTCATTAACGTAACGTTCATTTTATATTTTTTACCGTCGTTTTTGTGATTTTCTCTGATCAGTGGTTTTTAACTTTGAACTTGTGCTGTTATTTATGTTTTTAGGCTCAGATTACTCATTTGAAATTAGATTTTAGCTCCTGAAGATGGGTTTTGTAATAACCCGAAACGTTGGTAGTAAAGATGTTACCCGCCTTCTTCGCTTTGTCCTTCTTACTGAATATAAGACTCAAGCTTTGTAGAAAAAATCTAGGTGAATATATATATATATATATATATATACAAATTGGGCAGGTTTGTAAATGTATAATGTCATCAAACAAAAGTCATAAATTATTTAACACATTTTTTAAGTTAATTATCCTCGATTTTACATTATATTTTGCAAGGAAAACTTTGCCCTAATTACATTTAGTTAAAAACCATCTTTCATTTTCGTCATGAACACAGAGCCTAACTTTTCCTCTCTTTTTTCCAAACTTTCTAATATAGATAATTTTTCCCTTCCCTAAGATACATATTGGAAAATATTAATGTGCAAACAATCTTCTATGAGTGACAGCATTTTACTTATTAGTAATCGTAACTGAGGAAGACGTTTTTCCTCTGCTTGTATACGCTGTCATTAATTTTGAGACTGTGCTCTCGATACACCAACCAGTTCACCGTTTTAGTAATGGTAGCACCCGCCATCCGAGCTCCGACAATCAGACCTCTTTGGAAACCAGATAAATCGCTCATTTTTATAAATTTTAATAAACTTATTTAAAGAATATCTGCAAAAAATCAACAATATTAGCACAAGATGATGTACTTTTATAATCAATCAACAAACATAAACATAGGCAAGGCTTAAATACTTTAATCAATCTTGCAAACTATAGTATTATAATACTAGGTGTTTCCATTATTTTGTCTACCCCCTATATATATATATATATATATATATATATATATATATATACATATTATGAACTGTTAAGCTTCTTCCAAATCGTAGTTTCAATAAGAACGTGAAAACCAAGCACTCTATTGATAAAAGCATGTTCATTTGTCTGCGGTTGAACGTTTCGAGGTCCTAGCCTCATCATAGACACTAAGAAACTAAGATAGTAAATGGTTACAGTTTCTAGTTTTCATAAAATACTAATATTGAATAGTGCAATTTAGGGTAAGCTGCTTAATACAAGAATAAAAATGTCAATAATTCATGATACAATATAAAGATTGGATGCAGTTTGATTTATATTTAAATTAGGTTTAAGTTTTAGGGTATAAAGTGATTCTAATATTCGTAGTTTGTTGGGATTGGAGCTATGACTAAGTATTTTAAAGTTATCCAGATTAATTTCAGACTTGCATACTTTGATGTGATCTCGTATGGGCGAGGGGTCTGGTCTGTTTAGAATCAGCCCCGTGTGGGTTGACCTTCCCCGATGCTGCTCGATGCGACAATGGATTGACCTAATGGTCGAACCAATATAAGATGAATCGCAAGATTTACAACTATATTTCTATATTACAAAGGAGTGGCAAGGGAATTGAATTCGGTCCTTGTAGCTGAAATAGCTCGAGATATGGATAGAATTTATTTATTCGTCTTAATTTTATATATATATATATATATATATAAATATATATATATATATATATATATATATATATATATATATATATATATATATATATATATATATATATACTATGGGAGAGGCGGGCGGGTCCGTACGGTGGTATGATTCGGACAGCTCCATTCACTCAATAATAAATATGAATCCAGCTTTGATTCTTGTTTTTGAAAAGTGTAAATCATCATATCAGTTGGTATTCAGACTTTAACGAATGTGTTGTAGCCAAATTTTCTGCAGGTGAGAATTTCAATTTTTCAACATTTACAATGTATCCGTTGGTGGATCTTGTGTAAGGTGTAGCCCTCCATTTTTATCATATTTAATGAATTTTTTTTCTTATTCTTTAGTTATCAATCGAGCAATTCATATGAAATATATCATATGCAGCATATACTTTAGAAATGAGTTATTGCTAATTTTCATGAAAAATGTGGAAGAGGGAGGATTCGTCCAGTTGTGTCCGGATCCTCCTGATACTAATAAAATTAAAAAATGTATGCTTTGCCTTAAATATAGATAAAAGTAAATGGTATTGATATGAGTGTCTATATTTATACTAGCCCATGCACTGATAAATAAGTGTTCCGAATTGTAATATATAATTTTTTCTTCAGATAAATAAGAATTCTCTGTTGAATTTGAAAAGTCGTGAGCCAATTTGTTGAAAAATCACCTTGGAAAGATGATTTTGTCTTGATTGAGTTGGAGCAAAGAAGAAATAAGGTAAACTGCAAAGTAATGAAGATAATAACGGTGATTTCAATGTAGCATATCTACGACTATCTCAAATCGGAAGCACAGGAAACACATTCAGATTTTCTAATATTCGGGACGAGTCTGTGGTAAATAAGGAACACATTTTGAGAGTACTTTCTACTCCTCATACTCAGAAAACTAGAAGAGCTTCTGGTTTATATAAAGTTGGCATTTCATTTCAAAATTATACTATGAGATAGGCCTAATGGTTTCTATTCTGAAATTGCAACATGAATGTGGAAAAAGATTCTTTCCTTTTTTTTTTTTACTTAATATGAATGCGAAAAAATATATATTTTCCTATTTTTTTATGGCAATAAACATTTCTGCCTAACTTCCAGTTATTATTTCCTTCTAAGTAAAACATTAGGCTTCTAAAATTAGAATGTTACAAATCGACGGACCCTCCCATCTAAATGTACGGGACCACCCGCCTCCTCGGGAGCTTCCGTACAATATTTTAATAATTTTGTGGAAATCATCATTCTCTTATTTATTGGTGCAAGTCTACATCATTATTGCATAAGTTATAAAAAGGGTGATAGAATATACGAATTAGAAAATAAGTTATAGAATTTTATTTATAGTATTATTGCAATTATATTTTTGAAAATCGTACTGACCCTTCCGGTTCTTCCATATATATATATATATATATATATATATATAAATATATATGTTCGATTTGTGTCCCCTTTTGGTCTTGTAACTATGGATATAGCTCCAATGACCCACTTGGTCGGCATATAAGACACAAAGTTAAGGTGATCAGGCAGCCGGTGCAACGGAATCCTCCTTGGTGAGAAAGGACTGCCTGGTAGTTCCGTATACGGTGCAATCTGACGTTAAAGAATGATTTTTTCAAGGGGTTTGATCGTGGAAAAAGGGTGGTGACCCTAAGTGATTTTGACATTTCAAAGTGTTTTGCTTGTCCTTTTTCGAAACCCGGTACGGTGCAGTGGCGGAGAGCAAAAGGAGCTATATGAGTTTTGATGCATTCAAAAGGAGAATAAGTGAATAGGCAGAAATATTTAGTTGCTAAGATCTTAGGGAAAAGTAAAGATAAATGATTTGCTACAAACAGATATAAAAAAGGAAAAGGGTGATGATCAAAGTAACGAAATTAATGGCTCCTAGTCATGTAGTAGAGACTGGAATAAAACCGACCCCTATTAAATATTCCCTAATACATAAACATGAACTCAAATATATAAAGGTTCATCTTTTCCACATAAAGTTGGTAGAGAATAAAATGTACATTTGATTTGAATGTAACTATCTAAAGAAACGTTCATCGAAGAAAAGGAGGGAGGTTATATACATGATTGAGGGAAAAGTTTTGTCTAGTGGATTAGCATCGATAATCTTTTCAATAATCATGAGGTCAATAGCTACAAAAAGTTTGTAGATTTATTTAATATATAAAATTATATTTATTGTATGCAATGCACTGTATAGTCAGTGGCCTTTACTTCCTTATTATATCCGGTTCGAGATAGAAAAAAGTTCTTCTATGGGAAAGAAAATCTTACTGTTCTAGAGGCCTGGATTGCTACTCAAACCCGAACATTCTTTACAGGTGGCAGGCATATTCTTAGTAATATTATACTAGAATTCTCTAGAGAAAATTCATCTAAGAAAGTCGTAGATGTAGAATGTACACCTATGCTACAATTGACATATGTAAGTATGATTGTGAGACTTTCCCCTCTTTATACTACTCGGTTTGGATAACTTCTGCAAATTTTCCCTTTCCCATAGTCTTCATGCTCTGCCCCAATTTCCCCTCACAAACAAATTTTCAGGTACAAATGTATTCATTGGTTTTGGCTTTTCCTTTTATTTTTTAAGCGTGAGGATAAAGAGGAGCGAAGGAATAAGAAAAATAATGAATAGGAATAAATAAATAGCTATCAAAAGAGGCTATAATAGCAGAGACTCTTTTTCTCAAGATGTAAAATATGTAGCCCCCAAACTATTTATCAACAAAAATTTAATTAAAGATTAATTGCGTTTATTTAATTGATAACAGTCAGATTTACCAAATAATTAAAGATATATGCGAAAATATCGCCTAAATTTAGCTTTAATCCTTTATCGGGCAAGTATCCAGACCTGGTTACTTAAAGTTCAGCATCGGTAGAGGCGCCGCAGTCATTCAATTGAGGCGATCACGTTATATAGTTTCTAGCCAATAGCAGAACGCTGCTCGTTTCACTGCCAGAGGTTTACTTTGATTTTATAAAAAGTCCCTCCCCACTTCATGAAGGCAGGTATGAGGCAGCTAATATGGATGCATGCCACTTGGCAACATAGTAGCATTAATTGTAATTTTACCACTGATCAAGAACGAAAGGATGTATTTAATGTGAATCGGTTTTTTATGGTACTTTTTTAAATAATGACCAAAGCTTGAACCAAAGTAACATTTGCTAAGATAATTTCATAAATTATATTATTTTAAAGGTATGATAAAGGTAGGATCATTCTGCTAAATTCAGGATGATTTAAGATTCTTTACACTGAGGCAACCTTTATGGGCAGATTATCTTGAAATTGACACTTAGCGCTTTTGCTGCGTTGCGACAATTTCACAAATTGAAACTTGACTTCGCTCTTTTATGGATTTTGTAAAACCGTCAAGTGATATCCTTGGATTATACATTTTAGTACTATTTTTGTTGATAAAAATTTGCTTTTCTTGTTTACATTTAATGTGCAATGGAATTTTAAATGTGCAGTTAAAAAACGTGTTGCTAATAATAATCGCAACTATGATGAAGTAGCACAAGCTATTTCCAAAAGGAGCCGGATAATTATGACCATAAAATTCAAGAGAAGTAATTGACTCAAGGATGACCTATTTATTTTAATAGGTAGAAAGATGTAAGTACAATAAAGTCAAGTCATTTTGAAAAATCTGTAGACAACAAATTACACGAAGTGTAACAGTTTTAGGTAAATACAATAAAACAGGAAAATATTGAAAAATATAACAGAATAGGCAAAACTATAAATTTAATAACTACATGCAACCCTTAAAATCTATTGTGTCTAGCATGAACATCCAAAATCTTGTATCTGGAGAAAAAAAATTGAAGAATTGAATAAAGAAGGAATATAGAATAAAGAAAGGGGAAAAGTCAATCTTAATGAGCTTGAAAGCAATAGAACAAGTTTTGAACGAGACATCTTTTGGTATGCGGCATCTTAAGATAAGTCTGGTTACAATAACCGTTTTTCTCATCTTTAAAAATCAATGATATGTTTGATATCGCTATCAAAAAAATCAGCTGATGCTGCAATAAATCCTATCCAATGTAAATAACATTAAAACGAGAATATATTAAGGCAAATACAACTTTAATTACAAACAAGCAAAAGTCTGTTGCTCGGGCCAATACAAAATCTTGGCAACCATTAAAGGGATGTGCTGTTTCAATGTAGTACTGTCTGTCTACCAGATCAAAACCTAAATCTGCCTCAGTTAAAGAAGGACTCTACTTCCACACCGGTATATATTGCCTGATTAATTTCGTTTGAATTCTTTTTTTTAAACTAGTCACTATGAATTAATTACCACTTAAACAACCAACTAGCTGCAGTTTTTGAAGGTTGTTGTTTTTCGACCAACCAACTACATAGATCATAGAACCACCTAACACTAAATCACATCTTTCCAGTTAGTATAATTTTGTAGTTCGTTATTCAGTTCACAGCTTTCTCCCAATCAGGTAACAAATTTTAGTGTATTTATTGAGGTTTTCCTTTTCTTCTAATTGTAACTTTATTAATTTTGTTCGAATTTATTTATTTTTTATCTTAATATACAAATTTTTATCCTTTTATTTGGCGTCTTAATATAAAAAACATTTTAAACTTTGTCCAAATTAATATTTTCCCCCAATTTTTATATGCAAGCAACTAACCAAAAAGTTATTAAAAATAATTTGAGATTAAAACCTATTCAATAAGATAATTATAGCAAATTTCAAATAAAGAATAAAAAAAGCTTGAAAATTGTAAAGCCTTATTTGCAGCAACTCGGATACCTGAGGCGAGGTTCTTCATTCTATTGCAAAAACTTTATTTTTTTTATCATAACTCAAAATATTCAAAAAAGGTTAAATAAAAAAGTGTGTGAGACATGTTCGATATCATAGTAAGTGTATTTTTTTAGGGAATTATTATTTCTGGTAGTACCCGCTGAAAGGCTAAATCCCGGTAATATCTTGAGAAAAAAGAAAAACTTAGTTGCAAAGAGTTTCGCCTTTATTTATCAAGGTTTCATCTAGAAGTTGAGGGATTCCTAAAATGACAAGGCGATTATAGGATTCGAAAACCCAATAAATAGCAACTCTCTTTTCTGGCAAAAAGAACAATGGTTATATCTAACGAATTTAGCTTTTCTATCAAAAAGGATGCTTTTAGAATTTTTTCAATGGTATAATTTTGGAAATAAAGTTTTTTTATTGAATTTAGAGAAAAATACCAACTCTCAGATATTTGTCTTTAGTTTCAAATTTCTACATAGTTTTCGAATAAGTATTAAGAAAAATAAAAGGGTATTAGCTATGCCGATATTTCTATTGTATATTTGCCTTTCCCATGAGTTATACAAGAGTAACAAAAAACTTTTTTCAATACTAAAGAAAATTTAAATCTGAAGCGAAAAATATTCGAATTCTTCTATTTGTTTTGTAACATTTAAATATTTTGATCAAATCCAGAGTAGTCTACAGAATAATTTCCTATATGTGGTATATATGTATAATTCTTCCGAAATTGCCCGAATTTTCTATCCTCCTTTATAAAAGTTCCTAAAGGTAATTTTTTTCATTAAGGATATGCCAAAAAGTTTTTAAAGTTCTTTCAAAACGACAAAAATAGGTATTTGGACCCCGAACTTTTCAAACTCACTAAGGTTTTTCTGTCAAAGAAGAAGTTTTTATAGCTGAGGTACTTCGCGTCGGATAGATACATTATCCATTTATTTACTTTTACTAAGCTTTTTGAAATTACAGTGTCCTTTTTACCCCTCTAGCTTTTTACTGGGATTCAGCTATGGCGAACTTTGTTGAAAAATACTATTATATATATCTTTAAAGGCAATTCAAAAGAATATAAAAAGTTGGACATTATAATGGAAACTCCTGCTAATTTCACTTGTTTTATTAACGAATTAAAGTTTTCCCCAAATTTTTGAAAGACTGAAAAAAATAAAGCTAATATGTTAAAAATTGTTATATGATATATTATAAGCTTTAAGCCTCAGCCCAGGTGTCTTCATAATTTAATACTACCTTATAATAATTATACGACCGACCTTTTATTACTTATAAGGAGGGTCGGTTTTATGACGTCGAATGCTCTTTTATGAGAAGCACAAAAACAAATGCCTCGATAAAATTATCGTACAACGACTCAAAATCTTCAGCGATAGAAACTGTACCATGCTAAAACACAGGAAGCTGGGTACTAAGAAAGGGCTGATATTGCCAGAACTTTGCTTATGCAACTCAAAATCAAGCGTCATCAAAAAGCGTTGTATATACCATAAAAATTATATATTGAACAAATAGAAGAATAAAATTTACTTGGACGAAAGTTCTTTCACATTATTTCGATGTTCCGTTCAGGTTTAGATCAGGGTGAAGCCTGAAGAAGCTTACAATCTGGATTGACCCTGTTCATAGATAACAATTAGGTTAATCAGTGCTGATTTTGGTGGAAATATCATGTGATTACTTCGGGCCAGTAGTATCATTGTATGCTAGGGTTAACTATAAATAAATCTCTTAATTTTGGTTGACTAATTGCATCTCATGGTGAAAACGCTCTTTTCTACTACCGGTGGCGTCTATCATTACGATAATGCACATATTCACACAATTAACTTCTATAAAACTTATAAAATTCTATTTAAAGAGAAATTTAGCAGTTTGTAGTAATTTACATTAGGATATTGTTACAATGGAGACCTATGGAACTCGTAAGGAGGTATGTTTTTATACGTTTTACCCTCTTTTATCATGAAAGTTAAAGACTCAGGACCTACTTAGATTTTAACGTAGAATCCGAACTACTGGTAAATAAAGCATCGGGAAGACATCGCAATATATATTCAATTGGATTTCCTTGCAGGGAGTAACCAGACCCAATATGGACAAGGCGTTGTTTCCACTCGTTATTCCTTGCCTCCCAACATGTAAAGTATTATATGGATACTCTGTAAATTTTCAATCCTATCCAACAGTATTAACTAATCTGTCCTTATGGACCCTTTCCAGCACTACTTACCTCTTTCTTAATGCCGCTATAAATTTCTTCTATCATACATTGTTGATGCCATGGAATCAACCCGTATATAAATAAAGGAAAGATGATTTTATTAATGTAATTAATCGTAAGACCTTAAGTAGGGCTTTTCATTAGTTCGGATTTACTTAATTTTCATATATAAATGCCAACCATGTACATATCTCTGCAAGCTAACCACAGTTACATTAACAATACTAAACTTTAAATTGTACATTCACCTCAGTCCAATAATTTCAATTTCAGTCATTTCTACAAACTGCTTTCTCATCAGGCCTAATCTTTGTGAAAACGATCCCTTCTAAAATGTAGTAGTTATTCACGTGAACTCTTATTAATGAATAACACGGGATCTTCAGAAATTCCTATACTTAAAGAAGGTCTTCATATCCTCTAGAACACGACACAATTTGGGGATAATTCTCTCTTATTCCGAGATGGGATTAGGTGCGAATTTTGAGAGCTTTTTCTAGTGCATATTCTTTCCTGGTATTATGTAATAAAACTTTATGGTTTTGCAATTGAAGAATAGCATTGTTTGTTATCGAGGTATGGCCAAGTGTACGTGAATATGCACACACAGGCTATAAGGTAGGCCAAGCAAGGCGACAACTGTTATTGTTCTAAGAGTGCAATTTGAATAGATAGAGGCAGCTGCGTGACCAAGAAATATAACAAACATAATGACAAAAATAGATTTTTAATACAAACTAAATTAAAGGCACAGCAATAAATATGGATATATATATGGGTACATAAATAAGACGGACTTATGCTCCGAATACTAATTTGATAACTTGGGTTATTGAATGGTTATAACGTAAGATTTAGGGTAAAGAGTGATTTTGTTCCTTTGAACCTCGAGAGTAAGGTGAAGCAGACTTGGGGGAGGTCTTGGCGACCTTGATTACTCACAGGTATTAGCCACAAATCTGCAGCGCGTTGGGCTACTTTCTCGAAATTGTGTTTTGGAAGATGCGGGCCTCTTGTCCTTAGGAGGCCACCGAACAAACTTTGAAGGGGGGGGATGACTTCTCCCCACTCGGCTTGAGCGAGCTAACGGGCCTCTTGTCCTTAAGAGGTCACCAGAAGAAATTCGGAGGACGGCTTTTCCAGTCCTTGATCCGAAGGTGGATGAGAAAGGCTGCCATTGCCTCACGAGTCTCTTCTCCCTGACCCGAAGATACGGGCATGATGTTCAGCTCTTTCGTGGCTTGCGACCGTCACTCACACTTCTTAGAAGCGAGGTTCGTTGAATTGCACTCGTTTCGGGGAAGTCTCGTCTAACCAAATCTGTTTGTAATCCTGGAGCAGGTACATATATACCCGGAGTTCTCCAAAACAGGGAGAGAGATTGGCTCCTTCTGTAACCTTCGTTATCGGCCATGACAACCCAAGCGTCTCCTTACGGTGAGGTGTCAAAGGCAGGGATCAGCGGGCCAGACGGGCGACAAGCGGCGGGAGCCATAAATGCGGTTCACGGCGAATCCTACAAAGTAATCTGCCGATCCGAGTGGAGGGAAGAGGGACGATTGAGACGACCGGGAGGCAGCCCCAATTTCAGTGTCATGCCTCGGTGGGAATTTCGCGGCGAGTCCAAAAAAGGTGAGGTCGGAAGGGGGGGCGGGAGTAACGGCTCGCTCTCTCCCGAAGTAATATCTTTGGAAGTGGAGAAATAATATTATTCTAAGGGGATACCTCCACATTTGTTAATGCTGCCTCTTTGGTTCTTTTACTTATGTTGACGTTTTCCTTCACTACTCTTACTTCTTCAATCCTTTTCCAAAAATGTATTAATGCAATCGATGTTTATGTCGCATTCTTAACTTTATCAACAAAAAATACTTAGGTTCACTGCCATTCAGCAAGATATTTCGTCGATCAACGTTTAACTTTTTCTAAACAACAGGATCCAGTTTTGTTAGTAAAAAATTATCTACAATGCAGTCCCGAAATATCAGAAAGCCTGTATTTCTATCCCAATATCTTTGATAACTTTTGCCAGAGGACATTTTTTATAGTTTCCAAAATTAATATACGAAAACTAACATATGTATGCCTATAGGAGAAGTTTATGAATATATGGATGATCAAAACGAACTTATCAGCAGATAAGCAATTTACTATCGAAAAATATTAGGAGTCCAAATGGATTCGTAAGCTTGGATTGCTTGAAAACAGACCTGACCTAGTTTGTATATTTTTATTATTATTATCAAAGTCAATGAAGCCGACGCATTGTAAGGCAAAAGCCAAAATGGCATAACTTATATACATTACAAGGCCCAACGAGCGGCGCAACATCGATAAGGGGAGAAAAAACTAAAATAAAGAGAGAAAAAAATAATTCACTCAACTTTTAAATACGTCACAATTATCCGAATCAACGACATCATTAGGCAGAGTGTTCCACAGAGCGACGGTTTTAGGAAAGAAATATTGATAAAACTGCATCGTATTCACTCAAGTGACCGAAAAAGCTAGGTCATTATGCTTTTACAAGTAGAACTTATCACGAACCGGCCGTAAGGTAGTTAATATCAGAGAGTGAAGTGGATGACCAAGATCAGAAACAATTTAAAAAAAATAAGTCAAGACTTTAAGGTTCAACGGTACATCGGAGAGCAGAAAACAATGATGTCAGGCTGAGGCCGTTGTAAGGTCCTTGATCGATCAATAACAAAGCTATTGGATTTACTTGGATTAAGTTTCATATCCCAAACATCAGACTAGGATAAAATTCTTATGATATCCAGAGTAAGCAATTCAGAAACTCTTTGTCTGTACAAAGGGGAAGGAATTGCAGCATACAAAGTTATATCCTCAGTATAAGAAAACATATTCGACTCAATTCCAGAAAACATGTCTGATGTATAAATAATGAAGAGAAGTGGACCTAGGGCACTACCCTGAGTAAAACCATATTTACAAAAGTTGTAGCAGCTAAAACTACCAGAAACTGACACAAGCTCCTTCCTCTTAGTCAAAACTTGGCCAGTATGTCGAGGAAATGACCACCAATAACAAGGGACCTATTTTTAAATAAAAGACCCCTATCATTAACATGATCAAAGGCTGAGCTAAAATCAAGAGATAAAAGACGAGATAGATTAATGCCCAACATCAAGAGAAGTTTCAAGGTAATTGGAGATAAAAAGAAGAGAATCAAAAGTAATAAGAGCCTTCTAAAAACTAAACCGTTTTACCGGCATCCATTTATTATTCGGAAAATGAATCATGCCTTTGGCCACTAAACGCTCAAATATTTTAGACATTACCGGTGTAATGGAAATGGGTCTAAATTTCTCCAGTTGATTTAATTTTTAGAGAGCCTTTGGGGATCGAATAATATTTTCAGAATACTACCATTGAGGCAAAGAACTCAGACGAATAAGTAATCGAAAATTAACAGCCAATTTGGGCGACAACGATTAAGCAATTGTTTTGAAAAATGGAATAAAAACAAAAAGGATCACACCCGACAAATTAGTCAAGGCCATTCAAATACAAAAAGAAGTTTTGATGACAGAAAAGCAAAGAAGTGTTGTTTACTAGGACGACGAAAGCAAGATAAAGGTAAGTTCGTTACATCACTGCTTTGTTTTTTTATAAAAATTGAAGCATGTAGATCAGCTTTCTCCTTAGAGTTATAGCATATGGAGCTGTAAGCACACGACTAAGGAGGAAGGCTAGAATCAACCCCAAACAGCGATTGTTTGACTAAGAGCACACCACCAAGAGTTTAGCTGAGAGGATCATTATAGGCTCTTCAAAACTCACTATAAGTACGCTAAGTGTGTAATCTGAGCTTCAAGTAGTAGTTCAAAGATTCTTGGGAGCGCAAACGAGATCACTGACAAAATGCATCCTGCTTATTCCGCTGGGCCAATTGGCCCGAATAGTTTTACGTGGAATCCTTCTCTCACTTATAGAAAGAACAATTTCATTAAGGACAGTTACGGGACACTTGGATCTATATACATCGCTTCAACACATATTGTTAAAATCAGTATCAATGACAGGCCAGTTGGCACAGGATTTCAAATGGACCACCCGAGTAATGGACTCATCTGGTGGTAAAAATTTGGTTTGAATCTTAAAATTGAGTCCATGAAATTTCGAAAAGCTTGTAGTTATTCTCAAGAAAAAGATATTTAAATTTAAACATATTTGAGATAGGAATACAGGTGTTCTGTTTCGTTTAGATGTAACAATTGAGCTCTTTTATTAGACTACCCTATTTTGAAACACTAGTGGATCTAATTTACCATCCGACAGAATTTATCCCTTCCTTATTATTCTTAACTTTCACTTGCTCTTTCCTTTCTGTCTTGGTATATATCCTACTTCACCTTAATGAGCCTTTTCAGTTCACTTCTTCAAAGAATTTCCATTGGGTTGGGAACTTCACCTGCCATTTATGTATCTCCAAATTGATCAATATTCTTCTCCTCGTTCTCTATAAAAATCATAGTAGCAATCTGCATTTATTCTTATTCTTCTTTAATGTGATTGTCATTGAATTTTATGACTGTTCAGTAAACATCCAAAGAGCAAAGCGTAATGATCATTCTCGCTAACTGGCGGTACACATATTCTAACGCATGCGTGTAGGCACCCCTATACAAATACGCCATGCCACACATAGCTGATCATACTATGCCCTTCTTTCCTTGCTCTTTGTTTAGCCTGAGAGAGAGTTAGAGATAGATCAAGAGTGTGTTTGTGTGTGGTGTGAGTATGAACGTAAGAGGTGGGAGAAATAAGATGAGAACACGACAAAAATTATTGAGATTTGCATGAGAATAAATAGACGATTTGGTGATAATTTTTCGGAAACTCAATCATTTTAAGTTGAAAATTTTAAAATCAAAATATTTCCAAGATAACATTCAAAATACTGATATCAATTTAAAAGAAACGTAATATAATTTCAAATTTTATTAAAATTACCATTATTCCCTAATTTCTATTTAAATACAAGGATCTTCAATGATAATAATGTGCTGCTATACTATGTCATGCCTAAATAAATGTTAATAATTGAAAATTTTAGAGTCTTTCAGGGTTAAGTTAGTTTTATAAGACGTTGACCAGATGCTTCAATTTTCTTTTTCGTATCACATTCCATTCCGTTAAATGTCTCAGTCAGAGATCAGAGAGAGAGAGAGGAAGATACGCGCCGACTCCCCCTTAAATAGAAAGAGAGACAACAGACACCTAGGGTATCATTTTTGTCTGCGCTAATGAAGGTGCGAAATTATGAGACGCCGTGAGACGCCGCGATGACAGAAAGCTGCGACAAGTGTGAGAGCCCAGAATGTTCCATCTGAAGTGGGACAAAGCTCGCCTGGTCTGCTTAAGAACCTTTCCGCGCTCGCACTAAGAGGCAGAGTCTATTCTCGCCTGCCGATGCGTCTGACCTTAGAACGCTCGCTATCCTTCGGACGGATGGGGGAAAACCCCATTCAACCCCTATAAATTCTCCAACGCCAGAGTTGGAAGGCAGTATCCGCCGAGTATCCGCCGTCCTCCCTGCTCAGTCAGTATCCTCTGTCCGCCGACGTCGGTACCCTGCCATACGCGTCCCGTTGGACTCTGCACAATTCTCGCAGAATCCTTCGAGCTCCCGGTATTCTGGTTAATTCAGTTGGGTATACATCGACCGGCTAACCCCACTCCTCGAACTCACCGCGCTCAATCTCGATTCGTGTTATTTGAAAGCAAGATTTAAGATCACCCCTCCAATATTCATTATCCAGAGACTATTGTTTGAAATTTGGGCCGAGGCAAGGATTACTCCCTCGCACCAAATCTTCAAGCTAGCAACAACGCGCAACTGTCTCTGCCCCCACCCCCAAACACCCCCAGTGTAAGCCTTTTCATAGGCTTAGTTTACGCTCAAGGTCGCTTGAGTGTCCCTCAATCAATATTGTCCCTTTGTTTGTACGGTGACCGTCCTCACCACGTTTCTCCCCCCTTTTAGCTGCGGAGACCCGTGCAAATCTAGTATGTGTCTAGCTCATTCTAAAACTCCTTTTAATCTTGTAAAATAAAAATTGATTTGCATATTAGTAAAGATATTTTTGTACCTGTTTTTCTGTTATCCCGGAACTCCAAGATAGTCGACTATTGGCCAACTTACTTTCAGTTAATTTGCACTCTGCTTATATTCTGAACTTCCCACGCACTACTAAAGCAGAAAAGGTGAACTTCACTCTATTCTACGACATTTATATTAAACTTGTGTTAGGTATGTAGGGTTAACCTACGACATCTAAATTAATCTGGTCTAAGGTGTGCGGGGTTAACTTACGACAGTCTTGTCAGCACCCTACATTTCCAAATTGTTAGATGATTTGACAAAACTGATTTAACAAGTGTCGGTGCCATCCTTAAATAACGTTATTTGATTTTCCTAGTGTCTGTGGTACTTTGAGAAAAGAAGATCACATCTAAATGGCAAACGTATGTGAACGACAATCAAAGCGGTTATGCACATAGGGCACAATATCCATGTATCTTTAAAGTGTTCAACTACTGGAATAGCTCCTGGAAAATATAGTCATGGCCAAGTGTTTTGAAAAATATATATTTTTAATTTATTTTCATTTGTTTTGAAGTTTACATGATAAGAATAATTATTCTATTTATATTATTGCAGGTTTACAAAAATAATAAAAACAGGAGGAAAAGTCCCTTCAATGACCTGTGGCCTTTTGTGATAAGATGATAAATCGTTATTGCATTGATGGTTTCCCATGGTTCAAACCACTTACAAGTGCTTTTGAATGGCTAATTTAAGGTTCTGCCACTAGATGGTACCACTCAGCGCCAAATCCGATGGCAGATTTAAAATCTCCAGGGTGAAGAACTATATGTTCCATGGTCATATCGCTCATTTCATGGCTCTAAATGGGTACAATTGAACTTTACTCCTTAAGAAAAATAGCGACGCATAGACCTGGCACTTCGCCGCAGGTAAAAATAGTGCATTCATTTGCTGAATCCACCAAAGTCATGCTATGGTTCTGTTCCTGTATGAGATGAGTTTCAGTCCCTGGAACAATGCTATTCAATCAAAAGGGTAAAACTATAAAAAATATTGGTCAAATGATTTATGTTGCGTAATAATAATATATTTTCTTAATATTTTCGTAAACATAAATGTTGAATCTGTTTTAATTCTAAAATTGTTCTTTCCAAATCGTGCGGCCATTGTCCTTCTGCAGTAAAGTGGACTGAAATGTAGGAAGGTAGTTGCTAAGGGTATTGCATCAAGAAACCTCATCTTTAGGATGATTAAAGACTATGCACAGGCGCCCAAGAACTTGAAATGAATGACCAGATTGTATCCTGGTAAGGTCATAGCTCAAGCTTACTCACAAGTAGAAAGAAGCATATATGAACATTTTATGAAAAACAGCGAGACGAAGGACTTTCAATAAAGGTCTCATTTTGAGAAAGGCTGCTAAAAAGACTCATCTCAACAAGTAGAACTGTATCTCTAGGTTCTATATTTGTGGTAAATATAAAGAATAGACGGATGAAGACTGGAGCAAAGGGATATTGCCTGAAGAAGCTCCCTTCCTCTTGTTTAGAGCTTTTGGATGATCCATCGTTAGAATCAAAGAGGGAGAACGCTTTCCTAAGTTATATGTCCTGCTCACGTTAAAGCATCCCGAAATACTCCATATCTGAGGCAGCTTCTCACCTAAGGGAACTAGGGAATGAATTCAAAATGTTACCAAAACCTCCTTCATCAGCACCTTTTTCCAACAGTTTAGGACCATTTTTGTAATTATAACTGTATTTTTTTCAGCATGATGCTGCACCTTGTTTCAAAGCAAAAGGAATAAAAGATTCTTGGCTTAAAATAATATCGAACTGTTGTGACCTTTGGCCGGGAATTCGCTAGATTTAAAACTAATAGAGAATTTATTGGCTCATAATCAAACAGGCGTTTGGTAAACAGAAGCCATTCAATCGTGAGCAATTGCAGGTATATATTAAACAGAAATGGAACAATATCAGTCAAGAAATAATAAAAAATTGAGTCCCAGCATGTCAAAACGAATTGAAGCAGAAGAACAAGCTACATCATCGTGAATATTGACTGGCTCATCAATTAACTATATTTATTAATAAAATGGGTTGGGCTCTAATTGTTGTTTATATTTCACCTTAAAATTATGATGAGAAAATAGCAAAAGAAATTACAACATTTGAGTAGTTCTATTAATTTTATTATATAAAAATGTTAGTAGTCTCAAAGCTTTTTGCCATGATTAGTCCTCCATCTGCTAGTGTAAGAGATATTTCAATTTCTCTCCTATTACAATAAAAATCAATGCTCAATGCCTGCGAATACTTAATGAAAACCCCGCTTTTATGTCGTATTCCATCTACAGAACAAAAGTGCTAATTTTACGTATAAAAACCGTTCCTTTATAAATCACTCAACTATAATGACTAGCGGAATCAAATTTAATCCCGATGGCTATTATTATAGCTGTTCTCAATTCTGCGAATCTGGTTAAGGGTAGGCAATAAACAGAGATAACCAAACAGATTCACGATAAGAGAAAGAAAAAATCGAAATAAACAAAATTGTAAGAGAGACCATCATAAAGAGTATATTATAATGTAGAATCTAATAAAAAATTCATGAATCTCGTCCGGAAAGCTTTCGCCGGCTTGGTTCCGGAGGCCAGTAGGAAAATTCCATAAAGAGGTAGCGACGAAAGGCAAAATACAGGGGTTTAAATTTGCCTTCTCTTTTATTATTTGCAGTTGTTTCATCGAATGATACAAAAGGAGAGGCCGTTAACGCAGTGAGGCAGATGGGTTGTTCCTGTACACAATACAATTCGCCCACTAAGGTGGGTAAGGCGTAGCTCGAACAACTGGGCTGCAAATGCCATCTGGATGATCGTATTCCTTCACAGCTCTAATGCTCACACAAAATTTCTCAGCTATATATCTTCCACAGATTTTCAATTCCTCTCTCTCTTCGCCACTTTCTTTACAGTTTTATCTATAGCAAATTCCTGGAAGAGATCCAATCGCTGATTTTTTATTAGAATTAACAAAAATATATTTCCTTATAATAATGCAATGGTTCATTAGCCTGATACATAGGTACCTTCCTATTAATCCAGTGTATGCAAATTAATAGACCCCTGTAAACAAGCTCTCGTTAAAGTTTCATTGAACGAGCTCTTTCCTACGTTTCTTCAGCGTGCCTTAATATCTAGATTCTTACCGGCTTTCTTCTCTTTTCTACTAGTATTTTTTTAAGGTGTTTTCTTTTATCAGTTGCTATCCTCTTTCTCTTCCCAATGAGTATTATATTTATGCAATTATGATTACATAATCTAACATAGCAGATACCCTCTGCAATCCAACCAGGATCTGATCAATCAGGTTGAAGGAAATAGAAGCAGAGAGAAAAATAAAGGGGAGGAAATTAAACATAAATTTAAATCTACCTGTAAAATTGAATTTATTTGATCAGATAATGTATTGGAGGAACAATTTTTATATAAATAAATATATTTAGTATTTTTCCTCGAAGGTCGTAAGGCGCCCATCGATGCGTTTTCCTGCCGCCGTGCTGACGTGAATCTGCGCCTCATCCGGCCACAGCTTCGCCACACCTCCTTCTTCCTCTACCATCTACTTTCGATCTTTCTGTACCAACGTACATCATCTCCTTCAAACCTTTGTCTAAGCCTAATGACTTTATCAGCTACTTCATGTCGTGTAGGAAGAGAGAACTTTGAACCTCTATAAACAACACCTTTTAACGCCCGCAAATCGCAAGAGACCTGGACTATAGAGGTCACGAAGACCAGTTTTGCCTCATTAACCATTTGCCTGAGTGTAATGGTTTAACCACTTCCCTACTACCGTAACCGGGTTCATATGGTTGTAATGCTTTCGCAGGCAGCACATCTAACAGGCAGGACTCTGCTTTTTAAACTCTAACAAGCATGTAGGGCAAGAGACAAAGAGGGGTAACGTAGTCCATCACTTCCAAATGGAAATGACACGACTACTTCACCTTCATGCAATCATGGATAGGGATCGCTCTTATCTCTTTTGTGCAATCATTATATGGGACCACCACACATGCACATATTCTGGGTCAGGTTAAGGTGTAACTAAACTCCTCTTTCCTAACTATTGCCTGGACCGGTAGGACAGGGTTTAAATAAAATGCTCACAGCATGCAACCACTTCCTTCGACTCTAACCGGGTCTTTCAGCACATTCTAACAAAAAGCGTCGCCCACCTTAATTACGGTGTCGTTGCCAGGGCCTAGGGCACAGGCTGTAGGATCGATAATTCCTCCCGCATTGCCCTAAGCGTTCTGAGGGAGAATTGGTCCTTTGATCTTGAGGAGCAATTAACAACAATAAAAACATTTTCTTCGACGATTCAATTGAACCATATGAATATCAATCTGACAGGATTTCCCCTAGATTTCAAGAAACGCCTTATATTCCTCTATAGCTAAAGACTCTAGAGTGGATGATTTCTAGAAACCTCCCCTCGTAAATTCTCGCTAACTCTGATCTTGGAATCACAAAAACACAAACCAAAGATCACATTTACAGACTAAGTTAACGTTTTTTCATCTACCAGATTATTCATGCATAATTCCCTCTAAAAGATGACAGAGAAAGCGAAAACTGAAGAAACAAAACAATGAAATTAATTAGTTTAAATATAAATGTAAATGCCAATCATAATGGCTTAATTAAAAAAAATCTTTGCCCTAATTTCGTATCAAAATGAGCCATATATTTTAGTATGATTGAATGGAAGACATATATTCATTATATTCATTCTATTTTGCCTCTAACTCTATTTGCTTCCTACTTGTTGTATTTATACATTGTAATATCTTACTTTTATTTTGTATAGCATGTTAGTTAATCATGCTATACGGTTAATTATTAAATTAAAATAAGTCAGCTTATTATTTTATTTTAGTAGTATAGCATTATGTAACCTGGCTTATATTTCAATGAGAATTACCTTTATAAAACATAGAAATCTCTGTAAAAACAATTATCCAACAACCTTATAAACGGTAAAAAGCATCCCACAGGTGTTGTAAATGTAGTTCAAATGTCATCAGCGTGGAAAAGGTGTTGAATTTATTTTTCCTGTATTCAGCCACTTCTAAAATTTTTAGGTCCTAATGTATCATCGTAAACGAGAGCTCCTATCTCCGAAATCTTAAAATAACCAGCTTAGTTACATCCAGGTACTATGTAAAAGTTTACTAAATGGTCTTTCATATTTATAAAAATTTTAATATGAATAACAGTAACTGAATATATTTTATGAGAAAAAAAATTAATTATTTGTCCTTTAATTATTGTGTCTTTGCTGTATATAATATTGATAATTTAGTTGCATCAAAATATGTTTTACATATTGTGCATCTTCTCATTTTTCGCTTAACTCAGCCCAAAATCAAAATTCCTAATTTATCTGGCAAGAATCAATGAGGTACTTACAATAAATGACCAACTTCTGTTTCTTATGATCGTCAGCTTCAAAGGAAGATACTGAACAAGTGTATTCTGCAGTTAGTTCTGTAGTTGGGTTCAGGATGGCTAAAGCTCTATGCTTGGAGAGTGGGTCATCTGAAGCCTCATAATTGATATCCAAACGCCCTTTGAAAAAGATCAGGTCCTGGAAATGAAAGGACATTAAAGTTATTAGCCATTTCTTGATATTAATTACATTTATCTCATCTGATTCTTATAAGTTGGAATAAACAAATTAGAAATTTAGTCCTAAATGACTAAATTAGGCCGTGAAGAAATATTAAGTATAGCTCTGTCAAAGGAGGATCACTCATATTGAGCTGATAAATTTGGCAGGTCACCAAACGAGACTCGGATCAAAGTTAGAGCCTATGTAAATACATTTATATTCATGCCATATTCTGATTCATGTAGGCTCCGCTTCATGGATTTGGGCAATAATTAATAAAATATATTGAACGTAATTTATTCTGAACTGTAATTCCAATTTTAAGAGATTTTAAAGATGTGCATTGATCATTGAATTGATTGAAGTTGAAATGAAAGAAAAAGTATTATAAATAGAGAGAAAAAGAGAAAGACTAAGAGAGAAAAGTAAAGAAAGAGAGAAAAAGATAAGGAATTAGTAAGAGAAAAGGGGAGAGAGAAAGACAAAAGAGATAGAAAGAAAAAAGAAATAGAGAGAGAAGGAGAAATAGAAATAAAAGGAGAGAAATAGAGAGAGAATTTAACGTGACAGAGAGGAAATAGAGATAGATAAAGAGAAATAAAATGACAACTAGATACAGAAAGAGATAAAGAAAAAGCGAGAGAATGACAAAGATACAAAAGCAAAGCGAGAGAGAGAGAGAGAGAAATGAAACGAAAAGGTAGGAGAAAAGATTAAAAACTAATTTTCCTTTGTATATGTACATATAAAAGATGCATTTCGAAATTTTATTAGAATTTTTCATTAAAATTTACGAGTGTCAAAGGATAGATATCCAAAATTGAAAATAAATGCAAATTGCATCAACTTTTTAAATATATATTGCTTCTGTCATCCGTCGCGAATCAGTGGGAGGGAAGAAATAGGGCATGGAAAAAGATTGCTGAATTTGGAGGAATCGATAACTCCTTTCAGAAATTCATTGAGAAATTGGAAAGAATATTACGAAAAAGAGGTCGAGTAGATGTTAGGAAAGCCCATTCGTCTCTTGGCTATGACGGATTTCCCAGTGCCCGGCCCCCTTTTTCTATACAGGAGATGCTTCCTTGACTTATTTCGTATTTATTACACCAAATAGTGACCAGTTAGGAGCCTTCCTCACTAATGGCGGATGGGAACCGTTAGCTGGCCAGAGGTATGTAGATATAACTACAGATTAGCCTATACCTGAGAACAAAAAAAGAGGGTGTTTGTGTGCGTTGCTTGGAAGACAGGAAAGTTAATACACCGTTGTGTAGTTGGCTCTGTTTAATAATATATGTAAGATCCAGCTCGCCTGCGGTGCTAAGCCTCCACGTCTACTAACCGTTGGCCAGAGTTCTTCCTGTGATGACGATTGTGTCAGCTCTCGCTCGGTTTTGACATTGGTCTGCCACAAACATCCATGTTACCTGTTGACTATCTATTTTTCTCCAAACAAAATGAATGATTTTTTCTCTATTAACTATCTCGGTTCACGGATGTCAGAAATACATAATATTTAATCGGTCTTTCGCTATATTAGATTTTGAAAATGTACAGCATGATTCTAAATAGATTGTGCCTATCATAACCCTGGAAAGGTTGGAAAAGTTTAAAGTTGTAAAGTATATATATATATATATATATAGAGAGAGAGAAAGAGAGAGAGAGAGACAGAGAGACAGAGAGAGAGAGCGAGAGAGAGAGAGTTATAAATGCTAAACATGCTTGAGCTTCAAAGAACTCATTATGGAAAAAATTTAGTCAAGTGGAATATTTAAATGACATAATCACTGGCGAATCCAACTTTTCTGAAGACAGATTTAAGTCACAATAACACTCCTTTATGTACTATAAAATGATAAGAACACTTGCCTAAATTAGTCATGTCACATTTTTTAAAATCAACTAATAGGTTTGAACGAATGCAGCTAAGACTTGCTCTTATGCGTCACCAGGTTATAATATTTTTCCTAACAGATTAGGTTGAATAATTAATTAAACGGATAAAAAATACAAATGTTAATACGAATTTCTTTGTAATATCGATGCTGAAAATAAAATAAATATATAAAGTTAATTAAACTGGAAAAAGATCCATTGGGAGAAATTTGGCAAACCTGCTTTGCAACAAACACATTTCAAATTACTTGGATAGTAGTCCTCGAAATAACGCAATAACGTAAAAAAAAATCACTAAATTTAATTTCTTTGGTTGTTAAATGTCTAAGAGTTTATTTATTAATAAATATATCCTACATACTCCACCTCTCATTAAATAATATTTTTAAGGCATTAGCTACTGAACGAAATTCAGTGTAAACTGTGACATAACTAATTGGGCTTAATATTGTTCATATTTAGGTCTTAGTTGAGGCATAGGCAACCTTTATAATCTTTCAGGCGACAAAAGATATTTGTCATGTTAATTCGGGCCAAACTTCTTCACTTCAAAAATGTCATTTTATTCACATATTAATTGTAACTCGTATAACCCTAGGCCTATATCGAAAGTGCATAGCGAAATATTAAAATAAAAATTTAATAATTTTTTCAGGCATTTAGGAAATATATGGGTATATATTCTATAAGTAGCACATGAGAGTAATATTCTAAATACCAAATAAATAGAAAAGATTATATATTAATATATATATATATATATGTATATATATATATATATATATATATATATATATATATATATATATATATATATATATATAACAATTTGGGGGGGCTAATTTCTCAAGGTTTGTGGAATTTGAAGTTGTTGCAACTTCTCAAGTTGCATTCCAAGTGCATATCCGTAATCCTCGATCTTGTTTTTGATTTGGTGAATTTCATTCTTACAGACAACTGCTCCTACTTCTAGGTACTGCTAACGATTGAGGTATTTGGGGGGGCAAATGTTATTCGAAGAAAAAGCTCATTAACGAAGGAGAGGAGTAGAATTCTAGTAATGTAGCCTTTTTTAATTTTTGTTGAAAAATAGTATTGCTTTTAATATCGATTAATTTCATTTGTAGGCCTTTTGGAGCCATAAAAACACCGAAACAAAATGGATTTGAAAAGAGCGTAAAATCCGCGTCTTTGAACTTAAAATCTTTAAATCTGTTATTGAATTCTGAGTCAATGGTTGCTATCTCTTCAGTATAAAGAATGTATTATTCATTCGAATGAATTGCTAATATTGGAAAGTGGTATATGTTGCCATCTCATAGCCATAGCTGTCTTTCCCAAAGCTGGAGTTTACTTTGAAAAGATTTAATAGGTGAATAAAGGTCATGAACTAACTGATTTTCTATTTGCAGTTTTGATAGAGCTCGTTCAATAGCGACGTAATATCAAGGAAATACAAAATCACGATTCAAGTCCAAATGTTCAATTTCTAGAACATATTTACCTTTTTCATTTATGTGAGGCGATGCCCTCAAAGGACCACCGTAAGAAGAAGCACTCTAAGAATCACCGTGAGAGGAAGCCCCCTCGGAAATACCCCTCTATTCTTTCAAGATCACGTCCGCCAGCGTGAGAATTTTAGAAAGTTCGAGAAAGAATCAGTCCCTCGCTTAATCACCCATCCCAGCAGTGTTTGCTTCCAGACACCACACGCTCCCCTTCCTCCCTTACGGTAACACCGTGCGCAGCCACATTAACTCAACCCCATATCACCAGGCAAGTTTCACCTTCTGGACCGAATCATTATCATGAAATGTGAATGCATAGACTGGCGCCAAGAATCCTGTATTGACCACCAGGTCCCGAGGCGTCTATCTGGTCAGCCACCCGGGTATTTAACCCGAAGCTCACCATTTCTTGAGGAGATTAAAAGACCACCATTTACACCGTTCAGACTGCCGTCTATTTCCCGTGAACCCCTGTAACATGTCGTCGAGTCGTCTTACTTCGTCGAAGATCTCGCCAGCAGATACACCTTTGCTAAGCTTTGACCCCTGTTCAGGGAAAAGATATCGAGCCCCCTTCTTCCCAGAGAGTTTTGCGGCCCTCTCATCTTCACCACCCCCTTCAAGGTTCCTGTTATTTTGAGACTGAGACTCCCTGCCGATTACGTCTCTCTGGAGCAGTTAAAATCTCATTCTTCGTCACGAAATAATCTAACTCCATCTTCGAGTCCTCCCCATCAGGACTTCCCGAAGTATCTCCTTGAAGACCTGGGCCATTGTCTTTTAACCTCCCTCTAATTCGCATGCACTTAAAAGTAAAGCGATCTTGTATGGTCATCCCCAGATTACCTCGTTAATCTTCATATAATTCATTTAACTACCTTTATTAAGTGATTTGTTCACCTCTTTTGAATATATATAAATTGCCCCCTTTTATTATATATATTAAAATTATTTTTTGGGAGTAATGTTTTTTATATATCCTTTGAAATACAACTTGGCAAGCCATTAGTCAAAACCCGCTCAACCGTAAATCGCACTCTTTATTAATCGCCCCAGAACATATCTCAAGTGGCCTTTGGTCAGCTGTCTGCCCGTGTTTGTGTACGACTCGGTGCGCAGAGCTAGTCTAAACAGGCATACCTCGACAATTTCCATGAACATACAAATTTCTTCTTTATGATTAATTCTACGAATAAAAATTGCCAGCTAAGCAGTATCCGAGATACGTTGTTGCTTTCGTCGAGACCCAATGAAAATATCTGAAATTTGGAAGTTTGCATTGATTGCTAAACTTTTTTTAATATATTCGGAAATGTCTTCAATTAGTCTCGTAACAGTTCCTCGAGACAAACTGACAACATCAAACTTTTACTTTTTTCTTGGATATAAACCCTAACTACAGAGATTAAGCACTCTTTGACAAATTCACCATAAGAATAGCTTTTAGAATGCTTGGCAATATTTTCAAACACAATATGACTTGCAAGCACAATATCATTAGACGTTTTCTGTCTTTTTGAAATAAATATCCTCCTTTTTAGTCTGCTGCATCAATTTTTATATTATTTTCTCTCGCACTTCTTTCGTAAGTTTCTAATTTTCAGAATGCTTAGTATTTTAATGGCACTTGACGTTATATTCTTTAGGAACAGCAACCCTACTAGAACATATTAGGCACAATAGTTTACTGTTGCATCCAATAGGAAAAATAATCATTTGTCCACCGTTCCTGAAACACTCCTTCGCATGATCTTTTATTTGAGAAAGAGATCGTAATGTAAGGGACTAGTTCTGCAAATTTTAACAATCAATCAGACATTAAGAAGTGCACAAACACACAAAAAGCGGCAGACAAAAAATTTACTGTGTTAATCTATAGGGTCTGAGTTATATGATCAGCGAGCTTCCTTAAGATAAAGGAAAATATATATATATATATATATATATATATGTATAGCTGGATTCTTTATTCCTTGGTAAATAGCTGGAATAAGCCTCGAAATGGTGAACAGTAATGACAACTTTTCTTCTTGAATAATAATGATAACTCTTTCTGTACTTTTTACACAAATGTACACCTATATAAATAGTCATTTCATTTACTCATAATACTACAAAATTTAACCATTCAGGATTGAGATACATTTAATCTCGTTATACTTATATTCATTTTTGGAATAACATACCTTAGCGGTGACAAATTGACCAATTAGCTTTTAGACATACGCACTGCAATAATTGTCCAATCAGCGCCACGATAGATTTAAAAAGTTAATAAATCAAATGATTGACGTTTAATTTTAGGCATTTCCATAGGAAGACTTAAATGTGTGTTTCTACATAATGGCAATCTATACAGTGTGATACCAATTGGGCAGTCAACAACATTAAAACAAAAGTATGAGCATATAGAAACTGATTTAAAACTTATCAAATATAGGGAGTACATGTAGATCATATGTATTGACTTAAAAATGGTCAATTTTCTGCTAGGACAAGAGGCTGGGTATACTAAATATCCCTGCTGCCTTTGCTTATGGGACAGCAGAGCTAAGGAAGAACATTATTCCAAACAAATCTCGCCAGCACGAACATCCCTCACTGTCAGAGAAAAAAATGTAATTAATCCACCTTTTTTGAGCAGAGATAAAGTCATATTTCGTTTTCTGCATATCAAACTAGGTTCATCAATCAATATGTAAAAGCTTTAGATACAAACGGTAAGTGTTTTAAACACATACTTTCAAAATTCCCAAATTTAAGTTGTGAAAAACTCAAAGCTGGACGGTTCGCAAAATAAGAATATTAAATTATTAATGATAGAAATTTCCTAATCTCATAAATTAACGCGAAAGAAATGCCTGGTTCTCATTCCTGGATTTGTTAAAAATCTTTTTAGTAAATTATAAGGCAGATAATTACGAAGAAGTTGTAAGAGAACTTTTAAGAGACTACAAAGAGCAAGGTTGCAATATCAGCATAAAAATGCATTTTTTGAATAGTCATCTTGACCAATTTTCAAGTAATATAAGTGATATAAGTGAAAAACAAGGGGAAAGATTCCTCCAAAAAATTAAAATTATTGAGAAACCTTATCAAGGACGCTGTGATTGCCACATGATGGCTGATTATTGCTGGTGCTTGAAAAAAGACCTCATGTCAACAACCAAATACTATAGGACGTCCTATAAAAGAAAATTTTACCAGAGTGAAACTTCATATCTTTTTGTTATGTTTTATTTTAAGTAATTTCTATTGTTATAATGAAATTTTACAATAGTTTAAAATCTATGTATTCTTCAAAGTTAGAAATAAATGTTAACGCATAACTTCATTTTTAGCCCTAATTTTGAAAAAACTGGAAAATGTCTCATGGGCTGTTTACAAGAATTAAGAACTGATAGAGCCAAACCGAACTGAAATTTGTTTTCAGCGGACAAAAATTACTTACAATCAAGTGTCAGATATCATTAAATAAAATACGTTTTCGAAGGTGAATTATCTACTTTCATCCTCTTAAAATAGGTCTGCTTATATGCATTTTTATCCTCACATCGTAACAAGAATGAAATATTCCTGCGCTATCATTCCGAGCTACCTCGTAAGATTTATCGAAAATCCTTGAGCAAGTCAATAAGTGATTCAGTCATTATATCAGTTTTTGCCTCATAAAGTCTTTCAATCTTTCCTTAATTTATTTACTCAGTACTACGTCATGTCGTCGAAAATATTTTTGTTAGCCTTTTCTTTGAAAAATCTTTATGCCAACTTTTGTGTATGTTAGTTACTTAATATTCTGTTAATTCGAAAGATATTTATTAAATTATTCAAGAATTCATTCAGCCGAAGGAACATTCTGACATAATTGAATCTATTGACGTACATAAATTTAACGGATGCCAGACCGACAAATTTAATAGATCAATTGTGGAAGTATTAAGTAAATAATTACTTGATATATTAATTAATAATCGCATTAGATAAATTTGTTTTAAGTAAATACATTTAGTAGCTCTTGGTCAAGATGTCTGTTAGAAAAATAGTTTTTTAGAATAATAGCTATAAAGTTTTACATCATCAATTCGGTCTCGTCATTTTTGAGTCTCTAGTTCAACCTGCAATTTACAACGGTATACAAACCATCATTGAGGTATATGGAAGTAACAGTTTTATAAAAGTCTAGAGCTTTTAAAATAAAGAAATTTCGCGATTTCATTCTAGAAGATATTATCAGGAACTTCAATCAAGCAAATATACCAGATGACCTTATTGCTAGCGGCACTACTTCAGTTAGCTTATTGATTCCCAGGGCCAACCTATAGCTCAATCTCGCATAAAAGTGGAAGGGTAATCTTGTTACCAAGGATCAGCATACAGCAACATTAGTTTATGAACATGTCGAAGATGTTAATACTCCGCTACAACACCTAAGATGGATATGTGGCTATTTCCACATCGTGAAATGTGCGGAAAAATAATTTTTTTGTACAAACGAATGAGAAAGAGGTCATAATAGTAGTTGAGTGTGGGAAGCTCGAGAACTTCGAAGCTCAAGTTACCCAAGGTAAAGAACCCACTCTCTACCAGTCAGAAAGGACATACCACAGGCCGATGTATCTGCAAATCTTCCTTCGAACGAAGGCTTCCCTTTTTCAATAGTCTCCGAAGCAAACTCAGTACTATGGGACAGATTATTTACGGGTTTTTACACCCCGCACACAGACTCGCCCACATAACGCAAAAACCTTTGCTCATCCAACGAAAGAGAAATTAAACACGGCTACCTAAGAATTTCGTCATTACCACCAAATCCGTTCCACCTCTGGCAAAACGCCAGATAAGGGAAGCATCAATTTCCACTTGGTGTAGTCATACGAGCAAATTCACCCTACCCATAGGTGGAAGAGATCATCCTTAGTGTATTCCTATATTGAGTAGCCATAGATTTAGGGAACGAAGCAATGAGACAAGAGTGGCTAATGGCAAGTGAAAAACACAAAACGAGGATATCTTTGCCCTTGAAAATATCAATGAGTTCAAACTGAATTCCGAGCCTCATTCTAGGACTATAAAGATTATTTTGACAGTAATCAAACTCTGTAATTTGCATAGTATATTTTTCTATAAGAGTTTGACCCGTAATTTATACGAATCAAGATTCTATCATTTTTCTTTATATAAAATAAAGAATTAAACCCATTGTCTAGGGACGAAAGCGTGTGACCAAACACTTTCTAAAGCTACACAATACTATAGGGAAGACATCCACTATCGGAGCTGCGCTCAGTTACAATTGAATTGAAAAAGAAGGTAAGGAACTTATACTTAGAGTGCGATATTATAGGTTGGCTCTTTAAAAGGTTACACGTTTGCTGGGTTCGTTCGTTTCAAAGATTATTCGAAAGATAAAATTTTATACAATTAATAATAATGAGGGCACATATTAATATGGAAATCTAAATAATAATCAGTACGACTAAAGAATATTATGACAAGCAAAATTAAGGTAACTAGGTCTGGAAAAATATATAAGCGATCCAATAAGTTGGATTGAATGAAAGATTTAGCAACTCTATTGGCGTAACACCAAATGGAGAATTCTTCTTAAGCCTGGGAACAAAGAGGTGAGACTTACGAGGAAAGGATCCCGGTCACTTCTGGAGGATGAACTGAGGATGTGGAAGACCAATGACCAGGTCTTTATCGATTGAGTCTCGATGCGAAGGCGTCCAGAGAGACTACCAAGGGAGTTTTGATTACGTCGGCTCCCGGGAGAAGTAATCACGAAATCGAGATTCGTCTGCGGACAGCAGGAAGTCTCAACCAATGTAGTGAGACGAGAGAAAACCAAGACCATCTTCCGGGGTATAAACGCGTTTCCGTAATCTCCCTCTGATCAAGGCGGATTACACGAAGACAATCTGCTGATGAGATCACGAGGGCGAGGGAATCACTTCACGGAAGATAGATACTAAGGTCTGGACGGCAAGAAGCTCGGGTTCTCTTAATCTTCTGAGGATTTGCAGAAGTCACCTTAAATAGGAGCCAGAGCCATGGTCAAGAGAGGGCTTTTCGCCAGATGGCCTCCTTAGGGGATACCGGAGGCGGCCTAGGCAAACATGAACCTTGTTAATATTTGGCATCAAAGATACGAATGGAATTAAGTGAGATTCCAAGGGATATGAGACGCGGCTTAAGCAAACATGAATCTTGATAATCTTGGTCATCGACGAGGCGAACGGGAAGTGAGAGCGATTCCCTTCTACTTCTAGAAGGGGAAGATGGACACTGCTGCCACCTGGGAGCGGGGAAGCGTTATCAAAAAGAGGCAAGACGGTGATAAAGCACCTCAAGTTAAACACAGCTGCGTTCATCTGTTTTGGCCAGTAAAATTCTGTGTGATAACGGCGTATTGAGTTTCATGCCACCACACCCATTTATAATAATATAGCTTAGAAAGGATTGCCATTACTTTTCACACCTATTTCACTCAATCGGCGCCTAATTTTTTTTTTCTCCAAAAGTTGAGCTATCCTTTTCCTATTATAAGATCTGTCAGATCCTGAATTTGTAAGTCTACTACATGCCGATAGCAGCAGCTTTGCACACGGTGGCAACGACACGATGGACAGAAGTACGGCCACCTTGCTAATTCAGGAAATCTAGAGAGCCTGGAAGTAGAGGAATTTTTCTTCGAGGGCGGCGACTTCACTACCATTTTCCAGCAAGCCCCGCCGATACTGCCAAAGCCAAAATTGTCAGTAATAATATATATTAATTTTTAGATTCTGAAGAGAATGTAGATTATATCGAGGATCGTCGTGTTTGGGGAAAGATGAATCACTGCATTTTATTCATAAAAATCGAACTAGTCGCGATGGTGATGTATATATATATATATATATATATATATATATATATATATATATATATATATATGAAAATTAATGCAATATCGCAAGAAAAGATGAGGAATTAAAACACATTCTCCGAAGACAATTTAATTCAGAACAGTTTCGGTGTATCTCACACCCTTTTCCAACTTACACTGGATAGAAAATATTTGAAAATGCTTAACTACATAACACAGAGTCAGGTCGTGAAAGATCCCCTCTTTTTTCCCCCAATCCCCTACTTGTGGCTAGTCAGGGGGGGGGGGGGGGGGTTAGGCCTAAACATATTGAAGGGCTGACATTTCGCTATTTTGTTTATATGCTTTCTTATTACAGGATTAAAAGAAAATTGACCCTCAGATAGATTTCAATTAGGAACTGACGATATCAAGCTCGATTCTACGATTCTTCTTTTAACATAGTTAGCCGATTTAAATACCATTTTACTTCCATTGAAATCGATCGAATGATTCAAGTCTCTAACATGACAAAATATTCCACTGCTTTGGCTGCCCACTCTAATATCTTTTTTGTGTTCGTACAATCTCTTGTCTAGATTTCTTCCTGTTTCCCCTATATGAACTTTGTTGCAATCGTTGCATGGTATTGCATATACTCCTATGTTATGATGTTCTTTGGGTTTCCTGGCCATCATCAATTGGTTTAAGGAATTAATATATTTAAAGGCTAGATTAATACCCGCTTTTCCATATTTGTCTTTTAAACTATTTGATTTATAATTAAATAGGAGTGTTATATATTTGTTGAAGTCGTTTTTGCGGGAAGGTTTATTGCCATAGAATTTTTTCCTAGCTGCAAAATGGGCAGACGATATGAACCAATCGGGGTAATACAAATTAGAAAAAATGGTACTGATAATGACAATTTCTTCATCTAAATAGGAAGGATGACATATTTTATATGCTCTAAGGAAAAGGTTAGAAATTACCGATTTTTTAACAGTATTATCGGAAACGAAAAATAATGTATATAGGCATTCGAGTGGGTTGATTTTCTATAAACGTTAATAGAAAACCAACCCACTCGAATGCCTATATACATTATTTTTCATTCCACGATTTCAATGCAAGTAAAATGGTATTTAAATAGGCTAACTATGTTAAGAGAAGAATCGTAAAATCGAGCTTGATATCGTCAGTTCCTAATTTAAATCTATCTGAGGGTCAATTTTCTTTTAATCCTGTAATACGAAAGGAAATAAACAAAATAGCGAAATGTCAGCCCTTCAATATGTTTAGGCCTAACCCCCCTCCCTTGACTAGCCACAAGTAGGGGATTGGGGAAAAAAAAGAGGGGATCTTTCACGAACTGACTCTGTGTTATGTAGTTAAGCATTTTCAAATATTTTTTATCGAGTGTCAGCTAAAAAAAGTTGTGAGATACACCGAAACTGTTCTGAATTAAATTGTCTTCAGGGAATGTGGTTTAATTCCTCATATATATATATATATATATATATATATATATATATATATATATATATATATATATATATATATATATATATATATATATATGTATTATTGCGTCTGAAGTTTTAGCTATTAAGCTTGTAAAAAATATAATAAAATAAATTTTGCCGTGCTATAAATGCCAAAAACACATAGATAAACAGACGATATGGCTCATTTTGAAATGTTTTCGGTTACATTATGTAAAAGTAATGGTCATATGCGAAAGTAGATTTTCGAAATGAAACGGCGGATAATGGAGCAAACCGAATTCTAGAAATTCTAGAAATTAAAATTAGAACTTCCTGCCTAAAAAATTCAACGACCAAACACAATATCTTAAAATTTATTTTCACAAATAAACAGAAATTAGTTGAGAATATACACGTTGGCAAAACACTGGAAACATCGATCATTGTAGGAATTCCTCTATTTTAAATATTCCTAAAAATGTTCAAGAGAACTGTCATTTGATCCGAATTTAATCCTGTAATTTTAATCTTTTTTTCACTAACGCTTAAAACTTTCAAATTAGGATGAACAATTGAACTTAGAACACATCCAGGTAATGAATAATGATTTTCAGATTTCGTTTTTATTCGCGTGTGACTCTATATCTCCTTATGTCGGTCGGTCAGTCTGCACATCGGTCCTTGTTTTGTTTTAACTGTTTTAGTAATAATATTATTGCAAAAGTGCTTCCAAGGTTAGCCGGGGAATAATTTGGCAATAACCTTATAACTATTCGGCCGATTCTAAAGAAATTTAAAAAACATATGTTGTTTTACATTTTCTTTCGAATGATATAAATGCCAAGGTCCTTCCCTCGTTAACCGGGAATTTTCTAAAGTTTAGAAGGTCTTAAGGTCAAAATCAGAATAAGTAATAGCATGTGACTTTGGTCAGCAGACCTTGTTTTACTATAAGTAACAAAATCATGATCTTTAAACCTTGAGGTTCTCAAAGATCAAGTCAGATGCCTTAGATAATTTGTGAAAATAAAAAGTGCATAAAGGACCTTAACAGGTTGTAAAAAATTTCGAAAACCAGCAATAGTGTCGTGTATCGAAAAGGATACCCTTAACCTTTATTAGCTTCCTCTTGGTAAACACAAAATAAGAACAGAAAAAGGAAATTTGAAAAAGAACTATTATCTTTGTCAAAGCACCAACTAAAGCGGTTTTAAAGTTAGGTAAATAATCGTGAACCAATTAAAAATTACATCTCGCCTCTCAAGGCGCATAATCAGTCCTTTGTGACGATCCGAACAACCTGATGAAGATATTAAATTAATGCTTAAAATTTCCCACTATCTTTCCTACGGTACAATCCGAAATAAATATTGGCAAAACACTACTATGGGAAATAGTTCAATAACCCGAAAGAAAACATCCGTCTTATATTGGGTAAGTTAAATTATTTTTAGTGGTGGTTCTACATAAATTCTATCCAATCCCCTTTAAGCATAAGGTAAATGTAAGGTAATTAACAAAGGTCTTGAGAATCTCAACACCGAAAATGAAAAAGAGTTATTAATTCGAATGATCTATAACACAGGGGAACAATTTTAATCACATTTTCTAGTGACTTATATTTATCTGTCAATTTTAATTCAATTTTTCATGCTGATTTCAAATATATAATCCATTTAACCTACATGCTATAGTTATTCTGTAACTTCTATTTTCTCGTTTCCCCTAAAACTGTCTTCCGGACGGACAAAGAGGGTGCTCGTAGAAAGCAAATACTTCACAGTACATAGTAGTAAGATAGTAATTAATAAGTGTTATTGTGCAAAATATTGACATTATTGTTTCTTTTTTCAGGTCTTATGTTAGAGTGATGGCTTCGTCAAAAGAAAATTGCGTTAATGATCCATACACCTTCTGCTACATATGAAGGCTGTTACATGCTAGTTCGTCAAAGGCGCAATATATCAAACTTCGTGATCCGCACTTATAAGGCATATTTTGCTGTTCCTCTTTGCGATAAAGATAAGAAGTGAGACCCACATGCTGTTTACTATAGTTGTGTGGAAAATCTTCGTAGGTAGACGAAAGGAAAGAGAAATGGTCTTCCTTTTGGAATCCCCATGGTGTGGCGAGAGCCGAAGGATCATGTATCGGACTGTTATTTCTGTCTGGTAAATACTAAAGGGATTGGCAAGAAAAATCGGCACAAGATTGACTACCCCAACATTCCCTTGGCGATCCGGCCAGTGCTACATTCCGAGTCTTTACCAGTTCCCATTTTCAGTGGATATGCTTCCGCCAAAGATGAAAATGATGTACCTTATATGGACGTGCACGGAATGGATGCAGAGTCTGCAGATTCATGATCAGATGCTGAACAGTCATTAGCTCCTTACTTTTTCAATCAAGAGGAGTTGAATGACTTGATACGCGATTTGGAGCTCTCCAAGAAAGTTGCAGATCTTTTAGCCTCAAGGTTGAGTGAAAGACATATGCTTGACAGGTCGGTACGGGTATCATATTACCGAACAATGGAGAGTACATTTATTAAGTAATTCTCTGAGGAAAAAAGATTTGTATACTGCCACGATGTTCCTTGTCTGTTTACTGAGTTGGGACTTGGCACCTATAGCCCTGCTGAGTAAAGACTGTTTTTGATAGCTCCAAGTGTAGACTCAAGTGTGACCTTTTGCATAATGGCAATGAATTTGGTGCAGTTTCTCTTGGTCACTCTGTCCATCTGCGAGGACTTAATGATGAGATAAGAATGGTTATGGATTTACCTAAGTACCATGTAGACAATTGGATCATATTTGTAGCCTCTAAGATGGCCAACTTCCTCCTTGTTCAGCAGAAGGGATATACAAAGTTTCCATGCTTTTAGGGACAGTCGAGCCCGTGACAAACACTGGTCCCAAAAAGATTAGCCAGCTCGGGAAACTTTGGAAGCAGGAATGCCAAACATTGTTAATGGGCCAATCGTACGTCGAGAGAAGATCGTTTTCCCTCCCTTTTATCTCAAACTGGGCTTGATGAAGCATTATGTCAAGGCGATGAGCACTGAGAATGATTGATTTCAGTACATAGTATCGACATTTCCTGTTTCGTAATGAGAAAAAACAAAAGCAGGAGTATTTGATGGTCCTCAAATCCGAAGGCTTTTGAGTGATTCTAGATTCGTGAACAGCAAGTTATGAAAATTTTCGCCGTTGTTCGTAACTTCTTGGGAATCAAAAAGCACATAATTTCGAGGATCTGGTTACTAATATGCTTTTAGCATATCGTGATCTGGGATGCAACATGAGTGTGAAGCTGCATTTCCTAAATAGTTACTTCGATCGATTCCCAGAGAATCTGGGAGCCGGGAGCGACGAGCAAGGGGAACACTTTCATCAGGAATTGAAGACGATTGAAGAGCGCTACCAAGGCCGCTAGGATAGACACATGATGGCAAAATACTGCTAAACGATTGAAAGAGATTAGCCAGTGAAGATTTACAAAGAGAAAGAGTTACAAACGCAAATCTTTGCCCGATTGAAATCGAAAAGAGGTCGTCTAGCCTGATGTACGGTCATTAATAAATTAGCATCTATTTGATTACAGTATTTGTAATCTTAATGTGTAATTCAAGCTTCTTCTCATATGCAATAAATTGTTTGTGCAAAAAAAACTGCTTCACTATGAATAACGCAACAGGATGATTCAAAATGACTTCAGGGCATGATGATATGCGTGATAAAATGAAAATTATTGTATAATATTAGTTATTAATATTACGAAAGGTGGATAGCATTTAGAGAGAATCTGATTTCAGATTTGAATTCAGTATGCTCGACCTAGGTAGGAAAATGTACATACTTTTGTCTATTCAACAAATACATTGTTCCTCAGTGTAACCTTTGAAACTATTGATTGTAGCGTCATCAGAAATGCTTATAGGGTCTAAGAAAACATAAATAGTCATTTTTCATTTAAATTGAAAGATATTTTTATAATATACAAAGAACTTTTAAGAGATCTCATTGAGAAGGCAATACAATTCTGCTCACAATACATTTAAAAAAACATTGTAATATTAGACCACGTCATGTGTCGATCGACAAAAGTAATATCTAAACTATGATAAGTATTGTACGAGGAAACTCATTTTACTTTGACTAAATCTGTGAGATCTTCGTGGACAACTAATTAAAATATTTAAAAGGCTAAACTGTCTTACTAATATAAATTTTCATTCATTATTTTAGCTTGATAATAAAGTGGTCACTAAAAATAACGGTTCCATTCCAGTAAACTGAAGATTTATCAGCGAACTTAACTTTTTTCTTAAATAATAAAACAGACTTGGAATGTGTTACCTAGGAATGTTATTGAAAACAATTCATTAGATATATTTGAGAAGAGAATTGATAAATATTACTCCAAAATATGAGCTTGTAGAAATAAAAGCTGTGAAACTATTTTTTTCTTCATCTTTTCTTTTATTTATCCTTCACCCGTGAGTTCCATCCTTTCCAAACATTTTTGAACGCATATTCGGCTATTTCCCTCTGATAATAAGACCATAATGAATCAGTAGATACTAAGTTCCATTTAGTGATGGTTAAAATATTTTTGGAAGCGATGTAACTAAACTTAACTCGCCATACAGCTATAGTTCTTTGTTTGGCAGATGGCTAGAGACACACTTACTCAGAAAATACCATATCAACTGAAAAAACATGGGCAAGAAAGGATAAAAATTAGGTGTTTTCCCTTTGATGATTAGAGCATTATGAATCACTAAGTTTCATTTAATGGTGGCTCAAAACTGTTCGGAAAGGATCGACCTAAACTATTATAGAAAGTGCGAATATATCAAAGATATCTAAAAACAAATCCTCCTAGAGGCACACTAGAGCACCGTGACCAAACTGAAAGAATTAATTGGAATTCGATTTTGTTTTCTGTGAGATATACTTGCTTTTATTGTACCCCATCTCATTAAAAGAGGGGTTTATTATCATATGGGAATCTCGGCATCAGAGGCAAAACAATCCCAAAAGTAGTTAATGTATTTAAACCTGTACAGGGCATGACCAATTAATACTAAATGTATCAAATGACATTATTTAATTTTTTAGAAATAAATCTCACTCAAATATGATTGCAGCAATTTTCGTTTGAGATATAACGGGTGATCAAAAGTTTCTTCACATCTTTAAAAATTAATAACACAAAAACTAATTAAGTTATGAAACTAGGTGATATCTAAAATGAAAAAAAAGATCTTGGAGTTTTATTATTTAAATATAATGTCTTTCAATTGTTCTCCATTATTGTAAAAAAAGGCTGATTCTATGCACCATATTTTTCATGACATTTTCCAAAACATCAAGAGTGATTTTGTCGATTTCTTCAATGATGTTTTGTTTCAATTTTTAAAGATTATTAGGTTTATTTACGTATACCTTTTCTGTAAGTTATCTCTAAAGGAAAAAGTCAGGAGTTCGTGGTGGCAAAAAAACGTCACCTAATGTGAAATTAACCGACCAGTGAAGGCTACTCTTAGTGTTGCCATGGTTTTATCGCTGTGTGTGGTGTCGCCACATCTTGTTGAAACCACATATCGTGCATATCCAAATCTTCCAGTACTGGCAATAAATAATCTTGTATCAATTCTCTGTAAGTTTCCCCTGTTACTGTCACTGTTTTTCCGTCAGGATCCTTGAATAAGTAGGGACCAATGATTCTCGAACTGGTTATGCCGCACTAGACCGTAACTTTCTGTGCATGAAGAGTCTGCTCGTGAATTCTTATTTGGTTTTCAGCATACCAGAATCTGAAATTTTGTTTATTAACGTTTTGTAATGTTCAAATGGGCTTCATTGGACATGATTAGGTGCGAGGTAGAAGTCGGATCATTTGTTAGTCCCAAAAATGAGCGTGCAAAGTTTATTCTTTTTTAAAGTTCTGCAATATTTAATTGTTGAGTTATTTGAATTTTATATGGATGAAGTTTCAATGCTTTTATTAGAATGCGTTGCAATGATGTTCGAGAAATACTTAGTTGACTGGAAAGTATCCTAGTTGACGTTTGTGGCTGTTGTAGAATACTGGTTAACACACGCTGAATGACACCTGCATTTCGCACAGATCTCTGTCTACCAGAGCGATCTTTATCACCTGTAGACCCAGATTATCTGAAACTTGATACCAGTGAAAGAATGCAATCCCTCGAGGGACTGTTTCTTTGATTAAATGCTGTTATAAAGTCCCTCTGCAAGGTAACAATTGATCCATTATGTTTTAAATAAGTAGTCACAATTCTTGCTCGCTGTTTTTTGCTGTATCTTGCCATTCTGGGTTAATAATTAGTCGGGTATTATTGTGTATTATATTCTTTATATACGTATTATAGATACACAATAAAAATGTGAAGTAACTTTTGGGACACCCGTTATATATATATATATATATATATATATATATATATATATATATATAAGTTTATTTATCCTGAGGTTTCGCTGCTGACTAGATTCTTCAGGAACTCATATTTTTTTGTGCAAGCGCTATCCAATGATTATATGCTGAATACTCTATCACTACATGTGAATAGGATCGCAGAGAACATCTTCAAAGAAATCCAGGAATAAATAGAGATTTAACAAGGATGGGCAAAGGTGCAAAGCATCTTTAAATTCGGACAACCAGCAAGAATCATTAAGGTCATATTTGCAGAGAGCACCATGACAAAGTAAAGTTTAAGAAAAAGGCCGTCTAGCCTTCAATCTGAGGTTGAGTCCTGAAGCCTTAAGTGTTTCCAGGTTAATGATAATAAGATGCGGGTGTGCTCCAAAATGCAAAAGAACTGCTCCGACATTGGCGCCTTCAATCATTTCGGGACTTATTGTCCAAATAAGCACAAGAAATGCGCCAACTGCGCTACATCATATTCTGCACTAGCAATGAAATGACTCAAGAAAAAAGAGATAATTGAAAAAGAAGATAATCGAGGAGAAATGGAGCAACCATACACATTTGAACATTACTACCGCAAAACCCATAAAATGCATAAGTAGCACGAGACTTCAACAAAGGGAGAAAAGCATCCAAAGCCTAGAAGTGATGGTAATCCTTTTCTACACAGATGCATAGCAATGAACTTTCGCTATGCCATACAACGAAGTATTACGAAAACATTGTACCTGCAGGGACCTTACCTGCAGGGACCTTTGTTTCCCGGCAAACTCTATCATGTGAAGTAATAAAGTTATTAAATTCCCATAAAATGAAAGATATAAGCAACGCCAACAACAAATGGAAAAGTAAAGGAAGGGCAAAAGAATAGAAAATAACCAAGAAATCGTAAAAAAAGATTAACTCGAAAGGAGGAAATGTGTAAACTACCCGAGTGTACATATACGAAAAAAAAACCCCCAGACGCAAAAAAAAACAGCACATGAAGTCAAAGAACTATTCCTTGGATGAGTGGGAGTTCGATGAGATCCTAACAAATATATGGAAACAAAATATTCCCCCACTCCAAATAAACGCGAAAAAGAATACTGACGCCGAAGAACAAGAAACCGAAGAAAAAAATGAAAATAAAGGAGAAGAGATTGATCTGAGAATCTTCACCACCCAGAGCAATGAATTACCCGAAGAATGTGACACTCAAATAATCTTTGAAGGATTTTAAAGAAAAAATTACTATCTCAAAAAACAGAAGCATAGTTAAAACCTTACAGCTTTAACATACTCGCCAACGTGAAAGGTTAACAGAAAAAAGAAAATTAGGAAAAGAAACGAAAATATATTATTAAAGGAAAAAGGCCAATAAACAGGTAAATTAACCCCAAATTAATAAATTTAAAGGAATAGCAAGATCTTTTAGAAACTCAGCACCACTATGAAAATCTAAAACTTCCTACTGTGAATTCTTTGCCAGTATCTTTTTCATGACTACTCTCCGAAATTCACTCCTTATACTTGTTTCACCACTTAGTCGCAAATTAAACCTGTTTATTGTGGGAAGAAAGAAAAAAGGAAAGAAAAAAATACGGTGTCACTGAAAAGGCTGTTCAAACACTCTGTCCAAAGAACTGAGCGACTGGTAAAGGAGGCAAAAGAGAGGCATAATCGTGATTTTTCACCGAAACCTGAAAATAGAAAATTTATAAGAAAGATCCTTAAGGGTCCACTGCACTAAATAGAGATTCCTCCTGTTTTCATTGGGCGAGGTAAAGATGATAAAGGTCTCTCCTTATTTTATGCCTACTTTCTCTCTAATTACAAATTGTTTAAACGCTAAGAGGCAAAACAAATCAAACAACACAGTGCTTAGAACCTCTCCAAAGAAATGGGTCCTTAGGACCATTAGCCCAAAATTTAGTAGAGGTACCTAATTGAGTAGTCACGGAGTGCTTTCATTATTAAGATGTAGTTAGGGACTCGTATGGGGTGCAATGGAAATTAAAATAACTGTACTAACACAATCTCTTTTGATATGGCACGGAAGGACGAACATCAGATATTGATTGAGGAGAGAACTTCAAATACACTGAGTGCCTCAAGCGGTCCGGAAAAATAAAGAAATAGTAGGAACACCTCCCACCCAAGAGAAAGGATGGACGAATCAAATTCCTCCAAGTACCCTTCAGGATCTTTGAATTTTTTTTCTTAATTTAAGGAGCCTATCTGACGACTGCCCACTTGGATGGATCCTTGAGAACAAGAAACCCCTCGAAGAAAGAAGACTCGTAGAAACTCTGTGAGGAAAACATAAAGTTTCTCTTATCCGAATTCTAGACGTCTCGAATGGATACATCATAATCTGCTACGCAGAGAACGGTGTAAAAAGATCAGTTTCAGCGTGCGTAATAGAGACATGGAGAAGATTGGAGCTTCATAGGTCTGAAAATAGAAATTTTGGTTAGACCTACATAAAAAAACGGAATCAAAAGTGTAATATAACAAATCTCCCTTAATGTTGTTTTCACTTTGGACTTCCTCTTAGTGTAATTGACTTTATTTAGTCATTTTGTTGACTTTATTTTTTTATCACTTTGTCCCATTTTCAAGTCTTCATCGGTTGCTCTTTTTTTGTTATTGTTCGAGAGTCTTGACTGGTACGATTGAATAATTCAGGAGAGTTGTAGTAGCCGTAAGAATTTGTCGTGTTTGAGTTTATTTTTCTTATTCGGTGATTATTTTATTGTGACATTTGCCACTCCTGACTAGGTTGCTTTCTTATTCTGTTCAGTGATTCTCTTTTATTCTCTTTTATTTATTTTCTCTTTTGGTAGGCAATTGCCGCATTCAGAACGGCTTTCTTCCGTCTCTGTGCAGTATTTCGTTCCGTGGTCCTTCTTCTTATATCATTTGCAGCACATCTGTATGTTGCTGTGTTTCTCTCTTTCCAAATGTTTCGGTTGGATTCTCAGGCTAAAGAAGAGTAATCCGTTCTGGCCTTTTTTTACTATCTCTGTTTATGCAAAGCAAATATATTTTTTAAATTCCTCGCATCAAATCCACTTCTAAAGAATTTGCAGCGAGGCTGCATAGATTTCGTCAAAAGAAGGCCTGAATGTAGCTTAGAGTTTCGGCCAGAAAAGCGCTCTCCTGTCCCCAAAACTGATTCAATGCATCGATATTTCCCTCTTTACACCATCGAGACTTGCGGGTCCTCACAGAGTGTGAATTCACATGAAAGTCATAGAGTATTTCAGCCGAGAGTCAGCCAAGAGAGATTAAAGAGGACATCGCTATCTCAAAACTGCAACACCGTTAAAGGAGGCAATTCGGGAAAGCATGAATAAAATCACAGATTTTTTCTTCACTGCATTTGTCGGCTTGTTATTCCAGCGACAATAGTCATGGGTCACGATTCTCCATGAAATCAAGCAGGTTATCCTTCTCACTTTCCCCATAGGGGATAAAATCAAGCAAATCGGCGGTGATGAAGACAATATTCGGAAAAAACATTGCTTTTATCCGCTTAATCAACACCCCCGCAGGATTTGATACAACCTACGAACACGGGAAATGACGTCGAGAAGTTGGTTTCAGAATAAGCTAAAAAAGCTGTACAAAAGATGGGACTAGATGCCTCTATGACTTATGAAATTCTGGTTCAGAAAACTACCATATTCCGACGAGTCAACCCTTTATTCACGAATAATTCTTGCCAGGTGATCAAGCTTGACTGAGCTCGGAAAGGAAAAAACATGGGCAAAACAAAGTGAAAATTTTGAAATAAGGCAAATTATTGTGAAAGTTATATTTGCAAACTTCGAACTGGCTTAGAAAGCAAAAACTGAACAACTTCTATCTAGGTTTGGATTCTAGATTAGCACCGAAGGAAATAGAAGGGGAAGAATTCATTCCCCTCGATTGGCAACATGCGCTATGTCCTCCAAAATCCTCCCCGAAGAAAGTGCCAGACAACAAAAGTGGTATGTTCTAAATGTGCGGATTATGGAGATGGCTAAAAGGATTGCAAAACGAGAGGTAACGGCGAAAGAGACCGCAAGTCCCTAATACCTTACCGATACAACGGATCAGCACGGATGGCGAAAGGAAAAAATGAACTGAGGATCCTAACTATTTTCGTCCACATGGCAAATCTGGACAGCTAAGGAGCTTTCAGCGAGGTACTATATAAATAACTATTGCAAAACAATGAAATATATATCCATTAAACCTCCAATAAACCTCCATTCAAACCTCCATTAAAAGAAATAATAATGATCAGTCTAAATGACGAATAACACCGTTAAATGAAAAATTTAAAGTGTAGTGAATGATAACACAAAATAATGAGTTAATAGTGAATGCAAAATATAGCAATCACATGATTTGAGTACTAAAATTTAGCTAAAACAAAAGAATAAAGGGATGAGTTGAAAGTGGATAAAATAAAGTGTGTTAATTTAAAAATGGTTAAACAATTAGGAAAAAGTAATATTAAACTTTAGTAACATTAATATAATAATCAAGTGTGATTTAATAGAATATGCTAAATATCTAAATAAAAATGATGCTAATAAGTTATAGTGAATATTCCCCAAATTGCATATATATTAAAGGAAATAGAATTAAACAAAACACCATAGATTTATTAATATTTTATTATCCAAAATGTATTAATTTATATTTAAACTTGAAAATCCAGTCTCCTGGAAACTTTATTTTGATCTTTAAACTTATGGACCTCCTCTCATCTACTCAAATTTCTCATTTTCCCCAATTTAGACTCGATCGACAGCGAACCGTCAGAATATATGTAACTTTACCCAAGTCGGAGCCTTCTCATTATCCATCCCTCATCCTATTCGTCACCGATAGGCCTCACCCACATGCATAAATAATACACACATACACACACACACACACATATATATATATAATCGGCGGACCCCATTAAAGCGTAAACAAGAGCATCTTATTAACACTAGAACAGCGGAAATTTTGGATACTTTTAACAGCGAGAGCAGTCAGTTTGACTGCCATCTACAATTATTTTCATTTTACGCCTAAATAATTATTCGAAGGAAAATGGTATTTTTTACATGTTTTAAAATTTCTTAAAAAAAAATTTGTTTATATCACCATGTGCAATATGAATAGATAAACCAACTTTTTATAAAGCTTTGGAATTTATAAAAGTGTAAGGTAAATTTCACAGAAGAAAAAACAATGTTAATTCATTTCTTACTCCTAAATTCTTGTTTTATTTCTGTTACATTTTATGTTGGAGAATACTTTTTGCCAGTAATATTTTTGATTATGTTAAATGTAGAGGTTGTAAGTACAATTTTTTTACATTTGTGGCAAATTTTACAAGATTTATTCTGCTTGCATATTCGCACTTGGCATTGTTTTCTTTTATGGGAGAAGGTCACGTCATACTCGGCAGTGTCGACTTCAATGATTTCCTGCTCGGCATAAATCTTTTTAAAAGCAATTGTAAAGCAAACTGAAGAAGAAGGTCATGATGACTAATTTTCTTAACAGTAATTTTCCGATTGAGAACAGCTATATTGATTTCCAGCGATGTGCAAAATACTTTAGAAGACTTTAACGGTCCAACTTCTTGATCCAGCTTTTGTGCTGCATTTGCGAGACAACTCATCAACAAAATCCACTCCATATTTCGTTGAATTGTATAAAGCCATGGTATCAGGAATTCTTTTCACATCATTTTCAACTTGAAAACAGCTATGTATGGTACTCAGAAGAATCACATTTTGATTTGGTTGGCATTGATAGACAGTTAGCGTTGCTCGGTCATTTTTTAAAACATGAGTGTTGAACCTTTTGTCTCGCAAATTCTTGATACTAATTGACACTTTCTTTCCGGCGCGATTTATTGTTCATGTAGGGGAATCGTCCCTTACCCCCTCCCCCCCGTTCACTCTTGGTGGAGTCACAAGGCGGTTACCACAAAGACATCCGGCCCAAGCATCGGCGAGTCAAAAGCGTAACCGCAAAGTCACACAACTCGGGTCCATAAAAGACCTAAAGGTCAAAATGTAAGATCTTCCCCAGGAGAGTGAGATCCAGTTTCACGTCAAATAAGAAAGTGGAGACGTGTTTCTCCCAATCTCGAAGGCTAATGAGGAGCCGAAAGTTTGACTTCTTGGGAAAAACCGCTGGCCAAACGAACTCTCCTGGGGCCGTCCTTAAGCCCCTTTCCCCCTTACCACTACCCCAGTTGGGTTACGAGGTATAAATGAGGAACTCTGAGGAAAATTGAGGTAGTATACGTCAGTCTCTAGGTGACGAAGTCTTCTGATCAAACCGGACTACCAAGAATGGAGAGGTAGTGTATTTGGCTCGCCAAACCAAGAAGTACCCTGCAAGAGAGGCAGGGCTACCTACCTTAAGGAGCTAAGAAGAAGCTTTTCCTCGAGCTGGTCCCTGGTTATCAAACCAAACGATAAGTTAACTTTGTTAGGTTCAACTTACTCTCCTCAGAGAGACTCCTCATATCCTGGTGCACCTTAAACACCAGGGGTATTCCTTGTCCTTGAGGAATTAAGAAAAGAAGAAGGAAAAGGCTCCCCTCTCGAGCCCGTTACTCGGTGGCCACACCGAACTCCTTAGTTAACTTGGTAAGGAACCAAGTTCAAATTAGTCTCATCAGAGAAACCCCGTCTCATCGATCCTCGCCCTTGAAGAAGACCCTACCCGAGTTCAGTCCTCGTCCATGAGGTAATAAGTAACGAAGGAGAAAAGCTCCTCCTCGAGCTCGTTACTCGGTGGCCACACCGAACTTTAAGTAACTTATTCTCGCAAGAGAAACCCCCCTCCGTTATCCTCGCCCTTGAAGAAGACCCTCCCCGTGTTTAGTCCTCGTCCATAAGGAAATAAGTAACGAAGGAAAAAAGCTTCCCCTCGAGCTCGTTACTCGGTGGTCACACCGCACTCCATGTTAACTTGATTTAAGAACCAAGTTCGCCAGAGAGACCACGACTGCCTAGGTGTTGAATAAAGCACTGTATTTGTTCTCGTCCTTGAAGAAACCCTCCCCCGGAAGAACGTGTGGATCCCCCAGCTGCCACCCTCGCCAAAACAACCGTGTGACTTCTCCCAGCTACATCTGGCAAGACGGCACGCGTCGTGAGTCAATAACATTACTAAGCCCCTTTAAACTCCAGATGAGTCCGTAAGCCTAATTCTTATATTATTGTTGTGTGTAGAGAAATTAACCAATTTTTGTGGGTAAACTAATTTAATTAATTCTTGTTTATGATAATATTCAGAGTATTGCTGTAGTAAATGTTTAGATGTTGTGTATTCAATGGTTAAAGTTAAAATATAAGTTTATTTGGGGATTATTTTGCGTTTTTCTCGATATCATTACGTGTTTCGGAACGGCTCTGTTCGTTAAGATATTCAGATATCAAAATATATATTAGACACTCTTAGCACTCTTAGAATAGAACAAAAAGGGGGGGAATTCTACGACAGTCTACATGAGGGTAATCTTTTTGTATTGTAATTTACGGCATAAACTCAGTGAGATAAAAAAAGTTGTTTGTCGTAACGTTTCTTCTGTTGCCAAGATATGGTTCGACAAACTGAAGAAAAACATATTCTGAATGGGGTTGGTTTGATGGACGTTTTTCATCTTTATCGAGGTATGGAAATCTGTTCAAAAAGAAATTGGACTTGTTATCAGCAGCTATCCAATATTTTATCTCTAATTGGTCTGGTTTCCTGGCAATGTACTTGGTAAAGGGATACCTTGATTTAGTGGGGAATACCTACTTTAACAGTTAAATTTTCGCCAGGTTTGTAGCAAGCAGTTACTTGTGTATGAATCCCTGCCAAACAGCAGATGCCAGTACGAATTTCTCTGTTTACAGAGTTTCAAATTTGTTAGACTTCATTTCTCAACGGAAGTATCTCATAATTTATCTAAAAAGATCTCGTGACATTGTTTCATGAAAAAAAGAGGTAACCACTCTTTAGAAAGTTTTTCCTTGGCCAATATTCCTCAAGCAACAAGAGGCTAAGAGTGGCCCTAATTTTTTGCAGTGACACATTCCATGTAGTTTTACATTATCTATGAGCTTCTGTGTGAGTTCTCATTTATATAGGTTGCAAAAAATCATCAATTAACAATCTAAACAAAAACAAAAAATCATTTTCTGCAATTTGTGTGATGGAGTTTTTCCCTCATTTGTGTTTTCGAGTTTGATAACTTCTCATTCTGAGCCATCACACACAGTTAGAATGAAACCAACTTCCATGGATAGCATAAATTTCGCAGGAATTTTTCTTCCTATTTAGTCTTCCATTACACTTGCAAACAAAAGAATCAAAAGAATAGGTCACTATTATAAAAGACATGCTCAAAATAGTAACATAAATTCACTTTCATAATATATACATATGTTATATATATATATATATATATATATATATATATATATATATATATATATATATATATATATATATATATATGTTAATAAAACGACTGTTGAGGAGCGTAGTATTTATTATCTCGAGACCAGTGTCGTCATGGAGTTTGTCATGCCAGCCTCAGTCAAACAATAAGAATACATGCAGTCCCACCAAGTGTACAATATATATATATATATATATATATATATATATATATATATATATATATATATATATATATATATGAATGCAATATCCCGCAGGAAAAAATGAAAAGGTGTTTCTAAGTACTTTCATACTTTATTAAGTTCCTTATCAAGGATAACTACAAGAAATAGTATTATATTAGAGGTATGTATACGAAAGAAAAATATGAAAGACCGCCTCAAAAACAAGAAATCACCAATGAGGAAGAGGGAAGGGGAAAGGTAAAAAAACACATTAAGGATTACAAGAAGCAGGTAGTAAGGTCAAACTGAGTCGAAGGAAAGGGTAACAGATTTAAAGAAATGGAGATAGCCTAACGAGGGAGATTATAAGATTCGATGAGCAAAAGGGGGAAAAATACAAAGTACAAAACAGAGCAGTGACAATTAAAAAATAAAAATGAATAATAATAAAAAAATAAAAAATAAAACAGGGGCCACATAACTAAAGAAAGTATATAAAAAACACTAGGAACACAAGAAAAAACTATATATATATATATATATATATATATATATATATATAATAGCTGATCTTAGGACCGTACGGGACTTTATCTGCTTGGAAAGGGATGGATGTGTAAGGAAATTAATTATATTATATATATATATATATATTATATAATATATTTATATTATTGATTATGTACTAATCGTACTATTGTAAAATAAAATCGAAATATTCATTGTACTTACCCATAGTACAGGGTGACCAACCAGAAGACGGGCCCCAACTTTCGCTAGGTCTCATTTCTTAATTTTCTGCAAGGATTGAATGAAACTTTGGTGATAACTAGTTTATTGTGTTTAAAAACATCATATCAAAACATGAGAGTCTTTTGACTTTTCTTCTTTATTCTGTAGCACGTGTTCGAGATGACCTCTATTTAGCAAAGTGCATTTCTTGAGGCGCAGCATAAAGTTGTCCATGACGTCCTTACAAACCGCCTGACTAATGGCTCTAATCTCCTTCCTGATGGCTTCCTTGAGCAGGCTCTCGGGACAGGTTTAAGGTGTAAGAGCTTGATCCATCTTGCTGGAACCAAAACAGGGTCTGCAGCTCCCTCTTGAAGGTTTTGCAGGCCTCAACATACCGCTCCTTAGGGACTGTCATTGTCGTGCTAGATTCCTCGAAGAGGAATGGTCCAATGATGCCTCTGGCTTGGTCGCTACTTCATTTGAAGCAACCGGGCGCCCAGAATACATTTCTCTTCGAGTTTACCTTTCCTTCAAGATCGAAGTTTGCTCATCTGAGGTCCAAAGGAGATAAAGGAAAGGTGAGGTCTCCTAAACCTTCTCCAGTATCTTAACTGCTATAGCCTTTCTCTGTTTTTTGTTTGTGGCTGTAAGGGTTTGCTTCTTCTCTATTTTGTATAGGTAGGCCTTTCCACTCATAACTAGTACTCTCCTTTAAGTCTCACGGGATATACCGAGGGACTGACTTCGCTTGCGCACATAGCGTTTTGACTCTACTGAAATGACTCTCTCACGCTCTGGACCAGCTCAGCTGTACTCTTCCTGCCACATCCTGAATGGCTTGAAAGGTTGTCACTCGCTGTATTAAGATTATCCACTGTCCCATAGTTCTCGAACTGAACCACTCATTCCGGAATTCTGCTCTTGGCGAGGACTTTTTCGCATTTAAACTGATGTGCGAAAGTGTCCTGCCCTTTTTTGAACGAGCCTCTCTTGTAGTAATGTTTGACGCAGTATATTCTTTGCTGGAGCTCCTCTTGAGATCTAGATGTGTTCACAGGCATTGTTTCTGCCATGTCCTGCAAAGTAAGTGAGATTAGTGAATCAATGAAGGATATATCACCAAAAGTGTGTGCAGGCCCGTTTTTTGAGGGTCACCCATGACCAGCTTTGAACTCTTTATTAGCTGCACTAGTCTGTGACTGGCCATCTCTTTCTTCCTTTGCCTTAGACTAGAAAATTTCTTCCTTGGGAAGATAATCATCTTCGCTATCATCACTGTCCGAAGATATTTCACATTCTTATGAGTATGATTCTGAAATTGCTTTCAAACTCCCAATATTTTTGTTCATTTACATAGAAGAGAGCGTTTGGTATATATGTTCGTAGCTTAAAAGTTCAGTACAAGATGATTTGCCGGGTTGTACTAGTAAGCAACATACGCTAAGATTGAACATTTTCTGGACAAGTCGTGTCAACGCTCTCTTATTGCTCTTATAAGAGGCGGTCAAATTGACCGTTTCGCTGTTCAAGCAATATCGCTGAAAATCTTGTGAAATATCAAGAAGTATAGAATCATATGATACCACAAAAACGGTAGTGGCGTATTAAATGCATTTATAGAATATAATAACAGCTAACAAGAATTAAGCAAGATACACGATTTTAAATTGGAAAAACAATACTTTTTACCGCTTTTCTATTCTAAAGTTACATTTCAAATTGATGCAAACAGTCAAAATTTCCCTCTCGTCGCCCATTTTAAAAATTAAAGTTCCCTCGGTATTCTGGAGTCAACTAATAGAAAAATGGTAAAACCTATTCTAAATAATATTTCAACTGCTATGCCCCTCTTCTGGTTTAAACCCTTCTTAATCCTGAACTTAATTCTCTTCTTTGCCTACATATTCCCTTTATCCTGTTGCATTTTGCCCTTTACTCAGAGCGGTAATCTGCCTTTGTTATCATTTTATATCCTTTTACTGTTCCTGCTCTTATTCATATTTCAATTTGCTTAAAAAAGGACTTGTAATCACTTTGCGTCATTTGTGTCCTACAAAATTCTTAGTTTTAAGATATAATTCAATTTGACAAACGTGACGATCGATGACATAGAACCCGAAAGGTAATCAGTAAAGTTTAAAGATCATAAATATTGCTTTATTTCTAGGCCTGGGATTGATTTTGAAGCTTAACTTATTGCTAATACGAAGTACCTTCTTCTAGTGTTTATATATATATATATATATATATATATATATATATATATATATATATATATATATATATATATATATATATACATATATACTCCCGTGACGAGATCCTTTGCTGTTTTGAAGGGAGCAAAATTATCTGCGAAAGACAGTTTAGAGATTCACAAAACACATTCAAACTGGGCCGAAGACAGTTTATTTAGAGTCCTCTTTCAAGCATGGTAGATCAAATTCAAGGACTGATCATGTGTGTAAGATATAAATAAATTCCCCCCCCCCCGTCCTGCCTAATAAGATTCATTAACCAAAACGACCCCGGTTGAACTCTCCTGGTTCCCTAACCCTCCTCTTACGTCACATCCCACTATGTTATTGGGTAGGTGGCAGAAATAACGGTGTGGGCCAACATTTGATGATAGAAGGTGAATGAGAAGAAAGAGAGTGAAATGGAATTACTTAGAGATAGAAGAAAAGAATGGAATAGTTCAATTTTGTTTGAACCTAATGATTAACGTGGCATCAGAACCACAGCTATTTTATTCCTTTCCTATTCTATTCTTTATTTGTTACTCTGCTGTGGTGTGTAATGGCAACTTCAGTAAAGTTGTCGAGGAAAGCAAATAATATCTGTATCGTTTTATTCTTTCTTTCAATGTAGTGCGCTTTGGAGCATTCATGGTCTTATGTGTATTTATCGCTTTATTACTACTCAGTTGTGTATGTATTGATAGTTTCTCAAGCTTTCTACTAAGCACTTTTTTATGTATTGATAGTTTCTCAAGCTTTCTACTGAGCACTTTTTTATGTATTGATAGTTTCTCAAGCTTTCTACTGAGCACTTTTTTATGTATTGATAGTTTCTCAAGCTTTCTACTGAGCACTTTTTTATGTATTGATAGTTTCTCTAGCTTTCTACTAAGCACTTTTTTATGTTTCAATTAACTTCAGTTGAGTACTTTATGTATTCAATTCATTCTAGTTAATCACTTTTGTCTCAATTCACTATAGTTGAGCAAAGTTAATTTATGATTCACTTCACTGCTGTTGCCCTTTGGGGATTCTATTCATTTTTGGTGTCGTATTTGGTTTGTGACTTTTGGAATTGTTAAAATAATCAAATGAAATAAAATGAAAGGAAAGGTGGTAGGTGAAAGACATCCTAAGATGGTTTGAAGTGAAGAGGGCTGGGAGACCCTCTCCTCATTTCCCTCTTTGCTCCTTTGAGAGCCCTAAACGGGCTTAGAAAAGAGTAGCGAGAAGGCCAGGAAACAAATAAGGAGAGAAAGATTACAGAATAGAGATAGCAAAGCTGAAAATTTAGGATAAGATTTGACAGGTGACATTAGGTGACCTAATGGTGGCCTGTAGATCTATCAGATTTACGTGGGTTCTATTTTGATAGTAGATGGTTAGTACAATCTTTTTTTCGGCCTCCATGGGTTTTATTCCTCTGGTAAAAATTCCCTTGATAGCTCCTTCGTCTGCATGGTGTTCTGTGCTCATATTTCTCTTGTAAAAGTGTTCTATAATGTTTTCCTTGTCTGTATTTCGGTTCTTCTGGAGTTCTGAGACGTACCATAGGTGTATTTTAATTCTTATAGCTGTCTCTATTTCTTTATTGGGGGAATCTGTTATAAACGAGTACTTGAGTGGCTCTCTCCAGTTTGGTGTGTGTATCCTTCCATGTAGTGGAGTATGTGAAGGCGCAGTTAATATACGATGAGATCACGCTTGTTCGGTAGCGTTTAGGGCATTCGCTGCTCTGCATTCATGCAAATTCCGGATTGGTTGCTTTAACATATTCTCTTGTAGTTATTTTTTCATTGATATTGGTTGAAAGAATGTCTAAAAATGGTAATTGGTTGTTTTAGCTATCTTCGATGGTGTAGTTGAGGAAGAACATTCTTTAAACACTCTTTCCATTTTATGTATTTATTCTTCTGTTTGTACATCAATGTAAATGTCATTCGTCTATGTACCTGTAGTAGATGCAGGGCTTGGGTACTCTTGAGAAAACCCTTTCTTCGAGCGCTCACATATAGAAGTTAGTAAAGGAAACTCCCAATTGAGAGCCCATAGCAACTCCATTAACTTGGTGGTACATAATTCCATTAGGTCAATAGAAAAAAAAAAATTTAAGGTCCTCAGAGTAGTGAACACTTTGATTAACTGATAGTTTCTTGTTACAATGTTGAAGTCTTTAGTACTCCTGCAGTTATAAATATAGAAATATTGGTCAGAGAAAATATGACAGAATAAAGCAATATGCAGCTTAGAATAGGAAGATTGAGTCATTAGCTTTTTTTGTGAAGGTTAAGAAAGTAACACTCACTATATCTTATTTTAACATTGTTGTGAATTTGGGTCACTGAGCAAGCACGTTTTTACCATTGCGTGGAAAGAATCTACGCTCGTATTGCCACGTGATTCAAATTAAGAGGAGAATGTAAGTTGTCTGTCAAATGACGATGTTAAGTGGATAAAAAAGCTAGAGAAAAATTGCTATCAATTTCGAGAATGATAGTTTTATGCACCACAAATCGAGAAGGCAACATCTGCGAAATAGCTCGTATGAATTTTGCCACAGAAAAATCTAAGAGAGGCTTAGCTTCCATTTATACATGTGTATTTTTCAATGAAATAAGAAATAGTTAAATTCATTAAGTTGAGAATAAAGATCGGTGATAGAAAACCAAGCATCTAGCATTGTGAATTACTTGTATGGTGGTTTGGTTAATTATTTCATGCTGACTGCTAGAAACAAATGCAAGAACAAGCAAGACAATTGAAAACTTTATACAAACATTTTCTGCTAAACTAGTTGTATGGATTCTTTCACAGAACGATTTAAGATGACTAGCTTCTACCTATGTACGTGTATTTGTTAAGGAAATAAGAAGTAGTTAAATTAATGAAATTACATGGTTACAGTGATCTAGCAAGTTCTATTTAGTCCACTCAAATTCCTGTTCAATTCTATACTAATAAGGTACTAGTCCTCATTTGGACAATGCCGTTACGATGCTTACTCAAGTGATGTTTAAACCACAACAGGGCTCAGTATTTAAACAATATCACTATTCGTAAATATACTGTCAATTTTATTTTACAAACTATTTATACTATGTACTAGCATTTACTACTACGCGGGGAATGTTACATTTATCGATGATTTTAAAGGTAAATTCTTTTAGCTATTTTCGTTTGAAACCTCCGTCCTTTCAGTTTAAAACCGTTGTTACGTGTAATACCATGGTCGCCCTTGAAAAAAAACTCATTCTTTGCGTTTCAATTTTTTTATAATTTTGAATACTTCGATAAATTCGCCTCGCAATCGCCTAGTTTCGACAGTTGGTAGTTTTAATATATTTAATCTTTCGATATATGACTTATTTCTAATCGAGGTAATTATGTAGTTTAGGTGCCTGGCGTTGGCGTTGAATTCTTTCATTTTATTGATGTTTACATGTATATAAGATAACCACAATTGTATCATGTATTCCAGGTGTGCTCTTACTAAACCTTTCAATAGAGGTTTATTATTTCTTGGTGTTTCTACTGAAAACTTCTCGCAATAATTTGAAGAATTCGGTTTGCCTTCTTACTTGCCTCATCACACTGTTTGTTAAACTTAAGATCTTTGAACGCAATGGTCACAACGGCCAACACAGACCCCTGAGGCACGCCACTAGTTATATCATTTCACTCCGAAAATTTACGGTTTAAAACTACTTTCTGTTTACGATTATTCAGCAACGACTCTCTCCATTGTAGGCGGTTTCTCCTAAATCCCTGAGCAGAATGTTGAGTTAGTAATTAATGGCCTATGAGGAACTCGAATTGCCTTAGCCAAGGCTAAGTAAATTATATCCAAAGACAATAGCATTTCTCATGACATCATCAAATCTCAAAAGATTAGTTAAACATGAACGTTTCTGTCTAAAGCCATGTTGACTATCATTAATGAGATTATGCGCTTCTAAATGATCGATCACCAAATCGCGAAGGACGAATTCCATTAATTTATCTACAATGGATATTAAACTTATGGGTGGTTTATTTATTGGAAGTTCTTTTTTTCCCTTCTTGAAAATACGAATTATATTCGCTAGCTTAAAATCTAATGGCATGACGAATTCCTCTAAATATTTTTAAAAAATTTCGTTAGCGGTCCCACTAACACGTCCCGAATTTCTTTTAAATACGTCGAATAGATTAAATCAAGACCTGGAGATTTAATGGATTTTAAATTACTAATATAAAAATTTATTTCTGCCTCGAAGAATTCGATATCAGGTAAAAGGTTTTGCTTGTTAAAGTTTATTACTTTGTTTGTTCGTGGTATATATAGTTTGGCCTCGTTTATAAATAATGATGCAAATAAGTTATGTAATATATTGGCCACCTTTTCTTTATCCGAAACTAATTCGTTATTATCATTTTTGATAAGTCTTATTGTTTACTTTAACGGGTTTCCTTTAGATATATAATCGAAAAACTTTTTAGGGTTATGTTTACTTTTTCCGCATGTTGAATTTCATATTTTCTTTTAGCGATTCGTATTTCCTTCTGACATTCCCTTCGTTGGGCTACATACATTTAATTATTTTTTTCGAATGGGTTACGCTTGTGAGGCTCTTATGCACAGTTTCTACCTTTTAATTTGACCTCGATATCATTTTTGTTTTCTTGAGGCGTTTTGTTTGTATTTTCGGGAAATGATTAACATTTCCTAACGTTGTATACCACTTAATCTCTCTAAGTTTGCAGTTGAAGCCACTAAAGTCCACAGGTGTAAAATTGGCACTTTAATATCATTATGATCCTTGTAACGATTTATATTAATATCGAACTTTATTAATCTATGATCACTGGAACCTATACCTTCGTCTATACTAATAGGAAAGATAAGATTAACGTTCTTAGTTCGAATTACGTCTACGGCATTTCCCCATAAGGTTGGTTCATTGACTAATTTAGTTAAGTAGCTTTATGCCATAAACTTTAATAGTCCCTACCCCTTCCCGTTTGCATTTAACGTTTCCTAGTTAATATTTCTACAATTTAAATCCCCAATTAATAAAGGGCGATTATTTTTAATGTTATTTGCAATAATGTTATATGATTCCGTGTTAATCCCATCTGTTGTCGTGAGGGTATGTACATTACAAAGATATTTATTGGAAAACCATTCGATTTAATTTCGGTGCAAATTATCTCAACTTCTTTGAGAGAATCGATTTTAATTTCTGTTAAAATTATATGATTTTTGGTGTATAGTAGTAATCTTTCATTCCATTTATGTGTCCGATCTTCATTAATAATTTAGTAGTTGCTCTTCGCCGTTATGGTCTCTCCTAGATGTCTCCTCCTATGATTCCGCTATTGCTATAATATCGAAACTTCGTAAGTGAATTAAATTTGTAAATTCATAGAGCTTATTTTGCATAGTACGCACGTTGCAGTAGTAGGCATATAAACTTGTTTTTAGAACAGGTACATTATTATTACGGCGTGGTGAGCTATTCTCCCTCATGTGCTCTTTACTCTCCGATGGTGTTTTGTCCGAATTTTTGCAAGATACTCGTAATTATTATTTAGTTTTCCAAGTCTTACCGCTCCCACTCTGTTCAGATCAAGTCCCTCTTGAAGGAATAGCTCTTTTGTTAGTCAAAATTATCCCACAAATTGAGGAAGTCCACTCCTTCTTCCTGGCAAAGAATTTAAGAGAGTTGTTAATATAGGATGCTCTTCTATAGAAAACACTCGCCTCACTTAATCTCGGAAGGATATTTGTAAATGCCACGTTACTACTCCTTCCTTTCAGCTTCCTCATCAGTTGGCCTTACTTTGATAGAAGTTCTTCGGACCAAAAAAGGTAACACATTATTAGTACCGATATAAAATATATAAGCTGTGTCTTGGGTATCTCCACTTGTATAATCTTCCATTAAATTGACATGATCCTTACCCCTTCCTTTAGGATAAGATTGCCTCCTATGTTTTTTGGATTTCTGCAGCAAATTTCTCAAGTTGGCCCCGAATAATAGAATCACCTCAAGTCGAACTACGAACCCATTGTCTTGCCCAGTAGCTAAAACTAAAAAAATGTTAGTGGAGATTTTCGGCAGTCTCTGCTTAGGCCGAATTAGAGGGACTTATCCTCGAACCATCACGAATTTATCATCCCTGGTTTCAGAAAGCCGACAAGCAGGCTATCTTGAGGGGTTGGATTAGCCGCAGTCAAGGTCGTCGTTTGTCTCTCTGTGCAACTTCCGTTGCCCGAGTATCAGAATCAACAAAAGTTGAAGGTCGCTGGTCATCCACCGGGTCATCTTCAGACGGACCCTCCCTTACCTGAGTGTCGAGCTACCTCGTCAAGGACCGAACATCAAATCGCAAACCTTCATTTCCTGTTCGAGAGAAAATTTTGATTTCCAAATCCCTTCGCATTACGCAGCCCCTGCAGCTTGCACTCGCCCCAATGAAGGGTGCAACCAGAAAAACGCCATTACAGACGGAACATTTAGAAATGCTAATTGGGTAAAGAGCTTTGAGAAGATAGCAAACAAGGCCATTCATTTTCATTATCTTCTGAAAAGCGCACCTTATACCTACTGCGCTTACATTCATTAGAATCCGATACGAGCGTCGAAGAATGTAGGCTCTAATTTAACCTCGTCGATGATCGCGTTTTTGGCCGTACTATGACAGCGTCGTTGCCACGTTGAAGCCCATTTATTAGGTAAATCAGTGTGTCTCTGTGCTCCTTTTAAATTCATTAAGAGGCCCTAATATTCGGCGTCTTCATTTCCATGCTAACGGTAAATATTAAAGATCCATAAAAATTTCTTAGGGATTTATAGCTAGTCAGTGTGGAACTTTTTTTAACGCCTCGTATCTCTCATGAATTAGTGACATACCCTTTTGTTTAAAAGGGGCCAGAAAAATGCAAGATTTCACCCAGCATTGAAATCACGAACCTGTCTGTAGCTACCACCTCATTTTGAAACTATGTGCATGGGTGACATCCATGGAGGTATAAGCTGCCTAATAATACATTTTCTTTCCATTATCGCAAATTTATCCTTTGGGAATTAACATTGCTGGTGAGAGGCTAAGAAAATGAGAGTTCACTGGCGAACGAGTTGTTTGTATAAAGTGCTCGGTTATGTGTTTGAATTGCTGGCGCCCACCCTAGGAAATATCAAGTCAGGGAAGGATGCGAGTAGTTTTTTTGTATTGGGCATGAATCGTATCGTGGTGAATGAGGAACTTGATGCGCCAAGGCCATGATCATTTGGGAGTAGAATGTCACGAAGGTTAGGAAAGGTGGAAGTGATGTGAAGAAATTCTCTGGATACAGGAGCTTTGAAATCATGTCCACTCAAATAAAAAAATGAGTAAGAAATGCTGTAGAAATTCGACCTTTTATATAGAGTGACTGAAATCTAACATCTAAAAATATCCATGCAAGAGTGCAGAGTAAATGAAGTGAGAAAGAAAAAAACTTTTAATCGAAAGGAATTTCATAGAATGGTATATTCTGAAGGGGGAAATATGAGGTTGCTTTATTTCTTAGAGTGACCCTTGGATGATAGAGACTATCGAACCAATGTCAAACAGAACCTCCAATCTTAGAGCGAAGTACCATAAGAAGTGGCCTGAGTTTGAACCATACTTCCCCCAATGGCAGATGCGAAGACGGACTGGGACTGATTGCCGCTCAGATTATCAGTTTCATGAAGTAAGACAGTTCTGGCTTAATGGTGGAAGTTCCGACGGTAGAAGCACAGTATGGATGGAGCTCGTACTTACAAGACAGAGGGTAGGATCCTATTGTTGAGTTCGACCAAACGGGTAAACTGGGGACCATGTTGCCGTAGATTTGGGTTAGTTGGAACGTTCCAACTGCGAGCTCTGAGAATATTACAGAATTTCATCATCCGGCATTGATGCGAACTGTGCGTAGTCTGGAAAGTGTACTCATCATGACTGTTCTCACGCCAATAGCGAATGGTAGTACCAGAATCAGTAAGTTGATGAGCGTAGTGGCAACACAAGATACGGAGACTGAACTCTCATTGAGGTTTCATCTAAATTGATACTTGAAGTCATCTATCTCTCTTGTGGCGCAGCGTGCTGGATGTTTGTTTTAATATTGAGATGCACTCTCGAGCAGGATTCATTTATGATTACCTATTTAAGCACATTTTTAAATATAGTTCACCTAAAAATTTAAACAAAAGACTTCGGCTACCAATGGCGTGGGTACACGTGATTTGTAGAACAAACCGGGACTTTATAAGGAATGTTCTGCTATAGAAGTTTTAATGATTAATGCTTGAGTTTCTCTTGAACTGAGAGTTTTGTAGGTGTTGTCAGTAAATTCGAAACCAGCGAGAGAGGGAGATATGTAAGACTCTTCGTCTGAAGCATAGTGAAAGGATTTTGCTTCGTCTACTATGGCTCTTGATTGACATTGTCCACTATAGTCGCAGTCGACACAGTGTAAGTCGCATCACATTATAAACTGTTGTCAATCAATTCACCGAGTGCCACTCCTAGCATGCAAAAGGCAAGATCAGATGTTATCAGCGTTATATGTTCAGACGTTCAAATTACCCGATCGATGTCTTTTAATGATCTGCCACAATTTCTCCACCAGATATCAGGGTAATTACTCTACCACGAAAAACTTAAAAACAATTAATTTATGTTGGATTTGTGGCCTATATATTTACCTGTAAATTTAGAATTAATAACTTCATGTGTAGTAAGTAGCGCGAGATTTCTTGATCAACAAAGATAAAAATAAACCATAATTACCATATATGAATTAAACTAGTTTTGCCACATCCATGATAAATTGATTACATGGTGCTACCTAACTCACTTGTTTAAAAATAAAATATAAAGAGAACTAGTTTAGCCAAAGGTATAATGTGTTCTTCTTAGCAGCAGTTGTATAGAACTCAGGATCGAGAATATGTGACTGGATAAGTAGATATACAGGAATATATTATAATTTGGCTTTCTCTACATTAAATTCTAGATATGAAAGTGAGCAGCTACAACATATATTAGAAGTTTCAAAGAGTGTGTATAAAAAATGACTACTTGGATACTAATACGTTTTATCCGAGCAAATCCCCTTAACAAGATGTTGTTCCGTAAAAAGGACACTCCTGCAAAGGTCTATTTGTATGTTACAATTTTGCTAGAATAAAGAAAATACAAATCATAATCTTTAACAGAAAATTCCTTGAGATAGACTCGGCCCTCAACTCGGAAGCGCCGTAAAGGATTGCTAACAACTATGTACAAATATGATATCGATCAGTATTTAAGAAGTGGATGATAACTTCCAGAGAAAAAATTGGTTAATAATAATGGAAAAGATTGTAATTTAGGATATTGGCAGCCGAATTATTTATAGCATCTTACAAACTATCAAACAAAAAAAATATTATTCCTTGATGCCATATTAGGGTAATAATCATGGGTAGCTATAATGAATAGATGTTAACGAAGAAATAATGGGCCGAAAAGTTTTCCCTTAATGTAAAGAAGGATCTTTTTTGTGACTTCATTTTTGGCCATTTTATTTTATTTCCAGGATTAGTCTAGGATATCAATAGGTAAATTAATACATTTAATATGCTTAGAATTAACTTGGGTCTTCCTAAAATTTCTCTTGGCAATTGGCGTTTACGCAATTATGGAAACAACGTAAATAGACAAGACGTAATGATAATTGACTTTATTAAATTCAAATTACACTATACTAAACCTATACTTACCTGTGGTTCATTTCCAGGTATCCATTGATAAATGGGAAATTGTATTTGGTTGAAATACCACTTAACTTCCAATCCATTTTCTTCTTCTTTATTTTCAATGGCGTAGGGACAATCCAGCACCAACAAAGGTTTTGATCCATTTTTCAACGAAGTTGGGCCAACGAACTCCAAAATGCGTAGAGAAGTAGAGGCTGCAAAAGGTGAAAGGAACAATGAGCAAAATTTGTAACGGTAAGTTTTCTGGAAACTTTTGCATTAAGAAGGGTAACTACGTTTCTAACTAGAGGGGATACATGATGGAACATAAAAGTGTAATGGTGTGATGAGGGTCACCGGGCTTCTTTGCTTTAAAGCTCTAGATAAAGAAAATAACTCTGTTTTAAAAACTGTCAGAAGGCTAAATCATTGAAACTGTTATTAAGAAGGACTGTATGGGTTATGTTTAATTGTTCTGCGAGTCCCAAGAATTTGTGACCTAAAACTACCACTATTAAGAATCAAGTTATGTTGGATGACCTTCTTTTGGTCCTTTTTTAAGACTGAATTACCCACTATGGAAACATGAAACAATCTCCTACAACTTCTTTAATTTATTGCCTCATTCCCATGAGTGTTCTGAATGTATTTTTCCGGTGTAGTTTCATTGATACTTTTATGAAAATCATAGAGTAAAGCATGCCTAATGTAAGCTTCAGATGAGACGAAAAGAGATGTGAACCCCAAAGAAGATTACGAACAATATTTTTATAATCTGAATGGAAATTGTATATATTATCCATTCTAGCATTTCTAAACGATAACAAGATGCACTAGTTTGAAAAATACTTATCTAAAATTTTATTCTAGAAAATTGGACATTAGTTTCGTTCCAACCTGATACATTTATGATTTTATTTCTGCCAATTTTCACTATCCTCCTTCTCGCCTTCTTTCTACCCAAAGCAATTAAGCACTTTTATTTTACAGTATTTTATATATTTAAGCCTCTTTCTCTTACATTGTTTTTCACCCATTTCCTTAATTTCTATACCATTTGCCTGAAATGATTTTGCGCATCTTGGAACAAGACAACTCTAATTTCGCTAATTTGGAACACAACGAAGATGTGTAACATTCGACTAAAAAAAATGAAACTAATTGTAGATAATTATCCGAGAAAACTTAGTGAGAGTGCAAGAAAAGGTTCAATGATAGTATCAGTAGATTAAAAATAGTAGAATCTTTTTGTATTACTGTTGAACCAACTGATAAACAAATGCTAGTAGAGATTACAGATAAGATTATTAAACGGGATGAAGTTCTCTTGATTTAGGCAGACCAGCGAATGTTAATATGGAAATAGGAATAATCGCTGGTGTAATGATTATTTAAAATTATATAACTTAAGGAAAATTAACAATGAAAACAATGATTTAAGGTAAAATAAAAATCATGCAGAGGTAAATAGAGAGAGGCTTGTGCTTGGATATAAATAATTTTTAAAGAGATGAAGATAACCAAATGAAAATGGATTAATATAAGTAAAGTTGATAGGCTAAAGCAATTTAGAGAACAAATCTTAAACAGGATGCCGTATACCTAAGGTGTAATTTCTGTTCGATTTAAATCAATAAATATTTATCTCACAAGTTGCTTGTTATTCTTTGTTCCATTTAATCAAACCTTTTCTCTCTCACACAAAGAAGTCTGATCTTAGTCAAGATAAGTGACATTCTCGTAGAAAAAAACTCTCAGTTGGTAAAAGGGATAAATTCGCAAAGAAAATCCAAAATAACGAACACAATTTTGTTGCCTTGGGGAAAGTAGGATGGGAAAAACAAGTGAAAGATGAATTAGAAGCTTCTCTAGCTGAACAAAAGAAACGAATAGTGCAATATTTCCTAGAAAAAGGTGACAACAGGTAAGCCCTCCTTACGCCTTTCAGAGATGAAAAGTGTCGGGTGTTTTGTCATGATGATAAAAAATGCTGTCGCATTCTAAAATTTGTCGATTTAGCTCAGACTTTTCTTATTTTGGCTTGTTTTTCTTACGCTTTCCATCTTGATTGCATTTTCCATTTTGAATGGCATTACATAAGACGCTGACTTTTATTACATGTAAATTTTATCCAACTTTAATCCAAAATTCGACCGAATAAATATTAAGATTTATAGGAGACGTTTCGAAAAGCATTATGAGTGTCTAAATATGTTATGGTAGAAGGCACTGTCAGAGGGTTGACAGTTTTTCCGAAACTGAGAAAGAGATGTGGGGATTGGATGTGATATGCTAAATAGAAATGAAAAGGGATAACAGAAAGTGTTTGAAGTTGATTCCAATTATAATGAAATTTTTCTATTACCTAAGTGAAAATTTTGACTCGCGTCATTGAGTGATCAATTTATTCGTCATTTGGAGGAAAAAAATACAAACTACTTTTAAGCTCAGTTAGTTAAAAAGTGAACTAAGCAAAAAAAACTTACGAGAGTATTCCGGCCGGAAACTTGTGAAGACAGGTAAGCAAGGAAATATATGGATTTAGAGGGAGCGAAAAGGAGAATATTTGGGGGCGATTGAGACTAAGTGGGCCGAGATGTCTAGTACCTAACTAATCTCAGCATCGAAGAAATTCCCAATTTTTGGCTTGAAAATAGCTCGACCAAACTAAATTTTATCTAATGAGATGTTTTTGGTTTGTCTAATAAATAATGATAATCATTGCAATAAGTGCCATTGGTTATATGAAGCTCCTGCAATTTACGTGGTTTGGACGGCTAAAAATAACAGAGGTCTATAAGCGGGACGACTGGCTCTATGGGTTGAAATAGATACGTCCCTTATAATCAAACGCTTAGGACCGGAATAGATAAATCAATGTAAGTCAAATTCTTTTGAGGGTAGAATCTGTGGCATTAACTGATATCTCTAAGATTGGGCATATGGGTATAGAATTTTATCAAATAATTTTCTTTTTTCGTAAGCTTTTCATAAAAAAATAAATTAAACGATTACCGGAAGTAAACTCACCAAAGGGTCATGTCATAACCCTTAAGCTCCCAAAAATTCATGTTAACCAGCGCTTTCGGTTGTATTTAACACCATTGGAATGCCACTTAGAATAGTAAGGAAAACTATATGCAGTGATTGGTATGTAGTTAATAGAGAAATGAGTAGCTAACTTCAGACTGAACCCAGCACGCATAGGGTCATTCTTCATCAAAGCCAAGCATGTGATTTTGACAATTAGACCAACGTATTAGCCATAAAATCTCTATTAATTGAGAATCTTTAACTTTACTTTTGCAGTCGTAGTACAAGGGACCATTTTTGCTCACCTATGGGAACACGGCAAATCTTATTATAGTAAATAAAACAAAACTGCACAGTTATGGTACGTGATTAGTATAACAATGAATAGCCATCTTTACAATGCATCGGCCACGGTCTTGATGTGCATGAAGAGCGTCTCCTATATATATATTTAAAATGTTCAATCGATCTTCTTTAAATGGAACACAAGCACAACAGCGATGGTGTGTTTCGCATTTAAGGACAGAAAGTATAAAAATTCCTTTTTAGCTTTGGCTTCTATCGGTGAATTTTCGTTCCTAGGAAAAAGGTTGGAAAGAAACTTTCAAAATATTCCGTCTGGATGTTGAATTTCTGGAGAAATTTGTTCCTATTCCTTGGACGGATTTTTTTCTACGGTATTCTCCAAACGTCTTCATAAATGATGTAGCTTTCGTCGGTTTCATTGATGCCAAAGTTTTTGTAGTTTACGTATTTATGATGAAGGTTAAATAGAAATTTCTTTGTTCTTCGCAATATTTGAACGTGCATGTGTGCTGTATATATTGCTTTCTTTGTCTTAAAGATTGAATTGGGTACGATTGGGTAAAGGTATCTAAATGTCTATATGTACAAAAATAAGCTATAGAAAAATTAATAGGAGCATGATTTGTTGGAAAATGTATTTGCAAGTTAAAGAAAATTATAATTATTAAAATTTGTGCAATTATAATTCTTATCATGATTGAAATTTGTTTCATTATTTAATCAGTCTTTAACATTATTGTTTTACTCTTGTTTTTGAAGGTTGAACAACAAAGTAATTTATTTTGTTTTGCTCAGCTTCATAATTTTTCGAAAATTGTTAGTAGGTATCGCGCGTATTTCGGGATGGCTAAGGGACCTGTATCCTCATGGAAGACGATTTCTTGTCCGATTTAGATTTAATATCCTTGGCTCCCTAAGACATCTACGTTTACCTTTAGGGAAGCTCATGCTCGGAAATTGCCCGATAGGGAAACGTCTACGTCTATATATAAATTGCATATATGATCCTAGTTATATATATATATATATATATATATATATATATATATATATATATATATATATATGAAATAAAAAACTCACAAAGTATCACATGAGGGTAGCAAATGAATGCAATGTCCCGCAGGAAAATATGAAAAGGTGTTTCCAAGTACTTTCGAACTTTATTAAGTTCCTTATTAAGGATAACTACAAGAAATAATATTATATTAGAGGTGTATATACGAAAGAAAAGTATGAAAAACCGCCTCAAAAACAAGAAATTACCAATGAGGAAGACGGAGGGGGGAAGGTAAAGAAACACAATAAGAATTACAAGAAGCAGGTAGTAAGGTCAAACTCAGAAGACGGAAAGGGTAACAGATTAAAAGAAATGGAGATAGCCTAACGAGGGAGATTATAAGACACTTTGAGCAAAAGGGGGAAAAAACAATGTACAAAACAGAGCAGTGACAATTAAAATATAAAAAAATAATAATATATATTATTTTTAATCGATATCCGAAATTCTCCCGATATTTGCTACTCATTGCCCTAATGATATGTTATTAGGGCGCCTGCTAGTCAGAGAGCAATGGATTCAAAATTAGTGAAAGTTACTTATATTTTATCTACCAAGCTGTTCTCAATTTAAAAACCATTAAAGCTGAGTTAATTCCTTTGAAACTGTGTGTCTTTACCACTGAGAAATAGATGAAATTGATAACCGGGAAGTCATGATAAATAAATGAAATGAGTAACTTTCTCACCTTTTGACAAGTATTGACTTAAAATCAATTTGAGATGCATTGTTTTGCCTACTCCAGCTCCAAAACATTTATAATTAATATATTCCTATTTGATTATAAGGTAGCCATAGTTATAATAAAAGCAAATATAGTTGTTTAACTCATTTATTTCCCTAAACTATAAGTAAGTGCCCATCTTTGCAGCAAATATCAGGTAGGCCAGAAAGGAATGACGTTTTATAAGGTACAAAGTTTAAAATAAATAAAAACAACCTGATAATATTCTTTTTTAATCAAAGTTAGTTTTATTTGATTTTACTTTATGCTTTTACTGTAGATTTTTTCACGCCTTGACTAAAAGAAATAGTCTTAAAGCCTTTTTCTGCACTTGCTTGAGTTTGAAACAGCTTATTCTTTTGAAAGGCTTCCAAAAAAATAAACAACACAGAACACACCAAGTAATCCTTATCTTCATATTTTCCTATGGTTTCCTCATTGTTTACGGATTTATCTGTGGCTTCGACTCAAATTTAATAATTTAATGTGTTTATTCGCGTGGTGATTAATTATCCTTCAGATGTTACAACCTCCATGGTATAAAATAGTACTACATAAGCGTTACCTAGAAGGTAACGCCGAAGCTTTGCCGGAATATATTTGTAACTTTGCAGCAGGAGGAACCACAGATATCAGATTTATACTTGAGGTTGGGAGTGGTAATATCTTATTCAACAAGTCAAAGGAACTTCCTATTCAGTGCACTCAACTACTTTGATTACCTAAGGATAGAAGTAATGATATTTTTACAGGTTTACGGCATTATACAAGCAAGTAGCAGTTTTTAACGAAGGCTGCCTCTCTTACAATACTAATTGTTTAACAGTTCTTTGTTAAGAGGAATAAACACATTTTCCCACTTCTGGAATGAGTTCGACAAACTACATAACGTACTTGATGCAGATGTAATACAATTTAAGAGTAGAGGTACAGCTAGGTTTTGAAAAAAAATAATACGTTTGCTATGTTTTTTTGAATGCGGACTGCCCCAACCTTCGGAGTATAATTAAAGAAGAATCATGTAAATAACTTTTTAGCGAAACCAAGGTGATCTAGAAACAATGTGTTAAATGATCATGCGTTTATATAAATGAGAGTAATTTGAGTAAAAGATCGTCATTCGAAGAACTATAGTGACCACATAAAGTTTTCATATTATAAAGCGTCTTTCATAAGGGCGCTGAATTTGAATTGGGCAACACTCTTGTGTTTTGAAGTTTGAAGGCATGTTTTTATCATGTTTTTATCTTTCATTACTTTGATTAATATGTTTTGTTTGTTTTTCAGAATAATTGTGTGCGGTGGCTCATGGAGCAGTTTATAAATGAGCGGTGCGCTCTCATCGTTAAGACATTTTACCAAACCGGTGAAAGTGCAACGCAAACAGTTCGAACAATTCGTACAAATTTTGGGAAGAAATAAAGGACTCAACAAGTCTACGGGTTGCATACCAATGAAAAAGTTTAAAACAAATACTTTAGTTGCAGCGGTCAAATCGCCTGGGCGGAATCGTTTTTGTCGGACAGAGCGACAAATTGCTGTTATGTGAGATAGTCTCACTCCGAACCCTGGAAAATCCATTCGCCGACGTTCCCAGCCGTTTGAAATCCCGACCCCTTCATTACATCAAATTCTGCATAAAGATCTCCATATGCATGCGTGTAAAATTCAACTCATGCAGCATCTTCAACCATCTCACAACGGGAGGCAGAAGCAATTTGCTGACTGTTATGGAGAGTTTTGCAGCCGACGAAAATTTTGCAAGGAAAATCATCTTCAGTGACGAAAACACACTTAACTTGAGTAGATTTGTCAATAAAGAGAACTCCCCCATTTAGGGAAATGAAAATCCGCGAATAATGCAAGAACGTGAAATGCATACAATGAAAGCGACTGTGTGGTATGGTTTTGGGGCAGGTGAAGTGCTTAAAGCGTTCTTCTATGAAGATGATATGGGGAATGCAGTTACCATTAATGGAAAATGTTAGCGAAACATGATATCCACTCAGTTATGGCAGAACTTGAAGGATACAATGATTGAGAACTTCTGGTTTCAGCAGGTCGTGGGACTTGCCCCACATCGCGCGGAACATTGCATTACTCCAGGAAAAATTCCGCAAAGAGTGATACCCTTGCATGGGGCCCAGGAATGGCCACCAGGTTTCTGTGATTTCTTCTTATGGGGGTATGTGAAATCACAGGAATACGCCATAAAACCATCCAAAATTCCTGAACTGAAGACTGAAATCAGGTGTAGTTGGGCATATGGCCGACATTATGTTCTATCCCTAAACGGGAAACATAACTCATTAGAAATATGCAGATGATAATAATGTCTATAAAAATTCCTTTTAATTATTTACCTTTCAAATTCGGCGCTCATTATGGAACACCCTTTAGTGATCACAGAAAGATGCAGCTAAAGTTTACAAATGCATTATAATAACGAGTTCATTTGATCTGAGTATGAACAACAGTAATGATAAGATTATTCGAAAATGGGGAATATCTTTTTACCAAAAACACGATCTAAATGCGATAGTGAACCTGGCGATAGATACACTGAGATTTTTTCTGTTTGTGATCGCGACTAGTGGTTTCATAATTAACTTTGTTTACATGCCTTTATAAGAAACAGATAATGAAGATAATATTTTTGTAAAACCAATTTAGAACTATATTAAGCAAAGAGTAGCTTTGAAGATCATTGATTGATTGGTTTGAGTGGCGCAACTACCTAGGTTACTACTATTGATTATCATTTTCAAAGAGATGACCCCACACCTGAACGCAGCGTTCCTGCTACAAATAAGATCTGTCGGGGTGCAACAACCTTCCTATTCCAATGCCAATAATTATGAACCATCTGGATCCCAATGCCTTCTTAATAATCTGTGGTTTTATATCTACCGAAATTTTCTAATCCTCTAGCTTTACCACTCTCATTACAGATTTTTCCTTTCTGCCTTTATTTGTGGATATGCGTTTTAAATTTTGAGAAAATATTACCACGTAACATTATAGACCCTCACATTAGAAAACCTATTTGCTTGACGCATTGGCTCGGATAATTTAGAATGCATGGGCATGGTCTTCGAAGGCTCCTCTCAATACCAACAGTTGTTATTGGGTTCGCTGGTCAAACCTTGGATTTCACCGCTTTCCAAAGACAACTTTCCCTATTCATGATGAGTCGCCCTCTAGGACTCAGACCTGAAGGCCTCTTAGCCAAATAGTTGTGACAAGGAAATCTGAAATGACTTCGACGCTGCTCTTTTTACTTTTAATTAATAAGCGCCAACCAGCAAGGGTGGGGCTCCAGACTTTTTTTAAGAGAAAGTGGCAAAGAGGATGGCATGTGAAATTTTTAGAAACCTATGACATTGGTTAGAAGGCTATGCTGCACCTCGAGGTACCAGATGCAACATTCTAAACAGGGTAACCCTATGTGGGAGGGACATAAGAGTCTCATTCATAAGATGGAGGACTGTTGAAGTGGTCCTTGCACACCCTACCACGAAGGAGTAGTGAGTTTTTACTTAATTTTGCCATGTCCAAAAATTTGCTTGCGAGGTGACTTACACGAAATTTCGCCGAAGGTAACCACCCATAAGAAAAAAAAAGGGTTGGTAGACTATGTTTCTCGTCGAATTATTATATTCTAAGATTTTTGGACTTTCTTGGAGCTCTACTTTAACTGCTTTAGTAGTATTTGCTACCTGTACGACAGTCACACCACTCGGAAGTTTCCCAGCAAACATCACACATCTAAGGCTGCAGCTTGCAAATGCTAAGCATAAAAGGCCGCTGTGACAGAGTGAAATCCGATAATAGTTCTAGACAGAATATCCAGGATCTGATGATGTGTCATTTAACAGAGCCAGAGACGGATTCTGACCCTTTATGTGCTTTAGAATTCAATAAATCCCACCCTCCTTAAACTGTGCAGCCTTATTCACCCAAGAGCGATCGCTAGAAGGCGAGGCAACGTTTTACTTGAACAATAAGTGTTTTAAAGACACGCCCCACATCCCATCATTCTTGCTCCAGCAACAAGAATCTCTTATCTCCCTTACAACTTGAGCACATTAAATGGCTCTTTTTATAGAAGCTTCAAAGAATCTTTTAGGAGAAAGCATAGAGAGGCCAGTTTTTTAAAATTAGAAAGAAAATAAAAGGATGGGAGATAGGATATTAAGAGATTTAAGAGGTGGAAATGACGACCACAGAGAAAATACCAGTTTATCGTGGTTTTTGAGTGTAGCGATATAAATGACTCTTAAAACACATGAACTATATTTGCTTCGAAGAATTAAAGCACAGGATATACAAAGTATGTTCGTGAAAATCCTGATTATTCGTGCCCGTAGGATGTGTCGCTCTCCCTAAGTTTCATGAGACTTGTTTAAGTAATATTAGACTATATATTTAATTTACCGATCTTACTTACTTAAGCAAGTATTATTTTTTCCCATAAGGGCAATAAGAACTGACTCTATCTTAACCTTTCTTGTGAGTTAAACACATTATTTCTGAAGTTATTAAGGTAGGGTTCACGATAATTTCAATGTAAACAACAACGGGTGAGATAAATAATTTCTCTAACCACTCATAGAAACGCTTTTAAACGTATCATTTGAAGGAGTAATATACAAAATTTATAATCCTTTTAGGAAAAACACTTCATTTAAAGAACGGTTATAATAGTACTTTCTACGGCACCCCAATAAGAGTAAAAGGTATTTAATAAATGGTTAAAGACATTAAAGGATTTTTTTTTCCAAAACGCAATTGAGAATTTCACTTGAGAGTTTATTCCTAAAAGAATTAAAAGAGGATTTCGGCCATTTTATTATTCCAAACTAAACGCCATCCGCTTATAAAAAAAGAAAAGTGTATCTAGTCAGCATATACAAACAGCACTCTCTCTTTTCTTTAAAAAAAAAATTGCAATTGTAATAAGTGGTAATGAAGTACAGCAAATTGACACCCAAATAAATAAAAGGTAAAGCAATAGAAAGAATAAAGAAAATAAATTCTTAATGTTTACTCTAATTTGATCTAAATTAATGCTAGACTTCCATTTTCATAAAGTTGGAAATCACCTTTTTAGGTACGAAATTTACATTAAATCATTTGAAAATTCATTCTTGTTTAACATCTGATTCATTGTAACTGAGTTAGAAAATATTTAGTATAATATACTGACAGTATGGCATAAATCAATTATTATCAACTTAATATTATGCCCTATAACTGGACAATCACAAGAAATAAACTATCTAAAAGAGTTAATTAGCATTAATTCCAAAATAAAATGTCTTCAGAAGTGGTCAAAAGGAATTGATACTCTTTTGGACAGTCCTAGTAAAAAAAAAGCGTCACGAATATAATATTATTCATATTTTGGTCTCTACTCTAATTCAGATTGGGTAAGATGTTGATTATATTCATCGAAAATAGGCAAGTTAAAATGAAAATAGACTATAAAAGGGGCTATTTTCTTAATAAAAAGATAATTCGACTTTATGCAAAAGAAAGAAACACAAAGAATTCAGATATTCCTAAAGTAACTAATTTGTTACTTAGAAAACTATCATCTCATAATTGCAATTATCATATAATATTGTATTACCACAGTGTCGGATATGCAAGTATCTGACATACATTGCCTAACTTCCTTATCCTTTTTCGCATTTGTATTTAGAGCTGTCAACCTTTTTCTATTCCTCCCAAAATTTTGGAGAAAGAGGTGACGTTTTAATAAGATCAAAACTTTACCCTGAGTGGAAAAACTCTTCAGAATCTAGTTTCCCTTTTACCGAGTACAGTCTTCTGTCAGTTAATGACAACGGCTGTGATATTTCTTGCACCTAAATAAGTGCTATATGTAATGTTATAGTCCATATAGCTTGCTAAATTGCGGTTTACGCACCCATTGACAGGATTCACTTAGAATTCCAATAGAAAGGATTAAAAGATAGTCTAGCATCCAGTTCGTGTATGTGTGTTCAATATATTTGTAATTGAACCCTGGATTTTCTTCTTTGTGTGAGACTGTGGGCATTGAGAGTTTGGTAAAATGAGCTAATGTACCTTCATTGCCATTTTAACGAGTAAAGAGCGAAAGTGACCCGCATATAGCAAAGTGCAGCTTCCTTAAGTTTAAATCCTCGTTATTGGCTCAGCTCAGGCAATTGAGTATTATTAGGGAGTACTACAGCGTTTTTCAATTTCTATAAAGCCTTATAAACCGCGTGGTGTCATGGAGACATTTCAATTCTACGAGAGCGAGGGAACTCCTCGCTATTTTTATGCCTGAATTATTAATCAATAGTCGATTATATACATATACGGGTTGGAGAGTCATCCCCTAACCTTTATGCCAAGAGGAGAGTATAACACAGAGGAGTGCCCTCAGCTCAACTCTATTTCGTGTAAGTACAACGGTATAACCTCAGGTTTTCCAGGAGCTATGCTCGCTACGCTGCATATGGGTAGACTTAGTAATAATCTCTTTGGCACAACTTGGATGTCTACCTTGGAACACACTCTCCAACAAGCTATTAACTTTGTTGTAATTATTATTTCCAAATTCATGGTTTTTGTTTCTATTTGCTAAGACCAAGCTCGTAAAGATTTTCAAATTATAAGGCATCAACCTGCCTCGCGCCTGTTTCTAAAGGTGGCTGACCTAAACGTAGTGAACTCGAAGAGATTTCTTGGTCTTTGATTCGACCTAACCTTAACCTAAGAAGATCATATTTACAGCCTTACGGGCGTGGGGCAGTCATCGACCAAATGGGAAACACTAGGTAACCTCACGCCACTAGAGCCTATTTGGTGTCACCGAGAAGAAATGCGACTCATATTGCGTTGCCATCCTCTCGCCTTTTGCTCAAATTCACTCGCTCGCTTCACGCCAAGTGGCACTTACACTGCTGACCACCAAGCTCTCCATTAACCTTAGCTCAAGGCATTGACTTGAGCAATCAAGAAGAATTCCTATGTGATCGTATAAATACGGATAATATATAATTTCATCGTATTTACCTAATCAACTGCTTCAGGCTCTTGTGTCCACGCCATGCACATCCTATACTAGATGTCGTATTGCAGCTTAGGTGGCGATTGATCTAGACTCATTTTATCTTACCACTGCTTTTCCTTTGAAAGGTTAATTATGGAGGAGAGATAGTTAATTTTCATCTCCTAAGCATATATGGAGGAAGGCGAATTCGATCCACCAGGTCAGTCTCCATTTGACAACTAGTGTATTACTCACTCACCTACTCTACAGAGAGCCTCCCGCCGATGCAAGAGAGGGGCCTTTCATATTTTCTGATCAAATAAAACGCGTATCAAGTTATTTCGCATATGAAGAAGCATATATTATATATAGGTCAGTTTCCATACAACAGGCATTCGCACTCTTCATCAAATCAAGTAAACCGGTAAAATAAAATAGTAGGGAAACATTCTTTAAAGTTATCTGGAGAGTGAGTCTACCAAGCTTGGCCAAGGAGAAAGATGGGTCTTTCAAACATGAGAGCAATACTAAATACATCGAAAGGGTTTTTTTCTTGGTTGAAGGAAAATAAAATAAGCATTTTATAATGGCATCACAGTCGCCAGACCTCAATTGTACATTGGATATTGGACATATGTAAGTGAGAAATCTAGTAGTAGAGGTGTTTAGAAGGGGAAAATTAGGGAATTGCTGTCAATAAGTGTCTCGAGATTCCAGCTTGCTGGATTGGTCGACGTATAGTTTGAGGCAGTACTCCTCGCATTGGGGTCACCGGCAAAAAGAACGGTTCTACCGTGACTACAAAGCTGCAGGTAGTTGTGGAGGGGTAAATACCCTCTCCTTGGGGACTGGTACCCTGTTGCCAGGACCAGGGGCCCACTGCCTTACGTACCTCCAAAGCTAAGTAAGATTCATCAAGTTCACTTATTTTTCTGTAATCAATGCCTTTTTTTACAGCAATTGCACAATCGTCAAATCGTTCTCCGCTGTGATTTCTGGTTATGACTTCGCATGGAAAAAACCTTTATTGGGTTTTATTTGTATTTACCCCGTGTTCCGAGATAAATACGAAGTCTGGATCAATTTGTCGTATTATGTTACCATAAATCAGTCTTTTCTCAGTCCAACCGTTTGAATTAAAATATAGTATTTTTATATGGTTCATCGTTTTATTCACGTAAGGTTCCTGTATATGTGTTGTTGTTAGGGCTTATTCTTTAACGAGCTTGGGCCCTTGTGGAGTGTTTGGCGGCGTAATCATTTTTCCATTTCGTTTTTTCCTGAATTCGCCATCTGTGAGGGTAGTGAAGGTTTCGGTAGGCATTTTGATTAAGCCTTGGAGTAAGCCAAACCTCAACTTGATAGGAAATTTATGCTTTAAACTGAAGGTCCCGTCCATGGCAGAAAGCCCCAAACATCGATAAAATGAAGAACTTTTGCAGCTATGAGGGTAACTTACTGTAGTTACTTTTAACCTATTCACAAACTATAATAACAATTTGACAAGTTTTAATTAAGAAAAAGGGTTATACTATTGACTAATAGTTATCAAATTTTATTGGGTATTATTACATTTAGTGCAAAGGTTCGTACAAAGTTTTATTATTACTTCACTTTAATTACTACCTTTTCGGAATTTGGGGGTTTGGTGCACGTTCCTCAAACATATTCTAAACTTCAAAAACTTTGCATTTTCTTACACTGATTCCATGTACGTATTTTAATTTTGAAGAAATTATTAGTTTACAAAGTGATGGGAGAACGGGCATCAAACGCAAAAGATACAAAACTAATAAATTAATTTAATATTTAACATTGGTGTTGGTTAGATATATTTCTGCATCTTTTATATGTATACAAATATTACCATTTTTTTGGCATATCAATAGTATTTTTAGAGCTTTTATTAGTTCAACATTTGTCTTTATATAAGTAATCGTCTCCTAGGGCGTTATGTCAAGTTCAATGTATTCCAATTTTGTCAGGATAGTGAAAAGTACCATGTGTATTTTCACGTATTGTTACGTATTTAGGAAATGTAAAAAAAATAAGCGCAAAAAATAATGAAACATGTTTAAACTAGAAGTGCTTTCAAGATCGTGTTTTTCTAGTGTGAGCGCACTTATCTTGTATGATTAGAGACGATATACATATATTCTTTCATCATGCAGTCTCCTATTTTGGGGGGTATCTTCTCCCCATAGTTATATTTCCTAATGGATCTCTAACCATGGTCCTTACTGAAATCACTCGAGTTCTCACGAAAGAAAAATAGCTGCGAAGCTCTTAATAAGCATTACTACCGCCTGCGTGTAGGTTAGAACTTTTTGATTTCTTACGTATCTACGAAGTACATCACAAAATGCACACCATGTATCATTAGTTGTCGCTATTTCAAGTTTCTGAGGGATTAAAGTTTAAAATATACCACCCTTGATCTTAAAAAAGGAAACTGTTATAGCTATTCCAATTTTTTATCAAGTGGGAGTAATTAATCCATTCAAGGTTCTACAAAAGGCAACCTGTCAAAATTTAACTTCCTTTGTTAAAATTCATGTAAAGGGGTCCATTGAACTTTTCACTGAAGATGATCATCTGTTCTACTATACCATAAGCAAAGAAAACTCAACTTTTTGTGTATCAACGTTGCAAGCTAAGCAAGAAGCCTAGCAATCTTGGAATCCCAACAAGCTTTCCACCTAAATTTGGCAAAGTAGATTGTGTCAAGAAGCTTTTAAACATTATAGTAGTCTTCTTTCCTTTTTACAGAGTGTCTGTTTTTTACAGATTTCCTGCAGTCTTTACCTAGTAAATTGCGCTCCATCACTTAAATTTGCTCAGAAAACCTGGTCATTGTGTGAATTCCTATAGCGTCGAAAAGAGATACCTATTTAAGAAGAGCTTACGAAGAATTTATAACTTTACTCATTAAACTAATAGCTTAACTTAAAATCTTGTTTTGGAACAGCAACAAACTCTTTTACTGTATGATTACAAGTTGGGCCTAAACGCTGCATAATCGGAACGTCATATCAAGAAAGCATTTGGAGAAAACACCATAAGTCTTCGCCCAGCGTATGATTAGCTTAAGAAGGTTCAACGTGGCCAATTCGCTATCCAAGATCAGCAAAGAAGTGGTTAACCCACATTTATTGGCTTGTTGCAAGGCTACCCGAAGAGCTTCCTTCAACTATTGGGTATTCTGGAAGGCTAAACAAGAGTGGCTGGAATTTGTTGTGATCGTTGCCCCATTCACCTATTCCGAAAAACTTCATTCTGGTATTCCCTTATATTGATAACATAGTGGAGAGGGACGCTATTTAGTTGAAACCAACAAATAATCATTCAAATTCACAATAAACCTCAGAAGCTGTGCAACAAACTACTTCCTTAACATGGCAAGGTAAGAGTCCTGGTTAACATCCCAAATCATTACATGCGAGTGGTTGTGCTCCAGTTCTTAATAAAAGTGCAGAATTTCTTTGCTCCAAAAATAAATAATACGACCTCGGCTACTCTGTTAAATTGCATATTCATCGGATAAAAACATCTTTTGACGTTGTGGCATTGTCCAAAACACATCAAAAGACCATACAAATGCTTCAAATCTTTTGTCCAAGTCGATATCACTTGGTTCGTTTGAGAATGTTGGCCTCAACGTATTCAAATAAGGATCCTTTGTCATGTGTGCTAACATTGTGGATTTTGGAATTCAAGGCATGGAAGACCCCTATTCGCAGTGACTTGGAAAGTTATCAGAGCACAGATAACTCAACCTCTTTACACGTGTCTCTTCACGTTGAAGTTCGTCCTGTCTTCGGTTTGTCCTTAATTGATCCTGTCAGAAACAGATTAAGTTCCTAACACAGTATCATCCTCTTCGGAGGGGCTAGTCTACCAAATATACCAGTGAAGTCATTTCGCACATCCTCCGTACTTTTGCCAAAATGAGCACGATCATATGTCCGTAGATTTGCAATCAACTCCTCTTTCAAACTGCAGAAGTTCATATCAACCATCTGAAATAGAAATATAAAACAATATTTACAGGGGCTTACGAGACATTCGGACCATCCTAGATATTTCACTTCCCTCTCAGTGGCAATAATGTACACTCGCTTGGCCTGAGGTTGCCATTTGTCGCGATTTGAGATTACCACCGATCGCTGAATAACGAAATTCGCATATAGACCAGATTACCAATCATTGAAAAGTTCGAGAATTCAAAGAGCCGATCCTCGTCGGGAAAGATGCTATACCAACATCCAGTGAGCGGACAAATCTTACCGTCCAAAGGTTTTTTGGGGGAAGGGGATTGAAATGTCTTTTCAGCAGGCTCAGAGACGGAGACCTATGTTATATGTTATGTTGTAAAGACGGAGGAAGGCAAGAGAGCATTCATTTGATTAGCTACGTCTGCCTTAACGTGTGCATGCTGCCATATGTAAGGATCTATAAAATGCTGTGGTCTAATTGTGTCCAACAATAAGCACTCAGGTTTCTCAAGTAACCTGAAATTTTTTGTCCTCTTTTCGTTTATAGTTTGGACTTCCTTAGATAGCGAGATGAAAGATACAAGTAAGTAGTGCTGCTGTTATTAAGGGGAATGTTTTCTCCAATGTATGTGATTAGCGCTATCTCAATCGTTTCTATGTTTTGCCTAATGTGTGAATAATGTGTTACTTGGCTGTTTCTTAATGTTTCTTAAGTTTGGTTTATTCGCGAAAGCTTTGTGAATTTTCGTGTGTAAGGAAGTAATTTGCCCTTATTTACTGTTTATTCCATCTGATGCTTATGTTTAATCTTATTTTGTTCAGTGTGCTTATCAATGCTTAACCCATTAGGTTAATGAGAGCTTTGCATGTGTTTCTCGATTTCTATCATCCATGATCAAACAGTGGTGATTCTCATTATTTAGCTCACCAATATTAGTAAAAAAAACATCCTTAAAGGCTAGAAAACTGCTAACTTAATATCTTAAACATGTTAACTTTTTATTGTCCACTATTTTCAAGAAATTTAAAAATTATATAATTAGATCCTATTTTAGTACTAAATTCTTCGTTTCATATCCGTTTTGGTTGAATTTCGTAGGCCAAATAATTCGAAGACTGAATCTATTTTGACGATTAAATTTTATGTAGGGGTTTTCAGGGATTTATGTCCTCTTAAGATAACGTGGGCTTATCCTCAGCAGCATGTATTTGATAGCAGAATGTTGTTTTTTTTAAATTCACTTTCACGGCAACCAAAATGTTAATTAATGCTTACATCCTTTCCTGACGACACATTTAATGGAGGTTTGTGGAAGTAATTGTTCTTGGTTTCATCTAGATGGTATTTTCTTCAATAGGTCTAAGATCTTCTTAAGTAGATACCCCTTTTCCCATATCACCGAAGTTAAGACTCAGTAATTGCCTATTTATTCGTTTTATTTGGGTAAAATTGCTATTGAGACGGACACATGTTGCAGCAAACAGCTAAAGAATCGTTTTGTAAAGAGTAAATAATAGACCGCACTGTAGTGAATTTATTTTCTTCCTTGCAACATTTCTACTTTTATGTGACAAATAAAATAATTGTTCCTTAATGAAATGAAAAGGTCTTCGTGATTTTCTCTTCTAGCCATCTTTTACGATCATTCCAAGACACGGGAAAATATGTGGAATCGATATTCGCAAAAGTAGTGGCCAAAAATTTGATACATATACGAGGGCCGCTCAATAAGTTTTGCGAATCGGTATGGCAAAACAAGGAAGGGGGGTGGCTGGTTATGAGGGTGTTAGGACAAGTTATGACAAGTCAGAACCTGCAGCCGCACGCTCCTGCCTCATCTATTTAAGAAGCAGTAGCTGATCGCTGATCGTCAGGCACAAATTTTTCAACAATGGAGAAGGTTGAACACCGCGCAGTGATCAAATTTTTACTAAAGAAGGCAAGAATGCAAAAGAGATCCATAAAAGCATGGTTGCAACGTACACCGTCACCGCCCCTTCCTATGCAACCATTGCTCGCAGGAATCGGGAGTTCCGCTTTGGTCGTGAGGCCCTTGAAGATGACCGCCGTCCAATGCGCCGGTCAGACGTGATCAACGAGGAAAATGTGGCCCGTGTGGAGAGGAGGATCCTCGAAAATCGACGGGTCAAGGTCGAAGAAATCGAGTTAGAACTTGGAATATCACATGGAAGTGTTATCAACATCATCCACGACAATTTGGCCATGACCAAGGTCTCTGCCCTTTGGATCCCTAGAAACCTCACGCTCCATGATGGACCTCAATGTCGTTAAAGTCCACAAAGCCAGAGTTGCACAAGCTGTCCTGCGCGAGTGCAGATTTGAGGAGCTCAACCATCTTCCATACAGTCCAGGTCTGGCCCCTAGCGACTACTTTTTATTCCGCCAGCTCAAGGCTGCACTGCGTGGACGCCGGTTTAGGGACGATGAAGATGTCCAGCTCGCCGTCCAGGCGTGGATTGAACAGCAGTCTGGAGATTTCTGGTTGTTGCGAATTCGAAGCCTAAGGGACAAGTGGTGCAAGTGCATTGAAGTCGAGGGTAGTTTTATTGGAAAATATTAAAACACTTTTCCTCATATCTCATTTCCTTATATCCGAATTTCAAAACTTATTGACCGCCCTCGTATTTTGTCATGGTTAATCTTCGTAATTCTTGGTTCATTTAGATTCTATTCTTTCTTCACACAATACGTTCTCTTTCCTCTCATAATTTTTAGTCGCATTGGCTTAGTTGCAGTCATCACCTGCCATCACCCTCCGGTTGCCGTGACCTACGTATAAGTAGTAATACCCGAGCTGCCCTCCAAAAGTTTCTGTCGGAACACCTCAATTCGAAGCTTGCAGGCTTTAATGGTGAGAATCTCTGGAACGATCAGTAATAATATCTTCGGCGATATTACTGTTATAGATGAAAAAACAAAAACAAACAACCCATGTTTTGACCTAGCATTCACTTACTTTTATTTCAATTGTATTACATACTTTATTTCTATAAAAATAGTATTTTAACTGTTTATAGAAATTTTATACGTAATTTCAATTTGTTACCTTTAATTTTTAAATTCCAATAGAACTACCTTTATGTTTGAACAACTCGATCACTTCAATAATATCGATCCAGACATAAACCATTTTGATAAATTATATCCAAATTTTAAAGAAAATAACGTAAGATACCAATACTACGATTGTGATAAATTTAACACTACATTTTTATTTGAAAAAAAACAGACCTGTCCATTTTAAATCTTAACATTCGATCTTTGCACGCAAACATTGATGAATTTTCAATATTTTTGTCAACACTTAATTATAAATTTTCCGTTTTGGCATTCACCAAGAGCTGGCTAACAAATGATAATAAACACCTTATCAGTGTCCCAAACTATAGCTCTTTTGATTCACTAAGCGACGTAAACAAGATAGGGGGAGGTATAAGCGTGTATATATCTGACAGACTCAATACTAAAAAAGTTGACGAAATTAGTATTTCCTCTAACTATATTGAAACTTTATTTATCGAAGTAAAATCAAATGGTAAAACAATAATCATTGGAACCGTATATGGACCTCCTTCTGGTGACCCAAAGATGTTTATAGATAAGATTACTGAATTAATCAATTACTTCAATGTTACAAACTATGACGACAAAATAATTACAGGAGATTTGAAAACCACGCATCAACTCAATCCTTCTTCAATACTTTTTATTCTCATTCCTTACTTCGAATTATAACAAAATCGACAAGAATAACCCAAAACTCAGCAACACTAATTGACAATATTTTCAGTGTTTACCCCGAAAATTACTCTTCCGGTATTTTCCTTTGTGACATATCGGACCATCTTCCTATATTCATGATCCAAAATTCTTTTCCTCAACTCGAACAATATTCATCAAAACCGTACAATAACCTACCGCATAATTAACGAAAATACCTTATCAAACTTCTAGAAATATGTTCTAAATCAGAATCTATATGAAATTTCCTATATAAATGACATTGATTCTGCTACCAAAGAGTTAATTTCAAGGCTAGACGATGCTTTTAAACTTAATTGTCCTCTAAAATCTAAAATCATATCATATAAACACAAAAGAAAACCTTGGATAACAAACGCAATTATAAATAACATCAAAAAACGTCAAAAATACTTTTTTCTTTAAAGCTTAGTCAAATTCCAGAACACGCATATAAAAATTTTCGGAATCAAGTTACTAACCAAATTAAAATAGCCAAGAAAAATTATTACCATGAACGATTTAATCAAACGAAAAACAATATAAAACAAACTTGGAAATAAATCAATTCTGTGATAAAACCTGAAATTACTAAAGGAACAAACCAAATTAAACAAATTATCATTGACGGTAAACCAGTTGATGACAATAAGGAAAAAGCGAATGAATTCAATAAATTTTTTGTCAACGTAGGTAAAAAAATCTCAGACTCCTGCAAAATAGTCGATAAATCTTTTCTTTCGTATTTTAATGAGATTAATGTACCAAATTCCTTGTTCTTTCCTCCTGTATGCGTAGCCGATATAAAAAATTCATTAGTTCACTAAAAAATAAAAAAATAAGGTATTAATTCAATCTCCACTAAAATTTTAAAATAAATCTCTGATATAGTTGCTCCAATTTTAGCATCAATAATTAATAAATCATTTACGCAGGGTATATTCCCAAGTGTATTAAAAGTTGCTCGGGTAACACCGTTATCAAAGGCCGGCGACCTCACAAACGTCAGCAATTACCGCCCTATTTCATGTCTTACAATGTTCAGTAAAATATTTGAAAAATAAAACTTTATAAATTTCTGGAATCTAATTTACTGTTGTATAAACACCAATATGGTTTTAGACGTCAGAAATCAACGATTCACGCGATAATTTACCACCTTCAATATTTATATGATAACATTGAAAAGGGCCACATTGTATTCCCAATTTTTCTCGATTTTAAAAAAGCTTTCGATTGTGTCAACCATAATATTCTACTGTCAAAATTAGCTATGTACGGAATTAGAGGCAACTGTCAAAATTGGTTCAAATCATATTTAACTGAAGGAAAGCAATTTGTCTCCGTCAATGATCATGACTCATCCCACCTTAATATTACGACTGGGGTCCCACAAGGCTCCGTGCTAGGGCCACTGTTATTTTTAATCTATATTAAGGATATTGTTAAATCATCTTCTCTGTTTAAATTTATATTATTCGCGAATGATAGTGCCTTATCAATTCCCTTGCAATATGACAGACCGAGCAACATTGCATCTACAATAACTAAACAACTCGAAAATGTCTTCAGGTGGCTTAATGTTAATAAACTATCAATAAATGTAGATAAAACTAAATATATTCTTTTCTCTTACAAAAAATCTATTGCCCCCTATTAAAATGGGCGACGGAATAATCTATGAAACTACTCATATCAAATTCTTAGGCATCTTTATTGACAAAAATCTGAGTTTTAAACAACATATTACGCATATCTCAACAAAACTATCAAAATCGATTGGAATATTATATAAATTAAATAAGTTTCTTCCTAAATCTATTCTCCACTCTTTATATATGACAATGGTGCAACCTTACTTGACATATGGCATAGAGAGTTGGTATGGAAAATATCAAAATTATCTCAATAAATTAGTCATATTACAGAAAAAAGCAATTCGAGCCATCCATCAACTTGACTGCAAAGAGCACACTAATCGATATTTTAAAGAATCCAGAATTCTGAAATTAAATGATCTCTTTGTTTTTAAACATCCTTATTCCTTTACAAAACAATAAAGTGTTCCCATAATAACTATATATTTAATATGTTACAAACAGCAGATAATACCCATAATCACCAAACCCGCAATAGAACAAAATTTATTTTACCCTTGTATTCAAAATTAAAATTACAATGTAGCTTTCTGTACAAATCTATCAAAATATGGAATGACTTGGACGACAATATCAAATCCCAAACCAAATTAGCTCAATTCAAATTAGCTCTTAAAAACAATATAATTTCGGCTTGCTAAATTTTTATTCAGTTTTTGTTATTGTGTATTTATTTGTTACCGTACACTATTATACTGTGTACTATTACTTTTATTTATACATTATAAATATGTTATTCTTTATATAAGACTGTTGACTATGTTAACTACAGATCTTTTAAAATAATCGCTGGAATTTGAATAGTTTTTTAATTTATCTCTAAATTTAAATAATATAATTATTCGTTATTTGCAATCTTTACAATGGTTAGGTTCTCAAATGTATACTAAATTGTTTATACTTTTATAAACATGAAGGGATTTTATTCTTGATAATGTTGTGCTTAGTCTTAAGTTTTAAGTTTCTGCCCTAAAAGTCACTGACTTATTTTGGGCCCATAACTAATCTTTGTATGTATATACATATATACGAGTATGTATAAGTACTTATTGTAACTTGTCATTAAGATTTAAAATGTAATATGTTTATACTGTACATTAGATTAATATGGAATAAATAAATAAATAAACTTTATAACTCACTATGTTGGTCTGTTGGTTCCCGTTTTCCTTAATATTTTTGGTAATAACATTAAAACTTTCGGCCGATTCTAACGAAATTTGAAATGCTTATGTTGTTTTACATTCTTTTTCGAATGATATGATTGCCAAGGTCCTCCCAAGTTTAGTACGGGAATTATTGAAAGTTTTGAAGGTCGTAAGGTCATAAATCAGGATAAGTAAGAGCACGCGACTTTGGCCAGCAGATTTTGATTTACTAATGCTATATTTAAATTTTTTTTTCTATGATTTATCCTTTTATGAATTTGGTTTAATTTTGAATTAATTAGTATGACAGGAGAAAACAATCAAACAAACATAAAACTTCGTATTTTATGAGCAGAATATTGCGATAGTATTTAATTTTACTAAATGTTATATATTTATGGTAAAACCGAGACAAATTTTGTGAGACTGATTAATTCCTTGCAAAAATATATTTTAAACAAGTTTACTAAAGAAGCATACTTGATTTCGATTGAAAATCGGTTAATAAATTACAGTGTGGCGGGATATTTTACTAATAGATAACGATTGCAAATATTTAGTAAATTGGTTACGGTTATCTACAAATCAACTGTAGTATCTTTTAAGAACTATGATACTAATCTGCAATATTGAATATATAGAAGCAAAGAAAATCAATATTGTATGAGAAAGAATTTACTATTGTCAGAAGACAAGCATTCGATAGAAATGGCATTCACTCCCAGAAAGACTCATCATTTGTGACGAAACGAGAAAAGTCAGGTCTAAATAGCGAAGGAATTTTATCTCAATGAAGACAACTTGATTGAAGAAACCGAGGAGAAAAACGCAAAAAAACGAGATATGAGGAAAAAAGAGTGAAATGAAAGAAAAATGGCAAGGAATACAATGGCAATTACTTCAATCTTAAATACTAAAGCAAAAGTCCAACTTGTACTCTATATGCCCTGAGTGAGAGAAAGACGAAGGGTTTGGGGCTTTACACTCTATCGCAGAGTAAATAGAGCTTAGTTTGAGACAGATTGGAACGCCTGGCAGAAATGTAATTAAAATCAATCTTTCATTACTTATATGTAACTTTCGAAACATCCCTCTGGTCGCTGGGGGATATGGAAAGGCATTCATCCTATATATCTCTTCCCGGTGGAGTTAATGATACATAAATCTTCTTAAAAGACACAATGATAATTAGGAAAGACTGCCCCTCCCCCTTTTTCAAACAGTTTTCTTATGTAAGTTAAGAATGATTAAAAATGATCAACGATAAAATTGTAATAAAATTAACATACCCAAACCAAATTGACCAACCCTTCAAAACAGAACAAAATACTCGAAAATATTAAATAAATTCAACAAACTCAAACAGCCTGCATAAACTACCTCACACAGTAAACACTTATAAAATTTTATTAAACAGTCACACCAAAATGACTTATTATCCTTTGACATATGCCTAATAGCTCACACACATCAAATAAGATCAACAAACGTAACCAACTTAACCTAACCAAAGTAACAGACAATTTCCTCATACCCGCTTATAAATATATTCTCTTTTTCGCACACAGGGTTAAAATGGTTCGCTATGTGTAAATATTATCGTTCACTCGTGTCGGAATATTCATGCGCGTTTGAGTCCTTATCGAATTATTATTCTATAAACAATTAGGATTATATACTGGAGGGCTGTGCCCCCCAGACCCCCCTAATTTAATAAAACTCAGGATCATCGTAGTGTAGTACCCCCATTGTGTTTACCCCTACACGAGCCGTCAACGTAAATGTACTCCAAAAACGTGAAACATTTTGGAACACGGACGAAATAGTACGTCCCATCGTTCGCGCCGATAATCTACATATTTACCACAGAAAATCTTGCATTAAAACATTGCTTGCTTTAACCGGTTCTATTATTTTTTTATTTAAGATTATAAATATTAATTAATCTCCACTCCATCTTGCTCTGCCTGAGCCTTTTACAGTAGCTCGATTCACACTTCACTCTAATAACTTTATTAATAGGAACAGCAAAGTTTTTCTGTTGTTAGATGTAATACAACTCAATTTACTTCGTTGTTTCGTTGCTAATATTTGTAAGGAATGGAATGAATTGCCTGAAGAATGTATGTCAGCATCTCATATTAGATCGTGTCAATCTAAAGGAAATAAATTTATTATTTAATCAATGACTGTTTTTTTAATATTTTTAATATGGTTTTACTTTGTTTTTACTTATTTTCTTTTAATATTGTTTCTTTCCTTTTTTCTCTTTTTTTTCTTTTCTTGCAGTATGTTTCCCTATGGGACCACCCTTGGTTTTCTAGCCTTTTCCTTTCCATTGGAAACTTCTGTATTTGTATAATAATAATAATAAGTATGATATTTTTTGTGGTTTACAAAATATTGAAAATTAAAAAAATATAGAAGGAAAAAAAAAGAAGCACATTATTAAATTTCTTTGCACCAATACCACTTTATTACTTAGTCTGAATAAGCTCACATAAAACTACAGTAGGTTTTACATAATGATTAAAAATAACTAATTAATTCAAAACAGTATAAACTTATGGAATTATCAAATATATTTCATTGCTAAAATGTAAGAATAAACAAAAATTATTTATATATACATACATAGATTGACTGATGCATCATTTCTATATTATTAATTAAAGTCCTTTAGACTCATTAAGTCCCTCGCATTTATAAATATATCCTGAAAACAATATTCATATATGTGCATAATTGCAATTCATATATGTGCATAATTGCTCCTAAAAGTTCAACATTAATTTAAAGGATGAGACATTAAATAGTTGACAATCCATCATATAATAAAATTATACCCTTATTTCTATGTGGAATTTAAGTATCAAGCTAAGCTGGTGTCTAGTTGGATTGCATAATATAACGTTGTAAATAAAGAGTTTGGATTAATCTTCGGTAATATAACTTTATCTAACCATAGCAGATACAAAGAAGCTAACGCATATGCAATTTCTAATCTTTTACCTATATTAATGAGATCGTAATATATATTTTCTATAATTTAATAGGATTTGTAGGTTGAATTCTTCCTACTTAACTTATGTCATCTGTGTTTTATGTATCACCAAAGAATAGGGGAGATGTCGTTTTTCCACGCTTATTAGTGGGACTGGACAGAAGTTTAACAACACCTAAGAAAGAAACATTAATTAAGTGGATAACAATTAGGTAATATGAGATTAATCTACTTTTTGAATTGAGTAAGAGCCAATCGGATACACATAGAGCTGAATAAAGAGAGAGAGGATGGAATAATAACGACGAATGGCAAATTGAATATTACCAAACTAATATGTTGGCTTCAAAAAAGTACAAGTATTACATCTGTAATAAGTTTGTAATGAGTAAACAAATAAAGTAAAAATATTTTCTTTTAACTCTAGATTGCATGTCAGCCACCTTGTTTTTTTTACCGTGGTCTTCTCCTGTTTAAATTTATGCGATAAAGTACCAAATGAGTTCCTTCAGTAACGCCAGGTAATATTTCTCTCTGATTCTCATTAATATTCTATTTTTGGTGATATATTGAGGTATAAAGTGATAACTATTACCCTTTCGCATCCTCTAGTTTTATTCAATATTTTTACGTGATCTATTTTTGTAAATATCTAAGTAGCAAAGGAACCATATTTGATGGATACAGAAATGCTTAATCTGACATTCAAGAGGATGAGAGAAAGATAGAAAATGAAGATAAAATATGGGAATAATAGAATGATCAAGGATTTACATGAGTGAATGGTAATACTAGTTACTCTAAAAGTTCAGAGGGGAAAGTTGTTTAAATTCCTAACGAAAAGGTTTGAACAACAAAAAAACATTTCGAATATATAACATTCAGACCCTGATATTGAAACTGACAATCTGAATTCAAAGTTCAAGGTATTTATTGCAAGAAAATTCGTCCACTGCAAACTTAATCCCATTTGCAAATTAATGATCGATCTTTTTGGTCAGTTTTCTTCGAGTATATCGGTTTTCGATGTTAATTCTGAGGAGTAGAGAGCGTAAAAGATACTGTGAGGGGCTTTTGTCCTTAATGAATAATAAGCATATAGTACAAAAAAAATCGAAAAGTTATGATACCTCTTTTTAAGGTAGAATACATATATTGAGAAAATATTCCTACTGACAGCTCGAAAATAAATCAGGTTTTGCGCTTTCATTTGGCTTTTAAAGAATATAATTTAAATTAATGACACTAGAAAAGATATGTAACATATATACACATTTAATCACATGAATCTTTTTTCTTGAGGCATTGACAAAATTCATTAATGTAATTCCCCTGAAAAATTTTAAATGTCAGAATTTTTGTTCATTATTTATTTTATTTAATTGCTAAATCATGCATAAATGTCATCATAATTGTGAACCGATACATAGTTCCATTTTTTGTTACTTTATTTTAGTTCCCGTGTTACTAGACACTCAAAGATTTGACAAACTTTTAAGAAATAAATAAAATTTAAAAACTAATACACAAGAATTAGGTTAATTTTTAATATTTTAAGTTATTCACATAAATATTACCTCAGTAATCGCAAGGCTAATACTAATTAAGACTGGCCAAATATATTGCCATTCCCTTAATTATATAGCTCTATCAAAACAATCTGTCGTAGAATAGGCTCTCGACGATATACCATATATAACTATTCGTTGAGGGAATTATTTTAAAAATGCCGAGTGCGGGGTAATCTGATTGACCGAGGTTATTAATCTTCAATATGCTTAAGAACATTAAAAAGGGGGGAATTAAATTATCCTGACGTGATGTCTTGGGAATGAGAACCGTTTCTTGACGAACGGGCTTGAAGAACAATGGCTGTTCTAACGTTGTTCTCTTTCTGAACAACAGGGGGGCCTTGTTGACTTGGCGTCTGGAAGTCACGAACCTTGGCACTCAAGGAAAATTGTCCTATTCTGGACAATACATGATTTTTCGAGGTAGAGAGTTCCTATGCTGCTCAAGGAAGACCGGATCGGCGTGATGCCTCGCGAAGATAATTTGGATCTGATCGGCTTCAATTGGGAAGGCTATGATATAAATAGTCGAAGCCATCCCCTTGGCGTAGGGGACAATTGAGTGGGAGGCTTCGGGGGAATGCCCCGGTCGCCCCTGGGAAAATACCTTATCTGCCCATAAGCTTAACTCAATCTGGCGAGATCGACGTATAGAGGCGAAACGGGGGAATGAACCTCCTTGATTAAATTTTGGCTAAGGTGGGCGATAACGTGTTCTGCTTCCTCTCGCAGATGCACGTGGGTAGCCCTGTGTTTCTAAACATGTGACAGAGGCTGAATTTAAGCGGCCTCAGACCGTTCTATCACACAATCCGCCGTTAATTTACATATTCTTATCGAGAATAATATCTAAGAGTCAGTTTACCAAACATAAAGGTCTAAACTACTCATAGTCAAAATTAAAGGTCTAAATTACCCAATGTTAACCGTAAAGTACCATATTAGTTACATATGTCCCTTTATTTTTTTTCGTACTTAAACAGTGATAAAAATAACTAGAGACGTTACCTCCTAACTCGTTAACTAAAAATCGTGCTATATATGTTATATAGGTAATTTTGAATGTCTTTATGTGTTGTGAGATATGTAACTAAGGTCCAAAAATATTTATGGGTAGATTAGCACAGTTTGTAAGTAATTGTAACTAATGTGTCAAAGGATTAAATGGACAAGAGATATGGAGTGTAGAGAGAGTCGACAGGGAAGAGAAGGCAATTCTGAAGAGATGAGTCTTCAGGAGACGTTTAAAAGTAGCAAGGGAGGGAGAAGATCAAGCTTCGGCAGGAAGAGCATTCTAGAGTCTAGGAACACAAACTAAGAAGGAACGGTCACCCATCGAACAGAGGACAGATCAAAGAGTGTTCAGGATGGGAGTGAGGTTAGACCGGAATACCCGAGGAGTTTGACGACCGGCGTAGGCAGACGAGAGATAAGGTGCCTCGAGGTTTAGGGCTTTGTAGGTGATGAGATGCATTTTATAGTGGGTACGGAGGCGAATAGGTAACCAGTGTAGCTCCTCTAACAGAGGCATCGAAGGTGAGAACCTGGGGCGACGAAGGAGGATCAGGGCAGCATAGTTTTGAACTAGTTGTAGGGCGCGAAGTTACGAAGAAGGGAGATTAACTAGTAGAGAATTGCAGTAGTCTAAGCGTCAGGTGACGTAGGCATGAATAGCTGTCTCAAGGCTTCGTCGATCAAAATAGGATCAAACACGTGAAAGGTTGAAGAGGAAACCAAAGGAAGACTTACAGATACGATGGGTGTGTGGTTTAAACGAGAATAGCTCGTCGAAAAATAACACCAAGACTACTGACAGTAATAGAGAAGGCGACATTGGTTTCTTCAAGGTTAAGGGAGGGGAAGAGAGCTTTAGATTTCTCCGCCATCGAAGTGGTACCAACAAGGAGAACTTCATTTTTATCGTAGTTAAGTTTGAGAAATTTGGCATACAGGCATTCGTTTATGGAGGTGTAGGCTGAAAGGAGCTTAGTAAATGATTTAGCGAAGGACACTGGGGATGATGTAAGGTATATCTGAAAGGCATCAGCATAGAAGTGGAAGGACAGACCCAAATTGCGAAGAAGAGAGCCAAGAGGAAGTAAGTAGATGCGAAAGAGAAGGAGACCAAGGTCTGAGCCCTGAGGCACCCCAAAATGAATGGGCAAGGGCTCGCAACCGACTGAGTGCGGAAGGAAGGGGGAAGCGGAACCAAGCAAGTGCAGTGCCCGAGAGATCGAGGAAAGTTTGAAGACGATAACGGAGGACAGTGTGGTCGATAATGTCGAAAGCAGAGGAGAGGTCTAGGAGGACTAGAATGGATGTACAACCCCTATCGGCAGCTTTACGTAAACCGGCTGAAACATTAAGAAGAGCGGTTTCAGCAGAGTGCTTCGCTTTGAACCCCGATTGGTCCATTACATCGATATTGCAGTTAAAAATATGGTCATTAAGGCAAGAAAAACCATTCTCTTGAGAATCTTAGAGAGGAATTGAGGCTATGAGATAGGGCGATAGCTAGATGGTTCAGAGGTGTTAAGGGGTGTTTTTTTAGGATAAAACGAATAGAGGCATGATTGAAGGAAGAGAGAACCACCCCTGTGGCAAGAGAAGTGTTAAAGAGATGAAGATTCAGTGGGAAGACAGCAGGGAGAACTTGCTGGAGGAGTTTCTGTGGAAAGAAGTCCTTAGGGGATCCAGATTTGTTAAAGCGTGAGATCAGGTTAGTTACTTCCTCAGAGGATGCCCGAGTGAGGATATTGAGCGACAATGGATTATGGTCGGGGAGAACAACATGGGTTGTTCAGACGAGTAGGGTAGTTTGGCGCGAAGGTTAATAATTTTATCATAGAAAAATTTAGAAAGAGTAGAGGGGTTGGTGGGAGGAGAGGTGCGGGAATTGAGGCTAGGCGAGGAAAGACGGGAGAGAAGATGAAAGATAGTCCGAGGGTTATTCTTGCTTTCAGACAAAGGTTTGCGTGAATAAGCCTCACGCGCTGATTTTAATTTGGAAGAATATGGGTTAAGTCGAAGTAGTAAGGCGATAGGCTGTTCGTGTCCTGCCCACGGGATCGTGCTTTACGATGGGCGCTTTCATAGGCCCGTAAGGGCCTCCTTGAACGAAGGAGTGCCATGGTAAACCAAGGGGCGTGATGATAGCGGTTTGAAGAAGGAGTGATAAGTGGAGCGTGCACGTCAAGCCAAGCCAGTAATGATTGGTACAGTGAGGCTAAAGTTTGCTCAGGTAAAGCAGTAGTATCAATAGGAGGTAGGGCAGAAGCAACATCGTTGAGGAGAGTAGTTTCAATTGACGATAGTCGCCGGAAAGGAGTAGGATCTCGGGACGAGCGAGTAGGCAGGTGGAAGGGAATATAGAATTCGGAGGATACCAGCCCCCTTTATCATAGCGTATGTGGCTGAAGAAAGACGATAATTTAAAGAGTTGAGTGAGAGGATTGAGTCCCTATTATACAAAGTGGAGCAGAAAGGATGGAGCAAAGGCGAAAATTATGAAAGTGCAGAGGACGGGAAAACTTAACCCTAACTTGTCTCGTAAAAAGTGTGTGATGGGATCTCGACATGAAAGTTACAAAACGAGATTAATATATATGGAGAGAATTTAGAATAAGTAAAGATGTGAGGAAGTTAGGAGCTTGAGTGCACATATTTGCTTCGACACTCGACACCGGAGGAGAAGAAATTCTTCTGATATTGTGTCCGTTTCGTGACAATAGCAACTGCTGTGATAGGGTGACTACTCTAATGAGAAACACACCGAATCTTGACTACCTGTGAGATTATCTATTATATTAAGCCAGTGGCCTCCAAACATTTATTATGAAATAGCAAATGTGCAAAGAAAAAAATGAAATCATAATATTCATTAGATATACCGAAAGTCGAGATATGCTGCACATATAAATTGTTGAACATTTAGATGAAAAATACTGTAATTAAATATGCAGGCGACAATAAAGAACAAGATAAATAATCCATACGCTATAGATGAAAGTCAAAATAATTATAATGTTTTCTAATAATTCAAATTAAATAGGGGGAATAATATAATTTTGACTTGGGGGAGATAAAAGTAAAATAGTAAAGCTAGGCTTGAGGCTAAACCTTACAAGCATAATTTTAATACTTAATAATATATAATTGATGTCAATGCGCACAGCCATTCTACTTCTTAGCTTGGATCTGGCATTTCATTCACAGAAGTGCGGTGAACTAAAGGAAGCCTCGCTTATTGAGACTTCAGCCTATCCAGCGACTGGATTGACTATGATAAGGATTGATAGAACAACTTAAAGGCCTAGATGAATCAATGACACTAAAATAAATTATAGTAAATTATTTAGTTTTATTATCCATTAAACTGAAGCCGCAGTTTGGAGACCCGTTCTTTTTGTAAATGAATTCACTTCTATGGATGTCTTTACCCTTTGTGATTTGGGAGGGGTTGTATTTTACATATTTATTAGTTTTTTTATGTTATTTAATGTGTCTATTTTTCCATACGTGAATAATTACCCTAAATTCTCTAAAATAATTAATTAACAAGCAAAATTAATAAAAATCAGTATACGTAACGAAACCCCTTAAAATCAATTGAGGCGGTCAGATTTCTTAGAGATATAAAAATAGCTATGTTTTATATTACATTCCTTTTAAACGCACATTTCTAAAGCTTATTTTGGTACCCATTAGAAAATAAAACACCTTGATATATGGTATTAACCTCATCATTTCTCTAGTATCCTATAGCCTTGTCCGAATGACTAATTCTATTAGAACATGCCAATCATCCGGTTTATTTTTCAAAGAGAGGAAATTACAAACATATCTATTCAAGTAGTTTCGCACCTTTAATAATAGCTTGATAAAAAGGTATCATTTAATGGTCAGGGAGTTATGCGATTACCTCCCTCTATAGGTTCCAATTGTTTGTCATATAGCGCTGTGATTTACTTTCCTAAGAATGAGATCGGAATAGAATTCCGCCGTGTCTGAGTTAGCCACTACTGACGTCACAAAGGCATCAGTTGTCTGGGTTTGCTACTAAAGACTTTAGTTAGGTCATCCGGTATGACGTGTCATATGCGCCAATACTTGAGAGGGAGTTTAATATCCCTAACCACGAGTATAAAAGGGAGAAAAATCTGAAAATTACAAATTAACGGAGAGGGAAGGTCAGGTCATTTCATCACATTTTTTTAGTATAACAATATTATTTATATTAATAATCCCTTATAAATTTGGCAACAACTGTCGAATCTATAACTATATTGTAATTGACAGCCTTCAAAGTAAGGAAAGCGTTCCAACTCAACATAAGAAACAATGACTGTGAGAGTACTGCTTTGAATTTCCGTAAGTGCGATACTAGCAAACTCCCCCTGATCCATTTTTCCTATCTTTCAATATTTGTAAACAAAGCATATATAAAAATATGTAAATACTGGAGAATAATACTATTGCAATGACTATTATATTAATTGGAATTAGATATTCATTGGATCTATAGGCAGAGAATATTTGGGGGATTTTTTTAGTAAACATGTTTCCTCGAAGCATTGCAGCTACATTGAAAAGACTTTTATGCTGCACCGCACTGCACTTCAAAGTTTGGGGTGAATCACCCTGTTATCCTACCCAAGATAAATCCTCAAAATGGCGGAGAAATTCTTTGTTTTAATGTGATGTCTACTATTGCTTGGAGATAAGAAAATTCCCATTATGTTATTTCAACCGGGCCTTCTAAACCTACAACATGTATCTGCACTATGTTAGAACGAATCCTTTAGTAATAGTCCCACGATGACGTGTCACCTTTGATCTATTTTTGGTGATTCGCCGGCAGAAACCACTGCTATTGCGCCCATTTAATCTCATCTATCTAGTCCTTTCTCTAGATTCTACCTCACACTTTTTACTCCTATTTTTCCATCCTATATCACTGAGAACTTTTCTCACTCATTAATTTCTTCCTAATGGACCAAGATAATTTTTTGGTGAATTCTCTCTCCAGGTCCAGTCAGCTGTGAATTCTTAATTTCCAATCTCATTTTCACCACCATTTCTTTCCTTCATTTTCATATTAACTTCTTTTTCTTACCACTTATCCCTTACATATAAGTTTAAATCGACGTTTAAAACACCAACTTAAACTTTCTGCCTTAAAATACTCAAAATTAATTGTTACTTTAAGATTAAAGCCTACATACATCCCTGAAGAAATTTCTCATTCAATAATGGACTGGAGGCATATCAGGCAATGAATTATATGAAGCCTTTTACCAAAATTCTTAAGGAGAAATTACCATTCTAAAATTTAGCTCGTTCATCATCATTTTAATTCATTTCCTTTTTGGTTCGATATTTGACTACTAAATATGTTGGTCTAAAATGAATTTGTAAACTTTATAGATATTTTACACCGTTGCATTTAATCTAACTCTGCTGATTTAATGAAGTTATTAAAACAGTTTTCTGTATTTGGATTTTTTATAGCCTATTCGAAGAAGGTTTCTAAATTATGGGAGAGTAAATTAAGAAGCGCAAAATATAGATAAAACTATCCTATTTCATTCAAATGATTCGTATATTTGGTTGGTGAAGTATACTAGAGAGAATTCAAGTTTATTTTAGTGTTCTACAGGCATGGCAAAACGTTTTGAGACTATTATATTTCTATATAAAAAATAGTAGAAGCATTTTCTTTAGTATGTTTGTACCAAAATTTGAAGCTAAAATAAAAAAATAGCGCTTAAACGAATTTTATTCAAAAATACATTTAATTAATGCGCGCGCACAATATTTACAATGATATCCTTTGTTCGTTAGGACTGCTTCAATTTGTTCTAGAATGGTAAAAAACAATTTGTGATATCATGATTGATATTGCTCCCTTTTTGTTCAAATAGCACCCGCAATTGCTCACAACTGGACGCATTATGTTTATCAAACGTCAGTTTGAATATCGCGCACAAATTCTCTTTTGGTGTCAAATCTGCCAAATTTGGGGGCGGAGGGACCAAAATTTCTATTTTATTTCCAGTCATGAACTTTGTTATTGCTATTACTTCGTGATAGATTGCGCACTCATGCTAAAATATACAGTTATCTTCCCCTTTGGTCATGAACCTTTGAGAAAAGGCGGTGATAAGATAGAGTTTGGTACCATTTAGTGTCTTTGGCAGTGTTTTTGCGCATATTGTTAGTAGTGCTCCATTCCCCTTAGATGAGAAGCAGCCCTGACATGTAAAGTGCCCGGATGCTTGAACGTAGGCACGACACAGACCTCGTGTGAGCGCTCTCCTTTTCTCTTAACGAGCGGGCTTCTAGAATCTCGAAAGTAGAGGTAGGTCTTCTTCAAAGGATATCACTTTGCAACCCTCTTCACCAGTACAATATTTATATTTGGTACGAAAGTGGAGCCTAAGTGTAAGGTATTTGGGGGGTTGAGGCTTAGACACAGTCATTGTCGCTTTAAGACCTTTTCAAAAAATTTCAGCCTTACTCTGAGTACAAAAGCGTTCTCACCTGCTTCTTTACAATCGTGAGCTAGCCTCACACTTGAAGCATCCAGATCCCTGAGATGGGGCCTTACCAGGAGGCAATTTTGAAGTTCATTATAAGTACTTGGGTGCCCGGATGGCTTCTTTACAGGAGTGTAAATAGTTTTTTTAAAGTCATTAATGATCCTATAGATGGTGCTCTCTGATGTAATTCTCTTATCAACTATCTCCTTATATGTCAAGCATTTTATTGATGAGCAACAAACATATAATAAACAATCGGTTTTTGACAACTTCCATCTATCAGACCAGAAAGTGCAGAACGGTGGTCCGATTTTCTCAAGACTGCAATCACTTGTCACTGAAATGATAAAATCTTTGGGCAATCAATGGCGACTTGGCCGCTGAAGAAAAAACTGGGAGAAAATGTTAAAACTTCTATTACATTTGGAATTCAAGTAATTTGAGGAAAACGTATTTGGCCTTTTTTTAAAACTGTTTTTTATTGGCTGATTTAAGGGCAATAATAATAAACTGCAGAGAATTAAATTCAGACTAACAGTATTACGGGTTGTGCTCAAATAGTTCAAGTACCTCTTTTTGACATTACTTTAGCTGGCATGTGACAAAATCAAACTCGGTATGTCTGATGGGCCACAGAATCATCAGTTTATTGAAGATCTACATTTCTTCAGCACAATATCAGAACTCGAAAAAATGCTTGATAATCATTCAAAGACATTGTAATTACATGAGCAATGAATTGCACCGAAAATTTTAAAAAAACTATTGGAGAGCGACAAAATGGTCGGTTGCAACATGAGGATCAATTTGCTTCCCTCTTCATAACCAAGTTCCCTTTAAAACCTTAGTGAAATCAAGGAAATGAATGATAACGATTCCATCAAGATTTATCGGTCATGCAAGATGGTTATCAGGGTAAATGGGATTTAAATATATTGGCTGAATACTGGTGGAGAATAAAGTGAAATTGTACACATATTAAACACTCCAGGAAAAACTATTAGTGTAAATTTCTGATTAACTACTTGCACACAACTTAACTAACAGGATTACTATCCTTTGTATGAGAAAACTAAATTCTACAAATATCACAGATAAGTAAATTTTAGTATTTTACATTGTATGTAAATTGTTAAAACATTCTATAAAATAAATTCGGTGGTTTTATGTTTTTTGGTAGATAGCCAGTGTATCCTGTAGCTAAGAAAGATGAAGTAATACTAAAATTTCTTGGGCATTTTTGGATTCATAGGCCAAAAGTTAGTCAAAAATAAGTGTCTGAACTAACTCAACTAAAATTGTATTCCCCAGTCTTATAGCATAATAATAATGTTAGATCCTGAAGTTTGTACAGTATAAACGAAAGGTTGAGTCCAAATTAATCATTAGATATAACAAGTAATATTTGCATTAAATAATTAGTGTATTAAGTATTTTTTGTGTAGAACTACTTTCAATTAATTTTTAAACAGTGGCATTCATAGCCCGTATAGAAAATATACCTGATATTGATTTGAAATTTTCATTAAGGCTATCTTGTTTATGACAGGGGCCAAATATCTCCCTCTTTTATGGATCGAACACATGAACGGAAAAGATCAAACGGCTCAGCTGAGTCGAGAGAGAAAATTTCAAGTTGACAAGACTAGAATTAAGCGATAAATATATTCAAGAATATGTGAAGCCATTTAGCAAAAGGTGTTTTTTTAAACATTGAAACGTATGTAAATAAATAGGAGTGATCTTATTACAGAGTATTTTATTTCAACCTGACATTGTATTACATTCTCTAATAACTGAATATTTGGGGTTTATAGGTATCATTTGGTGATAAAAAGATGAATAACATTTGCTAGGATTGTAAGATCCGTTAACAATGAAGTTAATTGTGATTCAATTAAGTTTTCTTAAAACCTTTTCTTAATTTATTGTACCTTTTTTTTCAGTAAAGTTCAATTGATTTAACTGTTTTGAAGACCAACTTGAACAGTATGATGCCTACCACTGTAAGTAACTAGATTTAACTTGAAACTCAATCTCGATTAAAAATAACCTATAACACCGCAGTGAAATTAAGACTAAATTACACCACTAACCATTGCTAAGTGTTTTAACTAATGGTTTAATGACAATTAAGTAGGCTTGTTAGAATATGACAGGAAGTAGGGTAGAATAAGAAACCAGGACACTAAACTCAATTCTAAGGTAGAATATCCACTTTAAAAGCACCGTCATAGAATAAATTAAATTTTAAAACCGATGTAATTGTAAAATACTTAAATTATCCAAATAATTCCAAGAAAAACAAGAATATTACAGAGAAAGAAATCTTAATCTATTTTCTATAATATGAATGAGAGGAAAATTAAGTCCATTTTTATTTTAGCAACCTATCTGGCGACTGCATTGGAGGAGGCCGGCCTCAGTCTGCGTAGGAAATTGCGACTTACAACAAAGAGAGTCAAATAAAATGAAGGAGGTCAGCATACTGATAAATGTCTGATAGCCTGCAAGTCTGTGTACACAAACCTGTCGTGAGTAAAAGGAACTTTAGAAAGAAGAACTGAGAGGACTACAATTGACCTCCCATCTCCAGTAAAATGGCTAGTCTATCATATACCAATTTCTTCATCAAAGTTCACACGCTGAAGGTTAGAGAGATTGGGCGGAAACCGACCGGGGTAGAGTCATCTCTACTGGGCTTGCAAAAAGCGAGCACAGGAGTCATTCGTCAATAGCCAACTGGGTGTGGAAGTATGGCTTACGAGACATGGTTTGAACCAGGGGTGGAGTCCGCGCATGGAACAAGAGCAGAACGCAACTCAAACAATCTGGTGGAGCAGCATCCCGGCTAGAGAATGCGGAGAAAGGAGTTTCGAAAGACTCCACCATGAACGCTTTGTCCGAGATTGCGTCACCATTCTCCTATAAAACAGGAAGGGGGCGTCCTGCGAGAGCTTGCGCCAAATCCTTTTGACTTGCTTCCACACCTCTGCCAGAGGAATCTTCCAGTTAAGTGAAGACAGGTATGACCACCAAGAAGAGCAGGGGGCGTGCTTCAAAACATAATGGAACCTAGCTCTATTCAACAAAAGAGAGTAAAATCATTCGGGGCGTTTATAGCACATGTAGGCAAAACGCTTCTGCTGAGAGCCGTCTAACACTAATCTAAACAGCACATAGTTGGTTGGCGTGTAAAACGGTCTGATACTATAGGAATAGCAGCTAGGCTACCATGGAGAGCTTCGACATCTACCATACAGATTTAGGTTCTACATTCGAAGACACAGGGATCGATTGTCACGGTAAGTAAATAAAGCGGTTCTCCGGTAGTGATGCGTAAACTCCTGCACATATAAGACACATATCTCTAGCTTGTCGATCTGGTCGGCCACGAACTGACCGCAGGGAATGCTCGAGTAGTCTCTCTGTAAAGGTTGTCTACAGTTCAAATTTCCGAGAAGCAGAAAAGACCTCGGCAACCATGCTACGGTTTGGCAGAGGTTCCCCGCCTCGAAATTGGCTGACGGTAGAATATACGAAGAAATAACCTTATATCTGATATTAAGGTACACCTGCAGTGCTCCTGCTTGAAAAGAGGTTTTTAAAGCAAAGAGAAAAACGGAGAAATTGATGCTGGGTGTAAACGGCGCATCTTATTCCCCGGCCGCCATCCCTTGATGGAGGGGGTGCAAAACCTTTATACTCCTGGAATGTGGGCAGGGGAGACGCGCCTAGCATGGAATCATGCAAAAAGATAGGTAACGGTGAACGGGAGGAGACGAAACTCCGGAGCTCCTCTCAGTTGTTTCAGAGTCCACAGGAATTCCATTGAAGGAATAATTGGTACAGGCTTAGCTTGCAAGAGATGTGGGGTCCTCTTTGAAGAAATAAGACTTACGGTAACGTTCTTGAGCTTCTCAGAGACATAAATGTGGACGCTGTCGGCCGAACAAATCGCTCAAGACGCTATAGCCTACGAGGACTTATTCGGAGAGGTTGGATCACCCTAGTTTTATCCGAGATTGGCTTTGAGCCATTTGTGCCGCCAGCTCTCCCAGGAGAACGCCCGAGGTGAGTCAAGCCAACAGAAGGGTTCCGAATGGGCGCAAAAAACGACTTTGCTCGTTAGCCTGGAGTTGCCCGCATCAGAGAGTGACCTTTGTAAAATTAAAACACAATATGTCCCTGCAGCGCCGAAGGTGGCTGGATCAAAATTTAGCCTCGCAACATGAGAGACGATCCGAATCCTGAATGACCAGGATTTCCTCCCACACAAGATTAGACACCACAATTATTCAAAGTAGAGGTGTAGGGCTCTAGGCAATTGACAGCCGTGGCCCTACACAAGATAGACTTATCGTGTGTGGCCTTGGAGCAATTTACACAGACTCCGGGTAAACCCGACTTTGCACGTCTACCTAAGCAATTCGTATGGCTGAAGCGGTGGCAGTAGTACCACCTGCCTGGCAGTGACACGAAAGCATTCACGCGGTAGTAATATCAACAGACACGCACCGACTTAGGGCATTTTTCACGCTCGACTGTGACAAAGAGTGTACAGGTGGGTCTCTAAAGCCTTCCCTGTTCGACTTTAACCGCTACAAGGTGATGTCATCTATGGAGTAGTTCACGAGTTCTCTCGCGTAGACCCCTCCTTTCACATAGTTTATGGTAGTGTCGGGCGCCACACTCATTGGCGTTACAATATGTGTCCGAAGGACACTAATTATGACCACTTCGATGGATCTGCAGCATTTGCCAAAAGACTCCCATGCGAGAAATGGGACACTTTCGGCTCTTACCAATTATCTTACCCTGGCTTACATGCTGCCATCATTGGAGTCAAGTTAAGTCCAAAATAAGGTATGAGACGCATAATTAAATAAAACCTAACCCTGGAAATAAAAACAGCCGTCATATTAATGTTTTGTGGAATCCGATTCTGTCGTCTTCCATTTCACAAAGTGGAAAATAGAAAACATTCTTTACCATTTACATTATAAATATAAAACTTGCAACATGAAGGAGAGAAAATGGATTTATAAATAAGAGAAGCGAAGAAATAAAGAAGAGGAAGAATTGATCAAATTAATGGAGTTTTGTTTCTGGGTACAGCAAGAAAATGCTAAAGATAATTTAATTTTTTCAATTACTCCCACCAGAAAGTTGTTTCCCTACATCTGACTGATTTAGGTCCAAATTTGTTGAGGGATAATAAGAATACTTGCTTTATTAGCTTTTCCACTATTTTAGCCTTTATATTTTAGACATTTTGTGTCTATTCATTCTTACCTATTAAGGCAGTTAGGCATACCACTTGGCTAACTTCAAATCATTTGACTTCGGTTTCTTTTAGTTACAATCAATTACTTCCACGTCATTTCAGCTGCCTTTTTCTAAGTCTTTGGTTCTTTTGTTCTGGTAAATTTATATAAGTTCTTAGTATACCGTTAATAAAGTAATTTTAGTATCTCCCTTAAACATTATGAGGGAGGAGACGCTAATTTATGTGTCAAAAGAGGAAATGGTCCTTAATGAGAACTTGGATAGGAGAGCTAAAAGAATGTTATCAGTGAACAGCGACCCCATAAATAGGAAGAGGCGATTAAGAAAAAGAATTACCTCGTATTACCAAGAATAGGAAGAGGCGATTAAGAAAAAGGAATTACCCACGTAACCGGGTACTTTCCTTTGGAAACATTGCCGGGTATATTACTATCTGCATTAAGTTCAGTAAGCCAATTACTGATGGACCAACGGGAAAGTCGGTTTAGGTTTGGTTGAAGAGAAGGGAGGTGATGAGTGGGTGTACTGTGTTTTGTCATGAACCAGCAAGGCTTCGTACTCACTGAAGAGACTCAGTCGATACATATATAGCATAGGAGGTGAGGGGATTGAAAACCCCTTTAGCGTGTTCTCTTGAAGGAAAATATATGTTATATGTGCAACGAAACGATGTCAAAGAGACAACAGTCTTTGATTGGATATGCGAGTCATGTTGAATGTAGAGAGAATTGCTTCAGCGCATTAGAGAAAATAGGCGCCCCGCCGTGATTGACTGGAGCTGCCTAGAACCGCCGAAATTTTGAGCTCTTAAATGTCTTCCCTACACACGTTTTATTTAATAAGTTTGTGTCAGTGGAATAATAATTTACTTTCCTCACACATTTCATCAACAAATGGCATGAATGTGAAGAAGCCTTTCAAGTCCCTCAAAGAAACTTCTCGAAAGGAAAAGGAGATAAAAGATACCCGGTTGAAGGAAACTTCCCCTAGGTTGTTCATGAGTCCAGGCCCCTTCTATTTTGTTGTTTCCTATGTAATGTAGATGTATTGGATTGTGAAGAAAAACGATAAAATGAATTATTTACAAATGTAATTGCATCTCTTTGCCGTGTCAATGTAAATAGAGTTTAATGGATTTTTCCGAACTCTTTACCCCCAAACAGCAAATGTATTTACCCAAGGAATGGGAGTAATTTTGAGAGCAAATTGAAATTGGAACACACTACTATTAAAGCCGCTAATGCCATTAATAAAACCTCTCCAGAGAACACGATTATACTAAGACATTCTCGGCATTTGTTCAATACGTTCTGGTCTTTAAACATTGACACATATTAAACCGCAAAAAAAGCCAGACATGTTCGAATTATAAAATAGTTCTAGCACTTGCTAAAGAGTTTAGGATTTTATCAGACACCATATCGGGTCATCTCAAAGCAATAGGAAAGTCCTAAAATTAGGAAAAGAGTTTTTCAGATGAATTGAATGAAATTTGGTAATTGCACCGGACCGAAGTCTTTTTATTGTAAGTTCTGTGAAAAAATAAACATTGTTTTAATAGACTACCTGCGATAAAAATGGGGTAGACGAGCTAACAGAAAGTGGTTTTTTAACTGGCAAGAGAATAATGAAAAGGAAAGCCAGATATAGATTTTTTTACACCATTCACTATTTAATGCGGCTGGACCCATATATATGGTTCCAAGACAAAACAGGTCTTTATATAATTCATATGGATGTGTCTGCATTTAGAAAATTAGATATGAAATTTCCAGAATCTTCCATACTCATCTGATATTTCCCTTACGGATTATCATCTTTTCAAGATCTTTTAATTTTTAATTGTAATAAAAGGTTAAATAATAGAGCAAGCCTTATTCCTTATTTATTACTGAAATTTGGAAAATAGACCTACAGACTTTTATAGATATGCGATATTGATGCAAATGGATAATTCATATTTTAATACAATATTCTCTATTTTTTCGGCCTTGATTATCAAAATCACTATATTTTAATAACGGAATTTTTGGGAGGGTTCGAAAAATAATAGATTTGTTTTTTGCATATTTCGATTATGACCTAGGTATACATATTTTAACGTTGTGGTGAAGTCCGGAATAACAAAATCATATCGAATCTTTTGGAATATTTAAAAAAAAGAGAAATAGAAATGCGAAGTTTAGAAAATTGATTAAAATTTAGGGCATGGCTTCTATTGGGTTGAGGAATAAGTTCTTGCAGTTTTATCAAATTTATTCATTAACATTAACAATTTTAGAAAAGCTTCATTTTTAATTGATAACAATATGCAATTTAATCAAAAATGTATTCTCTGTTGTTAATTACGACTTCTTCCCAACATTCAACTAGTTTTTCGATGCCTCTGCAATAAAAATCTCTGGATTTTGACTCGATGAATTCGTCTAACTAATTCTTAATTCCGCATCAGTATTGAACGAAACGCCGCGCAAATTGTTGGAGAGCGATCGGAACAGATGGAAATCCGATGGAGCCAAGTCTGGCGAATATGGAGGATGCGTCAGGATTTCTAAATTAAACGTTTGGATGGCGTCTTTTGTCATATTGGCAATGTGAGGACGAGCATTGTGATGTTGCAGAAGGACTCCATAACGTCGATGAGGTCGCTTTTCACGAATAGCTTCTGCGAATCGATACATTTGAGGAACATAGAGTTCTGCATTGCCAATCTCGTTGTTCGCAAGAAGCTCATAAACAAAGATGCCTTCACAATCCCTCTACACACACAACATCGACTTTCGTGGATAAAGTCCTTGCTTTAATCGCGGAAATGTTTTTTTATTGGGGCTAAGCCATTGTTTTCGATGGTTCATCTTGGCATAAACACACCTTTTTTTCGTCGCCAGTGATGATGCGGTGAAGAAATTTGTCCTTATATACACGATTAGCCTAGTGACGAGCAAGCAAACCTGAGGCAATTGTGGAGCGTTAAAGTTTGTGGTTTTCGCTCAAAGCGTGAAGGAACCCATGCACCGAGTTTTTGAACTTTCCCCATCGAATGAACGTGATTCACTACAGTTTTCTAAGTGACGAGGATTTTCCTGAAGAAAGTCGTTCAATCGATCTTGATCCAACTTAATGGGGTGACCAGAACGTTCTTCGTCATTAAGATCGAAATGACCGTTTTTGAAAGGTGAAAACCACCATTGAGTTGTCCTTTCTGATAAAGGATTTTCTCCGTACACAGCACAAATATCGCGACGAGCTTTGGCTGCATTTGCATTGTTCCCGTCTCGATTGAAAATGAATAACAACAAGTGTCGAAAATGCGCCTTTCTTTCAACTTGACATTCCATTTTGAGGGTACAGAACAAAAATTAAATTAACACAACTTTTAAATAAACCGCAATGACTTATTTCTCAACTTCAAGACGTAGCCTAGGCAAAAACCTAATAGTCTACGCTGTTACGAGACGTAGCCTAACCTTTGCAAATTTTGCTCTCATTATTTATTATTTTTTCTTAATATGTGCACAAATCACGTCAATAAAACTTAAATCAACACATTAAAAAAAGGTAAGAACTTATTCCTTAACCTAATATTTTTTCGTATACTCAGAAGTTTTATCGAAGTTATTTCTAAAGTAGATTTTCAAATTTAATTTTCATCAGGAGCAAATAACTACTGGCCTCTGAAAACGAGTAAAGTGAAATTAAATTATGAGAGAAAATTTAGATTGAGTAAAAAAATAGATCATGAGGATCGTTTTTTTCTGAATTTAAATAGAATTCAGCTAAAAAAATTTCGGGCCTTAGGCCTAGAAAATAAGCATGGATGTGGAATAATTAGATCAAGAGTAAAGGTTTAAAAGATAAGTACAGGAAAGGTTTTTAAAAATTTAGACCAAAACCATTCCCAAAGCCAGATAAGCGGTAGAACATAGCCCGCACGTCTGGCTGCAAGACACAAGCTCCTCCTATAAGGAGGAATGTGATACAAAAGACTAGAGTTTTTCCGGAATCTTTATTATTGCTAGAAAGTAAATTATAAACTACATACAAGGACGGGACGGTATTTATTCGCATGATGAGTGTCTCAGAAAAAATAAAGCAGTATTTATATTTTTTTATATATATTACTCAAATTTTCTTCAGATTGTCTTAATAATATTTTCTGTCGATTTCACTCAATAAACCTGGTTGTGGCTGTAATGAAAGCCTTCAGACAACCTTGGAACTGACCAAAAGCTTTCTTCACCTTTTCCCGTTTATGGACCCTGAAGACTCTGGTAAGCTTTTCTCAAGGCTCGTCCTTCTTTCGTCACCTTGATTTCTTGGTCTTTCGTTCCATTGCGCTCCACACAAAGAAGTCGAGGAGGTTGTAGTCATTTGACTTGGGAGGCCAAATGTGAGGTACCCTGTGATCGAACACATTTCCCGAGAGCAGGCCACGGTCTTCCTGCTAGTTTAGAAGGGCGCAGTCTTGGTGCTACACGTAAAGCTCTCCTTTTTCTTCTCGGTCGTTCTTAGGCTTTACCACCTAATTAAGAACCCGAATGTAAACGTCGATGTTCAGCCTGAGAGCCTCAGTGAAGAATGGATGTGGCATGACGTCACCTTGACTGCTGAGACAAAAAAAAATTATTTACCTGACTCTATGCACTTCTCTAGTACGATAGCGAGCCACTATTGTTTTCTAGGAGTTAAATATTTAGTTTAACTAGAAGTTCTTCTCTTCGGAGAATAACCACAGCATATCTGGCTCAAACGGGTGTTTCAACTTGGTGATCAGCTCTGTTGTGCTTGATTCGTTTGTCCTGCATCGATTTAGAGAGATATTGTCCTTTCTTCATCCTGTATGAAAAGGGAGAGAATTCATGTCATTATGCGCCACCAGCCACCCCTTTCGTCTTTGTATTGGCATTTAGTTGCTGGAATCATTCTTACTTAGCTTTTGGATTTCAAACACGAATTTAGGAGTTCAGATGGCGTCCTTTCGTCGACAATGTGTTTTATTCTCTATTCTGTGCTCGTTTGAATCCTGAATCTTCAAACAGCTTTCTGACCTTTTCCACCATCCTTCTATTGATGTTGGGTAAATCTAAAATCTCCTTCGTTGCCCTTCCGCCGCAGGCATCAAAAGAGTAATCCAAGCATCTTCAACAAATTAGAGGCTTAAAGTTATCCATAATCAATTATTCTGCAACAAGGTCTGCTGACCAAACAGTTGCGTGTCCTCACTTATTCTGATTTATGTCCCTATGAGTTTAAAAGTTTCACTAATTCCCTGGATAAGATAGGGAGGACTTTGACAATTATATCATTCGAAAGAGAATGTAAAACAACATATGTGCTTCAAATTTCATTAAAATCGGAAAAGTTATTGTTTATTGCCAAAAGAAAATAATTCCCATGCTAACCTTAGCAAGACTTTGGCAGTTATACCATTCGAAAGAGAATTTAAATAACATAAGGGTTTCAAATTTCGTTAGAATCTGCCAAATAGTCATATGTTATGGCAAAATTAATATAATTCCCGGGCTATCTTTGGGAGCACTTTGTCAATATTATATTCGAAGGAGAATATAAAGGCAACATAAGGGTTTCAAATTTTGTTAGAATTAGCTGAAGTTTTACAAAGATATTAAAAAAACGCAAACGGGGACCGACCGATCGACAACGTACCATATACTAGTATATCCTAGTATTGTGTAGAATAGTATAACATTTTATATCATAGCCCAGTATAGTCTCGAATAGTAGCCTGACAAAATCTATCTTGCCGTATGATAGCCAACCATAGTAATGCCTGACCTGGCATAATGAAGCCTAGCATAGTATTTAGAGGCCTAAATTGCCAAACATAGTAAATACTGCCTAGCCTAACCTAACATACTATATCATAGCATACTATAGTATAGCTTAGTAAAACAGAGTATATTGTGTTATAGCATAGCCTACCATAGTATAGATTAGCCTAGCATCAGATACTATAGCGTTGCTTCGTTTAAACAAGTCTAGCCTGGGATTCCTATAAGAGTAGAACTTACCATACCATAGTATATCCTATCTACCATAGCCTACCTTACCCTAATCTAGCTTAGCATACTATAGTATAAGCATAGTATAATCTAGCCTAGTGCCGTAGTTTAGCCGAGCTAATATATATATATATATATATATATATATATATATATATATATATATTTGTTTTATTAATTTTCAATAAACCAACTAACTTTAAATTGAGGCGTAGGTTCGTGCCTCGGTGATCGCTTGAGGATCGGGCTCTAAGAGTGCTAATCTTTATTTTTATTCTATTGAATGAATAAACTGGGTTTCTTTCTTGACTTTATTAAATATTGCCACTTTAACTCGTTCGGGGATAATTAAAACAGTGCATTTACTAAAGAAAAATAGATTTTAATGAACATAACCCATCTCTCTAAATAACATACAATAAATACAGATCTAATACACTTAAAAAAAGAAAATGAGATTACTGGGTGAGCTCTCGCAGCTGGCTTCGAGATAAAATTTTATAGGGGGAACAATTTTTAAGTTAATAGATTTGTCCTTAGTCAGACATCCAATAAACTAATTTTTAGGCACGGGGACATAAATAACAAGATTATTCCTGACTTATATAAGGTAATAGAGATTAATACCCGATTCCAGTTAGAATATCTTCGGGGATTTTTGTTCCTGAGAGGCGTAGCTCAAGTAGTTTGCCGTTTGCTCTCCAAGATGGCGTTACGCCGGCCTAAAAGTGGATAAGTGACGTCACAGGGAATTTCGAGTTGGCGTAAGAGATCAAAACAAAGACGCCTATGAGGCGGGTTGTTCTTGTACTTTTATGACCTTGAAAAGGTTTCTTTCAGAAAAGGCTGGGATATGTTTATATTCTTTTCTAGCGATTTGGGTCTCGCTTATATAATTTCGATTTTTGGATGAGAAATCTATCTAGTTTGGAGTTGTCAAACTCAGATAGAATAAGATTTTGAGTCCTAAATCTGTATAGGTTGATACTCACTAATCTTGGGGCTCGAACGGCGCCCAGCTTCCTTGGTACACTCTCGTATTATAAAAGGACTGCAAATTCTCCTTAACTTGCAATAACTTTGTACCGGTGAATTTTGAGTCTTCTTGTCGAACTCGAAAAATCTTCTCTCAACCGGTGTCTTTCTCGTCTCTTCGGTAGGAACGAACAAAAAGCCTCGTTTACACGTGTCATCCTGTTATATACCCAAATTATTCTCGCTGAGGTGGGTGGGGAAGTAGATGGGGGAGGCATCGCAAAGTGGAACCTTAGGTTAGTCTCCTGCCCTTTTGCGTCTTGTGGCTCGGAGAGGGTAATACGAGATCAGCAGTTTGCACTTTTGAATGGGTTGTTTATAAGTGCACCCTCGAAGGGCTTTCCTGTTTGAGCTGCGGTCAGGAATCAGTCTCGTATCAATTACCCTTTTGCCCGTTCTCCTGTGTTACCGGAGAACTTCGAAGGGGCAAAGCAAAACCCAGATGTCTTTAGTTATTATTTCCTTAGACTCGATACATATATATATATATATATATATATATATATATTAAACTCTTATTATACCTCTACATTCCTTCACCCTTAAGATGATCCTACTAAAACAACCGTGCGCCTAATTAACACTTATCGTAACCGATTCTACGAAATACACACAAGAAACTACAACATTAGGGATACACATTTACGTACAAAATAGCCTAAACTAAAAAATTCTATCTACACACAAAAAAAAATTACCGTAGGTAAACTATATTAACCTGGTATTACATTATGGCTAATGCTTTCAGTACTCCAGTCGCATACGCTGTTTCCCACGTCGTGAGTTTTCGACTGGCATAACATATGTCGAATGAATTTGCGGTAGCATGGGGCGGTTCCTACGAACGAACGAACTTGTTTTTTGGTTCGGTGTAGCGGCATCTTTATTTTGGTGTCTCCTCGATTCTGTCTTGTGGATAAACCGTTTTTCCCAATTTTGACTCCTAGCTCAGAGATGGCCTCCTCAGCGAAGTAGTATTTAGACGTTCCCATCGTGCGAAAGCGTTCGCAGAGACGCTTTGAGACGGCGCCACGTACATGTAAGTGTCCTTTCCGTGTAGGGGTAGTCACGTACACGTGGTCATGATAGAAGGATGACTCTTTCCAACCACCTACACATCTTCTTGCTTCTCCTTCTCTTTTAATCTTTATTTTCCAATTTACTATTGACTTTTCTTCTCGGGAATAGGGTTGATCTTCATCAAGGAGAGGAGATTGATCTTCCCGAAATTTTTCGTTCATTTCTTTTTTCATTAAACTCTCTTTATGTAGAACCCTCATTTTCTTGAAAGTAGCTTGGTACTCCCGTTTCAATCACTGCATTTGACCTTGAGTTTTCGGTCACCATCATTGTCTTATGAGAATCTTTATTTTCTGGATTTTGCTCCGGCAGCGATTCTGCACATTTATTTTGATCTTGCGAAGATTTCTCAGTCAGAACTTTTTCTTGAAAAGTTTCTTTGATTGCCCTGTTATCAGGAGGAAATTGCTTGGCTAGAGCTTGCTTATTAGGCGTATGTATTACTCTTCTTATATTTATTCTTCTTCTTTATTCCCCTTCTTCGCTACCTTCCACTTCGGGGGTGGGAGGGACGGCACCACATCCGTCGCAGTCTGGACGACTCGTGAACATATCCATTCGTCCACATGTTTCTCGGACGAAAACAAATGGGTCAAAACCGTGTGTCTCTCATTCGCGGGTATCCGGGTGACTACTAATTGAGCTATCGGATTTGGGGAGAGCTGCGCACTCTGGCCTATTAATACAAAGGAGAATTTAATAGGCGCTGCTACTACGTCGGTCCAGCCAGAAAAATATTTTGACTGTATGTGGCATCGGACGACAGGAAACTTAGTGTTTCTACCCAGGAAATCCTGGAGGACCACGACCTTTTGGTGCTGGGGGCTGATAGGGGGTAGCAATTGGTTTGATACAACGATAAAGGTACACCTCGTATCGCGTAACACGGTTGAGACTCGGTGACCATTTACGGCCCCAGTCTCGAATTTTAATCCCTCGGGAGAATTTTTGCTGTATACAAAATTCACCTGCTGTTCAGGGAAATTCGCTGTGGTCAAAGGAGGTGAGGATTCGAAGGTTGTTCTGATTCCAACGTTTTCGTCAGTTATGTACTTGCTAGTTCGAGGGCGACCTAAGCCTCGAGTTTGGGGGGGCAATTGTAGCTAAGGTGGCCTTGGATGCCACAACTATAGCAGGTTATGGGGTTTCTGGGATTTACGGCGTTCCTGACGAATTTAGGGGAGTTATTTTGCGGGGATTTCTAGGAATAATCCCCTTCCTTTGGGGAAAAGGGTTTCTGATGATACCCACCTTTCTTGGGGGACGAGGGCTTGTTTTTATTACACTCTCTAGGATATAACCTATGGTTTGATGAATGCAAGTCGGCTTCTGACACACACTTATTGAAGGACTCTGCTCTCCTGTCCTTGACAAAGGCCCTTAATTCTGGAGGCAGCGTGCTTAATAGCTGGTCCTTCCTTCAGTATGAAGTCGATGAGTGAGTCAAAATCATTTCTCACTCGAGCTGACTCTAACCAAAATTGGAGGTGTCTCCTGAGAATAAAAGCAAATTGTCGGTAGGTTTGTCCGGGCTGAATCCTAGCCTGCCTAAATTTTATCCTATAGTCTTCAGGATTCAGGTTAATCGCTTCCAGTAGTTCTGCTTTTAGGGTAGAATAGTTTATCGTTGCATCAGATGGTAAAGACACAAATATATCTCTTACTTGGGTACTGAGAATAGGGAGTAATCTGGCGATACTGTCTGTTTCGATATCCCAGTGATTCACTTCAAATATTTTTCGAAGTGCGAGAGTTACGCGTATAGGTCGTCTTCGTCCTTGTACACTGGTAGCTTCATAGTTGGGACCTGCGATGTCCCAGTCCTAGACCCCACGGACCACACTTCCACCCTGTCCTTGCTCAATGCTCTCTCGTGTTCTCTCTTCTGCTTCCATCTGTAACTTTCTCTCGTCTCTCCTTATTTCCCTTTCTGTCCTTTCTTTATCTTGAACGTATGCAATGAGTTCTTCGGCCTTTAGTCCAAGGGTTTGACCTTGTTTATAAAATAATTGAAAGAAGACATATTGGTTATGTTCGTCGAAACTCACCGCTGTAACGAACGTGACGTATGCAACTTGGAGTCCCTTAGCTTTTATTACTCTAACCTTACCTTTTTTTAAACCTCTTGATTGGATTTTTCCTATCCGAAAACAAGACAGCACACTACACAACACTCTTCGTTGAGTTATAATTCCTACCTTCGTAACTACACTTTACTGAATCTTTAAAACTTGTTTGAAGTCTCGTTATTTAAATTTTCCTTGAAAGAGTTGGCAAATATTTTTATGGGTAAGGGCTTTTTACTCTAATCTCAAATTTGGGTTCTTCTGACTTAACCGAAATAACCTAACACCACTTAAATATGTCGTAGTTTAGCCGAGCTAATATATATATATATATATATATATATATATATATATATATATATCTTAGCCTATCCTATACTAGCCAGGCATAGTATAGCCTATCATATAATAGCCAGGCATAGTATAGCCTATCCTATAATAGCCAGGCATAGTATAGCCAATTCTAGGATTGCCTAGCAGAGTATAGCATGTTATAGCCTAGTCTAGTCTAGCAGAGTATCATCCGAAAAAATGATGATGTTATTACCAAAACAAATAATTCCTGGGCTAACCTTGTGAGAACTTTGAATATTATATCTTTCGAAAGAGAATGTAAAATAACATAATGGTTTTAACGTTTGTTAGAATCGGCCGAATAGTTGTGATGTTATGGTCAAAACAAAATAGTTCTCGGCTAACCTTAAGGGGACTTTGGCAATTATATCATTCGAAATAGAATGTAAAACAACATAATGGGTTTAAAGTGAGTTAAAATCGTCCGAATAGTTATGATGTAATTGCCAAAACAAAATAATTCCTGGGCTAACCTTGGGAGAACTTTGACAATTATAGCATTCGAAAGTGAATGTAAAACAACATAATGGGTTTAATTTCGTTAGAATCGTCAGAATAGTTACAATGTTATTACAAAAAAAAAAGAAAAACGGGTACCAACCGAACTGAATGACATAGTGAAATGTAGAGTCGCTGGCGACTAGACTCGCACATGTCTAAAAATACTAAGCAAAAAGGCTCATTGTTTTTAAAAAGAAAAACGCCGACAACAAACGTAAAAATATATGCGTAAAATTAGCAGTTAAAAATTGCAAACGAATATCGTATGGACTCACTATACGAGTATGTCTCCAGGAATTTATGCTTGTTTGTTGAAACCTGAACTGGTCTCTCTCTCTCTCTCTCTCTCTCTCTCTCTCTCTCTCTCTCTCTCTCTCTCTCTCAGAGAGAGAGAGAGAGAGAGAGAGAGAGAGAGAGTGGGATTCGTGAGCTTAAGGTTGTTTCGTGTCCGTGATTTCATTTCTGTTATGTAATTTGCTATGATGCTCAACTTTACTACTATTTGACTTGAAATGTATCACTTGTTGTCTGGAAAATATACCATTAATCTCTCTTTTATCTTTCTAACGTTTTGCTACTTCTATGCAAGGGTGGCATTTCTGGCCTATCGTCCATATTTGTTTATGGTCATCCATTCTTCTTCTCTCAGGTTCTTCACACTCAGATTTCCAATATACTATTAATCCATGTATGTATTGTTCACCTTAAAACCAATTCTCATCACCTTTCATTCATTCCACTCATGTGTATGTATATATTCTATTCATTCTCATGAAATTCCCAACCAATCAGTCCCTTTTCGTCTATTTTCTTTATGTCCTACGTGTATGCACCATATATCATTAGTTGTGCAATTTGTGTTGATTTGACACAGTGAATTTCCTTGTCCCTCTCTTTCGCTAGTTTTCTTTTATCTTTTATTTTTGTTTAATTTTATCTCCCATTCTAATCACAATTAAACTATAGGTTTTCGGTGGCTGGAACTCTTCATTACCAAATCGGACAGAAAATACAAATCCTTTTAAAAATTTTATATTATCTTTCCGATCAATTGAATACTTTATATTCCGATATAAACTCGAGGCATAGGTTAAAGGCCAACAAAACAAAAGAAAAATCTTTTACATTCGTTGTTTTTACCATTCCTTTAATTTAGTCTGTGAAATAATTACTCAGTTCATCACAAAGATAATTACTCTATCATACAATATCAAAATAGTCAACATAAAAAAAATGTTCATTTTTTTCCAGAGTCATTAAATTATGTAAGCAATCCGTTAATATAGGAAAAAATGCCGTTTTTCTATCACATCTATTGAAACTTCTGGGTTTTTAATAGTTTGGGGAAACTTTTTTTTTAAACTTAAATCATATAATTTCATTTTTTCGGATTATGGAATTTCAGCCGAATTTTCTGCTTCAATAGCAAATTATAATTTCTACAGCTGTTAATGCATTGTCGGTTGATCTCTCGCTATAGATCGAGTTTGGTTGAATAGATCTGCCATAACGAATCTTCTAGTTAACATTTTCCCCGAGAAGAAATTTAAAGGTTTTCTTTTTAACTATTGAGATAAAAGAGTAGAGCGTAATCAAGTTCTGCTAATTCAAAATCTAGGAAGGAAATCAAAAGGAGAAGATGAAAAAAAGCAGAGAAACTTTGATAAGTAAATGCAATTTATACTGATGCTTACATTAACAAAGAAATAGCTGTTAGGAAAGTGTGAATAGGAATCTCACGAACTGATAAAGTGTGTTAAAAAGAAATTTTAAAGATGGTAATTAAATCAACTGCACAGGAACTTTCAGAAAAATGAGCATGGCTTGGTTTGAAGAACGTTAACCCTACAAAGGTATTAAAGGACGATAAATTTAGTATCCCCTACCCAAATAAACAGTTCACAGGGCTTATACTACACTTATGGTTTTCCTGGGGGCGGGGGCTATTTCCATTTCACTTTTGAACCGGTAGGCAGTCAACAGATGGGCTGTTATAATTAAAAATTAAAAAAATTCCATTTTTTTTTCATCTCAGTTATTGGCGCTATTTATTCTCTCTCGCTTCTTTTCTTGTCACCAAATTTATCTGACAAATATGTAGTGTATTTTCTAGTGCTGAGAGTAATAATTGTGGCACTCCAGTTCAAACTCTAGCTCTCTTTTGTTTGTCATGTCTGTTATCTTTTCAATATCTGCGTTTGAGAGAAGGACTCGAATATATGTGGACAAAGATTAATTCAAAGGGTAAGTTTCTTCACTTGTGCTGTGGTGGATAAGTCACAGGATTTTCTCGCCTCGTTACCGGGTTCAGTTCCCCGCGAGAACAGACACCAAAAAATTCGCATTTGCATGAAGCACCCCCAATAACGTTAAGCACCCTGTCTCTGGAATGCTACTTTTTTCCGGAGCATTACACATTTATCACTTGTTTAGAAAAGATTTTGCTTTGAAGAAATGTGAAAAAAAATCATTATACCTATTTTTACTTACTTATCTGCATCATAAGTTCAGCTGCGAAAATTTTCATAAAAATTGATTTTTAAACCACAAAATTTGGATTTAGTCCAACAAATTTTTCTCGTATATTTTCAGGCAAATGGAACAAACATCATTTTTTACTCTAAATTTTGTATTTTTAAAAATATAGCTTCATAGTAAACACTTCACGCGCTTTATTATTTTTCCCGTTGGCTCAGAAGTAATGAAGGCTGAAGCTGATATTTATTCATAATTTTACTCAATTTTATTAACAATTCTTAGTTAGGGTATTTAATTTATATTTTATGTAGAGTAGGTCGCATTTTCTGCGCCCGGGAGATGCGCCGGAACGTTGTTCCTTCCTCTTCTTGCATTTTTTTTTTAATTTCTTTGTTTTTGCTTAATTCTTTGCCTTGGTTTGTTGTTTTTTTATATCTATAATATTTGTTTTTTAATATAATCTACTCTTAAGTTGTAACGTGATTTCACTGACTTTTGCCCTAGTCGACAGTCGCCAGAATGTCTCCTAAAATATATATATTATTTATTTGCATCTATGTTATAGGTGGTTGATAGAGAGAAAGCAAAAAAAAATTCTAAGAAGGATGCAAATAGGTTAAGTAATTTATGCAAATGGTAAGAATGTAGGAACACTTTACACGTTTTAAGTCGTATTCTTTATTTTCTTTATTTTCATTCTCTTTTTTATTTTGAAATTTCTTAAAATATAAATTTTACCGTGTTAGAAGGTACATCTTAGCACACCATGTTTACCAACGGAAGAGCAACTTGGTATGGTCTTGAGAACCATTGGTGTTGAGGAAATGCCCCCTTTGACCCCACTTGAACACCAGCGTGGGCGTATGAGTGTTCATGTTTAAGGGCTCTAGGTATCTCTGCTTTAGTTAGCTAAGGCGGGTGAGTAGTTCTATTACTAACCGCATCCTTGAAGTGGATTTACTGAATTATAGCCATAGTTGTGTGTCTAGCATTCCCTAATTCAGTCACTTCTCTTCTGCTGAGTGAGAGAGCCCTGCATATCTTGCTTTTCCTTACTTTCCTAAACTTTATTCTATCTTAATTCATTGTATCGAAATATCACAGTACTACATTTAGCCACGGCTCCTAGTACTTAGCAGGGCTTCATTGGTCGGGGGGTGATAGGAATCTCTGAGTTGGTAGTTAGTAGTTTTTTTTGTTGTTTAGCTTGTTGTTGTTGTTACTTTCTAAGATTCTCTATCTATCAGTTTTTGTCAGGCATTATTCTTATTTTGTCTGGCAACATTGAATATAACCCTGGCCTTATCCATCGTAAATTCTGAAATTTATTCTATTGCAACATCCGTGGTCTCTATGGCAACTTGAGATAGCTTTCTGTTGCCTCAAATAAATATGATATTATATGCTGCTCTGAGACTCTTGTATCAAATAGTAGACATCTTCAGAACTCCCTTTGCTAAAGCGCCTATGCAATTTCTGAGAAAATCCTTACCTTAAGCGCTAGGCGTGTGTGTATACTGTATATACTCGAGCGGGATTTACTGCTTCAAGTTTTAGTAAGTATGAATGTGGATGTCATGAGATCATGATTATTAGACTATGCAGCCGTTTTAATATTTTTTCTATTTTTAGCTTTTATAGAAATCCCGACTTAGATGACAGTATTTATGGTTGCCTTCTAAACTCATATATTAATATTCAGGAAGAGGACAAGAAATCTTCTTTCATTTTTATTGGCAATCTGAATTCAGTTTCCTCAACCAATCAACCTGATATTGCTGCTCTTAATTTTTCTGATATTACTGGTTGTGATCAGTTAGTTACTGGTGCAACCCACTGCACCAATTGGTTCCTCAGATCATCGAGGTTTGGCTTGGAAAATCAAGTTAGATTTCCCTATTCCAGACTTGACCATCTCCAGGGAGGTTGTTATTAAATCTAGAATTAACTGGGACGGGATTAACGATGTTTTTAATCGTATTTTCAGGAGGGATATTTATGATGCTCCTTGCCCCATTATTGCATTAAATTTAAGGTTATTAGACTTGAAAAGTAGGTTTATACCAATGAAATATTTAAAAACTTAATCTCACGAAAAAGCATGGTTTAATGACCAGTGTGGCCTTGCTATCATGATAAGCATGCTGCTTATAAACTTTGGTCTGGTAACCGCTCTTGTTTGTGTTCGGATAACTATGTTGCTATGAGGAACACGGCAAATAATGTTTATAAAGAGGCTGAAACTCACTAGAATGCCCATTTGAAGAATGTCCTCACAGGTGTGACTCAGCAACATATTTGGTGGTCAGCACTTAAATCTGCTTTGTTTCGTGTTGAGCCTTCTATTCCTCCCTTAATGAAGCCTGAGGGTAGTGTTACATATCATCTTCTTGATAATTCCAGCATTCTTGCTGACAGTTTTAATTTCAAGCACAGTAGAAAAGAGATTCTGCTGCCCTTAGGCTGTCACCGGTTACCTAGTTTTAATACATTTGCCTTCAGATCCTCTAAAAGAAAATTTCTTTTACCTAACCTGGACGAGTATGGGGAACTGATCCTATTGGTCTATTTCCATTGATTTTCAAAAGATTAAGCAGACAGCTTACTCTAAAACTGGCTATAATATTTCGTATTTTAGTTCGTCGGTTGTCATTTCCTGAATGATGGCGTTCAGGCAACATTACCTAAATTCTTAAAGGATCATCATCTCCATCTACAGCGATTTTATCTAGGACATTTGAACGTCTCTTGTCCAAACGTCTTACTGCGTATTTGAGACAGTTTTTTCCAGTGACTGAGTTTGGCTTTAGAAAGGGGATAGACAGTAACCGATTTACTATTATTGCTGGTATATGAAATGTAGTCTGCTTTAGAAAATAATGGTGAGTTTAGGCTTGTCTCTCTTGAATTTAGTGCCACCTTTGACCCTGTCAACCATCATGGTTTGATTTTTAAATTAAAGTCTGTTGGCATTGGTGGTAGAGTCTTAAGTATTTTAACAGAGTTGTTATCTAATAGACAACAACGTGTTGTTGTCAATGGGTGTTTTAGTCCTTATTCTAGAGTTCCTTAGGGTAGCGTTCTTGGGCCTTTGCTTTTTTATATTATATACTAGTGACATGTGGTTTAATATCACTAATAAAATTCTAGCATATGCTGATGACACCTATCTATGCTCATGTTCTATCCCCTGCAATGAGCCTGAGTGTTGCAGACAGCCTCACTAAGAGTTTGAAAAGATTCATTCCTGGTGTCTTCAATGGGGTATAAAATTGAACCTTAGTAAGTCTAAGGAAATTATTGTGAATCGTTCTAGATCTCTCTTACCTAAACATCTAAATTTGTTAATAAATGGAGCTTTGATTAACAAAGCTCGCCAGCTCAAGCTCTTGGAAGTAACTCTAGATTCGAAACTCACTTTTGAAACGCATCTAAGATAGATGTCTCGGGACATCTCGCAGAATTTGGGTATTCTTCTTAAATCAAAGAAAACTTATGAGGATGATGATGTTCTTCGCAAGTATTTCTTTTCTTTTATTCTACTTTATTTTAAATATTGCTCTGCTAAATAGAGTTCTGCTGCAGACTCTCAAAATAGTTTAAAATTTTTCAACATGAGTTACATGAAGATTGGGCTCCTCACGCCACTGCAAAATTTTAATATTGAAGAATTCAAGATTTTGTGGGGAAAATTCCATTTTAAACTTGTTAGATTGTAGACAAGTGATAAAAAATGTATCATGTATAAAAATCAACAATCATCACACGAGAGTAAATTACATATGGCGTATGTTTAGTGCAATAAAGCTGTTATTTTGTTCTACGAGGTGCTGGTTCCAGGAACACCAATAAAAGTAAATTATACGATGCACAACCAGGAAAGTATCGAGGTAAGCTTATCTGAAAGCATCCAGCCCTTGTCAACCGCAAATGAGTCGTGTTTGTGAAACAGCGTGCGCGACAACACATTGCATGTGCAGCACGAAACACACTGAGTAGTCAAGTTTTAAAGCTACGTCCTTACCTGCTATACACTTCTGACATATCTCCTTCGGATTACTACCAATTTTGGTTTTAGAATATCAGATTTGCGATTAAATATCTTCGAAGTTTTTTGAGAGTTTTATACAAAAGTTATAGATTTGTCCACTTAGGTTAAAAAACAGTAAAATATCTTGGACGCCTAATATACCCCATCAAGAAAGCCATTTCATTTTTTTCTTTTTCTTGGCGTTTCATTTTGTTTGGACTAAAAGCAATGCGCCTCGCAATCATCTTTATTTTTTTGTTCCAAAATCGTACTTAATCATCGTTCAGCATCACTATTTAAAAGCTCATTTATTTTCTACAATTATAAGTATTGTCCTTTCAATTTTCGTTTAAGCCGCGTCATTATAACTCGCATCCAAGCATATATATATATATATATATATATATATATATATATATATATATATATATATATAAACTCTTATTCGTTACGTTTTAATCCTCTCGCCATCATTCCACTCGTATTTGCTACTCTCAATTTTTTTTCTATTCCAGTCGGAGGCAGCTACAGTAAATGTAATCTTAAATATTCGGGCCTTATAGAGTACTTTCCTTCTTTACATACGGTTGAAGCTTGCTATTTACCTTATCCTTTTCAATTTTTTCTGCGCAACTTCCATCCTTTAGAAGACTTTCATTTCAGGTCAATTTCGTGAAGAGATCCTTTACTTTCTGGCTCGGGTATTTCTGTTGCATTCCAGTTCCTGAGACTTTTAAATTACAATACTTTAAATCCAGTCAGTGAAAGAGAGCGTCGTGATTTCAATGGTCTTGGTAAAACAGGTGACTCGTTTCTATTCGATTACCGCCTACATTTATTGATTTTACTCTTGTCGAAGGTAATTTTAAGTTTAAATTGCCAGCCTTCATGTGCACAGTTGTGCACATAATGGTTCTGAGACATTTATTTGAACTGTAACTGTGCTCCTATCACAAAGATTTCCAGGGCTACCATAGAATTTCAGCGAAACTGATATTAACTATATCATCATGAAGAAGAAAATTAAGATTTAAATTTTCTTTTAATTTTTCGACGATAATATAGGGGGTGTCCCAAAATTGAGTTCGTATTTTGGTGAAATTGATAAACTTATATGAAAGATTCTTGTTTAATTCTGTTCATCATGTTCAAATTGTGCTCTGCACAAAAATTGTATAGATCTATGTGCTAGTGTTCATAATGGATATTAAAAAGAAAAAAAAATGGTTTATTTTTCCTGCTCAATTATGATCACAAAAAAAGATTTTTCCTAAGTGTTGAACGCAAGACTGTGGACTGTTGTCTTGGGCATATCAAGTCTTTAACTGGCCTTTCTCACCGAATTTCTTGGTTCATTTACTAACAATTGTGGAATCTGTTCAGTTTTGTTGGGGTCAATCTTTTTCCATCCTCTTCCTTTCTCATCCGGTTCTTTAAATGGATTGTTTAGTCTGTAGGTCCAGGTTTTCCAAATTCTCTTTAGAATTTTCTCGTAATTCATTAAATTTTGCTCCTCTGATACGAGCTATCACAACAAAAATCCTCTCTTTAGTATTCATTATAAAAGGGTTCTAAAAAGGAATAGAAAAAAGATTAAAATTTTAGAACACCCTGTACATAGAACACTACAATTTTGTGCAGAGCAAAATTTGAACATGATGAACATAATTGAACAAGAATTTTTAATAAAAGTTTTTAATTACATCAAAATGTGCACTCAATTGTGGGACACCCGGTATTTTAATTTAAATAAGATGTATATATATATATATATATATATATATATATATATATATATATATAATGGAATGGAAGATATTAAATTAGTGTGATATCTTTCCAGATTGTTTCCTGCTTCAAATCATTCTGTTTAGCTTGTCGTTTGCTCCAGATACACTTGAGTTTTTCCCAGATTGTTTCCCGCCGTTTCATTTTGTTTACTGTGTTCCTTGTCTAGTTTCTTCAGTATTAGTTGAAAATGGCATTTTGTAACTTGCCAAAAATAGTCCGTTAGTTAGAAAAAAAATCTTTATTCAAATATAGTGGTTTACCAATATCTTTCATATATATATATATATATATATATATATATATATATATATATATATATATATATATATCTCAAAGTAGCACGAGAGAATGATGAAAATAAATCCATTAAACAACATTTAAAAAGAAAACGGAATAATTTTCCTTGTAGTAATATTTTTATTACCTTTTTTCGAAAAAATCCGTGCAGAGAAGTGATTCGAACCAGGCACACTGAGGCAGCGAGCACCGCTTTGATCACAGTTAAAAGTATGCCGTTAGTACACTACGCTACGCAGAGAACTAAAAAATTCTCAGAAAAGCTATTCTATTTAGAGAATATTTTGGATCTCTTCGTAGCGTAGTGTACTAACGGCATACTTTTAAATGTGATCAAAGCGGTGCTCGCTGCCTCAGTGTGCCTGGTTCAAATCACTTCCCTGCACGGATTTTTTCAAAAAAAGGTAATAAAAATATTACTACAAGGAAAAATTATTCTCTTTTCTCTTCAATGTGGTTTAATGGATTCCTATATATATATATATATATATATATATATATATATATATATATATATATATATATATATATACATATACATATACATATAAAATATATATATATATATATATATATATATATATATATATATATATATATATATATATATATATATATATATATTTATATATCGAGACACAATATAAAACAAAATTAGAGGTGACGATTACCTGCAAGAAAAAAATACAAGCGCTTTCGCTTTTATTTGAAGTATCTTGATTAAGGAAATGAATACTTAAAAAGAAACATGTATAGTTGAATAAAAAGGGGAGGTGCTATTCTTCTCATTTTAACTTTGTAGATAATGTTATACTTTTTAAGGTTTTTCAGCATTATTCTTATTATTATACTATTAATCTAATTATCATTTCTTGTCATTATATTTTTCCATAATTTTCATTTTCCACTATTAATTATATTAAAACTCATTAAATTATTATCCCCTCTATATTATTAACCTATATTTATTTCTACCATCACTTTATGTTACGAAGAGTGACCGCTATGTGATGGTGCTTCTGTTAATCTCCATGGAAAATCGATTTTCTTCACAGTCGCCTGCAGATTCAGTCATATCATCAAATACCCGTTAATCTAGATTTAATCTAAGAATAATACTACATCGCATATTGAGTCATTTGCACACAGGGCTAGAAAACGACTGCCAAACTATTCGACGTTTAAGGTGACTCGATATTACTAGATCTCGATTTTGTCTTCGTATTTCTGGACGATATTTTATGGCAGGTTTGTTTGCCGAAGAGCCCATTTCTAAAATACCAATACCTTGGAAATCTACAGTTGTTTGAAGATTGAATTAACACAGCAAAATATACATTTCTAGCTGGGAAGATTACTTTTATTGCTAAACTTATCACAAAAGATGATATCAGCCGAACCGACGAGAAAAATGAGTGAAATACAAAGTTATCACTCACGGTTACCTTCACATCATTGTGAGAGTTCCTTAGGATAGTCAGTTTTTACCGTCTCTTTAACCCAACTAGCTACAAAATTTAAACACTTTAAATGCGCTCCTCACACATGGATGGCCGAATATTCGACTAATACGCTCTGCTGACAATCTTCGGATAAAGCATTTTTCTTGCTTAGTAACGGATCTTGAGCACCGCCTACATAGAAAAGCGCCTATTCTGGAAGTCGTTTGGTAAATTACGCTTCACCCTTGAAGAAGAGATAATACTTTTTTATCGACGATTCATAACTCAATGGGGGCTTAAGCACCTCACTGCTCTCGTCCATCGCCCTGTGTACGAACCTGTTCGGATATCGGCCATTCAGTGATTTCGTCTTAACTATGCCGGCCACTTAGACTGACATAATTAAGGGCTTATGTGAAAACTGGTTTGAGGACTACTAGCCCACAGCGGAAGCAAGAGTCAGAAATTATCTCGAAACTCGGGCATAACTGCGAGTCCCGGACGGTGGAGAGATCCTCATTCGGACAGAATCATAGAGGGAAGTACACCCGTCTCTATGTAGTTGGATGCAGTTATGGCGTAAGTACCCGAGAGGGGGGGGTGGAAAAACGTTAGAAGCTGTTGATTCGGTCTCTACTGCAGCAATTTCAACATATTTCACCCCTCTTGAAGTTCCTGCACGAGATCCATCCATCACCCATCATTCTAGCAGCAAACGAGCGGGGGACCAACAGGAAAATCGACGGAGTCGTTTTTGTCACCATTTTATGGACTCGTACCCCTCCTTACCTGCAATAATCGCTACCTCCTTTACCACTTCATAACTTCCTTCTTCACTCCAAACACCATAATTACACTTTGGTTTCAGAAAAGAAGAAATCACAAGATGACTTAGTAAGGACGTGGAAGATAATGGATACCCTCACCAAGAGGTTTCCCCTAAAGATGATCCCAGGAAAGAAGAATCTCTATAAAACCCTCTACATAGAATATTAATGGTAGCACTGGTGAAACTGATTGAAGTTGCATCTGGGTTCATCGGCTTATGGGTCGAGACTAAGGACGTGGACCAGCTCTTATCGGAAGAGGGTAGCGAGGGTCCTCAGGAACAGTGGACTAGAAGCCAAAACCCCTCCACAAGTGGCAGCCAACCAAAGGGTGATCTGCCGCAAAGTGGAGAGCTGGGTGGGTGAGCATACCACCGAGAAGCTCAAAGAGGAGATTACCAAGAGCAATCCTTGGGCCCAAGTTCATGAAATAACAAAATTTCGCGAACACACCCACCTGTTTAAGATAACTTTCCCTACAACTGAAATGGCCAAGAAATCGACCCAGAATGAAATACTGGTATTTAACATAATAATACCAGGCGATAACATTCAACAAGAGTAATTTAATAGCATACAAATGTGATTTGTATGCTATAAACTCGAGGACCATACAACGACGACATGCCCGGACAAAAATAAACTGTAAGGAGTGAATGCGCCACAGAAGGACATTGAATAGACAAGTGCGAGAGAACTCAGAAGAAATGCCTTAACTGCAAAGGGGAACATAGAGCCATGGCCCTGAACTGCCCCAAGTGCCGTGAGATCATCAAAATGAAGGAAGAAGAAGAGAGAAAAGCTAAGGAAATGACCTACGCGAACGCCGCCAAGAAGAATGCGGAAATAAAGGCTGCATCTGCACCTGAACAGATGAATATGACAGGAGATCTAAGTGTAAAGACAGAAATATTGCCCAGCGAATAGGCCCCGACTTCCCCACCTTTGTCAAAGCAAGAAGTGCCACAAAACCAGACATCTGTCTGGCGACTCGTCAGCTGTCGTTCATTTACTATATGGAACCAGTCCAGGTATGATGTAGTGAAAATATAGGGATCCTACTCACTATCAACAGGAACCCTATACAAGGTCCAGCTGTAGTCAGAAAAAATAAATACAAAAGAGCAGAATGAACACGGGACGCGCGCCTTCTCTAGACCTTAGATCAACTCAGCTGGGATGAGGCAAATCTCGAGGAGATTGACAAGTCACTCGACGAACTCAATAACCATCTTATCAACGCAGCTAAAGCTTGTATCCCTAAATCAGAGTATAGGACCATCTCTACCTACAGATGGACCGAATACATAAAGGTTTTATACTGTGAGCTTAAGATATTGTATGAAATCAACATCAGGAATGCGTCAGTTCACTCAATACAGCGAAGTAAATAAGTCAAATAAGAACTGAAGCAGTTGATCCTCAAACAGCAATGGAGACGATGGGATTATGCGATCGATAGCCTCGATCACGAAGCAACTCCCAAAGATTTTTAGAAAAAGATCAGAAATCTCAAAGGATCGATTGGGAAGAAGCAGAAGATCGATCTACAAAACGAAGATGGAAACATCGAAATGGAAGAAGTAAGAATTGAACAGCTATTCTGAAGTTATTGGGAAAAAATCCTCAGTATAACTGAGGAGGAAAACAGAGACTTTGAGCTAGAGTTTGAAAGCAACATCATCGACGAGCTTTACGAACAAATACACAAGACGCACCCTCACCACCAGGTGGATAGACAGCGCGACGGAGACGCAAGGACTACCGAAGAGGAACTATTCGAGCGCGCTCCACTCATCCCGACAAAAGCCCCAGGAAAATCGGGGCTTACAAAGCTAAACTTTGAAAAGGCACCAGCCAATGACATCGAAGGGATGAGTAGGATATATAATGCCTGTCTCACCACGGGAAACTTTCCTGATGCTTATAAAACGGCTAAGAAGATTTTCTTGCCTAAGCACTGAAAGGACCCAACGTTAAAGTAGAACTACTGGCCAATTTCACTTCTAGAATTTGGCGGGAAGCTCTTCGAGAAGATCCACAATAGAATACTGGTGTCTAACCTGGAGGAGAACTTCCTCTTTAACTCACATCAATTTGGGTTTAGAAGGAAACGAAGTACGAAGATGGCGATTAATGTCATCACGGAAAAGCTAGCCCAAGCAAAACGAGAAAGAAATTACGTGGACATTGTTTTGCGGGATGTATCAAAGGTGTTTGATAAGGTGTAGCAACTGAGAATGCAGTACAAGATCTTACGACTGGGCCTAAGTGAGAACTTAAGAAAAACTCTCTGTGACTTTCTCATCGAAAGAGCGCCGTACATAAGTTTAGGGTGCACGGACGGACCAAAGTTTCCACTAACTGCGGGCCTTCCGCAGGGGAGGGGTACCTGTCCTCCACTCTCTACCTGATTTATACCGCTGATGGCCCAGCCACTGTAAGCCCCACTTGCCTCAATATTCAATTCATCGATAATTTCACCCAGATAATCACTTTTCCATGGAGGAATGCGCCTTGGCAAGCTCGTATGCCCGCAGAAGAAATTGAAAATCTTAACACCTACGAGGCCCAGTGGAAGATCCTCACCAACCAGGAAAAGTTCAAAGTAGTCTCTATAGGCAGGAGACTACTTTACGACGTCAGGTGGCGGATAGACGTTATCCCTACACCACTGAATGCAATTTACTCGGAATGAAGATTACTTCAACCGGGTACAAGAAGCACGCCCAAGAGAGAATCAGCAAGGTCACTGCTGCAATCAAAACTCTATATAGGTTCAAAAATCTTTGTTAAAACAATAAGAAAAAGATCTACAATGCACTTGTACCCCGATTCTGCCCTCTCGTGTGTCTCGAAGACACAAACGAAGAAACTATAAGTGGTGCAGAATAAATTTAGGTCCATAATTACAGGTACATACTTTCTTTCGTCCGTTTTTTATGAACCCTTCATTTGGTTTTAGAGAAGACAATTTATTTGGCGTTTCTTCTTATTTTCTTGTTTATTTGTAGGTTAACTTTACAAATATGTTTTTGTCTCTTTGTCTACAATAGTGGTGAAGAAACCATTGTTAATAAATACTTGGTTTATTCGTTGAATTTATCTATTGAATAATGCCTATGAAGAACTGCATTTGTATGCGCGTCTGATTTTTGCTCGTAGGTCACTTATTTTGTATCTTTTCTGAACATTTCCCTTCTTCATCAAAAAAACTTCCATAATTTGCTGGTTTTGTATATACTTGGGTTTTGTACTTATTTTCATCATCAAAGAAAGGTCATTTTTTGTTACGATTTAGTTCATAAGTAGATTTTAATACAGATTGTTCTTCCATTCTCTTTTTCAGTTTTTCAGTTCATTTTCATCTTTAATTACAAGATATATATCATCGGCAAATCGGCAGTAGGTTGACGGCTTTAAATGATTCCCCGTCAATGTTTCTTTATATAATCGACTCATGTAGAAGTTAGCAAAATTACAACCTAGGGGTGAACCCATTGCAGTTACTCTTGTTATACTTGTAGAGTTTCCCATTTGACGCGCAAAAGGGTGCTTCCATTGTGCACGCTCTCAAACGATTTCTTAATATGTTGGGATCTAGTTTGGGTGCAGGTTTGTTCGAGTTATGGTAAACCTCTTCATTTATTATATTTATCGTGGCTTCAGTCGGTACGTTAGTGAAAAGGCTTTCCAATTGCAGTGAGGCAATTCTTCCGTTGATTTGATAGAATATTCATTCGGGATATAATCACTGATGATTTTATTGATTTCGTTTGAAATTTTATATGTCGGCATAGGGATTTGTGAAATTATTGGTATCAAGGCGTTGTTATTTCTATGGGTTTTACATTACACGCTGAATTGTAGCTGTACGGCTTATCTTACAAAAAGTCTTGACCTGTTAGTACTTTGTGGGCGCTTCTGTTTCAAGGTTTGCATCTTTCATCTGTGTAAGTAAGTTTCTGAATGTGTACGCCTCATTTTACTTTATTCGCTTTACTTATTAGCCGGTTGATATCTTTTTTGAGAGTTTTCGTAGGTTCCCTTTGGATTTGTTTAAATTCGGAAGTGTCTTAAAGTATGTCTTGTACTTTTGTAATATAATCCTCTTTGTACAGTATAACGTAGACCTTTGATTTGTCAGTTTTACCGATGATTATATCCTGTTGTTTTTAAGTTGTATAATTGCGTCGCGGTCTGTTTGTGTAATGTGATTAGAAGAGCCAAAGTTGCGTTTTTCGTTGTTTCGGCCCGTAGTTGTTCTTTTATATTTGGATTTATTTCAATTTAGTTTTCATCTTCTAGTTTTATGAGGGACTGATAGAGTAATTCAATTCTAGTTTTCTTTTTGATTCGGTCGAACTTCGACTCTGTGTGACAGTTAAGTCCAAGGTTCGAGAAATGAAAGTTGGACAGTATTAGGAAATCCGCATGTTCTTGTAGGAACACATTTCTGTTGTAAAGTTTGTTTAATTTCTTTGTTTTGTTTCTCCTTTCTGTGTTTGTTGTTTGTTGTGCAATATCAATAAGTTCCGTATCATTACGGCTATTAAAGTGGTTGTCAATATTGAGTTGATTGAAGTTGATCTGAGCTTCATCTATCTCTTCCTTTAATTTCGTGATGCTACGTTTCTGTAGTATAATTTGTTGCTCACTGAGACTTTCTCTGGAGGCGATGGTAGTAGGTTCTGTTCTTACTACTGGGTCATGTGATTTAATGTTTGTATATTTAGGTAGGAGTTTCTCTTTTATGCATGTTTTTGGATCTAAAAGCCATAAATGTGTGGATCATTTACAAGTAAATCACTAAGAAGTAAATTTATAGACGAGAATTCATTTCAAGATTGGCAAAGGAGGTAGCTGAGCCATACATGCAGTCAAAGGGGTATGATAAATTAAATACACAGATAAAAGATGCAAACCTTGACACAGAAGCACCCAAAAAGTACTAACAGGTCAAGACTTTTTGTAAGATAAGCCGTACTCTGGATATCTACATGCAATGCAAAGAGTTATTTTGTGAAAGTTATACAGCTACGATTCAGCGTGTTTGCAAAAAGGGTTAAGACGGATTGTAATTATTTCTTGTGTACCTGAATAAAAGATGTTTAAATCAGTGCAATTAAATAATCTCAGTAATAACAATCAATAAATTTCCTTCTCTACTAGCGTCATTTTATTTCTTTTTTATTCATTGAAGTACCATAAATCAAAAGCATATTAAAAATTAAACAATCGAACATACAGTGGAATACTGAAGTAAATATGCAGATACAACTGGGAAACAAATTTAGCTAAACCTATTTTAACAGCTTTCAATTGCAAAACAATGAAGTATTTACAATTACTCCAATCGGGCATTCGAGAAAGGTTAATAATCAAGGAATTTTAGTGTTAAAGATGCTTTGAAGGACACAACCCCCACCATTTGATCCGTTTACTCTCAAATGTAGGTATAGCCCAATATTCATTTTTTCATAGTGGCCCCACCAAAAGAAAATAAATCAAAGGAGCAAATTAATTCGCTCCCAGAGTGAGGGAAGGCTAGCGGAGATCTTCTGAGGAAGCCTATGGAGTGCAGCAGCCATTGTTTTCTGCTATGATCTTCGATATTTGAATAGGGAAGTTCTTGGAGGGCCAGCGTGTCACTCCCCCATAACTTTTCGCTGATGCCGGTGCACCTGCATCTCGGATTTACACGATGACAAAGCCAAGTGCTTACTGAGTTTCTCAACATCTCGCCGGGGTAAGTCCAGAAGGAGCTATCCCCCCTCCTCCCCCGATTTGAACGGAAACTCAAATCACGCGACTGAGGTTGCCTATTCCAAGGAAGGGGTATCTTCCCAGCGAGTATATCAAGGATCAGCAAGCACCACCCAAATTGGGAAGGAAACTACCGTTAACACATATTCACTGGTAAAAATAAAATAGATAATGAACATAATTTTGAGGAGGCTACAAGCAAGCCTAGGAGCTTCCTTACCTTGGCTAAGGAAGAGGCTGAAGCCGGCCCTTCCTGCTACGGGAAACTAGACTGGTTAGGTGTGAGAAGATGACACCCTCCTCCCCTATAACTTACCTTGACCTCTGTGAAAAGGGAGTATATGCCAGAATACTGGTAAGCTACTCCCTTGAAGATATTACGACAAGAAGTAACTGTTCATGAGACATTTAGGAGTAAGAGATTGTCAGGGGCGGATGATAGAGTCTCTCGACTACACCCTCCTCCCGTGCATTATTCGTTGCTTTAGACCTGGATATTCTTCCCAATTGTTGCGTGTTGCTAGCGATTTATGGCATTTGTGTCCTTTTTTCTAGTGTGTTACCGTTGTCAAAGCCTAGGCTATGTAACAAATCTTGCCCTCCTACCAAATTGGATGAACCACAGATGTTTTATCTGTCATAAGGCTTTGCAAGGATAAATATGTGGATTGGTGTACCTCGAATCTTGTTTCTTCAGAGCATCACAAGTCCTTAGTATTTGAATCGGAAGACCTGTTTTTCCGGATATAGACCATGGTTTGTTTCTGAAAGTTAGGAATATAGTGACATTGCGGTGTGCGTAAACAAGCAACTTTTGTACTTACCATCTTGAAAAAGCTCACATCTCTCATTGCCAATTTAGGAATAGGAGCGTTATAGCTTCATCGCCCATTAGGTACCATTCAGTAAGTTCTATATCTCTAAAACACCACCCAGCTACGGCTAGCAGCAAAACCGGCTCCCAAACCGTTCTCTTTAAGAAGCGCAAATCTTACTCATGAGAGTAGGGTATCAATAAGAGAAAAAGAGATCCCTTCTCATGGAAAAATTAAAAAAACAATAGATTGCATAGAATGCTTTATAGTAAATATATTGAAAACAATAAGCATGTCGAGGATGTAAAAGGCATCTTTACTTAACTTCAAGAACAGTCATATACATATAATACAAGAAAGCCCAAAGTTAAATCTACAAAATTTCTACCCCCATTACATTAGAGGAACAAATTATGTTAATTAAAGGTTGTCTGCCGAAAATATTATTCTAATTAATGAAATTATTTTTTAAAATTAAAAAAAACGAAGATAAATCTAAACAATTTCAGATATTTACTCTATTTACTTAATTGTTTTAGCAGTAACTACCAATTTATGGGCAAGTTACCAGCAATGGAATTCACGTGGATCTAATTTCCTTTTATTATTTCATTGCCGGATGTCGTATTGGTTGCGTTACTTTTGCCCCCTCCCCCAGAAGTGCAACTTTGGGCTAATATGATTTTGGTCTCTATATTACAACGTCAGTCAACTTCCATGAAGCAAAATTCAGTCGTGTTTACACACATTTGTTATGTTGCTATTGCCCTTTCACCTCTCTGAGACTTAAATGGTAAGCATACTATTTAGAGAAAGACTAGACAGACAGACCCAGGAGTTGGATTATGGCGGAGAAATTGGTATTAATAAAGGGAATGAGTTTAAAGACCACTTGTTCAGAACTTCATTTTGTTGTCCTTATTTGTCGCTATGGTCTCTCAATGCAAAAGAAAATTTTGGATGGAGTTCAATGAACTTCATGATATGATCCATTTCCCCCCCAAATATCTTTAGCCGGGTCACTGTCACCAGAGAGTTCATTTAGGTAATGTTCAGATTGAAGAGTTTATGCAGCTAGATGACTCATTCGAGTTTTCTGAGGCAAAATTATTGCTGCGGGCATGATACCTATTCCTCGAACATTTGATTATTTCGCATATCGGAAGTAAACAAAACCCATTTAAGAGCTACAAACGCCGTCCATGCGAGATTTCGTTTAAAGAATTAGCATGATCACTGATATCCTTGGCGGGAAACCCCTCAATGGAAAGACCCTTCTTCCAAACTTGTGGAAGCGTTTCAAACGACTCGGAAAAAATTGAACCAAGACCTCCCTCACATTCTTCAAAAAAAAAGACTGTTTCTTATGATCCCGTGTTGGTGGCGAAATTGTTTGCGATTGATTCCGAACGGAAAAGCAGCTCCAACAGCATTCCAAGCAATCCAAATGGTTGCTAATCGTCACTCACTGCACTTCATCTTTAGAAGAGAAGAACTCTTCAAGGACTTGTTTACGCTAAGCAAGATTCGTTATGTACTACATTTGCTCACGGACACCTAACCTGGCCCGAATGATATCCCCTGTACTATGTATCAACTCCCGTGTGGGTAAGTTATGCTGTTTCTGTTACCTTTGTTAATCCAAATCTGGTCTTAGTGTATCTTCCCATATATCTTGAAAATGCCCACCATGTGAGCTTTACCTAAGCTGGATTGGGATCACTTACCCTTTGGGTTTTCGGTCAAATTCTCTAATCTGTTTTGAGTCCAATTTAATGGAGAAAAAAAGCAAGTATCAGTTATATTTCTTGGACCACAGAGGTCACCTTTTTCCCTCACAGTGCGTCTTCTTTAATGTTCATTTCACCAGGGATGTTCTAGTCAGTCTTAATAGTGCTGAATGTGAGGCCCTCTATCTTAATCAGTACTTACCCACAGTATCTCTAGATCTGTAGAACACAATTAGATCGCAAGGCTACATTTTATCATGGAAACCTTTCATACTATGCTTAAAAGGCGACGCCTCTCCGTAACTTTATCTGAGTTTTGCGAGATAGATGTTTACCACTAGTGTTCAGGGAACCTTCTCTTGGCCCGCTAGGAAACAGATGGTTGGCTAGCAAGGCACGTGCCCTCTATGTTATTGTTTGCAATGAAAATCAGAGTATTAATCACTTTAGACTTGTCAACTGATGTTCCAGCTTCTCTCAAAGTAAGCGTTGTTTCGATCTCCTTTGGTGAGGCCCAGATTCCTACTTTAGATTACCAACTCTAACAGTCTCTGAACGTCGTCTTAATCATTACGACATACATACTTTTCCATTTCTCATAATTTCACAACCACCTTTCTCACCCTCTCATCAAATGCTTTCGGGTGTAAATGCCTTCGTTGCTTTTCGCTTTTTTAGTATATATGTTAATTAAAGACATTTTAGGGATAGGCATTTAATATTTTTAAGTTAAATTATTATTGTGAAGATTATTATTGCAGCGCCAAAAATTATAAGCCCATCTTTGCCATAAAGATAACTCATAGACTTCTAAAGAAAATAGTTGAGTTAGAAAAGTGAAAAATGTGTGAAATGCTTATTGCCCTCATACTCGCAATAAATACGCTGATATCCTACATAAAACTTGCAAATTCGTTAAATATAACCTCAATGACTGTGGCCTTCTTTGTTTCTCCTTAAAAAATCTTAAATACTCTCTCCAGGTCCTAGAGCACTGCCTCTTCTTGTCCCCGTAAGGGGCGCGGCGATTTGCCATCCTGGCCGCCGTGCTGACGGGATCCAGCGCTCCGTCCGGCCCCAGCTTAGCCTCTCTTCTTTCCTTCAGATAGCCCGATTTCTCCCCTACCTCGATGCTTTTCATACAACCTCTCCCACAACTTTCTCTGGTCAGCCTCTAATTTCACAGGGTAGATGCTGACCTTCTTCTCAAGCCAACCACATCGGATCAGGGCTGGGGAAAGAGAAGACATTGTTCCCTAACCCCTCAGCTCCGGTTCGGGATGGGTTTTTTTTTAACAACCGGCTTCATCCCCACCCATACCTTCCTCACATTCCCTTTCCTCTCCTCTTCACGTTCTATCAATTTTACGCCGTGTCCAAGGTGGAGCCGGCATGCCGATGGACTGCCAGGAAACCAGGCGGGAGGGGTGGTCCCGAATGGCGGCGCCTGGCTCTGCCGGGCTTGTAAGCACCTCTCGCAGTGCGGGCAACTGCGAGAGGTGATGAGCTATTGCGTCTCGTATTAAAAAGAGGGTCACCATGCCCATGTATGACAAAAAAACCAAAAAAACCCAACCCCCAACTTCCCCAAGAAAATCAACGGAGCCACCCTCGGGAAGCTCCACCGAGAAAATGGAGGTCCCCCCCCTTGTGCTTGCGCAAGGGACCCTCCATAATTCTTTAACCGGAGAGGAGGCTTACTCCTCTCCTACGCCTACTGGTGTAGGGGACTCCCCCTCACCCCCTTCTCTGGAGGTGCTTTCGGGCACTTACCTATCTCCAGCGGCAGTCCTTACTTTGCTTTCTAAGGGGACTGCCAAGAAAGCCAGCAGGCAGCCCATTGACGACCGCCCCTCGTGCAAGCGGCTCGGTAGGGCAAACCCCCTTAGAGGGGAGAGGAAAGCCAGGCCCCTTCCGTCGCTTCCCTCAAAAGACCTGCTGGCAAGAATTTTAAACCTTGCTGGGGTCAAGGCCTGTGCCTCCCCACACAAGACTGGCGACACTGCCAAGGGGACCTGCGATGTCCTGGTAGGGGATGGCCAACTGGAGGCCCCTCCTGTGATAAACATGGTCCTTGAGGAGACCCAGCCTCAGACGGTAGGGCCTTCCATGGGGGGGAATTCGGGCTCGGCGCCAAGCACCGAACCCGAATCCGCACCTATGCAAGGTCCTCCTTAAATGGCTGAGGGCTCCGAGGCAGTAAAAGGAGGGGAGTGATCTCCTCCGAAAGGTGCCCCTACGACAACCAGGACCTTCTCTATTTCGGAGAGGGACCTGGCTGAGGCCGGTCCATCTGGCCTAGGGGCTTCTGCCGGCGGAGGTGAAAAGCGGGTTCATTCCCCGCCCTCCTCTCCAAAAAAGAAAAAGACAAAGAAGACTAAAAAGACGAAAAAGACTTGGGGCTCCTCTCCATCCGCGGGGGCTGCGGGGACGGATGGGTCTGCTGCCACTTTGGTAGGCGACCAAGCCAAGATCGGCACATCCGGCCCTATCTACCCCCTTGTGTGCGGAGCCCCTGACCAAGACTAACACCAAGAGTGCACAGGGCGGAGCCTCGATGACATCGAGGCCCCTCATTCAGAGGTTACCTGGCGTTTTCGAGCCCGCTGGCTTCAAACGCTTCCTCGTTATTCGCTCCACTGATGGCACCATGTTGTCCAAGGGCAACATGATCCATCAGAGGAGAGGATTAGCTAGTGCAATTGGTAGAAAGCCGAAGGTGATCCGTTTCTCGGACGGGAGCCTTCTGGCGAATGCGGCGAATCTCGCCGAGGCGGCCAAGATAAGTGCTCTTCGGACACTTCATGGCACCCCGGTGAGTGTGACGCCGCACTCTACCATGAACTTTGTGAAAGGAGTAGTTTATGCGAGGGAACTCGTTGACTACTCCATTGAGGACATCACCCTAGAGCTGGCCGACCATGGGGCGGTCAAGGTCGAACGTGTGATGAGAAAACAGGGAGGGGCTTCGAGACCCACCCCTACACTCTCCGTCACGTTCGACTGTGACAAGCTCCCTGAGTCGGTGCGTGCCGGTTGGTACCGCTACCGCGTGAAGGCATTCGTGCCACTGCCGCGGCGGTGCTATTACTGTCACCGCTTTGGCCATACGAATCGCTCTTGTAGACGTGCAAAGTCGGGGTCACCCGAAGTCTGTGTAAATTGCTCCAAGGTCGCACACGATAAGTCCAAATCGTGTGTGGCCAAGTGTGTCAATTGCGGAGAGCCGCACCCTGCTTCTTCGAAGCAATGTGGTGCATATCTCCTGGAGAAAGAAATCCTGGCCGTTCAGGCCCAGGATAGACTCTCATTCCGCGAGGATAAGGACTTAGAGTCCTGGCGCGCCCAGCTCTGCCTGGGACGTCATATGCCTCAGTAGTTCGAAAGGCACCTTCTACTCCTGGCCCATCCAGGCCAACGAGCACGGTTGTTTCCGCGCCCATTCGGAGCCCTTCTGCAGGCTCTACCCAACCCGGGCGCTCATCTGGTAAAGCTAGCGGCAAAAAGGGTTCATACCCAGCCCCGGCTAAAACCAGGGCTCCCCCCTCTTCCCCCAGCGTGACCGTTTCCCGCAAGGCGAAACGGCCACGCGCCTCCACCGAGTCGTTAGACTCACAGGAGGCAACACCCCTGAAGATGGTCGCTAGGCCATCTTCAGGGGTTCCTAAAGCTGTCTAACCGAAAGGAGGACAGCAACAAAGGAGCTTCGGCTCCTTCGCCCACGCCCCGAGGTGGAGCGAGTGGCTCGGAGACGGTGGTTCCTCGAAAAGAGGCCCCCCCGCCTCCGAAGCCGCAGCGCCCGCCTAAGGTTTCGAGGCGGTGGGAGGAAAAGACTCGCATGGCGAGCCCAACCTCCCCCAATAAGTCCTCGAAGGCGACAGCGCCTCCAGCGCTTTGTCCGGGAAACAGCGCCCGGGGTTCTACGGCCATTCCCGTGAGGGTCTTCAATTCGAGGAGGGCCCCCGCGTCTCCTCCGAGCTAGGCCTGGAGGGCATATTCCCTTAATGGAATTGCCGTGGACTCCGGGCCAACTGGGAGGAGCTGTGGAGGCTCGCCTCGTCATGTTCCCCGTTAGCTATTTTTTTGCAAGAGACCATGCTAGGCGCGTGCCCCCTGCCTGCCCTCCCGGGGTATAAGGGTCTTGCGACCCCACCACCGCGGGATGGCCGGGCTGGGGGATGCGCGGTTTACACCCGGCATGATGTCTCCGTTCTTCCTTTCTCTTTAGATACCTCCTTTCAGGCAGTGGCTGTGCAGCTGCACCTGGATAGGAGGTATACTATCATTTCTGCGTACATTCCACCGTCAGCTGACTTCGACGCGGGGGACTTCCGCCGCGTCGTGGCACGGTTGCCGAGGCCCTATCTTTTGCTTGGAGATCTGAACGGCAGGCATCCTCTCTGGGGAGATTACTCCATAAATCCCAGGGGACAAGTCCTTGCCGATCTGATCGAAGAGCTTGAGATGGGTGTCCTAAACGTGGATGAGTTTACGCATCACTGTCCGAGAACCGCTTCATTTTCTTGCCTTCACCTATCTTTGTGCTCTTCGGATGCACAGCCTGATATTAATTGGGGGTGGTCGATGACCTCCATGGTAGTGATCACTTTCCCATTCAAATATCATTTTCAGGGCAAATGCCGCCTGAGAGACCACCTCGGTGGTGCTTGGCGCGGGCGCGGTGGCCTGCATTTCAGGAAATGACTGAATTCTCTATCTCAGTCGAGGAGTTTAGGTCGGTAGATGAGGCCGTTGAGTTCTTCTCCGGCAACCTCATCGCCGTGGGCCTGACTACTATTCCTAGGACGTCTGGCCGTTTTGCACGCCGACCACTCCCATGGTGGTCAGCCGAGTGTGAGACGGCCCTCAAACAGAAGCGTTATGCCTACATGCGCTATAAGCGCCGCCCGAACGATTTCACTGTTGCTGAATTTCGTCGGGCTAGGGCTAGGTTCCGGTATATTTCGAAGCACGCCCGCCGCTCTTCTTGGCGGGCATACGTGTCTTCACTTAACGGGAAGACCCCTTTAGCTGAGGTGTGGAAGCGAGTCAAAAGGATTCGGGGCAAGTTCTCGCAGGACCCCCCTCCCGTTCTCCAGGAGAATGGGACCGCAATCTCGACCCCGCGTCCGTGGCGGAATCCTTAGCGACCGCTTTTTCCGCATTCTCTAGCCGTGATGCTGCCCTGCCAGCATTCAATGCACGTCGTGATGTCGCGGAAGGCCGCCGGCTGGACTTTACCTCCAGAGGCGGAGAACCCTTCAACGACAAGTTTACTGTGAGTGAGTTGCCTTCCACTCTCGCTTCGTGCGCGGACACCGCCCATAGTCCAGACGATGTCCCGTACGCCATGCTTCGACACCTGGGTGAGCGAGGTATGGCCTTTCTGTTAGATTTGTTCAACAGGATCTGGGTGGAAGGTCTTCTCCCAGACTCCTGGCGAATCGCTACTGTGCTCGCCTTTCGCGACCTGGGGAGAGATCACTCTACTCCAACCGGTTTCCGCCCAATCTCTCTAACCTCTTGCGTGTGCAAGTTGATGGAGAAATTGGTAAATGTTAGATTAGCCTATTTCCTGGACAGCGGAGGCCATCTGTCTTCTGCACAGTGCGGCTTCCGTAAGTTCCACTCCACGTCGGATGCTCTGCTCCGACTGGAAAATGCCGTCTGCGAGGCTTTCCTTCATAGACAGCACTACGCCACGGTGTTTTTTGATCTGGAGAAGGCCTATGATACCGCATGGCGATACGGTATCATGGAGACTCTCCATACGATGGAGGCGAGGGGACGCCTCCGAATGTTTATATCTGAATTTTTGCGAGATCGTCGATTCCGCGTACGGGTGAAAGGAGCCCTTTCCGGCCCAAAGGAGCAGGAAGAGGGTGTCCTACAGGGAAGTGTCCTCAGTGTCACACTCTTTGCCCTGAGCATCAACGGCATCACCTCGGTGCTACCGGAAGATGTTCTCGCTACGCTCTACGTGGACGACCTTTCGATCTTTTTTGGCGCGGCCCAGATGCCAAATCTGGAGCGTCGACTCCAACAGGCATTGAACCGCGTCTCTCGCTATGCCGAAGCGCACAGGTTTCGGTTTTCTTTGGCCAAGACTAAGGTGGTGCACTTCTGCCACCATCGACGGCTTCACCCCGAACCAGATTTGTTTCTTAATGGGGTGCGCCTGGATGTGGTTGAGTCGCACCGTTTCCTTGGTCTTGTATTCGACCGACGCCTCACCTGGGAGGCTCATATTCGCAGCCTTAGGGTCTCTTGTACCCACGCCATGGACATTCTCCGTTCCGTGACGTTCAGCGCTTGGGGCGCTGATAGGAAAACCGTCTTACTTTTTTATCGATCCTTTGTTCGCTCGAAGCTCGACTACGGATGCGAGTTTTATGCATCCGCAGCCGAGCGTTTATTGCGGAAGGTGGATTCGATCCACCACACCGGCCTTCGCCTTGCGACCGGTGCCTTCCGCACTTCCCCCATTGAGAGCCTGTTGGTCGATGCTGGGGAGATGCCACTCGCTCTGCGCCGCGTGCAGTGCATCACTCGCCTTTACGCGCGAGCCCGGCGCCTCCCTCAGTCGCCAACAGCTCTCACTGCATCCGCAGCTGATCTCGATGGTGCCTATGCCGCCGTGAGACGCCAGTCATACCCTAAGCCCTTTGGGTTTAGGGCCAAGAAACCCTTTCGAGAGGTAGATATAGCTCTCGGGCCGGTGGCGCCCTTGGTTCTGGCCAGGACGCCACCCTGGAGGGTACCACATTTGGCTATTTGTCGCCACGCCTCTGCTCCCAAAGCTTGTACTGCGCCGGGAGTATTGCGTTCGACCTTTTTGGAGCACACATCGTGTCACGCTGGTACCGTGCCAGTGTATACGGATGGCTCCAAGTCCCAAGAGGGGGTCGGCTTCCACGCCGTATCCCCTCTGTTTGAAGTCAGCGGGGCTCTACCAGGTGCTGCGTCTGTCTTCACGGCCGAGCTGGTGGCAATACACCACTCGGTACGGGAGATTACGCGACGTGCCCGGTTCGGAGACCGGATTGTGATCTATAGCGACTCACAAAGCGCCCTGAGTGCTCTCGGGGCATTGGAATCTCCGCATCCCCTGGTTCGCGATATCCGTGACGCCACGGTTTTGGCGAGCCGGGCAGATGTCGAGATTATCTTCTGCTGGGTTCCTGGACATGTAGGAATTGCGGGGAATGAGCGCGCCTATGAGGGCGCCAAAGAGTCCGCGAGGACTCTGCGACCGGACCAGCGTTTCGCTCTTCCTCACACCGACTACATGGCAGGAATACGGGCAGCTCTTCGGACTGCTTGGCAAAGAAGATGGGAGACGGTCGAAGGGAACTTAAAGTTGCGTGCCATTGCGCCGCGACTGTTCCCATGGACCTATCCCCCAATGCCGCGGCGGCTTCAGGTTGCTTTCTGTCGTCTTCAAATCGGACACACTCGTGTGACGCATCGCTACTTGATGGAGCGCTCGCCTGCGCCCTATTGCAACGACTGCGTCGTCCCCCAGACTGTTCGGCACATTCTTGTCGAATGTCCCAGTCTGGGTGATCTTCGCGCACGATACCTGTCCCAGTACCGGGATGGGCGGGGTCGCTACCTCCTGTCCCTTGTGCTCGGGACAGATTCGTGCACATTGACTTGTGGACTTGTTGACTTCTTGGGGGAGGCCGGCCTTCTCCCTATTATTTAAGCAAGGTTTGTTTGTTTTTTTGTTTTTTTTGCATTTGTTTTTTTTTGTTTTGTTTTTTGTTTTGTTTTTTCCTTTAGCTGCACGCTCCTGCGCCGGGGGGACCTCTCTCCGACGCACCAGCTTGCTTCCTTTTCCCCTTTTGGGGTGTTGTTTTTTTTTCTCTCTTTAATTTTATTTTAAAGTAGCCTAGAACTAGGCCAGTTTTAATACGCGACTAATGCCCAAGTAGGCAGTCGCCAGATGAGCTCTTAAAAAAAAAAGCAAAAAAAAAAGCATCTTCTTGTCCTGATCTGAAAAAATACGGTATGTAAAAATGAACGAATAGAATACAAGTATTAAATATAATAAATCGTGCCTCCTAACAAAACTAGAATAGTTAAAAGAGATTACTCCCAAATTTGCCAATAGGAACTACATAATCGAATATATAAAATTAACACTTAAATTTTCTTCGAATAATTATAAATCTGTACTACATTTCTCAAATATCGCCAGGGAATTTCTTATCATTCGTATTTTCTAATGACCCGATGAAAACGCGAAAGATCTTCTAGATCAGACTAAGCTCGGTATGACAGGACTCAAGACAGAATTTTGCTAACATTTATCTTTTATGGATTCAAACTGCGAGGGATGTAATCGTTAGAATAGTAACCCGCTAAAGAAAAAAGTTGTTTAAAGGGTCAGCATCGAGGTGTAAGTTCGCTAATAACCTTCATTTTTATAATATATTTTAAGTGAAATATCGATTTGTTTTTGGTACATATGTTCACGGGAAAGCATCTGTACATTGAGTTGGTTGGGAGTGCACATGCTAAGCTTTGCTCGTGAGGAGCAATCAAGGAGCTGTAACAAAGATAGCGTGCAAGCAACCCATGCAGCAAGGTGTTCACCGCAATGCAAATGCTTATTTTATTCTCCTTAAACACTGCTAAATATGATAATGAGAAAGGTTCTCCTTATCTCTCCAATTTCGAAATCTAGTTAATTAGAAGCAAAACGTGAATTCGGTTTTATCAGAATTCTGTGTGAACTCTATAAAGGTTTAGTGGAAAATGAAATTTTATGATTTGAACCTGCTTCCGTGCAAACAATCCTGCTGGATTAGATTAGAGTGCACGAATGAAATTACACGAAGCTTTCATATAATGATTAGGTATTGTTGTAGAATAGGGTCAAGTTAACCCTTTCTGCATTTATCAGCCGAGGTCGATGAACGATATGCATGGGAGATTTATAATACCTGCAGAGTGGAAATTAACTGAATGTGGGTTGGCCAAATAGTCGACTATCTTGGAGCTCAAGGGACAATAGAAAAACGGGTACAAAAATAACTTTACTAATATGCAAAGTAATATTCTTTTACAAGGTTAAAAATGCTTTTAAAACAAGCTATATACACATTAGACATACACGAGTCTCAGCGATTAAACTGAGGGAGACTTGTCAGGGACGTTCGCCGTACAAATAAACGAACAATATTGGCCGAGGGTCGCTCGAATGACCTCAAGCGTATACGAAGCCGACGATGGAGGCTTACATGGGGGTAGAGGCGGGGGTAGAGAGAACACTTGCACAGGAGAGGTGCACGTTGCTGTTACATAGGAGATTTGGTTCAAGGGAGTAACCCTTGCTATGGCGCAAAGTTTAAATAATAGTCTCTTGACAATGGCTATTACGGAACCAACTTAGATCTTGCTTTTAAGATAAAACACGAATCGAGACTGGGCGCGTTGCGTTCGAGGAGCGGGCAGAACGAGTACGGGGCAGATTCACGCGAATTAATCGAGAATATCCGGAGCATGAGGGGTTCTGCGAGAATTGTGCAGAGTCCAACATGACGCGAATAGCGGGTACTGACGGGGGCGGGCGAGCAGAGGATACTGACGGGACGGGCAGGCGAAGGATACTGCCTTCTAACTCTGGCACCAGAGGATACATAGTTGGGTCGAATGGGCTTTTTTCCCTCCGTCCGAAGGGTAGGGTTCCAGGATCCAACGCATTGACAGGCGAGATTAGTCTCACCCTATTAGCAAGATCGCGAAAAGGTCCTAAGTCGGCGAGGTGAAACATTGTCCGACTCCAGATGGGACCGTTTGGGCGATCAAACTTGTCGTGGTTTTCTGCGATGGCAAGCTTTCAGGCCACCACGGCGTCTCATGATTTTGCACTTCCATTAGTGCAGACAAAAATGGTCAACCAGGTGGCTGTTGTCTCTCTCCATTGAAGGCTACGGCAGTGCGTATCTTTTTCTATCTTTCTCTCATCTCTGACAGTTATTGCCATCTGATTTTAAATGGAGATAAACAAAAATTAAGCTTTTTAAATGAAAATTATATCGACTGAAGATTAATTAAAGAGGAAGAAAATTGATGTCCCCCTCTATCTTCGTCATTATGCAGTAGATTGTTCAAATATTTACCTGTAGTTTAGTTTACATATACTAAACTAGTAGAGAAGCTTATGTAACATTTTAATTTTTAGATGTGGCCTTGGGAATGACTATGAATACGAAAGCGATCGTTTGCATAAACACAATATGGATATCAGAGCAGAGAAACACATGCTCTTTTGTGAATCTTGAAATAAGTTGACAAAATAAATCTGCGATCAAAACCAGTCACACCTCGCTTTTTCATGTTCTGTCGAATACCGGTGCTTTAAAAAAATCTCCTCGTCTGTTGAGCGTAAAAAAGTATTTGCAATGACAATCTCAACCACAAAATATAGATTTAATTAATGTATGTATTTTGTCTCACTTTATATCTCGACCTTTTATCCTTATTCATTTATCTACTTATACTACCTCCACCATGAGAGTGCCATATGTAACATGGACCAATGTTTGACTTTCCTTCAGGAGGATTGTGGGCCCTCCCAACGCCTGTAGTTGGATCTGCGGCAATATATCTTCCAAACATTTCAGTCCATCCTCACCACTTTATTTCCAGATCGCACTTTAAAACCAATCAGGCTGGGACAGCCATATTGGTTTTCGTTTCTTACTTTTAATCAAGTAACAATAATATATCTTCTCGCATTATTTCTACCTCGCTGAATTGCCTCTGTTAACAATATTACATTTTTATTAAAGCAAATAAATAAGCTTTCGCAATTTATCTCTATTCTCTTTTTGTCTAAAAATAATTTTCAACATGAATAGATCTCTACTGAATTTTTCCTTGGTTGATGCTATGCTCATCGTTCAAAGCGAGGATTTGATTAATTATCTATCAGCGCAGCGTAATTACCCGTCCCTCTGAATAAGATTTCTGTCTTTGATCAACCCTTCTCTGCGTGCGGCTTAATTGGAGACCTTCACCAGTGAAAGATTGTTGTTTACATATAAGCACTTCCTAAAGTCTGCACGAATGAATTACTGATTATATGCTCACACACCGCTATGTGAATCCAATGACGGTAAAGACGAGTAGATAAGAGTTTAGTCTCTATTATCTTCCAAGGAATAGTTTGTTATTAATTAAAGGGTTTTGTATTAGACGCTTTCAACAGTTCAGTTCAAAGCGTTTCCTTTGCTCTTTTAAATCCTGGTGTCATTATTTTATTTCTATTTTCTAAAGATTCATTTCATCTCTGCCTTTTTTTAACATTCCTAACGTGATTACTTTTTTCACGTTGTTCTATTGTTACATTCTACATTATTAGTATTCTCATCTTGTTGCATTATTTATGGACCTTCGATGTAAGGGTGCCCATTTTTTCATCATTAATGAGGCGATAATTACTACCCTAGTCCTCAAAAAAAATATGAGGGGAACAAAGTAACAAGAAAGAAAGTCCCTCCAATCACCTGCCGCGTTTTGTTATATGATGATAAATGGTTATTGCATTGATGGTTTCCCATGGTTCACAATGGCTAAATGAGGCCTCTGCACCATGCGCCAAATCTGATGGCAAATTTGAAATCTCCAGGGTGAATATCCCTGTGTCGTATGGTCATATGAATCATTTCATGGCTCCAGATGAGTACAATTGAACTTTACTCATTTGGAAAAAAATAGCGATTTTACCCAAGCGTCAGACGGTATATAACTTAAGGCTCATCCGGTTCAAAGCAATAAAGGCGTGCAATCCAGCACGAGACACATCTCTTCTCGATTTGGCTTCGCTCTGTCTCTACGAGCGCAAAAACAAGAAGCTCTGCCTCGGGATTCCGCCCGAGTCAATTGGCGGTTTCCCAGTAACCACTGTTCTCGTTCATCAGCGAAAGTACTCTCTTGGCAAGGTATTCCAAGGTAAGTCTCAACCTTCTGCAATTCTCCTTGAATTGCCATTCCCTTCGTCGTCGAATCATAAACTTCTGCAAGACGTCGATGCGTGCGGATCCCTTTAATCGTGGTTATTTATCTGCCTTAGGATAATTAACTTGCCCCTTTTGACCGACTATCGAGCTCCAAAGTCCTGGATAATCCAATTTCATTTTATTTCTGTAAATATTTATTTATTTCTTGTTGTGTTATTAAATATCATTTTTTTATTTCTCTTTTAAATAACCCAGAACAGCATTCAGCCATAGCTAGTAATTAACGGCCAATTGACACTCGATTTTTATTATTTGCCTGCGTACTTGGGAACAGTTTCGCTCCGAGGTGAGGTCTCTTGGGTGGCATTTTGCTCTATTCCTCACTACCTCTTCAAATCTAATCCCCCTCCATAGATAGATATATATCAGTTATGCTTCGACAGAGAGTAAATATATATCTATCTATATTTTAAAAACTGGTGTCAAGTGTGGGGTTTTTAAAGGATCATCTTTAAGAGGTCTTTTAAAAATTTGAGGGGGGTATTTTCTATAAAGGTTGAAAGTTCTGGTTGTTTAAATTTGCAGTAAAATAATCTTTCCATATATATTTCTCTTTGTTTGTGTCCATTTTGACAGCGTACATTTTCTCTGTTTATTTTTGTTATGAGAATGTAGGTCTCAATTTTATTCCTCCTCGGAATTTTGAAGGCTTATCTAGGATTGTGTGTATTTTTTTGGTGTGTGGGTTTTTATTGGCAATGCATTGCTCTTGCATTAATCATTTCTTTTGTAAGGCATTTGATTTTCATTCTCACGTACCACGTTAGAATAGGTCGTCAACCCCGTTGTACGAGGGGCGGACAATAATTTTTGCAATTGGATATAAGGAAACGAGATATGAGGAAAAGTGTTTTATTATTTTTCAATATAACTACCCTCGACTTCAATGCACTTGCGCCACTTGTCCCTGAGGCTTCGAATTCCCGACAACCAGAAATCTCCCGACTGCTGTTCAATCCACTCCTGAACGGCGAGCTGGACAGTTTCATCGTCCCCAAACCGGCGTCCACGCAGTGCAGCGTGGTGTCGGTGTACACGGCAACTATGCGTTAATGGATCTCTTTTGCATTCTTGCCTTCCTTGGTCAAAAATTTGATCACTGTGTGGTGCTCAACCTTCTCCATTGTTGAAATATTTGTAAATGACGATCTGCGATCAGCTACTGCTTCTTAAATAGACGAGGCCTGAGCGTGAGGCTGCAGTTCCTCACTTGTCATAACTTGTCCTAACACCCTCCCACAAACAGCCATCCTCCTTCCTCTGTTTTGCCTTACTAATTCGCAAAACTTATTGACCGCCCCTCATATTGCTTGCGGTTAATTTGATTATTTTTTTGTTGCGTTAATTCCGTTATCACATGCAATATATATGGCATCTTTTGAGCGTTTTTAGTTCCAAGGTTTGTCATTTTGCGGCTTAACATGCAAGAAAATTCTATCGTATATTCAGGAAAAATAAAAGAACGAAAGAGCAGAAAAAAGAGCGAGAGAACAAGAAAAAATAGAGAGAGCAGAAAAAAAACGAGAAGACAAGAAGAACGAGAAAAAGCAGAAAGAATAGAACAACGAGGGAGTGAATAAAAGAGAGAAATACGCCAGCATGAGCTTGAGCCAAGTCGAGAGAGGTTCGAGACTCTTTATATTAATTCTGGCGCTGAAATTTCCCAGTGAGCATCGGTAAAGCTCCCCGTTTTTAAAGAATGTGAGAAATTTAAGTCCTACTTAACTCATTTCGAAAAGAATTTTGAAGTAAATAATTAGAACATCGAGGCAGACGGTGTCACCAAGCTCCTCCACTTACTTAGTTCACAACTCCGGGACATATTTATTTCCCTTAGGCTAAAGCTACGATAGATTATTCCACCTCAAATCCGAGCTTCTGATGGCGTATAGCATATCCCCGGAATATTATCGTTCCAAGTTTCGTCACGACCAAATCCAGCCTAACCAAATTTTCCGCCCTCCAAAGCCATTTTAACTTCTGGTTAGACTCATTTAAAATTGGCCATGACTATGACTACCTAGTCAACTCTGTCCTGAAGGACTAGTTCTTGGCTTTGCTCCCTTTAGAAATTCGTTCATTCGTGAAGGATCGTAGATGGTACACCTTTAAAGAGTCTATCGAAGAGGCTTATGTTTACGCGGCAAGCCATAATTGCTACCTGAGGGAAAATAATTTGTTAAGGTGACTAGCCTTTGAAAACCATGAAATTTCTTCCTGTCAGAACACCGGGATATTACACCATTTGCTTTAAGTTCCCCTGCGTCATCCTTCCCCAGGAGGCCCATTGTATGTTTCATCTACGGTGTATAAGGTCATTGACGTCCTAACTGCCGCCCAGACTCCCAACTCCGTAGTGCTTTTGTCACTAGGTACAGCAATTGAGTGCTGCCCCCGCGCGAAAATAGGCGCGAGCTGATTCCCCCGCTTCTCTCTCTGCTCCCAATTCCTCCAGCCATCACGTCAATTTTCTTTTCGATAAAAGCTCTCCTGGAAATCTGAAATTCAAGCCCGGAGCAGTAAATGGCTGCTGAGTCTCCACTCTCGTCCGAGACACAGGATGCACCTGTATAGTGGTTTCCGAAACATGAAAAATTTGCAGTAGTCCATGAATACCTTGGACGTGCAAAGCGCATCCCCATAGTAAATTGCCATCAGGAATGATAATATTCCATCGGCTGGGCTGAACTGGTGTCAACCCCTATAAAATTCTGTTGCGTGCTAGTTAGTAGGACAGTGCTTCCAGGCTTCTTCCAACCCCGCAGCTCAACCTGTTGTCACACGAGCCCAATCGAGAAAGGAAACCTAGCCGCCAACTCCCCTCGAAGCCCCCTGCGACTCCAAATTCAGCAGCATTATGAGCGAATGATTCGCTCAGAAGCAGAAGGAGAGTGAGTCCCTCCTTCTATTGTGGGAAAAACCCGTAGCCACGAGCGAAAATCCGTCCGCGGCCCCCTAATTACTTCTTACATCGAGAAGAAAGGCCTGTATGCGTTCCCCGCTCCCACATCCCGCTCGTTCTAAAAACTGTACACGACAGTTTGTTTTCTGGCCATTTTTCAACAACGAAACAGCACAAAGCATTTTCAAGTATTTCTTTTGGCCTTGTGATGCAGAGGACATCTGAAATTAATGCAGATCGTGCGACATTTGCCAGAAGACCACGGCAAAAGGACGCATCAACCCGCTCCTCTTTCTGATTCTTTCTCCCGTGTGGCCATCGACATCATTAGCCCCATTCACCCTCAGTCCAGTGAAGGCAATAGCTAAGTACTCACCCTCGTAGATTTTGACACTCGCTTTCACAAAGCCGTTCCATTAAAGAAGATAGATAGCCTCACATGCGCAAACGCCCTCATTTCCATCTTCTCTCGGGTTGGAATACCGAAGGAGGTGTTATCCGACCGAGGCTATAATACCGAAGGAGGTGTTATCCGACCGAGGCTATAATTTTACCTCCGAGCAGATGGAATACGTAGGAAAATTCATGATGGTAAAACCCGTATAACTACCCCATTCCACCCTGCCGCCAAAGGTATCTGTGAGAGATTAAATGGAACTCTAAAGTCCATTTTAAAGAAGCTGTTCCCGGAGCGACATCAAGAGTGGCATGCTTCCATGCCAGTGGCATTATTTGTCTGCCGAGAAATCCCCCACCTTACCCTGGGATTTGACCCTTTTGAGTTGTTGTACGAGCGAAATGTTCGTGGTCCAATGAGCATTTTAAATGAACTATTTTCTAACCGTGAACTCAGCAACGAGATAAAATCGTCGTACTCGTATCTATTGTATCTCCGCCGAAGATTAGAGGAGTGCAATGAGATAGCGTACAAGAACGCAGACCTTAATTAATCTGGAGTACAAGAAGTACTTCTTTGTTAAATTGAAGAAACGAAAATCTAAGCCCGTTAACGAAGTGTTCTTGTTGCTCCCAACTGAGAATAACAAACATCTCACTCAATGGAAGCGGCTCTTTCCGGTCCTCAATTGCCGTAGCCCAGTTGACTACTTGATCAAAACAACCTCATGAGAAAAACTCTTCTACATTAATATGTTGAAGAAGTACCATTTTTTTAGGTTGTCCCGATTGATTCCAGGTATATATATATATATATATATATATATATATATATATATATATATATATATATATATATATATATATATATTATATATATATGTTTAGATTCATGTATGTTTATTACATATTAGTAAGAAGAAGATACTCTTTTAAAAAAGTTTAAGGTCCGTGCCCTAGTAACCTTTTATTTACTAATTTTCCAGGATGTTATTCTGTACCATGTATTTATGTCATTTCTTTAATGTATAATTTTGGTCACTAATGAAACGAGGCCAGTGAGCCTCCATTAAAGATTAACTTTGCTGGTTCAACTTTCGTTTTTCTTTTTTTGTAGCGTTTAAATTAAATTCTTTAGATACTCGGATTAGTCATGCGCTTTAGCTATGTGAATCTGTATCGACACAGGTCGGGTATTCCCTATTAATGCACCTTTGAAACTGGAAATTGAGAAGGCGCTTTTCCCACTCTAACATTTTAGTTTATGCCCTCTCCCCAAATGTTGAGAAGAGTCATCTTTCGGAAGGGAGGAGATGTAAAAGCACACAGTCAAGGAAGCCCCGCGTGGCTATCAAACACGAAGATAAAGGACGAAGAACGGTCTTAAGAACCACTCAAAGAAGCTTCAGGACCCAGATGTATTTACTTATGGAGTCCCCCCCCCCCCTCCAAGTCTTGAAGCATTCTTGCCTCCCGCTGACCATCTGAAAGCATGCGAGAGTGAAGGATGATATTCGTATCACAAATTCCTGCCTGGAAGACGTCCATTCACTAGCCCTATGTTTACCTTGGGAGACCCTTCCCCCTCCCCTCGTAGCTGAAGGCGATTTTAACCCAGCGTCAGCCGGTATTTAACGTCAGGCTCGTTCGGATGAAAGAATTACAGGCTCGCAACCCAGCACGAAACACGTCTCTTCTCAATTTGGCGCCGCTCCGTCTCCACGAGCGCAAAAGCGAGAAGCTCTCAGGTCGGAATTCCGCCCGTGAATTGGCGATTTCCCAGTAACGGCCGTTCTCGTTCACCAGCGAAAGTACTTTCTTGCCAAGGTATTCCAAGGTAAATTTCATCCATTTGCAATTCTCCTTCTCGAATTGCCCCCACCCCCATTCCCTTCGTCGTCGAATCATTAAATTCTGCAAGTCGTCGATGCGTGCGGATATATTTAATCCGGTCATCCCCTAGATATTTATTTGTATTTTGCCTCAGCGCAGTCTTTGAAGATTTAATCTGAGTTTGGTCATTTACCTGCCTTAAGCTCATTAGCTTGCCCCTTTTGCCCCACTATCGAGCTCGAAAGTCCTGGATAATCCTATTTTCTTTTTATTTCTGTAAATATTTCTATATTTTTTGTTGTGTTATTAAATATTGTTTTTCTACTTTTCATTTAAATAACCCAGAACATCATTCAGCCATAGCTATTAATTAACGGAAAATTTGCACTCGCTTTTTGTTATTTGCCTGCGTACTCAGGGAACAGTTTCCCTCCATTTATTCCCCCTCTTTATCTTACCCCATCACCCGGTAACAAATCCGATGTCAGGTCTCTAGGGCACCCTTTCGCTTTATTCCTCACCACTCGGCTAATCAAATTTTCTCTATAGATAGATACATATTGGCTATACCTCGTCAAGTATAATACAGGGTGCGGCCAAACCGATTGAGCAGTTTTAAGGAGTTATAAAAAAGTAAGGGGGGTATATAGAGTATAAATGTTATTATAAAGTAGGTTAGCAGCACATACCATTTATAATCACTAGGTTTTAAAAATAATGTCATTAAGATGGCGGCCGTTAACAGCAACACACTGTTGGAGTCGATCTCTGAAGTTTCGTACAGCACGTTCGCCCATACTGTGGGGTATGGCGTTAAATTCTTCAATAATCCGCTCCTTTAGCTGGGGTATGGTGTGAGGGCAACGTTTAAACACCTATGCTTTCAGATATTCTTAAACAAAGAAGTCACCAATGCTCAAATCATGTGACCACGCAATTCACCCTAAATCACCCCACAGAGACACCAAACGTCTGGGAAACATTTGTCTCAAAACATTGAGTGAATTTCGGGCTGTGTGAGCTGTAGCCCCATCCTGCTGGAACCACATGTCCGCCAACCCCTCATCTTCAACAATCTACTCCATTCTGGGGTGCGAAAAATGGTGCAACATTGAGACAAAACGTTCGGAATTCACGTTCAAGAAAATGCATTTCTAAAATCGGAGCTATTTTCCTTAAACTTTATACTGATTTCATATAACAATTGAAAAAATTATTTTAATTATAGTTATTTCATATTTCTATCTCACCAATCTCAGTTAGCGTAATGGTACAATTGAGGTTTAGCTAACCAAAGAGCGTTCTCAGTTGGTTCAAATAAGGCAGTGTCTCAAACTTATTTATCTCTTAAGTTATTTAACATTGAATTTGATTAAGTGAAGACGTGTAGTTTAGAAGTAAGAGATTTTACTTGTTTTTTGTTATTAATGATCTTCATTCATCATTTGTAAGCTTGCCTAATTACAAATCTGAACCAAATTTGAACCAACTGAAAATAAAACAGGATTTAGCTGGTATTATGCCAGGAGAAGGTAAAAATGCAGTTTTGAAATAAAAGAATAAAATACCCCTTAGATGACTATTCAAAAATAGTTGGATTGCAATAAATAAAAGGTTAGTGACAATAATTTGTATGGCTATAGGGGCGCCAAGCTTTTTCTTCTTCAAATTAAATAAACTTGAAAAAAGATATTTTAACTTTTGTTAAAAAGGATTTTAAATAAATTAATTTTATTTCAAAATACAGTCCTTTAAAGGGAAGAAAACGTTCAGAACGCCTCTCAAACACAAAGCAAATAATTGGATTAATCGTCATTTACATCTGGAAACAAACACACTATGATTTAGAACTTATACTTCCTAGTATTCCTTTCAAAGAACTTTTAGAATAAATTACCAAAATACTTTGTTGATCGACATCATTTTTGGTTTAAAATTTACCAGTCTCATTTTTTGTCGCCACCTTCGTCTATTTTATTCTACATATTACTGTTGTACAACATCTCTCTACCTCATTTACCAGTATGATGCAAGGAAGTATGGTAAAATTAATCTTTTAAATAAAGTAGATAATAATCATTCCCTTTAACCACAAAGCTGAAGCCAATTCTGGGTGTGAGATACTGGAACAATCTCCTACATAAGAGCAGGCGAATTTATTATCCACTAGACCCTTCATTTTGGAGCCAGGGTCCGTAAAAGGATTAAGACGAATATATGAGGACAGAGAACGAAGAGCATAATTTTGATAAAAGAAATATAAGGACGACATTGGGCAAATTTAGAATCTCTTTTTGATAAGCCAAAACATTTACCCACATTAGCTAATTCCATTTTTTCGAACAAGTACAGACTTTTTGGAGAGTTTTTGCCGGAATTGAACATTTCTTTCTTGAAATTGTCCGTAATTGCTAAACATAGTATATAAATAGAAAAAATTATATGATATTTTATTATCTTTTTGTTTCCAAGTTTAAAATGTTAAAAAAAACCCATAAATTACAATAATATTTCAAGACGCCAACTTCTAACTAATATATGCTTTACTATTTTAAAGTATGCCTATACTTTGTGGTAAGAGAATATGCCTTCCACACCGAATTTTGATGATAATTTAAATTTTAGAAACCTTTTCGTCAAATCGATTTTATTTTTATGCTTCAATGTATATCTCCCGAAAGGAATGGCGGGCCCTGCTGGTCCCAGTATCGCATTTGTGCACCCTCTCGCCCCAATGCCAGCAGGTAGACTGGTGGCTAAATATTTTCTACTATTTATACTTTGTTTATCTTTACTACTCCTACCGATCTCTTCTTTTTTACCTCCTCCTATATTACACTGCCATTGTCTTTGTGCTTTGAATTTCGAGGAAAATATTTCCATTGAAATTTCACTCATGAAAATGAAACCAAGAAAGTTCTACCCATGGAAAATTCCACTCATCGAGGACTTTCTATTTTCTGCTTAGAAGATAATTATAAAAACTGATAAACGTTTCTAAAAAAAATAATTTAAAAAAATAAAGTTCGTAAAATAACTTTGCAGTGGTAATTTAGCTTATTTGCATAATTTTTTACAAACTTCTTTCATACATATATTATAAAATTAACGTGAGGGTAGTTTTCCGAACGTCTTCATTACCTCTTTCATCACTCTTATCCTTGTCTTTTTACCTATGGATCACTTTTATCATTGTCTTTTCTGTTTTTCATCATTCTTATCCTTTTCTTTTCTCCTATTGATCACTAAGTGATATGACTACGGTAAGTTCCTTTAATCATTACTGATACAGCAACCAATGTGAATATTTCCATTTACTGGAGGAAAATAAATGAAAAGGGTATATGATGGAAATTTTCGATTATTATAAAGAAAAGTATGAGAGTAAAGGGGATAAGGATGATATAGAATCCCATAACAAGACACGTTGATGGAAATCTCCTGGCGAGAAAGGTATACTAAACACCTCCATCAACTAATTGCTAAAAAAAAAGAACACAACAAATTATAAGCATCCTTTTGACGTAGGTTATTTGGAGATGACAATCGGTTTCTACTGATATTAGTTACTATATCAATAAGAAAATATAATAGATTTAAAATCCTCTAATATATATTTTTCGTTTTTTAGTTGTGTTTACTATAATATTTCTTGGAAACGTCCTTTGTTTTACCAAAAGAATGGATGAGTTAGTCTTATAGGACAACTATTATGACCGATTCATGTTTTAGTAATAATCCCTGCGTTTTCTAGAGGTTTAGCGAGCAAGTATTATGTGACTTGATATTGTATTGAAAAAAAATACATATATTTTATTGTGCGCCTCAGATTTTTATAGACAGCGTGAGAAAAAGTATTATTTGCATGGACCGAATCCTTATAGATTGGCCCAATCGCAATTGGATAAAAGTAATCCGATTATATCAAAAGGCCTAGGAAAACTTAGATTAAAATCGCAAAATATAATAGAAATGTACAAATTTAGAAAATGCACAATATATTGTTGGGTCAATAGGATAATCCTCTAGCGAATAAAAATATAGGCAAAATTTAGAATGAAAATGTCATATCTCCTTGCTCTGTTTATTGAATTGCTGGTCATTCATTTTGCTAAAATCCATTAAGAGAGTAGAGGTGTCGCTGCATTATGTGATGCTTTCAAATAAAAACGGTTGGATAAGATCTAAACACATTTGCGTAGATTTACATCAGTCAGTTTTTTGGAGAATATTGAATTTCAGTTGATAATAAATGCTCAGATCTAAAACTCTTAGAAATGTCGTAAATGATTGTGGGCGAGCAATCGTTTCAAGAATGAGCAAATTTGAACAATTTTGACATTTGTGGGGTAGAAGACTTGTTTACATTCAATTATGGGTTATCTTGCGTTTTTTTATTAAAATCTTTTATCTTTGTCAATCCTGTAATGATTAATTCAACCATTGCAAAGAAATGTTAACCGCTGTTGCGTTTAATCCACGCAAAAGGTAATCTGCCTCTCTTGATATAGAAAACTCTCGCTACTCCCTTAAGATGAAAATTTGGATTGTGATCAACTTAACCTTTAAACATTTGAAAATGTCATGTTCTTTCAAGTCTCAGTTAATTATAGTCGAAACTTATTGACACAAGTGCAATCTTGTCTGTGCCAAAACTTTCTGCTTCATTTCTCTGAGAAAGCGTTTAAAGACTCTTCAATGAAGTCTATTTGTAGGTTACAGCGCAAATTGAAAATTGAAGAATTTGTAAGGGTTTCTATATGACAATGAGTGGCATGAGTTAAGAAGGTAATTTTACAATTTACAGATTTTTACTTTACAATGGCAGAACTTTTTCATCTGAAATTATTCCTTTCACATATGTTGTTTCAGAGATTCTATTTAAAACTATTTTGTTTATGAATAAAATTCCGAATTGGCTATGAGTTTGGTTTCTATGGCGATTAAGCAACATGATGCTTAAACAAACTCGGTAGCAAGCCCATTTTAGGAATTGACAACTAAGTCTGTTCTAATTTTGGTATCATATTTTCTTGTAGCCAAAAGAAATTATAACTTAAAATAATCGACGCTTTTCAAAATTGTAACTCTCTAACCTAGACTTAATCTCGGGTCTCTTATTTATACTTCTTAGTAAATAAAACCCTTAATTAAGCCATCTCTTCCTATGATTTCACTTTTAAACCAAATATGATTCATCTCTCGACTCTGGACTATTTCAAGCGCAATGACTTCTATTTAGAAGTCTGAATCTGTCAGTAAAGTTTCGAAACTTAAACTCAAACACACATTTTTGCTTGGTAAAAAGCTTTTAGTAAAGAATTTCGCTTAAAGACTATTACACCCAAATCTTATATTCTTTACTCTTCCCCGGACGTTGGTCCTTCCATGTGGTGAGTGAATTCTATCTCTTAAGTGGTTACTTAAGTATTTGTCTTTCTCTACGTTGAAGTTTCTTTTAATTTTGAAAAGACTTAAAATTTATCAATATCGTTTCTCGCTTTATTATTTATTGATCATCCTTAGCCACTCTTTCAACGATCTTCCTTTTTCTGTTTAATAATGGGAAAAGTTTATCATCAATAATATCGATATATATATGATACAAAGCCCATTTTTTTGGTCTCTTGGAGTTCTGGGAGCGTACGCCTTTCTCTTCGGATGAAACTCCTTCGATCGCAGATTAGTCCATTTCAGCTCTGCCCCTAACCAGCTAAATGTAGTAAATTTGTTTAGTAATCGATTATTTTGTAATTTCCTCATAGACTTTAAATAAATTTACTACTCACACCCTCTCTTGCTTTCAATTTCCTCAACTTTGTTGGATTAAATATCATATATTTACTATTTAATATATAAATTTCCTTTAAATTTTCAAGTTTTCTAGCAAAACGTAGAGAGAGTGAAAGTAAGGGTGGGGGTAAAAATTCAAAATTCTATCATTATTCTTGATAATTAGAGTGGGAATGATCATTGTTAGAAGCAAGTTAAATGCTGCAGCGCCAGCATTTCCGGCTAAGAGAAGTAGTTTTGCTGAAAACAGATAAAATTTTATCTCGATGAAAAAAGTTAAGTAAGTGGCGAGACGGATGAAGGAGAGAGGGGCGAAATAGAGAGAATTATGAAATGTTTTATAACAAACTCAAAAATACAACATCTCTCAAAATTTAATATGAGATTTAAAGAGCACAAAGCCTCTCTTATAAGTTAAAGAGCATATAGCCTCACTTATAAGTTAAAGATCATACAGCCTCTCTTAGAGGTTAAAGAGCACACATCCTCCTTCATAGGTTAGAGAGCACACAGCCTCTTTTATAAGTTAAAGTGCACACAGCCTCTCTTATAGGTTAAATAACACACAGCCTCTCTTATAGGTTAACGAACACGCAACCTCCCTTATAGTTTAAGGAGCACACAGCCTCTCTTATAAGTTAAAGAGCACACATCATATCTTATAGGTTAAAGAGCACACAGCCTCTCTTATAGGTTAAAGAACACACAGCCCCCTTATAGGTTAAAGAGCACATAGCCTCTGTTATAAGTTAAAGAGCCCACAGCTTCCCTTATATGTTAAAGAGCACACAGCCTCTCTTATAAGTTAAAATCACAAAGACTCTTTCAATAAGTTAGTATTTAGGGCTTTTGTAGTGAAAAAAGGGATATAATTTGACTAAACAATTGAACATCAATTTGAAGATCAACAGAGATAGGTCGCGTTCTCTCAATTCTTCTGACCTTATGAACATATGACCTTATGACCATAGGACCTTACGAGCTTACGGACTTTCAACAAGGGGGGGAATCCGAACCATTGTTACTTTTCTTTTAATAATTTAAGGGCCAACCTTGGAAGGACCTTAGCAATTATATCATTCGAAAGAGAATGTTAAAACAGCACAAAGAGATTCAGATTTCATTAAATTCGAGCGAATAGTTTCAATTCGATTTCCCAAAACCACATCTAAAAGTTAAATGGTGACCATCCGACCGACTGACTTACGCACCGACATAGTAACTTATAGAATCGCGTGTATGCGACTAAAAAGCTGTCAATGTGTGAAGATGAACTTGCTTCACAATTGCATATTTCTCAATTTTCTCTCTGAATCTTGTAATTTACGAAGAAACGAGCATTTCTGTCGGATGTTCAGAAAATGTTGACTAAATTCAGTCATATAACTTAGATAATTCGAATATTTTATTGGTAATATTTAGTAAATATTAATATATATGTAATATTATAATTATTGTGTTTCATAATAAAAGAATTAATAACATGTGTCCGAAATTGAAAAAAACAAAAACTTTAGCAAATTTTAAGCTCTCATTTGGTATACTGCAATTAATCGGTTTTTACTACAAAACTGTGAATTTCGAATCATTCATTATCTAAAGGAAAGTCTTCCAATGACCGGCTAATAATTATTTTAAATTCCGTTTCAAGCAATACTTTAGTAGATTCCCTTCTAAAGGGTGTTCCATTAAGACGGATCAAAGTTAGCAGTAAATAAAACAGTTTTATTGGTGAAAATTTATTAATTTCACTATTGGATCATGTGAGTTGATTCAGGTAATTATGTGTGAAAAATAATATCGCCTAAATGTCTGCTAAGGCTTCGGCGGCACACCTCCACTCGATGGTCAAAATTTTTGATGACGTCTCTGCATGGTTGATTCTCGATCTCACCAATGTGCTTTATTATCTCAGCCTTCAGCTGTCGAATTGTTGTTGGCTTGTTGGCATAGACCTTACTTTTAAGATGGCTTGAAGGAAGAAATCTAGAGGCGCCAGGGCACACGATCGTGGTGGCCAATTAACCTCGCTGTTTCGAGAGATGATGCGACCTGGGAACTTCTCATTCAACAAAGCCATTGTTGCATTGGCTGTGTAGCATGTGGCGAGGTCCTATTAAAATCACAAATCTTCGACATCCATAGAATTCAATTCAGGCCATAAAGTTGGTTACCCTGGCACGGTATGGCTCGTCTGTCACCGTAACAGAATTCCCAGCATCATTTTCGAAGAAATACGGCCTAATGATTCCGCTAACAAAGAATGCACACAAAACAGTGATCTTTTGTGGATGCAGTGGCTTTTCAACAATCTTCCTCGGATTTTCATCAGCCCAAATGCGACAATTCTGCTTATTAACGAATTCAACAAGATGAAAATGGACTTCATCACTAAAGATAATTTTTGGCGAAGTGCCCGAAATGCGTTTCTGTTTGAACGTCCATTTTTGTAATAGGCTTCGATAACTTTAACACGTTGTTCGATTGTTAATTTTTACATGATTAAGATTACCAAAGACTGACAATGTTAATTCTGAAAGAAAAACAAAAAATCATTAGACGCTTAAACTTAACTCACATTTTAAATCAGTCCAAGCTCTTGGAACACCCTTTACAATAGTTCATCGAATTACAGTCTTAGAATTGAAGCTGCCATCCATTCATCCATTGTAAAATCTAGACTATAATGATGTCGAAAATTCCTTGTAGTTAGGTTTGTATATGAACCTATGCTGTATAATATTTGACAATAAAGTCGTATTCAGGATACAGCTGATAACAACCACGAAGAAGATCATTATCTAACTGGCTGATGTATACCAGAAGTTTTAATTACTTTTGTTTGTATCAATCATTAAATTTTTTCCTTTTTCTTTTTACAGAATTGTTACAAAAGTATCCATTTATCCAGAGTCGAAAGAATCATAATAGTGCCTAGATAAATTCTCTTTTGTCCAGATAAACAGCTTCACTTGTATCGTCTTTTTCTAATCACCTCTAATTTGAAAATGTGTTCCCTTTGGAACATGTTACGTGACAAATTACACACAGCACCTTGTAGATGCAATGTACATACAGCTGATATAAAAAACGGTTATAATTAACAAATTGAACGTTAAAAAGTGGCTTCATTGTTGAACCCGAACTATTTCTGGAAAAATACATTCTGTCTTCGTTACTGAGGAAAATATATTTTCATTTGAGACCTAATTAGGAAATTGATCTTAAAGACCGGTGTCTTTTTTTAATATTCTTTTTTAAATTTCCTGTCTTTTTTTCCAAATTATTTTTGGGTAATTTCCTCTTCTCCTCTGGCTTTATAATTTTAAGAGAATGATATTTTTTAATGATTTTTAAGCGTTAATTATTTTTTTCATCGTATATTGCACCCTTATTATTTACACAATCATGTTTTACCTTGTGAAATTAAATGTTACCAAAAATGATTTGGTGTTTTGGATTAATGGCAAAGAAAGAAAAGAGACATCCTTGGTCAAGCGTAGGATATTTTGTGGTATAGACTATTTAGGAACCATTTATGGATTGACAATATCCTTTGGATACATTGCTTTGTGTTTTAATATTAAAATTGATTGCATTTTTTGAATGGTTTTCTGAAGTATGGATGGTATTTGGGTGATACAGGACATCCTATCAGGTGGTACACCTGTAAAGAACCCAATGTAATTAGTGAAAGGGACATTTTTATTTGTGCTGAATGTTTATGATAATCGCATGATATTAAATGATAATGATAATTGGTAGGTGTAATGATAACCATAATGTCCTGATAAGGCGAAGGGTATCATTGATGCACCAGAAATGATCGGTTATGTCATTTTATCCAATAGCCTAGAACTATACTGAACTTTGGTCATTTTCAACCAATAAAGTCATTGTTTTATTCTTTATCTATTCGTTTCCTACTCTCTTCCAATTCCTTCTAAATTCTTCAACAAATCAATAAACAACGGAAACATGTGCTATCAAACAATCAAATACTCTTCCGGAAAAAATAAACAGAAAATATGTAGCACAAATAATTTGGAATAAAACGATTCCCGCTAATGCCGGTACTAAGGGGACAAAAATTCAAAGCCTAACGCGCAAGCTTGCCTGAAAAAGCATTTAAAATTACCTATCAAATAGGAGTGACGGAAAATTAGGAGAGACAGAAAATAGGAAATAATCAAATTCTATCCAAAAGCCGTTTGCTTTTTTGTTGACATAAGTTTCTTTAATGGTTTTGGTCCTAAATTTTATTTATGGGAATTTTTTACGAAAGTGCGATGAAATTAATTTTTAATGCTTATTTATTCCAACCGTAAACTCTTTTAGACATTGCTTAGAAAAAAATCATTATTAGTATCAATTTAAATGAGCGATCATTAAATGAGTTTACAACTTTAAATGTATGCAGAAAGGTAGGCACATGTATATTTACCAATACACACCATAAACGTGAAAAATTTTATATGATAAAATCATTATTTTCCTTAATTATAAATGTATTATTGTACGCATTATCGAGTAATGGAGTACAAACTTATGCCACAATATATATATTCAAGGCCTAGCAGGTTTGGTGATATGCATATACGCAAAAATCAGTAATACATATGCATATATAAACTTATATTTAAATGCATTTATTCTTCTTATCTCTAAGGAAATAGGCCGCTCGTACAATTTAGGTTATTTTCCATTTTAGTACTTATGCTACGGCGGTCAAGGTAAAATCACTGCTACGGCGGTCAAGGTAAAATCACTGCTACGACGGTCAAGTAAAATCACTGAACGCCCATCTTCCCGGATACATCTTATATTCACTCACCTTGTAAACGGAGATTTTACCTACCACCATCGCATTTTGTAATCCTTCTCGACTAATATAAAATTTGGCTGTAGCTTATTAAAATCCAATTCCTATGTCGATTCCTATGCACACCAGTTGTCAATTTAAATTGATAATTTATCAAGGTCCTGAAAATGAAATAAATATTCGGTCCTATTGATTCACTAGTCAACAAAGCTTTTGTTTCATTGATATCAAACACATGGTATTAACTAAAGTTTTGCGCTGAATTTAGATCTGAATTTAGTTTTTTCCTAAGTGCTCTACTAATTTTGCAAGCAAGCTATTTGAAAATCTCAAAACTTCGTCATCATTACATTGACGCCCTAGTCTATCCGGAAAGATATGTATTGAAATATGTAATAAAACTCTTTAATATAGCTGGGTAATAAAAAATAAAATGCAACATAGTATAAATCTATTCAAGATTACGTTTTTAAACACTTTCCCAAATAAAAAATGGGTATAGTTTATATAAAGCTGATTGGTAGATAACATATTTGTCAACGTGAATCTACTCAGGCATGAATTTCCGCTTGTAGCTTTTGCGTTTGTGGATGGTGTCAGGGCATTCTCGTTTAATGCTCCAGCAGTTATCTGCCATCTTATGTGTGTCCCATGTCCCTCGGTAATGCTCTTCCATGGTCTTAAAGTCCTGATGGAACCGCTCGCCTTGCTCGTTACTTTCTGCTCCTAGGTTCTCTGGGAATCTATCAGGATGACTAGCGGTAATGGAGTTTGACACTCATGTTATATCAAAGTTTGCTGAAAGCTGACAACATATTAGCTATGAAAGTTTCATAGTTGTCAGCCTTTTTATTACGAGAAAGTTTGCAATCACCGCCACAAATGAAAGTCATGCAGTCCTTCTTTGTCGTTCATCATTCTGGCAAATTCTTCATTTTGTACAAGTGTACGAATATGTGGTCCATTAAAAACACCTGCCTTGTTCTTATAAAAGGATAAATTAGGGATAACAGAATATATGCATTAGAAGTATTCGCCGTGAGTATTCAACGCTTTGACAAACTGTTTCATCAAACCCAGCTTGATATTGAGCGAAGGGAAAATGATCTACTCTCGAGTGAAAATTAGATCGTTGACAATATTTGGCATACCCGCTTCCAGAGTGTCGCGTATGGGCCACTTCTTCGGGTTCTAGTGCTTTTCTAGAGCTCTGCTGTCTCACATTCAAATAATGCAGGGATACTTTGTAAATCCTCTTTGTTGACCTAGGAGGAAATTAACCATTTGGAGGTCCACACAAATTACCTAGTTGTGCTCATGGTATTTCACTAGGTCAATCACACTTTTAATGTCATTATGTTCCTCTCGTAAATACACAGAATGGTCAGTTGGAACAGCTGCATAGACATTGCCATTATGAAGTCGAACTCTTTATAAGCACGTCTCACACATGATGTTACATTACGCCTTTGACGAATAAGCGTCAAGCATCCACAAATATGACAGAAAGCGTCCGGCTTGCTTAAACATTGACGTCTTCTTGTAGTCATGATTACATCTGAAAGAAAAATAAAACTATTATAAAATCTCTGTTGATAACATAAACGTGTAAGTAACAAATTTGACCACAACCAGCTAGAATGAAAAGCATAAAATTGAATAAAATCTAGTGCATGTAGAGCTGAACGGTTTCAAATTTGAATTTAACAGCTAAACCTAGTAAGAAGGAGTAAAATGTCTTATGCAACTGAAATTTTGGAAATATTTGTTGACCAGTAAATTATTCACCTTATTACTCGAGGTATTTGATTGATATTTGTATTTAATAGTTATATGTCTTTGTTTAATCCTCCATGAAATTGGCCTTCTTATTTAGTAATCTTGAATCTAAGTCGTTTAAGAAGAAACAATTAATAGAGATTTAATAAAAAATTAATAAAAATCACATTTAGCTTTAAATAATTATAATCAACTCGATAGCAAATTATATTAGAAATAATTATTTCAATAAATTTTAAGATAACTTCAAAACCGATAAGATAGGGAATGACTAATTTTTCTCTGGTACTCTTTTTAGATAGCAGAATAGAAATTTATCCATCATTTTAGATAAGCCACAATTTGAAAGCAATAATTTTACCTTAAACTGCTGCCTTTCATTTACGCTGGAGAAATAATGATGGCGTTATTCCTTGTTTTAGTATTGGAAAATCAAACACTTGATTTAATTGTTTCTGAAATCTTTAATCCTAACACCACCAATATTTCGATGGGATATTTTTAACACACTAGATCCAAACCAAAGGCAGCATTTAAATAGAATTGAAGGGTAAAGTTAATTCTAATGGATTATGTCCAATATCACAAGAATTTAAAAAGTGCCTATTATTTTATAGAACGGTCTAAGAATATTTTTATAATTTCTCATAAAATGAGATTTAATAATGAAATAATGATATTTAAATAGTATTAATACTAAATAATATGTCTCAAAAATCAGCAAATATTAGCAAATTGATTTTTGGTGTAAAGGAAAAGTCAAAGACAATGCTATACCGTATACGTAGGGTACTTTTAGGCTAAACAAGATAATATCCCAGTGTTCTATTTTCTTTAATAAAATTTACAGACAAATAGAAATAAAATTTTAAACTTAGCCAAACTACTAACCCTCGACAGAAAAATACACACACCGCCTATAGTGTAAAGAGTAATCATCTTTACCTTGAACAAAAAAATATTCTGACTTAAGACTAATTCAAAGCGAAGCGATTTCCCGCGAACGCGCCTAAGAAAAGGCAGACATCTTCAGTCCTTACATGAATGCTCCGTATGCCAATTGTCTACAAGTGTCTACAATTTAGTCAATAAAAAATATTCGATGATAATTTGATACTTTTAAATTATATACACAAATTAAAATTATGTAAAGAAGAGTACATTTCAAACAGTGGATAATAGGTACAAGCTTTGTGTTGGCTGATTTTCCCATAATTTTATTAATCCATAATGGCTTTGTTTCTTGACACTTTCCAGAATCCCGATTACTTCTCACTTCCGACTCTTTGAAGTCCGCCATAGAGTAGAGAAAAAGAAAGTGTTTAATGCACCCGTTGCAGCACAATTCTCAACATGGATCGCAGAAGATTTGTGCTTTTGGTGAGGCTTATTGTGCTTATTCTTGAGTCCAGATAAAACATTATTTTAGTGGGTAAATTATTGAAGGTCGAGCACTCGATTCTATAGAGGATATGCGGACAAATTCATTATGGTTAACCATTTTATCTCATCTTCTAATGTTGCTCTCTTTGTTGTCCGGGGAGACAACCAATTTCAATTATCTCCTCTTCTAAAGAGGCTCTCCTTCTTGCCCAGGGAGACAACAAGTTCCAATTTTCTCCTCTTCTTAAGAGGCTCTCTTTCTTGGCAAGGGAGTCAAGTTCCAATTATCTCCTCTTCTAAAAAGCCTCTCTTTCCTGTCCAGGAAGACAACAAGTTCCAATTAACATTACGAGGAATCGAAAGGACATTGCTTACAATATTCACTTTTGATGTTTTCTTTCTATTTTGACTTTGAGTTTCTTTTAAATTTTTGAAGCCAGAATTTTTAAAGCATTTATTACCCTGAATGACAAATTTATCGGGAAAAATACCAATAATGATTTCTGATAGGAATTGTCTCCAAATATTGCCACAAGTTCCTCTTTAAAGGTTATTGGAAAGCTTAATACGTTCTTCAAAGGTCATAATTATCCCTCATTTATATCGACAAAGGTTTGGATACCAATTGTATACCATAAGCCTACTAAATGTATTTATCTGACTCCTTATAATTCAAGATCTTGATATTTATCCTCTCGTAATATTTTTTTTTATTGAAGTTCTTAACGCTGGGGCAAAAAGTATTTTGGTTCTTGGTTTCAAAATTCATTTTACTCAAATTGTTGTTTAAAGTATCGACGTTAAAGATACCATTAATTATTTAACGGTTAAATTTCAAGATAGCTAATTTCGCTATTAGATTTATACTTAGTATTTCCTGCTATGGCTTTGCATTCCATTACTAATTGGTGTTTTAAGCAAAACACTAAAATTGAGGATATTTCAAAGTTTAGGAAAAGGATTTTTTAACCATTTTTTTACATAAATCATCACAAACCAGATTGGCTACATTAGGACACTGAGGTCTTATTGATCAATCTGATAATTCCTAATTTACTATTAATTTCTTCTTCGAGAGTTAACAGTAGAAAATGTGGTTTTGATTTATCTCGCGTATATGCGTCATCGATCATACCAGAGGAAATATCTATCTAATTATTGCAACGTCGAACTGGAATTGAAACAATCTCTTAACTCGGTCTTTCAGGATGGTTACCGTGTATTTTAATAACTCGGCGTTTTTAGTAGTGAAAACCAAAAAACTCCCTTATCTTTCAGCAAATTTATTTCTCAACTTTTGCTTGCTCATCGGGCTTCTTGTATACTTTAACTTTTGTAGAGTAAAAAGATCTTTTGACGTTGATTTATTTTTAATTTCATCTTAATGATCTGTCTTCAAATCGCTACTTATTTTGGTGGTGATTTTCCGCATAATAAAAGTTTGTTATTGCCCCCCATCGTGCCAACAAAATGTGACTATCGCAATTTCCCGATCAGTAAATAAAGGGTTAAACGTATTTAAATTGCTTGTGAAAGTTTTTCATGGAAAAAAATATTTTAGGGTCGAAGTTGATAATGAAAAGAGGAATTAATGCAGATCTTCAGTAATAAAATAAAAGAGTAGATGCAGAGTTATAGAATTAGATACTCGAGACATATATTATATATACAAAATATTGAGTTCAAAAGAATCGTTTTTTTACTTTCAAGTTTTACCAATTTCAGCCATTGAATGATGATAATAATAAAAAATTGACTTGGTCTGCTTTTAAACTATATAGTAAGAACAATATTGCATAGGTTAATTAAAAGTAACCTGCAGATTAAATAATTTAAGTTCAGGTAGGATAGCAATTGTTCTGTACTTCTGCAGATTACGCTGACGCGCTGCAGAGGAAATATAGATTGAATGAATATCTGAAAGATTAACTCGCCTAAATCACTCTGCTTTAAGAGCAAAGAATACTATCGGTTTATTTAAGTAGTTACATCCGTCTCTTCCCCCATCCACATTCAGTTTTGTGTGCTAATTTCTCAGACTTCTGATGAGACATTTAAATTCTGATGAATTATAGGAAATAGAACTTTGGTGCAATCAAGAAAACAATCACTGTATAATAGAGGGATCTAAAATTTCCAAACCAAACTCTTTCCTAGGACGAAACTCTCCTCCACCAAAATAAGAAGTAACCTAAAACGAGCGAACAAATCAGAATTCTTCGTGTTATTTACTTCAATGAGAAGGAAATTTTCCTTCTTTTGAGACAGAAAGAGAAAAGATTTATCGCTTGTTGTTTTAGATTTACCTTTATTGAAAGTAATTTAAGGTGATTTGACGGAACTTTGTTTATTTTTACAGCTTTATCTTAACATTTATTCATATAGTAGAGTTTTCTACTCTATGAAATAAATGGAATATATTGGACATCATTATATAAGCTGATAAGTAAGTTCCTCTATTTTAATGAAAATTATCAATTTTTGGCATTTCTCTTACAGATGAAGAGAGAGAAGCGTGTAACAATAGGTATCTGTGGAACACAAAAAAAGCGATGAAATGAAATTAGAAATAATTTTGAAAGGAACTTCAACAAAGCATGATCACCAGCTAAGAAGATCTACAAACTTTGCATACGTTCTAAAAATTGTTACACGTTGTATTGCTTAAAAGAAAATCTTCACGTTAATCATTTATAACCTATGTTTGCCAGATAACCTCTTTTACTCCCGCCCTGTCAAATATTTCTTTATGATTCGCAGTAAATAAATGTAGAACGTGCGGTTACTTTAGAATTTCTTCATGGCAGTTCAATGCTGTGAAATTGCCGTTATTATTAGCCTTTCTCTGTTAGATATGCGATTAACTTAATGTCTTAACTTTCTTTAATGACATCATTTTTTATATATAAACAATTAATTTTTCAAAATTTGATTGGCAGGACTTAAATCTAAGCAGTTATTTCCGTGCACTGTTTGGGAATTTCCCCCAAATATTATATTAGATAGTTACTTTATAGGCCTATTGCATTAGCCAGCGACCAAGCTTCTGTGATAGTTTAGTTCGCTATATGAAGAAAGAGATCGAGCTGCTCAAAATAGTGTGGAGCATTAAGGCAAAGAGACAGTAATTAGAATATTTAGCTTCAAACTGAGCTATACATATATCCAAATTCGCTGGGCTTACAAATAAATGCTGTGATAGTTGAGCTACAAAACATTGGGCAAACAAGATAAACATAATCATATTTTGATTATTGTTATTACAATTTTCAATCTAGTATCAAAGGTTCTAAAATTTTTATTCCCAAAAATACAGAAAAAGTAAAAGAATTACCAGTAAAACTTGCGTAATTTACAATTTTTAATTTCGCTTCCACTAACGAATATAGTCAGCTACTGCCGGTAGGGGCTAGTAAGAAAAATATACATCCCCGCGTTTTTGGTAACCAAGAATGTTCTAGGACGAATTTGAATCATGGTAAATATTAATATTGTTACAATTCATAAGTGCTTTAGGTTTATTTCTAACAATAATACAAGAAAATAAAAGTTACAAAGAGTGCATAAGTATTTGTAGGTCATTTGTTGGAATGTAGAAAAAGACGCAGAGCATATCAGGGAAAAGCTTTATTTAAACAAAAATTCGGTATAAATAGTCTTGCGGATCCTTATATCACACCTATTTAATGAATCCACCATTAGCCTCAATAATTGCTTAGATTGACCTCTCTCGCAAAGATGCTCTATACGTAATAGTCCACTGGATTTAGATTGGGGTGGCCAAGAGGCCATGTGTCTGAGAGTCCATAGTCCTAGAAAATGGCACACATCCAAGCTTGGGTTGTTCTATTCCTATGAGATCTAAGGCTGTCTGTTGCATACTTTGTCTATCCTTTGCATCAAACATTCTCAAAAACTTCTGTGTAGGTGGCAGCATTGAGCCTTAAGTCATGCGAAAAGAAGTGTGGGGTCATGACATCTCTCTCAGGCTGAACGACTCCCAGAATCATCACAGTTACTGCAAACTTCGTATGCATTACAGGTGGAACCTCCCTTGTTACGAGGAATAACCATCTGGCATTCCTTGGGTTTACCTTTATGTCACCATGGAGAGCGAAGCGCTTAGCACGCATCAAATGATTGTCTTTGATCTTGCCTTATAAGAACTAAATTCTCCGCACTACATAAGACCTGTAACGGATATTTCCATGGAAAACTCTTCTAATGGTGCATCCTGAAAACTTAAATGCCTTTGAAAGGGGGCTAATGGACTTTCTACGGTTTTTTAAAATTTATTTCCTTTACTTTCTGCACAATTGCTTCGGTTGTGAAGATATTATAATTCCTTGCTTTTCATTTTACTCTTAATGTTTTATCCCTATGAGCAGCTTCCAGGTATTTTCTAACTTTGCCAACGAAGGATCGGACAACTCTGAGAAAGCAAACATTATCTAACTTTGGCAACGAAGGATCGGACAACTCTGAGAAAGCGAGCATTATCTGCAAATTTGTAAAGAAGTTACGAGTATTAGAAAGTTAAAGCTATTCAAAGTGATGTCATCAATATACCAAAGCAGCCTTTATTTTTAATAATAGTGCCAAGGAATCTTTATCATTTTTTAAATTCAGTCTTGTGAATTCAATATATATGAATTTTCCTATTCATAAATTAATTTAATCGGTGTTTTTTAAATAATTAAATATCATAGTACGAATTTATATCGAAAGGATGTGAGACTGAAATTATAATCGAATGCAGGACTTCGTCGTATTAGTACTGGGAGTTGGTTTCCTTCTCTCTTTGTTCCTACGATGTATACAAATGAGATCATTCGTTATCATACTCAGGTCATCACGCACTAAGCAATAGAGTGAAGTATGTGAGGTTGAAGCTCATGGTGATTATTGATTTTAGCATTATCTTATCCAACCAAAAATTCTTATATATTATAATAACAAGACTACTTCCAGCCTTGCTATAAAAATGGCTGGCTCACCTGGTCCGATCCTTTGTGTTATAGGTGATAGTGGGCATCCTAATCTTCGTTTCATTATAATGATGGCCACAACATTTGCAAAAACACTAACTTCCCTCAAAATAGTTGCGCCATCGAACGCCACGTTCATTCTATCAATAACATTGAGCTCATTAAAGAATATACTCAACAATCACACTACTATCGTGCACCATTAAAGGCACTCAAACCCACTATGTTTGCAATCTGCAATCAACAACGAAATAATGCTTGAAACAGTCCTGTGGAACATTGTTATCACATCAGTGCTTGCCTCCTTTACTTTTCATTTATATTGTATCCATTTGCACACAGATACACATGTATGTTTATATATATAGCGAGAGAAGTGGTTGTTGTAACTTGTAGCGGGATAAAGTTTGATGGTTGCTATTGGCGGAGGTCAACAGTTCCGTGTTAGGACAATATTCATTCTTTGCTACATGATTCGAGTTTGTTCTTGAGGGTGTCCACCAAATAAGTTTGAATTTGGATTTTTATAAACAACTTAGTGAAAAAAAAAATTGATTTTGACCTTGATATTTAATGATGAAGTGTAAATCCTATCCACCAACGGCTGATGGATCACAATGACGAAGACGAAGTGATGAGATCGAATGGGAGAATAATGTGTATCTGATAATGAGAGAATGAATCCTAATGAATAATATGTGGCTCTTTTATATGTGCATAGAAGATGGGCTTGATAAATGTTATTTTTGGGGGAGGAGTTTTCGTTTGAAGCAAATGTTTGTTGAGGTGTGTTCGAGAGAGATAGAGAGAGGCAGAGCGAGATCGTCTATCAAAGGAATTTTATAGATAGACGGCGAAGAAAGATAAGAGAGTTTGGGTTATATGATTTCAATGTTACAGACTTTCGTTAATAAATAAATGGAATGAAAATAGTCAAATGACAGTTCTCTGGAATGCAATTTGTTGACCTAAATGAAGATAAGGGGACAAAGGCGAAATCGAGTCAATTCTGACAGAACACGTGAGTGTGGGAAAGAACGAGTACATGAGCGCGTGCGATTTGGGTGCATATGGATCTCTCTCTCTCTCTCTCTCTCTCTCTCTCTCTTTATATGAATATATATATATATATATATATTAATTTATGCTTAAATTTCAGGTTTATAGGCACCCGGTAGTGCATATATTATGTATTTTTACTGCGATAAATCATGTTACTTTAATATTTACACTAAGATGCAATGCTATTATAGAAATTATAATATCGTTCATATTAATGTACTTAATATAATGTGCTACTCCAGTCAAACAACAACACTACATATAATATTCAAAAGCATGTACGTTATTCTATTTTCTAGTGTTACGCTAATTTATGTATTAACGCACAGAATGAAAATTACATTAACATGTATTATTGTTGTAAAATGCAATAAGTTAAAGTCTGCTTAGCTCTGATTAAAGTAATATAAAATCTATCGTAAATACTGCAGCGTGTTCTTCTCTCTTCATCTTAACGGTTTGAAAATAAAAAAAACTAAATTGAATAATTTTTTTATTCATATACATAGAGGTTTTATGTCCACCTTATTATATATTATCTCATTTCCATTTTCTTGACGATTTCATTGTTTCCTGAATCTCTTTCTTATATCATCACTTTAAGTGTTTTTTTTTTTTTTTTTTTTTTTTTTTTTTTTTTTTTTTTTTTTTTTTTTTTTTTTTTTTAGAAGTATACCCACCACAATAAAGTAAGTGGGGACCAGAGCTCTTGCTTTCGTCAGATTTATTTGCGAAATTCTTGATACTTTACTATATTTATATATATTTTCTCTTGTTTGTATAGAGAGAAGATCAAAGTATTACAAATAGCGAGTGCATTAATACTAAATAATAATAATTAAATCAAAAAGATCGATTAATACTTAAGATCAACAGTCGGTGACCTAACTCTTTCCAACTCGCGGCCATATTAGGCCAAGCAAAACAACCGAGAAAACGTTTAAAACCAATTTTACTCGGTTAAAAAAAAAAAAAAAAAAAAAAAAAACCCACCCAAAAAACAACAATTAATTATTGGTAAACTGTGCCCTTATATTATATATATCTATTCGAATAGAGAACGAGAGGCTGTCGGTGACCTAACTCTTCCCGACTCGCGGCAAAACAAATCAAACAAACGAAAAACGATTAAAACAAATTTTATTCGGTTCAAATTACCTTTAATATTGTATCTATATACATATATATATATATATATAAAAAATAAAAGTTAACAATGAGTTTTGACTCTGATTGCAAAATCTGCAAAAAAGAAGTAATCAAGGTGACTGAATATATTGCTTGTGATTCATGCCATGACTGGTACCATGCAGATTGCCTAAACTTCACCTTCACTAAAACTGAAATTAGTTGTCTGACTACCTTGAAGTCAAAGGGAAATAATATCTATTGGATATGCTCACAATGTAATAAAGAAGTACAGAATAGGCTTCTTACTAAAACCACAATACACACTACTTCTGGTTTATCTCAAGTTAAAAAAACAAATGAAAATTTGACTATATATAAAAATGAAACTCAGCCTTGTATGAGTGACAAGCCTAATGAATGGAAAATTGTAAAAAGTAAAGGTTCAAAACTTAAACTTGTGAAAAATCCTCCACCAGTACTTGTTGAGAATGGGTTCAGCCTATTGGATGATTTGGAAAGGTTTCTAGAGCCATATGAACAACTTATTGCCGAGTCGCAGCAGCAAAATAAATCCCCACACCAGTCTGTCAAGCCTATACCAGCAGCCTATCTTAATAATAACACTAAAAGAAAAAGAAAAAATGGTAGTAGAAGGATAGATACCAGTAACTTAATTACAATAGTCCCAAGGTACAATGGAACAAGAGAAACCCCTTCAGGCATCCGAAAATGTAATGGATCCAATTCCAACCAGTCAATTTCCATTATTGGTGATTCACAAGTCAGAGGATTAGGACCTAAACTAAACTGTGGCAGTATCTCTCACTGCTACCCGGGTGCAGATACCCAGCGAGTACTAAATATTCTTAAAGAGCCTAGTAGTGTACTGAATGGTCATAGGGAGGCCAATATAGTACATGTCGGAGGAAATGATATTGGGCATAAGCCTCCAGAGACTATTATTAAAAATTATAAAGAAATAGTAGCGATGTTAAAAAGAAGTGGAAAGCCTCCATATATCACAGGCATTATCCCAAGATTATGGGAGACCAAAAAATGGTATTCAATTGCGTGTGGCATAAATAAGGAACTAAAGCAAATCTGTAAGGATGTTGGGGTGACATTCATAGATCTATGGAATAGTTTCTATGCAAAACGCGCATTTTGCAACAAAGATGGTATACATCTAAATCAAAGAGGTATAGAAATTCTGAGTAAAATATTAAACAAGGCTGTTAGTTCCGTTGCAAAAAGTTGACTAAATTATAATGAATGCCAGGCCATTAGGAACCCTATTTTAAAACAGCCAAATATTCATGTGAAGGGTACTGGCCTTAAATGTTTTTATACCAATGCAAGGAGTCTCAGAAATAAAAAGGATGAACTATTAGCCTATATATATTCAGTAAATCTAGATATAATCTGTATCACTGAGACCTGGTTTAATGAGAAAATCTATAAGGATGATGAAGCTGAATATATTATAAATGGCTATAATCTTTATTTTTATCACAGAAAGGAAAGACTAGGGGGAGGTATTTCAATATATGTTAAAAGTAGCTTGATATCATCTGAGGTTAATGCTATCAAAGAAGAGTATGCTTTAGTGGAATCTCTTTGGATTGATATCAGCATTAAACCCCATGAAAAGTTAAGAGTTGGTGTATTCTACAGACCCCCTGATTCCAATTCAGAATCTGATAAAGAGATTATACAAGAGATCACTACTCTATGTTCTGGAAATAATAATGTCCTAGTAATGGGAGATTTTAACTTACCAACAGTCGATTGGGCAAAAATGTATGGCCGAACAAAAGTTGATAATCAATTTGTTGATTGTTTTGAAACTAACTTTCTATCTCAACTGGTGATTGAACCTACCAGGGGAAGTGCAATCCTAGACCTTATCCTCAGTAGTCGTAAGGAAACGATTAATAACCTCAAAGTTGCTGAACCGCTAGGAGAAAGCGATCATAGCATAATAATGTTTGATCTCAATACGAATATAGTCTCAAGCAGAGACAACTTATCATTGATCCCAGACTTTTCCAAAGCTAACTTTGATAGGTTTAGAGGAATGCTGGGTAATGTCTTATGGGAGGATGAATTTCATGGTCTCAGTGCTCTTGAAATGTGGGATAGATTCAAATGTATCCTAGATTCAGCTCAAAAATGCTGCATACCCCTAAAGAGTAGAAGAAAAAATGCTTGTAAAAAACCTCCATGGTTTAAAGACAGTGTAAAGTCCAAAATGAAGACAAAGAAAAAGTCTGCTAAAAAGTATAAGCAAAATAAAACTGAATTAAATAAGGAAAACTTGAAATGCTCCACAAAGGAGTTAAAGAAAGAAATTAGGAAATGTAAAAGATTGTCAGAAATTAACCTTGCAAATAGTAGTAAGGGCAATGTCAAAAAGTTCTTCAGTTATTATAAAATAAATTCTAAGCAGGGTTCCACAATTGGACCATTAGAATATAATGGAGAGTGCTATCAAGGAGATAAAGATATTGCTGATGCACTAAATTCCTACTTTACCTCAGTTTTCACTCAGGAAAGTGAAATGGATTGGGACCCCGATATGAAATTTGAAAGTGGGCCAGTTCTTGAGAATGTGAAACTTTCAAAGAGCGATATAAAAGCTGTTATTAACAAAATGTTGCCTAATAAATCTCCTGGACCAGATGGTATCTTTGCTAGAGTTTTAAAAGAAGGTGTGGAAAGTCTTGCAACTGCACTCAAAATCATATTTGATCGCTCACTCAAATATTCTGAGATTCCCGAAGACTGGAAAGAGGCCAATGTTGTACCTATTCATAAGCAGGGTTGCAAGAAGAAAGTAGAAAACTATAGACCCATAAGCCTTACATCATTACCTGGTAAGATACTAGAAAGATTAATTAGTACCCAGATTAAAAAATTCTTGGAGGTGAACAAATATATTAGTGATTCACAGCATGGTTTTCAAAATGGGAAGTCATGCCTTACCAACCTTCTAGAATTTATGAACTTTGTTACTGAGCAGTCTGACAAAGGTAACAAAGACATAGATGTATTATATATAGATTTTAGTAAAGCCTTTGACAGGGTCCCTCATGGGAAACTTTGTCATAAGTTGGAATCTTATGGCATCTCTGGAAGGGTCTTGAAGTGGATCAAACTTTGGTTAACAAAAAGAAAACAAAGAGTTGTATTAAATGGGACTAAGTCTACATGGAAACTGGTTGAGAGCGGTGTTCCCCAGGGATCTGTGATGGGACCCCTGCTTTTCATCCTATATATTAACGATATAGATACTGGGTTTGGCTGCAAAACTCAAATGTTTGCTGATGATGTTAAACTATACTTTCCAGTAGGTAATGTGGATGGAAACATAACACTCCAGAGAAGCTTAAACAGAATTGTTGCATGGGCCCACAAATGGCAGATGAAGCTAAACCATAATAAATGTAAATCACTACATATTGGTAAAAATAATAGAAACTTCTCCTATGAAATTGAAGGTCATTGGTTGCAAAAAGTAAAGGAAGAAAAGGACTTGGGAGTAATTATAACAAATGACCTAAAATGCAAAACAAATTGCATAGAATCAAAGAACAAGGCAAATCGAATGTTGGGGCTAATTAAGAGAAATGTTGCTTATAAAAGCAAGGAGGTCATTAAAAAATTGTATACCTCATATGTTCGTCCACATATAGAATATTGCATTCAGGCATGGTCACCGCACTATGAGCGTGACCTTGATATGTTGGAGGGTGTACAGCGTAGAGCAACCAAATTGATACCTAGTTTGCATAAACTCCCTTACTTTGTAAGACTGCAGAAACTGGGAATGTTCTCAGTGAGAAGGCGGATCGTAAGAGGTGATTTAATAGAGGTTTACAAAATGATAACAGGTATGGATAAAGTAAGATTATCCAACTTTTTCAATTTTGATAATGACAATAGAACTCGAGGCCACTACTTCAAATTAAAGAAAATCCACTGTAATAGCGACATTGGTAAACACTCGTTCAGGAATCGTATTGTAAATCTTTGGAACGAGTTGCCAGAAACAATTGTAGATTCAGCAACCTTGAAGTCCTTTAAATTGAAGCTGGATAAATATATGGACAGTAAAGGCCTTGTATAATAAGGACCACTTATATATGTGTGGGTATATATATGAATTTGTATAATTTATGTATAGTTAGTACTTATTTTGACGATATATACTATTTGTATTGATAATAATTATTCATATAACAAGGAAGTGCCAATTCTTTGGCTATACTTCTGATATTCCTGACTTGCTCGCATATTTAATATGACATGCATAAAAAATCAGATGTAAATTGATCTAAGTACTATTGTTCGCAGTGACATCACTTGGAAGGGCCCTGGAGGCCTCTGTGATCTCACTTTAAATCATCTTATGATCTTATGATCTAATGCCAGTTATTTTTCCTAAATGAAAGTAGATATATCAATTTGGCTCTTCCCTGTATGTTATTTATTTGAAAGCATGCAAGAACCTTTTATACATAAAGACAATGACTAAAATGCTTGCTTAGTTGAATTTTCACTTAAAGGGCACAAAGAATTCTGTCCAAGAGAGAAAGTTACGCCCCCCTCCATCCCTACCACCCAACGTCAACCCGTGGCCCCTGAGAAAGATGCACCTGCACGGCCAAACAGCCCCAAAAGAGAATCAAGACTTCGCGCGGTCGGTTGACCATGGTTGGGTTCTCTTTGTCTTCTCGTCTCATCGTCTGACTGACGCCAGACAAACGGCGCCAAGGCCCTTTGCGCAAAGTTGTGAGGACCGTCAAGACTATCAACCATCTCCCTGCCAAGTCTAATGAGATCCCCGTCCCCATTGTGGGTACCCCGGCAACCCGCTTCCGCCGAGGTAGTATAAATACTTCGAAAAAAGCTTTTAGAAACCAAAACAATACAGCCCCGTCTTGGTTAGCAGTCATGTACAGTCTGGTACACCCTGCTTCGCCTACCAACTGCTTCAAGCTTCGAACGCGATGCGTCATCTCTATGCCAGGCCATGCTCGTATCTAAGTCCAGAGTTCCTGCCGAAAGACGATAGACAAGGTCAGGCATCTATCACTCGGTAATCGACTTCCTTCATTGACTGGAATACTCCCTCGCTCATTTCTCAGCAAAGTTAAAGAAGAAATAATTTCGAAGTTCAACTTTACAGGGCCTTGTTTACTCGCCGTATTCAAGCCTGTAGTCAATTAGGCTTTACGTGAGTCTCCCCGATAATTGGACTCTGCCATTTTTTCTGGAAGCGCTAACAGTGCATCCTCTCCAAAACTATCGTACCTGTCGAGTCATTTGTATCTCTTCCCCCCCCCTTCCTGTTTAGTACCCTGGGTGTCATTCTATTCATTGATAGTTTAGGTCAACCGCACTTGATTTTGTTTATTTAACCCTCGCACTGAAATCTTTACCCGATCTTCTGGCGTGGCCTCTTAAGGGTCACCCTACGACATATATATTATATTCTGGTGTGCGGGCTTTAGGGTCATCCGTAGTGTCTGATTTCATTTCTTTCAGACTTGTGAAAGATTCTATTGGGGGTTATTCTTGTATATTAAAGGTTCTGGTTTTAGAAACTCTAGAATAGACTACCCATTTCCCATTTTCCCCTTCTGTGTGCATAATTTGTATTGAATTTGTGACCTTGTGAAACTTTAACTCTTTACAGGCCTCATAAGACTTCTGCTATATTGTAAAGGAGTTAATCTTATTTCTTTTTTTGTATTGTGTTGTCGTTTTCTTCGTGAATATTGGGCAACACAGGCTTTCGCTAAACTCTGAAGGGAATATTTCAAGTATAATTAAGAATTCGCTCCTTGCGAAATAATTATTGCTGTGTTTGTTTGTTTTATATAAGCGAACAATCGTAGGTCCGCCAAAGCCTACCAGTACTTCCTCTGTGCGTCAAATAATTCTCCCCTTTATTATCTTTTTTTTGGGGGTGCTTTTTTTGAAAGCTGGTCGAACGCGATAAAATTTTATCATAATTTAACTAGTTCAAGTTGAAAGGAGAGTCGCTCAACGGCAAGGATCTCTTAACTTATATCCAACAGTAGGAAAGGACCGAAATAGCACAGGGAAGAGAAAAAAAAGAGAAGACTAAGAACGAGAAAAGATAGAGAAAAGGAAGAAAGAGAAGAAAGAAGAGAAAGAGAAGAACTTAGAAAGAAGGAAAACAGAAGAACGGGAAAGAACCCGCCTTCATGTACTTGAAATGAGTAGGCCCAGGAACGAGACGCTGTCCATCAGCTCGAGGTCCGAAGTTTCCCTCACCGCGTCTGTTAAGCTACCGGTTTTTAAGGAAGGCGAGGATTTCAGAGCCTTCTTAATCTACTTTGAGAAACTCTTCTAAATAAACCATTCGGCCATCGAGGCAGATGGAGTGGCTCAATTGTTGTCCTTGCTAAATTACCAACTCCGAGATATATTCATAACACTCCCCTCGGAGTCAACAAACGATTATTCGACGTTAAAATCGGAGTTATTGGCGGCGTATAACATGATGCCAGACTTTTATTGATCCAAATTCAGACATGCTCGCCTTCAGCCAGGCCAAATATACCGTCAATTTGGGTACACCCTCCAGCGTCACCTCAACCTTTGGCTTGATTCTTCTAAAATCCCGCATACGCATAACTACGATGCCCTCGTTGACTTCTTCCTGAGAGACGGGTTGTTTGGCTGCAATTCCTGCTAAAGTCACATCTTTCGTAAAAGACCCGTGGTGCCTCACATTCAAGCAGTGCACAGAAGAGTCCGATATTTATTCAGCAAGCCACAACCTTTATCCGAAAAAAAGGAAGAAAAAGGCCCCCTTTCCTCAAAACTTAAGCCAAACAAAAGTAAATTCTTCCCCGCCAAATGGAAAAAAGTTTGCCAAGGTAACTGGACCGTCGAAGCCGAAACCACTCTTTTTGTCCGATGTCCAAACACCGAGATGTAAAACCACACTCTTTCAGGCCTTCCTACGTCGTCTTTTCCTAAGGAAACCCATAATTTGTTTTTTTGCGGTGTGGAGGGTCACGTGAAAACGTCACCCTCCCACCAGGTACACCAAATATGTGCCACGCCTGCGCCTCCGTCAACACCATCAGAATCTTCTCCTCATCCGAACACCACAAGTCCCGGCCAGACAGCCTCAAGGGAGCATAGGGACTTCGCGCGGTCGGCTGACCCAAATTGTTTTCTCTTTATCTTCTCGGTGACGAACGCCAGACCCAAGGAGCCAATGACCTTTGCGTAAAGAAGTGAGGCCTCCAACACTATCACCCTTTCCCCTGGTGCACTGAGTCTAATGAGATTCTAGTCCCCGTTTGGGGTCCCCCGGCGACCTGCTTCCGCCGAGGCAATATAAATACTTCGAGAAAAGCTTTTAAAAACCAGTACAATACGGCCTCGTCCAAGTTAGCAGTCACGTACAGTCTCGTACACCCTGCTTCGTCTCCATACGGTGATCGACTTCGTTGAACGACTGTAATACATGTTACTCAATTTGTTTCTCTTTTTCTTTTCCCCTTCCTTTCTCTTCTATAGTCATCCCTCCTTTATTATCCCTTTGCACACAGGGTTCCAGTAGATCTCAAGCTCTTTGCTGATCTACTATTCTTCTATAATACTGGCACTTTTCTCATTTTGTTCGGTTTGTCTTTTTTATGCCCTTTTACTCTGACTACCATGCACCTATCATAAAATTCTACGTATCTTACCTATCCTTCTAAAACGAGAAAATGGACAATTTTGGGAAGCCTAATTTATCCTCGTTATGTCAAGACTCAAGAGACGCTAGAAATTGTAATGAATTTATTAAAGCGAACATATATTCTTGTGGATACATTAAAAATAACACTTTTATCCATAAAATTGACATAAATGAAATCCGTCTACTTGACGTCAGTTCAATTATGTATTTAATTCTAGTGAAACTTTGAAAATTACCTTCGACGAGGAAAGAAAATTCAAAATGTTCTTAGTGTAGTAAAGTTTAATTTCATGATTAACTCTTTTAAAAACACGAAAGATTCCGAAAAAAAATAGTTTTATAAGACCACAAATTTTCCTAGTCAGTAAATATTAATGGAAAGAGGATCACTCTAATCGAAGAGAATGGTTAGTTACCTCTGAGGGCGAAAATAGAAAGGGGAAGATGTATTTCAAGATAAGATCATCTACTGCAAATAATGGAACTTAAGCTCAATAACATAGACGACCATGCGGTGTGTCATATCTATTTATTTGATAAGATTTCGCAAACCATTGAAGTAATTCTCTTAGAAATCATTAAAGAGAAGTTATCTTGAAAGTGCTTCTCATTTATTTGCAAAGGCTAAGGGATTAACAAAGTAGCAAAAGCAAACCTGAACCCATCCTCCTTCACTGTTAGTCGAATTCTGGATTTTAAGTACCAGTTGTTTAATGTTACTTTTTGGCTCATTTATCTCTCGTTTCTAGTAGGTGGCATTTAATGTAACTAGTTACAAGGCAAATTCTTGCAACAATTTGGGGCAGTGCCTGCTTGCTTCACTCTGTAGAGGCGAATACCGGCACCTAGTATGTTCCCTCTTTATTAGGGGATTTGTCTAGCTACTGCTATCAGTACCAGGTCTATTCAACTTTACTTACTAAGCATATTGGTAAAGAAATTCATATATTGTTTCGAATTAGTGTTTTATTGCATCCTGGTGCCTTTCCTCCCTCACTTTCGAGGTTAAAAAGACATTCGCAAACGTGTAAGTGTTTTCATGACATAACACTATTTATAATAAGTTTCGAATTACGAGGGTAGAGTGTGTGGACGCCATTCTTGGAGAAAATTTCCTATTATCACATTTCAACTGATATGAAAAATTTTCTTTTATACTTCTAAACTTTTTTAAAGTACAAAGTTAAATTAAATCAGAGTGACATGATCTAGAACTGCAGCAAAATTTAATTAGATTTTCACTAAGAAACCTCAATTACCCCTTGTGACATTGGTTTGACCTTCATATCTCTCAAAATGGCAGACCTAGTACCTATAGCCACTAGGTGGGGGCGCATGGTTGTCATATTATATCATATTTGAGCTTAGTTTCCTCAATTTCCTTTGATAGTATTTCTTTTAGCTGGTTACATTGAGCCAACGACTCGTTTCGGAGACAAGATGAACACAACACGAAATTTGCTTGACTCATAGACCTGCTTGCTTCGTCGCAGTTGAGATAACAACTTTGCTTCAATTTCCTGCCCACAAGGTAGTGAGAACTTAAGTCTTTGCTTCTGATCCCTTGTTTGACCGCAAATATATTTGACGACGAATCGACTAAGATACTTCTAAAAATTAAGATTTTTCACTTTGAGAGCTTTTAATAGGTATAAGTCTATTATGTCAATAACTACATCATCCGTAACCTTTCTCTGCGTTGAAAATCAACACGTTAAAAATTAAAGCTAACCAGAAATGGCTTTGAAGAAGAGCCCAATTTTTATGCTGACCATTTTTACAAAGGTCAGAATTAGGTGAATCAATTAAAAATTCATTCATTCATATTTTTTGATGAGTTGCTTGGATAAAAAAACGGAACCCTATTATAAAAAGTTATAAACAACAAAATTATTGCACTATTTTACTGTTTGAATTCACCTATCTCTTATTATTATTCACTGGCGTGTTGTCTGATACCGAGTATAATCCACACGCATAGTAAACCCTGCTTGATTATCTATCACTTAGCATTGGCAGAAGAGAAATGACAACTTGCATTTTATACGACTGCAACTGTGTAATTAAATTAAATTTTCAAAAACTCTAGGGTTTATCGTACGGTATGCCACAAGAATTGTCTAAATCGACACAGCAGTTCCTAAAGTTTTATGTTGTTTTTTTCCCCCAATATTTTAGTATTCCTTCAACTTTTGCAAATTGGACGAAAAGAAAAATCGCTCATTCATTTTACCTACAAAAGTTATTTTCTACTGTTATGTAGTGTTCCTTCTCATGATGCAAGATTGACTATATCAGCCAAGTTTCAAATAAAAAGCTAAATGCGAATTCTAAGATATAGGCAACTTGTGAAACGAAACTATATAAATGAAGAATTAATTTCATAATAAAAACTCGAAAGATATTCTTTGGAATTAGCAAATTTGTAGTAACATGCATTCATGATACGGCCACATTTATGCATCAACGTCAAATGGAGGTCTACCTTATAAATCATATATGCTGAATTAATAAATTTAAAAGACTGCATTAACCTGCTTTCCACCAAACCACTAGAAAACGAATGGCCCGCCTTCAAATGCATTTTCACACCTCGTCTATTTACCACTTCCATTGCACCTTTCTGTTTACGGAATTATCATTATCGAAGGCTCAGGTAAACAGCTCAATGAGAATATTCTCCATCTTTCTATGTAAGCAAAGGTCACCCACATATGCGAACATGGAGCACAGTTTATCAAATTTCTCAAACACTTGAATCTAACTTAATCCTTTCTTTTGCTATTAATAACGCTCAAGTAACGACTACACGCGTCGTCCCTTAGTTTACGCTTTTCATTTCCCCCTAAGGTTTGTTTCAAACCAAAAATTGTGAATTTACAGTATATTAACTTAGACTAATTTAAATAATTTTATATTTTACTCAATTTAAAGTTGAACTGTTACTTCTTCAGGACTCTACCTTAAATAATCACATATTATACCAATTATTATTTACTTCTCTGTTATCCACCTCTCATCTCCGCGCGACACATTGTCTCGATCAAGGAGGAAATTCAATTAAAAAGTGTATCGACATTCAATTCAACAATTATGCTTATCACTTGCATTTGTCCAAAATCAATTAATCATATAATCGCACTTAACAACAATCAGAAATCGACCTGCAGAGGAATTTAAATACCAGTGATTGTTTGCAGTAAAGAGATTATTTTTATAATAAATTCGTCAAGATTGTGATCGTTTCATTTGTTGATATGGTGAGTCATTGAAGATTCGTTGAGCTAAATTGCCCAGAAATCTTTGAATAATATATGTATCATACTCTGAGTCAGAGTATTTGTAGTTACACTGCGGGAGAACTCTATGTATACAATCCAAATAAAATAATCCCCATAATATTTTTGCTAAGATAAATCAAACAGCACTTTTGTAAATATTTTTATTTCTGAATTGAGAATTTCTCAGCTGAAAGCTTCGTAATTTTGGAATCTCAATGGTCTATTTAAGTATACTTGGTATAAAAAACAAAATCTTCCAGCATCTATAAAATAAAATACATTGATTTACACGGGAAAATCAATTTTGAATATAATCGCTTAGGTCATTTATTCTCCATTATATATAAAATCGAAGGAATTGACCCTCTTTCGTAGATGTTTCAACTGATGTGAATTAAATCTCTCTTTAAGATAATATTGGTCACTATATAGGTTGATCATGTATTAAAACTCAAATAAAAATAGTTATATAGTAGTTTAGGTGAGATACAGAGTTAACAGGGAAAAAATATAGATGAATGAATGTGAAAATGGAATAAAAAGGCAAGTCCCTGGAGAAAAGTTATCTCTTACTTTTGTGGAGGTAGGGGAAGTTTTTAATGGAAAGGGGAATTCTAGCCATGGTGTTAATCCAGGTTTGTGTAAAAGAGGTTGTAGTGAGGCTATTGTTTTATCGATCAATTTCTAAGTGAATTGTGTATTTTAGTGAGTTATACATGATTTTGAATTAAATAAATAGGAAAATAGAAAACAATATTGGACATTGGACCTAAAAAGCGATGATAAATAGTTAAATAGTATTTTACTGAGAGGGGGATTACGGTTTTTGTTTAATCAACATCCCTTCAAACAACAATAAAAAGCTACCTGAAGTGCTACCAGTAGATCAAGTACATGCTTAAGAATTTCAGACGTGCGGACTAGTAGAGGCTCTAATGTTCATTCCAGGCAAGTCCCCAAAAGCAAGAAAGAGAAGTCAGAGGATCAAATTGAAGAAAAAAGTATGAATTAAGTATCATAGGTGCACATTTTGAATTTCTAATAGTTTATATGTTGAATGAAAATTTATCAGGCTAATATTTTTTATATCGAGTCGGGGAATTTAATTACTTAGGACGGTAAGTTATTTCATATGTGAGTAACCCTATACGTGAAAAGTTCTTGTGGTATCGCAGTGTTAAATCTATCGGTAAAGTGATTCAATCCAACATTTCTTTATGTCGCTGGCCTAAATGAATTAAACATCAACCTATACTGTAAAGAAACATCCCAAATGAATGGTGAGAACGCTTGTATTTCTATCCCATCATTTTTTATAAATTTACCTGTGAAAATAGAGGTTACTAGAGGTAATATACTGGTATATGCTAAATATGGCTGAAGGTTATGGAAATTTGGATAAATAGAGAGATGCATAAGAATTGAGTTTTGCCTCTCCCTCTCCGAGAGCGGATCATTAGGCTGCGTCACCAAGATGGTCTTTCAATTGGAGCCTATGCAGAGACTATCAATCCCTCCAAAAGTGTATTTCTCAATATTTTTTCATCTTAGAAATAAACAGGTTTATGTAAGACTGGTAGTCCAACAGGTCGGCTGCAGTAGACCTAAAAATGAAAGACCAAGCCATTAAGCAAATTGCGTTGAAGTGCCGTTTCAAGATGGTTCCTGGAGTTTGTCATCAATGTGGTTTCGGATAGACTGCCTCTATTTGTTTGTTTTGGTATCAGGCATTTTTTTCTTTGCATATTATAGGCGGGTGGATAATTGTTCACTTGCACGATACATTGAATGGACAATTGTACAAGGAATTGCTGCGACAGCATGTTTCGCCCAAACTGAGAGCCTCCGTAGCACAACCTAAAATCGTTATGTAGGATAACACCTCCTGCCACATGACAAATTCTCCAAAGACCTTCCTGGATGACGAGCTCATCAAGTTTTAGAAATGACCTGTACTGCGTTCGGACTTGCCTCCGATTTGTAATGTTTGCGAGACAATCGAAAAGACGATCTAAAACGAACAATCTCTAAACAGTTTTATGTAGAACAAGAAAATTCTTCAAGTTGAATGGAGGAAGATTAATGCAAAAGAGTATAAATAGTTCGTTCATCTAGTATAATATGTCCAAGAATCATCAAGAATAAAGGCCTCCAAAATAAATAATAATTACCTATAAAATTTTAAAAAGGTTTTTCACTTATAATTTAATCGTTATCTCGCAATTTAAATTTGTTTCCGCTGTCTTTCGGCTCATATTGGGGACAAATATTTCAAGTAAATTACTTATCTGCTGGTAATTTTCGTTTATTCATCCAAATTTACATCATTTTACACATACATGGCGTATACTTATAGGTTATCCTACATCAATGTTGGTAATTTCGGATTTTTCTGGCAAATTTTATGAAAGATGATTGATATGAATACGGGCATCCAGTACTTTCTGGACGGTATACTTTAATTAATTAATAAAGCCGTTTAGCGTTTTAAGCATTTCGGATAGTGAAAGACAAGTTCCCATTATCTATCCAAGGTTGCTAGGTCTTTGCATTCGAGGAGACATTACTGAAACGGCTTACTCTAGAGGAGGTATAAGAGAGGAATATCATTTGTAGCCGAGAAAAATAAATATGGCATACACTGCCACATTGTCAATTGGAATCGCAAAATATTTCATTATAAATCATTTTGGAATTAATCTTTTTCTGTATTACAATCTTATATGAACTTTTTATATTACTCAATATCAAATAAAGTATTAATGATTTAATTAGCATTTGGGGGCGGCGCATATATGACTGAAGTCAAGACAAACGGCATAAAAACAATATAGGACCTAATGAAGTCTGGCAATCGTCTTTAAATTTTAACCCAATACTTGCTTTCGAATTGTGTATACTACTAGCTGATAAATATTAGCTGAGGTGGCCCTCCCCACCATTTTGGGTGGTAGGAGGGCGCATCCCCCCCCCTCACGCCATTTCGAAATAATCACCTTAGGCTTCTAATTAATATGCGCTTGCCATATGGGTTAAGTGTATTCTAAACTTACCCCGAGAAGTCGTTATGATTTAGCTATGTTACAATACATTCCTTAGAATATTTTACTACACTCTAAGATAAGCCTCATTTACTTTTCAATAATAACCGCATCTAGATTATGAACATTCATGGTTTTCACTTACTAGGGGTTCTGATGACCTGCATGCAATTAATTTATACTTATTTTCTTTAAATATCTTCAGCCAATATTTAGTCTATTGTACTACTCCACCTATTCAAATGGCTATATACATTGTTTAGCACGCATTGCTAATTTAGTCTAATCCCCAATTGTGTATCATCCTCAAACTTTGAAATGTTGGAGAGTAAATTAATGTCAAGGGCATTTATCTAAAAATAAATAACATCGTTCCAAGAATAGATCCTTGCGTGTGGACTCATATAATCCTGGGGGAGGGTAGCCAGTTTTCACTGCACTTAAGTACATTGACCCCTTAATCAAGCGTCTATGAATGAATTAAGTTTATTTATGTGGTCCAGTATCAAACACTGTGAAAATATAAATATGAAGTAGTGTTAAAATCTTTACACAGTGGTTGACATTAAAAAAAATAAAACTATAATTTCTTCTGTTAAATAAGCAGGTAATTTGTGTATTATGTTTAGTGTTACAAGCAGATTTGATAAGTATTACTCGTGAATTATTAGTTGAATAATATTAATACTCAGTTTTCGCAATTTGTTTATCCAGGCTATAGTAATGGTATCATATACCCCAAGAAACACCTTTTTTCCTCCTTTTCCTTCCTCTATGTACTACTAATAATAAATGCAAAATTAATTATGTTCTCTTTTATCCTATATTGTTTTCTATCTCTAAAGTATTGCTTTATACATTAATGTGCCAATTACCTCTCCTCGCTTCATGAATCATTTCAGAAACTTTCTGAATGGAGACGCTTTCTCTTTTCGTCTTATTTTAAGTTTGCGATTTTTGTTATCATTTTTAACCTCCAAATTATATATTATTTATATATCTTTTGTAATCGCATTTTACTTCATCTGTAGTTACTTTTTGGCTTTTTTTCCTGAAACTTCACATAGGATTTTTGTAATAAACCTCTCTTTTCATTCTTAATATTTAACAATGATGATATCATTAATTTAATATTTTATACGCTTTCCTATTTGATAGCTAGAAATTGGCCCAATAAATAATTTTCTTAATGAAAAAACAATTTTACCTTCATTTATTATTTCTATGGAGAATGTTCGTTCTCGCAGCAATAAAAGGTTATTCAATAATAGTTATAATTTCCGAACTAAAAGGAAAAGGTAATTCGAGTCGAGATTCTTGCGAATTGTCTAGGGAGAGAGAAGAGAATTATATTACGGTTCTCTGGACCCTTTTGTATCTTATCCCATTCTTTTTGATAAAACAACGAATAAAAACGTTGCGCGTCTTTGCCTGTAGAAGAAAAAGGGAAGGAAATACCACAAAAATGGACGTGAAATCTAAGATCGAATCACCAGTTTGTTAGAGCAAACTTTCTTCTTTACTTATTTGGGCTTCTGCCAAACTTGCTATGGCTAGTAGGTTGGAGCATTCACAGCGATCCTGTCTTTCTCGGCCTCTTTTTAATGCCTCATAAATTAATATTTTCACAGTTCTGATAGTGCATAAAAAAGACGAAATAGTTGAAGAGTTTAATCGTTCTTGCTTGAGATTTTTTATTTTAAATAGTTTTTTTCAGTTATCTTCCCCAATTCTTTGCTCTGTTTTTATTTATATAGCTATTATATTTTCTTAGTTATTTAACTGTTGAACAAGTTGAATATTTCAGGTTAATGTACTTGAAGCATTATGGAATGTGAGAAAATTCAAGGAGTTGGCAGGTTTTTTTATTTACATCTATTTACTCTTCACATACAGTTCATATCTTAGGTGGTGAATTACACTTTTAAGTTGATTCAACTTTAAAAGTTGCCGTAACAAATGTTAACCTCTAAAACCAGAACCATAACGCTCTCATATGGGAAGATCAGCTACACCCCTAGTTATTGGATATTGTGCATATATGGAAGAGATTTCGTCACTTCGCTGATAATTTGGCCTATTTTGATCATTTCATAGAGTAAAGATAACCAAATAAAAAATCTAGATTTCTATCTTTACTCATAAGAGATAGATAGTTCATTTAATTTTCACATCACTTCTTTATGACAAATAAAAGCTTGATTGCTAAGATGTGCGGTAGGATTTCTCTTAGGATTCATTCCTTGAACACTTCACATGGCATTAGTTAAACATTCACAAAGATCATATGAATGGGAATAGAAGATTGATTAATCCAATAGTGAAAGTTTAGGCGCTGTTCAGGTCAAAATATAAAGAAAAAACTGGTTGTATAGATTAAAAAATGCATATCTTTCATTTGACTTGGTTTTAAGAAATGTCCACACAAGGTTAAACAGATTTTGTGAAAATACACTCTCTATTTTGTCCCCCAAATCTTGTGAAAATGCCTTCAAGTCAAAACACAAACATATTGCTATTAACATACGAGACATGTGTAAAATTTACTAGATTTTCAATTTCATCACTGGATCGATACATATGAAATAAGGCAGAATCTCCTTAACTTGTATTCGCTCCTCTATTCATACAGAGCTAATTAATGTAGCTACATTATCATGGACAGACCAAAACACAGGAAAAATATTTGGATAATGAGTTCTAAAAGCGAGATGATACAATTTGGAAGTGATTTCAATATTAGTAATAATAGAATTGATCTGAACACAATGTCATACTACATATTCAATTAATGTCGCTTACTATTGTAAAAAAAATAAGGGAAATTAGTAGAAGACGGAGTAAAAAACCCTTTGGTTCCATTTCGGATTTACGAAAAATTACGGATGGTTTTTATCAAATCTTGGTCTTGGCAGTGATTCTGGTTTTAAATTTCACACTTCAAGAAATATCTAGCGAAAAAAACGCAAAGGCTTTTACTGCCAACCAAATAATTAAACCCGTTTGGTATTAAAGAGGGTTGGAATTGGATAATTCAAAATAAGAGTGTGCGCATCATTAATTAAACTTCATTGCTCATATAGTAATAGTAATTCGATAAGGGATAGTATCATTTAATTTAATTATCATTCTTCTCGACAATACATATTAATCTTTCCCCCCTTATGCGTTAATCTGTTTGTTGATCCAAGGTCTCTTCGCAATCTCTCCTTTATGTATGACAATAATATCGATGTTCTCATTTTCCTTAACAGCTACGACACTTATTGAAAGTGGGGGCACTAAAAACAAAAGGCACGATGCCAAAATATTTAAAACTTGGCATTTTTCATTAGTCGTTTGTTTAAAACCTGAAAGAGATAAGAGAGAAAAGGAACAATAGAATTCTACGATAAGCCAAAGCAATCCGTTTCCTTGATTGAAAACAAACTGCCAAAGATTAAACGGAAATTATTCAAGAACAGAAGGAATAGAAAAGAAGAATAACTTCCGTTTGTGTTTCTTTAAGCTTGTAAGTATAAAAATCCCAACGTATATGGAGAGGTTGTTTGCAGGCTAGTAATTTAGAAAAATTACATTCATTTCGCATTCTCAGCAGTTTACAAAATTAATGAGCCCAAAAAAAGTTAGTAAAGATATCTACTTATCTAAAGCAATCTACACCATTTGGTTCACTTGAGAACTTTTTAATTTAATATGGAAAATTCAACTGTAAATATTTTTTTTCAGTTGTAGATTTGAAAATCGAACATAAAAGCTTGCCATTAAACTTCTATTATTTAAAGGTTACCGTTGATGATTATTCACTATGTGGTATTGCACCACAATCTTTCCCAGAAGTTCACAGCGCTCTCGATAGAAACCAGTTAGTTTAGTTACTTCCAGTTAAGATAGTGTTTGCATATTGTAAGTCAGGGATGAAAAGAATCTAGGTTTAGTTTAATAAAACTTCGGGAAATTTAAGAGACGTGTGCAATGCTATCAACACTTTGGCATACAGGTAAATCACTAATAGCGCACGATAGTATATCCTAAATAAAAACAGAAGACATAGACATTTAGGAATTGAATATAGGCATAGATTGGATTATCTTTGGAGAGTACTACTTAATTGACCAGTAGTTCAGTTTTGTTGACTCGCAATATTCTAGAGGAGTCAACTAACCAAGGCCTCATAAACTAGAATAGTAAAAACCATGCCTTAACATGATTTTCCATAGAAATCCCAAAACCTCTCACGTAGAGTTATTATGTAGGTTGAAGTGGATAAAAGAGAACGAAACGAATCGAGAGTCTGCGAAACACGCTTTCCCATTCATCTTCAAGTATGTACTAAGAATTCATTGACATACAGAGATCTTTAGTATTAACCCAATATGCCAGTATATCTTTCAATCTGACTTTTATCTGTATGATGATAAGAGTTTATTTTACGAGTAGTAACACAAAGGCTCGTTTCGTGTGCTCGAATACTCAGTGATATGTATGATCATCCTGCCTCAATGAATAAAGTCTGGCCTGCTATATTTTGGGAAATCAAATGAAATCATTTCACAAATGCTTGTGATCAGATGTCTGGGTTTTGCATAGCAAAGAGGAACCAAGGATATTTATCATCCATATCAAGCAAGTACTTAAAATTTGTACGGTCGAATTTCTTTGATAATAGTATTTACTGATAGCATATAAAACTTCAGTTTAATTCCTCTGCAGAAACTTGATTATATCAAAATGGCGAGTTTTTGAATGAATGCAATTTAATAATTTGGCAATACCATGGTGTTCGAGTGTAATGTATATGTCTATAAGATGATTTGAGGAAGCGTGTGAAGGATGCAAATCTCGGATCAAAGAAACAGGGGAAATCTTTTCCTTAACGATTAGAGAAAGCATTTGGTAGTTAAATGAAACCATTTCTAATCTCCTGTCTGAGATTTGTCAATCTTCTTCGTGGTCATTTTAGCGTTAACAAGCATTGTATTTGGGGACTTTTGCTTACTGACAAGGTTAAATAGTTGATTGAATTAAAGATGAGATCAATTCATAACAACAACACTGGCACCTTTACTTCATTTTACACGGGAAGATAGCATGTTTCGTATACAGTGTTCTATACATGGAAAGGTCTGTGCATTAACCTTGGTTCAATGTAGCTAAAAGTGTGACATCATCTGTGTCGTATTACCGTATGATTTAAGGAATTTTTTGGACTTGTTATAGAGTCAGAATTATCGAAATAATTTGGGCATCCGAGTTTAAAGCGAGTTGACTAGATATATTGTTGTTACTGGGTATAAGAGCTTGAATTTGTTTAAGTCTCTCTAGGTCTAATTTTATCAGGCTGTTAATAAAGCCATTGTATGCTAGCGTTTTGGTCTACATATTGCTAAATGTTCAGATAGACCCACAAAGGAAAAGTGTAAAATGATTCCGAGCGCTTTCGCCTTTATTCTTAAAGACCTTTTCAAGGAATGAACAGGAGGCTGAACAGATATTTCCTTAAATAGTGGAAGGGCGGATTAGACTACCTAACTCTGAAACTTAATTAGGGGGTACAAAATCCTGAAGGTTCAGAGGTGCGTAGTCTTATTCCCCCTTCCACTATTTAAGGCAAAGTATGTCTAGCCTCCTGTTCATTCCTTGAAAAGGTCTTTAAGAATAAAGGTGGAAGCGCTCGGAATCGTTTTAAACTTTTCCTTTGTGGGTGTATCTGCATAAATTTAACTCACGTGCACTTTGTGAGCTTTTTCCCTATTACTAAATGTGTAGCTGCAAGGTGTTGAGATATTTTTTATTAATAAAGCTGTTAGTACTTGCTTAGTTCACAAGGGCCTGAATCTTGTGGCCTAGAGATCATTAATGTAGTAGTCAAGCAGTGTAAATTTTGCAGTACCAGCAGCGCTGATTGAGCAGATAAAATGTGACTGATAGGTTTTGTGACACCTCTGACAGCTTTAGACTGCTAAACCTTATCCAATGGTCAACGATTTCAAATGTTAAGTATCCAGAGGTTTTTTGCTCGGTATTTCTTTATACATACGATGGTTTAGCCCAATAAAGATCCAGCATTGTATTTTGGAACAATAGCTGTACCTAAAGCAAGAACAGTATCATTAATTGTCATCGCTGATGGGTCTAGCTCTCTACACAGATTACTGAGGAAGTTGCATAGCTACTTCGACCTTACACGCTAAGAGGTATGATTCAGAATTTCATTGAATCATTTCAAGTACCTGATTAAATGCTAGTGCGAGAATTAAAGCTTTATTTGCCAAGATATGCTTTGAGACTATAAAAGATAATAATCTATTGCTAAACTTTTACAGAAAATTTCAATCCTTGATTAATGGGTGAAATTAGATGCCCTTTATATTGTATTTTTTCACTTTACTTATATTTTCACAAGCACTACAATGACTACAGCAAAAGAAGTGTCAACAAAAATATGACCATATATCTTAACTGTTACATACTTAATCTAAGAGCTATGCTTAACAGGAACTGTATCTATACATTAAAAGAGGAAGACTTAAAAGGTTTGTTGTTAGTGTTTAAATTCCATTTCTGCGTCAGAGAATTTGGCTCACTATAAAATTTATCTAGACAAAGGATGCGTTTCATGTTAATTAAAGAGTATTTTTGGAGGTATTTTAATTAATTTGACTAAATTAAGATGAGCAGAATTTTGAAAATAAAACAAATAGAACGTTCATCGCTACATTATTTTATCTGTCTCAACCTTAGCATTAAGGCTCGACGCCTTCATTGCAAAGGACCCGAATATATGATAGAATTGTTACATCCTTCCTGGTTCCTGATACCAATAGTTTTCTATTTAGGGTATGAATCTTCTACATATGTTAACTTTTTTTACCTTTATCTCTATAATACACATTTTAAATTGGCATTCTTTTGTTGGAATTGACTATATTCCTTACGAGTAAATAAAAGGTGATAAAATTATCTTGAGACACAATTAGAAGGGCTAATCTAAGTCGAGTGACAAAAATTAAGAGTACAATCACTTTAACGGATCTAAAAATGTGTGTCCATTGTAAAACGTCAAAATATTGGATAATAAACGCCCTTTTATTGCTGATGGTTACTCTAAGTCACTTATAAATCTACGTACTAATTAAAATTCACATGACACGTGATATATAATAGAAGTAGTTAAAGGCCCAAAGAAATGAAAACTGTTATCACAACCCGGAAAAACACTAAGGAAAATATTATGTGAACAAAAAAGCCCGTGCCCCCTCCTTCTAGAAAAAAAAACACTTGTTCCGTCTCTGACTGGATAAAAAACCTACACTTATTCTTCAAAAGGCTTCTTGAATCAACCTTTTTGGGGCTTGAGAATGGTAGCTCAGTCGATGATCCTCGTGGTCATAATAGCGATCAGTGCTTGATGACACAGGTACGAATCCAACTCCTTTATTCATTTGCATATTTTCCATATTTTTCATCCGTTTCTCAAACCTCCTATTCTCTTTCTTCGCTTTCAATGGTTCACGTAATATTTTCCTTAGCGTTTTAACAGGTTGTGATACCAGTTTTAATTTTTTTGGCGCTTAAAATATATATACATCAATATATACTCGCTTCTTAAATTATCTATATTACCACACGCGAGCCTAGTTTATAACGCTTGGCAGTTAACCATCAAACACCTATATTAAACATCTCTCCTAGACTTTTTCCTGCGTAGATAGATCCAGCTATCGACCAAGATCGTAGCATCCATTTGCTCTGTTCTGCTATCAGGAAGATCCATGAAACCAGTTCCGTGAAGATTAAAAGACGAATTCTTGTAATTTAAAGGATTATAGACTTGCAGACATTTACCCCATCTAGACGGTTTGTATGATTATTATATCAGTTAGAAGACATTGTGGGGTTTCAATTTAATGCAGTTTCAAGTCTCACAACATGACATGGAGCCGAATGATGCTAGACAACTAGAAGACCAAAGAAAAAATTTCCGTGCGCATTGGTCTATATTTAGGAAGACTGAATAATCAAGGTGTCACCCACATTTTATTAATGTGAATCTGAGATTATCTCTCTGACCTGAAATTCAATGGAGTTAACCTTTATATCTTAATTCGAGGAAAATTATAGATTGGTTCTTCCATGAATAATGAGACAAAAATGAGTTTAAGCTGTAACACTCAAGTGATACGAGTAGTAGCTGATGAATAGAGATGTTTTCAGACTGAATTCAAATATGTACAATACTTTGCGTTTAGATTTCACTCATGATTTTTTAAGACACATATTAAATGTAATTTTTTTTTGTATGGATTCATATCACTATTCATCTTTCCTACAACAATTAAGTTGGTGATTTTACACTGTGATTCGTATCTGAAACCATCTTTTTAACTGTCAACCAGTATTCACCAACCGATTTATCAAACAATTTCCCTAAGTACCTCTATCCCATGGCAGAGTTGTTTTGATGGAAATTCCCACCATGTTCGTTACTAACATCACGAAGATTATTAGGGAAGAAATATAGGTATCAATTCAAGATGTATTTTAGGGACATATATATTACATCAAATATCTTTGAATGAACGGAAAATTTCACTCATAATGTCAATATACTTCGAGTACCTGTATTTATGTTTCTCACCAAACATCCGTAACACTTTTTTGATACATTCAGGCAGTGTTACAACTTAGATGAGCAGATCTTCAACATTTGCATTTCAAACAAATTTCCTATTTGGTATGGCCAAGTATTTCCAACTTTGATTTTAGAAGGACTTTTATAATCAAAAATTCTTCTAATTATGAAGGCCAATAGAATTTTCATCGACCGTGTTAACCAACCATTTGGGAAGTCCGACATTTATATAAAGTGAAGGTAAAAGATATATGTAAATGCATACTAAGGAGGGATATACACCATTTAGTGCACAGGAGTAGGCTCTCATTTTATTCATTCGTCCTAGGCCTATTGATATTTTTCTTCCTGGTGTCTCATTTGCATAAGAAACAACAAAATTAAACATAACAAAGCATCGTCTTTTAAATTTCAAATGCGTTCAAATTTTGCTTGTCATACTGATTCTCTATTAAAGAAATTCATGACTCATTCATGTTAATTGCGAAAACTAAGGGCAGAGTATGATATTTTTCCACCACATTGGGCGACAGTATATCTTTCAAACTAGTTTTCCAAGGGTCATTTATGTCTCAACGCTGTTTTTTGTTTGAGTAGATCCGTTGGAAAGCAAATATTGTTACACCAAATTAAATCACTTCCTTCAGTATACAAATTTCATAACAGACGGTTTTAATAAAGAAACACGTCACAGTGCCATACTGAAGTATATTTCATCCTTTCACTCTGGAAACCCAGAGGATTTTTGTGCCTTGGACAATTTCAAAACTCGAACAAAGTTGTTAAAATCACTTTGAGTTATCAAAATTGGTTCAGAGGAAAGGTTACTTGCTTCAAAATTACTAACTTCATGAATATTTTTTCTACATCAGTACCTTTTTCATGTTTCGAATCATCTACGACAGTTAAATTTTACTACTATACTGTATTTGCACTTAAAACTAGTTCATTAACATATATATATATAATGCATAAATAAACAACAGTCCAATGGATGATATAATGAATCAGTCCACAAAAGGGGAAAACAATTGAGACAATCGCATTAAAACATATTTGATAGAAAGTATATTAAAACTGCCGGGAAACGGAAACTCTGACAATTTCGTTGATTTTAGCATGTAAAGAAAACGATCTATTGGAAAGAGGTTAAAAGAGTTCGTTCTACTTGAAATATTCCACCAATAAGAATAAATTTTTGCATAACTTATTTAAATTCTTCAAGCCATATTTTTCTCAATCGATATTTTGTGGTAAAACGAAAGACTCTATCACATCTCGAAAAAGTCATAAATCACCTTTTTGGCTGGAAAAACATCCCTTTCTTCCATTAAACCCTAATAGACCTTAATCCTATTTCGTAAAGTTAAAGTAATTTTTATAAATAATAAAAAATGAAGCTTTAAGATTTGATAGTTGAGGGTGAAATGATTTTATGTGAGATCGTGATTGGTAGCCTATAGATCAGAGATGAAAACGCACTCGATGGGATTCGACAGAATTAAGCAAGCAATATATATGTATATGAAAGGCCATTTTGAGGCAGATAAATGATTGACTATTCTGCGCTTGAAAAGTTGTATAGAGTGAGAGGCAGTGGATAGTTTTTAGCTGTGCTGATACCAACCAGGCTTCAACCTTGTGAGTTAACGATTATTTATAGCGATGAAGGTAATGGTAAAGAAAGAAAGAAAATAGGATAAATTATTAAAATTAAAATCGTCAGCATATCATTGGGGGAGGGGGAGATAGAATTGGATATGAAGAAGGTTTTTGACCTTTGACGAAGAGGAAACAAAAGGCGTGGTGAGCACAAAACCCAAATTAACACCATTAGAAATAGACAAAATAATAAAATACGATCGAGATCAGACCGTCAAATAAAAGAGTAGAAGGCAAGATACATTGAGAGGGAGAATAACAAGAAATGGAAGTTAACAAAAAGAGCTTTGGCCACACACTTTCATAACTTTTAGAAATTTTAACCCCAACGGTAAAGAATTCCCTAATTTTCCTGATAAAGGATGACCAATTTGAGAGTGATAAGCTATAAGGTGGCAAATTGAACGACTCTTACAGGATCCATACTGATAATCAAAAGATGAGCTTGATTAGATAAAGTAAGTTTATAATGATGTGAGTATCAAATAACTTCTCAAAGACATTAGAGAAAGTAGAATTGAGAATAATTGGACAGTAGTTGGCTAGGTTAAATATGTCACCTTTTTGGGGACAGACTGTGCAAGAATATACTTCAGAGAGAAATGGAAGACCTCGGTATTTAGGATGTGGTAAAAAATGTGAAAAAACATCTTAAGATTCTTGAAGTGATTTAAGTGGGAAAGCCATCAATGCTGCATACCATGCGAACCTTAGAGAACTAAGTAATCTGTAAACTTTGCCTACCAAAATGCTATGTCACACACGTAATATCTGATAGTTTGCATTTTTTTTCTAAGGGCTATAACGTAATATCGTAAGACCTTTGTTGGATTATTTTGAGGCCGACACGTCATGCTAAAAATTCTAGAATTTTCGTTCGCCTTGATTGGCCAGTTCCCTCCTAGTTATTTAATTGAATATTAAAGTTGGATTAAGAATTATTGTGATTTTGTTATGAAAGAAAATTATTTGATATCTAGAGTTAAGAATATACATTATATGTTGATATATCATTGGGATTTTAGACGATCCATATTTATTATTGTTCCGTGTAATTCTATTTCGAGGCCTTTATTCTTCAAAGAAGACAGACCATTTTTTCGTGCTTGGAGAAGAGAGTTGTGTTCAGGAGCAGAGAGGATTTCGTGCACTTATTTTCCGGTTTCGTCCGGCTCGAAAGGCTATCGTGATTTATTGATTTGGTGTAAGATAACCGGTAGAGTTGTACCTCTCGTACATTTTTGGTAGGAACTTCGTGTGTGGTGTCCTTGTTTTGTGTGGCCCATATGAGGCCTAAAGTTGGTGATCGTGAGTGACCCTTATTTTGGGTATATGCCTTCATATCTATATATGTATATATATATATATATATATATATATATATATATATATATATATATATATATATATATATATATGGTCGGACATTGCGCGTTGGTGCATTGAGGTCACGTTACCGGAGAGTGCTTCCCTTTGGGGCTCAACCTTCTTTCCCCATGGTCTCATATACATAGGAATATCATGTGTGCGTTATTTTTGTCTACATATTTGAGTCTTTGTGTCTTACATATTCTTACTTTATTTATGTAGTGCAAAATGCTATTCCTTAGCTCGTTCTAGCAAACTTGTAATAAACTTCAAGGTCCTTCCTATGATAATCTAGTCTTTGAATATATTGGTATTTTCAAGTGGATTCATTATCAAACATTTGTAATGTTTGTGTTATAGATTTAAATCACTTTTTAAATTAATTTGATTTAAAGTAAACTAGTAAATACTTTAAAATAATTAGTTAAACTTGCACCTTTTAATACTATTAAAGTGATGTATTTATATAGATATCATTTTTGGGTTTGCGATACATCTCTAAGTATTCATTTGAGTTTGAGGAAAGGATATAAGACTATTTAGAATCATAATAGGTAATTGTCGTAGCTACCCGTCAGATTTAAGTTAAGTTGACAATTAAGTTAACAATTTAGTCCGTAAATTTCTTCATTTTGTACAATAATATTTCCTTCAGGAGCTAAACTCAACCTAGGAGAGATCCCTCTTTTATCTCTATTGTAAATAACCTTTAGTTTTAAGTTGACGCGTCTTCTATTCTTGGCTATAAGCATTTCGGTTTAAAGAATCTGGGCATGTCACCTGACCCCAGTTTGGGACGGCTAATGAGTTATATGATTTTAGAAAGAATGAGTGATGGGCGAAGAGGCATTAAAATTATCTACGGAAGAGTTAGAGAAAAAAAAAGCCTAAAAGAGAGCTGGAGCAAGACGGAGTAATCATTTTTAAAACACGCTTGGACTAAGGAAGAGGTTTGATGGAGAAATCGATATATACTTCCTTTCCCTCAACCACAAAACAGTAAGATATTTTGTAGCAATTTTTTGTCCTTTAGTACAAATGAGGTAAATCATTTAAGGAAAATGAAGGATAAAAGAGCGCAGATCAAATTTATCTATCGTATAAAAGAGACTATCGAGATTATATGGTAGTGAAGATGTTGGAAAGAGATTGAGGCTTCGCCTAAGATAGAGACGCGTAAGAAGCCTCGAACGTGTGCTTAGCTTACAACTGTTATTAGAGAGAATGGAGGGAAAGGGAGTATTGACACATTCTAGAAGGGCACACCTGAGCTTAGCCTCTTCTTCTTTCAGACACCCTGTATTACTCCCCTACTTCGTCGCTTTTCATACAACCTCTCAGACAACATTCTCTGGTCGGCCTCTAATTTCACAGGGTAGATGCTGACATTCTTCTAAGCTAACCGTCACGAATCGGGGCTGTGGGTGGAGGAAAGAATGTTCTCTAACCCCTGAGCTCCGGTCTGGGGTGGTTGGTTTTTAACAACCTGCTTCATCCTCACCCATATCTTCCTCACATCTCCTTTCATTTTCTCTTCATACTCTATCAATTTTACGTCGTGTCCAAGGTGGAGCCGCCATGCCGATGGACTGCCAGGCCACCAGGCGGGAGGAGTGGTGCTGAATGGTGGCACCTGGCTCTGCCAGGCCTGTACGCACCCCTTGCAGTGCGGGCTACTGGGACAGGTGATGAGCTATTGCTTCATGTATAAAATACAGGGTCACTATGCCCAATGATAAACAAATTGAAAATAAATAACATAAGCTTTCGCTGTTCCATAGACGGAGCGCCCTTGGGCCGCTCCACAGAAAAAAATGGAGGTCCCTCCCCTGTGCTTGCGCAGGGGACCCTTCATATTTCTCTAACCGAAGAGGATGCTTACTTCTCTCTTATGCCTCCGGGTGTAGGGGACTCACCCTCACCCACTTCTCTGTAGGTGTTTTCGTGCACCTCCCCGTTTTCAGTGGCTGTCCCTCCTTTTCTTTCCAAGGGGACTACCAAGAAAGCCAGCAGGCAGCCCATAGCTGACCGCTCCCCATTGAAGCGGCTTGGTAGGGCAAACCCCAATAGGGGGGAGAGGGAAGCTAGGCACCTTTGGTCGCTTCCCTCAAAAGACCTGATGGCAAAAATAATAAACGTTGCTGGGGTCAAGGCCTGTGCCTCCCCACACCTGACTAGTGACAATGATGCCAACGGGACCTTCGATGTCTGGGGGGGGGGGATGGCCAAAACTGGATGCCCCCCTGAGATAGACTGTGTCCTTAAGGCAACCCACCCTCAGACGGTAGGGCCTCCCAGGGGGGGGAATCCTGGCTCGGCGCCAAACACGGAACTTGAATCCGCCCCTATGCAAGGTCCTCCTCAAATGGCTAGGGTTTCTGAGGCAGTACAAGGAGGAAGGGATCTCCTGCGCCCGGTGCCCCTACAACTGCCAGGATCTTCTCCATTTCGGAGAAGGACCTACCTGAGGCCGGTCGATCTGGCCAGCGGGCTCCTAGTGGCAGAGGAGAAAAGCGAGTTCATTCCCCACCCTACTCTCTAAAAGAGAAAAAAAACAAAAAAAAAAACAACTAAAGACTCAGGGCTCCTCTCCATCCGCGGTGGCTGCGGGGATGGATGGGTCGGCAGCCCCTTTGGCAAGCGACTAAGCCAAGATCGGCTCATCCGGCCCCTCTAGCCCCCTCTACCCCCCTTGGATGCGGAGCCCCTGACTAAGACCAAATGTGCACAAGGCAGAGCCTCGATAACATCGGGGCCCCTCATTCAGAGGTTACCTGGCGTTTTCGAGCCTGCTGCTAACTCTGGAGCGTCGACTCACACAGGCATTAAACCGCGTCTCTCGCTATGCCGAAACGCACAGATTTCGGTTTTCCTTTGGCCAAGAATAAGGTGGTGCACTTCTGCCGCCATCCACGGCTCCACCCCGACCCAGATTTGATTCTTATTGGGGAACGCCTGGATGTGGTTGAATCGTACCGTTTACTTGGTCTTGTATTTGACTAATGCCTCAGCTGGGAGGCTCATATTCGCAGCCTTAAGGTATCTTGCAACCGCGCCATGGATATTATCCTTTCCGTGAAGTTTAGCACTTGGGGGGCTGATAGTGCTACTGCCTTACTTTTTTATCGATCCTTTGTTCGTTTGAAGCTCGACTACGGATGCAAGTTTTATGCATCCGCAGCTGAGTGTTTATTGGAAAGGTGGACTCTATCCACCTCACCGGCCTTCACCTTGCGACCAGTGCCTTCCGCACTTCTCCCATTGAGAGCATGTTTGTCAATGCTTGGAAGATGCCACTCGCCCTACGCCGCGTGCAGTGCATCACTCGCTTGTACGCGCGAGCTCAGCACCTCCCTCGGTCGCCAAAAGCTCTTACTGCATCCGCAGCTGAACTCTACGGTGCCTGTGCCGCCGAAAGACGCCAGTCATACTATAAGCCCTTTGGGTTTATGGCCAGTAAACTTCTTCGAGAGCTAGGTATAGCTCTTAGGCCGTTGGTAAACCTGGTTCTGCCCAGGACGCCACCCTAGAGGGTCCATATTTGGCTATTTGTCGCCACGTCTCTGCTCCCAAAAGCTTGTACAGCGCCGGGAGTATTGCATTCGACCTTTTTGGAGCACACCTCGTGTCCCGCTGGAACCGTGCCAGTGTATAAGGATGGCTATAAGTCCGAAGAGAGGGTCGTCTTACACGCCTTATCCCCTCTGTTTGAAGTCGGCGGGGCTCTGCCAGGCGCTGCGTCTGTCTTCACAGCCGAGCTGGTAGCAATACACCACTCGGTACGGGAGATCACGCGACGTGCCTGGTTTGAAGACTGGATTGTGATCTACATATAGTGACCAACGAAGCGCCCTGAGTGCTCTCGGGGCATTGGAATCTTCGCATCCCCTGGTTCGCGATATCCGTGACGCCACGGTTTTTTCAAGCCGGGCGGATGTCGAGATTATCTTCTGCTGGGTTCCTGGACATGTAGGAATTGCGGGGAATGAGCGCGCCGATGAGGGCGCCAAAGAGTCCGCGAGAACTCAGCGACCGGACCAGCGTTTCCCCCTTCTTCACATAAACTACATGGCAGGAATACGGGCAGCTCTTCAGACTGCTTGGCAAAGAAGATGGGAGACGGTCGAAGGGAACTTAAAGTTGCATGCCATTGCGCCGCGATTGTTCCCATGGACCTATCCCCCAATGCCGCGACGGCTTCAGGTCGCTTTCTGTCATCTCCGAATTGGGCATACTCGTGTAACGCATCGCTATATGGTGGATTACTGGCCAGCGCCCTATTGTGCCACCTGCGTCGTCCCCCAGATTGTTCGGAACATTCTTCTCGAATGTCTAAGTCTGGGTGATCTTCGCGCGCGATACCTGTCCCGTTACTGGGATGGGCGGGGTCGCTACCGCCTATCCCTTGTACTCGAGACGAGTTCGTGCACATTAAATTGTGGACTTATTGACTTTTGGAGGGGAGGCTGGGCTTCTCCCCTTTATTTACGTAGTTTTTTTGTTGTTTTCTTTGTAGGTTGCACGCTCCTGCGCCAGAGTGAGGGGGACCTCCCCCGAAGCCGGATATTTCTTCCTAATTGTTACGTTTTTCCCATTTTTTTCATTGTTATGTTTTCATATTCTTATTTTAAAGTAGCCTAGTGCTAGGCTGTCGTGATTCCGGCGACTTATGCCCAAGTGGGCAGTCGCTAGATGGGCTTTTAAAATAAAAAAAAAAATCTACCTTGGTGTGGTCTATCCCCATCCTTCGGGCTATGTGACCCCGTCGCTAGAATAAGACCACCCTTCTGCTTAGGGCCCCCCATAGCAATCCCTAAATAACTCTCGTAGGAAATAAGAAAGGGCAACGCAAACCAACCGGAGCATCTGTATCAACCGGAGTCCTTGCCAAAAGATTACGCGATAACTCGGTAATCTATCACCAGTGCTGTCAACCAGCGTTCCCCTTCCAAGCCTCTTGGGTTGTCTTCACGATTACCTTCAAGGTTCCCCATAATTAGGGACGACCTTCAAGAACCCCCCAATAAATTCCCTATTTTCTCCGAAAAACGGCAAAAGATCTTAAGTATATAAGGTTGCTGTTTTGAAGTAACTTTTGGGGGTTCGGTAGAATAGAAAAGGCTAACAAACTTGATCTTCCTGGTGGTGACTAGGGCGTTCCCCATGTGGTATAAGAAGTGGGTGGTATCATTCTGTGCTATCTACTTGCCGCATCATCTGTTATAATTTTCCAAATTTGTCAAAATGTGTTTAGCAGAGAACCCCAAAGAAATTGTTTAATTCCGTTTCGAATGAACTTTTGGGGGTTCGGCAGAAAAGGCTAACTGAATCTTGATCTTTCCTGGTGATGACTAGGGCGTTCCTTAGGTGGCTATAATAAGCAGGCTGTATCATTCTGTTCTATCTACTTACCGAACCATCTGTTATAAGGTTCCAAATATGTATGTATGTATGTATGTATGTATGTATGTATGTATGTATGTATGTATGTATGTATGTATGTATATATGTATGTATATATGTATGTATGTATATATGTATGTATGTATATATGTATGTATGAATGTATGTATGTATGAATGTATGTATATATGTATGTATATGTATGTATATATGTATGTATGTATGTATATATTCCTCATTTATTTTTGGAATTCCCAATTAATTTTCTGTTTCATTCATAGTCTCCGTTCGAGCTTGCGAAAAGTGTTCCTTAAAAGCTATTCTATTCAGAGAATTTGTTGGTTCTCTGCGTAGCGTAGTGTACTAACGGCATACTTTTAATTGTGATCAAAGCGGTGCTCGCTGCCTCAGTGTCCATGGCTCAGATCGCTTTCCTGCACGGATTTTTCCGAAAAAAGGTAATAAATATTAATGTAGGAAAAAATATTCCGTTTTCTCTTTCAATGTGGTTTATTGCATTCATTCATATATATATATATATATATATATATATATATATATATATATATATATATATATATATATATATATACCCATGAATGGCAGGTTCTAGGGACAGTGCCACTATCAAACATATTAATAAATACTTGTTATGGCACTCCATAATAGAAGACTATCATGAACCTGGCTTATACCTTTGAATTCCGGAAACAAATACGTACGATCAAACTTAAAACGGCAGCAATGCAACAAATACTAGCGCCAGACGCACGGTTCTCAAGAATCCATAAGGACATCTCAGGTCATTATCCGTATCTTCATAACATTACTTATCCCTTACCTAGCGCAGATATATACATTAAAGGATAAAAGTATAACCTTTCGATATTTATACGTAATAGAATACATTCAAGCTATTTTGCATGGATCGATATATTACTTTGCTGTGGCATAGACAATCATTTCGACAATGTGGGTAAATTTCGCTCATACTTTTTATTCAGAGTTTATTAGATCCTTAGGCCTTCAAAAGATTTCCACATCCCTTTGCAATCCCATCCAAACTCGGTGGTCGATTCACTTCAAAGATTTGGTTGGAGAATTTTGCTTGCTGGCTTATCAATGGAACAATGGTCCCCAAAAGGCATTCGATACTTCTCGGTTCCCGATCCCAAACATTAGCTGTTGAATCTATCATTACTGCCACAGGAGCCAGTGAAAAACACTACGCTTTCTCGCCCCTTTGCAACTGGTGATTATGCCTGCTACTTATTTTAATTACTAAAGACGATACATTGGTACTCATAGAGGATCTTTACCCTTTATGTTAGCAGAAACTTCTTGATATTTAGAATCGCATATACTCGACGATCTCCGGCCGTGCCTCGACGTTTGTAAATAACTTTCAATGACCATTTAATTTCGTAGGGCAATTTTTCTGGCCTTTTTCTGTAAACATTAGGGAGCTATACTGTTCTGCTGTCCAGTCTCTCCCACTACCTTTCGGACTATATTCTAAATTGTAACCCTGCAAGAATACCTTCCAGTCGAAAGTAATCTTTGCTCAACTCAATCTCGCAAACAACTGCAGTGTTACAAGTGGCCGTGCTTCTCTCCCATCATCAAATGCAAAGTCGATTTTCTCTTCCGCAAAGAGAGCCTCACTTTTGTAAATCACATTTCGGACACACAGAAAAAAGAGAAAATATAACCAGACAGCTTTTACTTCTTCCAGACATGTACAAGTCATTAAACACACAAATGGTGAAAATCTGCAAAATTGTTACAACAGGTTAAATATTCAATAATTTTCTTCCAATATATAATATTTAAATGGAACAAAAAAAACTAAATTTCAAACGACACATTAGTTGTTTTTACCTACCGTATAATTCTTTGCATCTGACCAGAAAACTTTAGAATATTGTTAATGTGGTCAATTTTGTGAGCTTTGGTCCATTGAAGAAGGTTTGTTTTTCTTTTGACTTCACACATCAATCCTTCTTTCTTACCTTGCACCTTTTTAAATCTTGATCTTTGTCTCATTCTATATTTCTGGATGATATTTTAAAAATGAAGGTGCATTGAAATCCACTTGAAGTGCAGATGCTTTACTGCGATTCTTTAGCAAAGCCGGAACGATAGATGTTAACTAAGGGTTTTAATACGTTTTCTCTTTACTTCATTGATCTAAAATTCTTACTCTTTATATCCTTTTATTGTAGTTTAGCGAGCATTTTATATATATATATATATATATATATATATATATATATATATATATATATATATGAGAGGTTTATTGTTGCAATGTACCCGGTGAGAGGACCATCCCTATTCAAATACTTGTTTTTTAATACTTGTCGGGTAGTTTCTAGTGTATATAATGTCTCACTTGAGGATCTTTGTTTAATTTTCTTATTTGTGTTATGTTCTCCATTTATTTTTTTTTATTTATTGTGATTCTTGAGGAATCTATTAGGATCACTTGTGCCATGTCTCATGCTTTGTTGATCTTGAGTTTGGAGAGTAGTTTCTGCGCCTGACTCCGGCTATTTCTGGGTACAAAGCCAGCCAGAATATCTCTCTGGAGATTTTTGTTAAGCTTGTCCCAGAAATCGCCATTCCTTTTATGTAGGAAGGTTTTAGCGAGTTCTGGCACAGTTTCTTTCTTAAATGCTTTTAAATTACTTGAAATCTCGCAATATGGCATTAGTGGTTAATCTGATTTCTCTGTTATCCACCCCATGCAGTCTGATTAAAGTAATCTTCGATGCCATGTTGAGTGGGAGTAATGGGTATATCAGTTTAGATCTACCTTAACTTACGTACAATTTTTTTATCCTCTTTATGATAGGTTCTTGAATCGGCAGAGTTTTTCTAGTTCAGTGAGAGCCTGTCCAAGCAGTATGCTAAAGTGGCTTTTCATGTCGAGTATAGATAGACTGAAGTGAAGAACTGAGACTTTAAGCAAATTGTCAATTTTGTAAGGAGTTATCTATTTTGAGGTGTCATTCTAAACGGTTATTGAGCATTTATATATATATATATATATATATATATATATTCATTATTAATTATTAATAACGAAAAATATTAATTTTCCTCATAACGTTATATTAGGTAAGGACAGATATGTTGTGTGTATATAGCACTTCTGTTGAGGTTGTAGAGGACGGAGTAAATGACCAATATTTTCCATGAATATATTTCGGAGACGTCTTTCCCCTTGCCTGGGTTCTTCTCCTCTGAGAATATTAAGTAATGCTAAGATATTAGGCCACGTTCCTTATAAGAAGCTTCATTCTGAGGTTGTCTATTATAGAACTCGAATTCATTTTCTTTGAACATTTTCGTAAATAAATAAGAACTCTTCGTGGACTAATTTAGAAATAAATCATATCTTAAGGGCTCTGTGAAGAAAGATAACAATAGAGTTGAGTTTAAATGGACGAGGATTCTAACTAAAGAAGCTGGTCCTAGGCTAATATGTGTGGAACACTGCCAAACTATTGCCTGACTGGGCAATAAACACAACATAGCCCACCCCAAAGAATGAAACGGAAATTCCCCTTACTATCAAACTATATGCCACGTTCATTATCAAGCAATGGCGGCAAGTCAACGAAAAAGTAATATATAGGCAAGACTGTGAGGAGAAACGGCCCAAAGCAGGACTTTTAACCAATTAATATATGATAAGCGCTATTTCTTAGACACTTACCCCAAAAGACCTTTCATTCGTATCTCTAAAGTCCACTGCTCAAATGAAACTGTGATTGCAGGATGTTATAGGTTGAATCAGAAAGGTGAACAAATCCCTTCTTTGTCTCACGAAAACGATTATTCATTTGTGTTTGGCGTACAAACAACCAAGCATCTACCACGTTCAGGCTTATGCTGAACGTAGCTAGACTAAATTTATGGTGAAGAGTTTAACGTTGAAAGAAAAAATAAATTATTTTGCCCTAAAATTAATTAGGTTTTTATTACGCAAGAGAAAAGGACATTGGAACCGATCGACAATCGAGAAACCGGAATTAGACTCTCGGATAGGATATTTTTAATTATTTCCTTGGTGTTATGCGTCTTCTAAATTTAAATGCTTTCAACGAGATGTTCTTATTCCTGTCCAACTATATATATATATATATATATATATATATATATATATATATATATATATATATATATATATATATATATATATATATATATATATATATTTTCCATGATAAATATTTCTGGAAATTTAAAACGAGACCTTTTCATTTATTCTAAATCGAGAGTGGCTGTCAAGGCACATCGCTTCTGACTGAGCTGGTTTCAAAATTTATTATTTTCGTCATAAGAACTCGAGCCACAACCTCTGAAGGGCCGAGAGTCAGGTTGCAGAATCACTGATCCATTCTAACCTGTCAAGATATCGCAGCTGTCAATAAAATGACATCTCGGTCGGATATTCGGCTTTCTTACATCCATGTTATCCTCGGACGCACATTTATTTAAGTTATTCGCAATCTAATATGAAATATTTGAAGCAAGAGATGTTTTTTTATCTACTTTTGAGTTTCATGCCTGTCAATTTTGTGGCGTTTTGCTATTGGGGATTTTGGCTAGTAAATTTGATGGCCCCTAATGAAGAAATGACGCACCATTTGCAGAGTGTGGATAAGATAGGATTATTTATTTTTTCAGATAATGCTAAAAAAATGTTTGGTTTATTTAGGTAAAGGTCATTACAGCGGCTTATGGTGATAATGTGAAAAGAGAAAAAAGTTTTAATCGTGTTCCAGTTCGGATGGCTTTACTTGACCTGGAGTTGCATATTAATTATTAATAACGAAAAATATAAATTTTCCTCATAACGTTAAATTTGGTAAGGTCAGATATTGTAAGGTTAGGTTAGGTCTGGTTCTGGATATTTTAAATGAATTTGAAAATGTGTTTTTCTTATGCAATTATTAGGGTTATTAAGGTTATTGTGACCTAACTAACATAAATTGAGAAAATGAGAGATTTCCGAACACTCAAATGCAAACTTGCGTACTCTGCCTTGTACTCTGTAACTTGGATTGTCAATTCAATGGATTTTCTAGACGTCCAAAAAAAGCATTATTGAATAGTAGGTCCACAAAGAGGCAGGGTTGTCTTGATGGATTGGGGAATCAAGAGGGAAACGAACTCAATATCTACCCGGACACTCTTCGTTATGCTTATCATGTTCAGTTTGTGCTGGCTGGTCTTGCTACCGCGTGTAGACCCTCGTTTGGCTATCATGGAAGTGTTATCAATGATACTATATATGCTCTAACAAGAAATTATATCCATGTTCAAAGTGAGTTGACGCCAATTAGGATTAACCCTTACAAGGCCAGGCAAATTCAAGGCATGAATTATGGCAGATCTACTAAGTTTCCTCTAAGCTGAGTAAAACGGACTCAGCTCTGGGCCAAATTCGTCTTATGTCCTTCGTAAAGGACATGCACATCCTCGACCACAAACTAAGGAATATCCACTAAACTACTAGATGATACAATGTAACCATCACTATATACCTGCGGTTTACCAATGCAAGGTAAAAGACAAATCAGAGTAGTTATATATGTATGTACGCGAAGGCTCGTGCTGAAATCTAAGACCTTCCACTCTTGCACGATGTACCCTTGAGTATACATTGCTCTGCCTCAGTCTTATGATGCAGTGCCTCCAGAACACTGTTTCCAAGTAAACCTTCCCAACTAACCCGATCAGGTAATTTAATCGATACCTATTCAAATGATCGATATAAGAATAACATGCAAATGATCAAGTGGTAAATGATAAAGTAAGTATTGTTAAATGTTCAGCTTTGGTTGAAACTAAAGTTCTTATTACTGTAGGTAAAAATTAAATAGAGAGGAAGTTAAACACCTCACATTAGTTTTATAGAGTTAGGCGGCCAAAGTTTCGGTTATAGACGTAATTGGCCAAGTTTGTTTTTTTGACCTGAAATGGAATTTTCTTTTGAATTAGGTAGTTTTGTGTAACCATTACAGGTTATAGTGTTGTAAATGTTATGATATTTTAGACAAGACATTTACCTTTTTAGATTTACTGAAAATAAACGCAAGGGTGATTGACTCAAGGGGAAGTAAAGTTCACTTCAATGCAAATTTAGTCTTTTGACCCTGGGTATTCTGAGAGTAAGGTTCGAGTAAACACAAATAGCCTCTTTGGTCAAAGTATAAATAGAGGAAGGACAGAAGAATTAGTCAATTCGTCTGGTCACAATCAGATATTTTCATGATTTGGCAAGCCAAAAGAGAAGCCAAGGGTTGCAATCTCGACTAGGAATTCAGCTATGCTGGAGAGCAAGACGAAAACTGCTTCGAGGAATGGGTTTAAATAAAGAGGGCCAGGAAAGTGCTACTTCAAGGAACTGTTTTTAGGAAAAAGATAAAGCCAGATAAGCGCTGCCCAAAGGAAACTTTGTTTAGAAAAAGGTAGAGCCAGGCAAGTGCTACACAAAGGAAACTTTTTTTAACGGAGCCGAGCCGAGGCAATGATTTTCCAGGAAATTCAGCTCAAAAGAGGAAAGACAAATGAATGCTTCCCCTATAAACTGGAATAAGGGGTGAGAAGGCAATAGTAATATATTTCTTACAGGTTTCATGGTCTTAAATCTGATCATAGCTGAAGAACCTGTTTTGTTAAATAGAATATTTCAAAAGCCGTAAAACTTCTTTAATTTATAGTTTCGGAATCGGTTTGCATTGTTGCAACCACTATAATTCAGGATTAAGTCTCATCCTTTTGTTGTATTTTTTTCACCAATGATTCCTTTATAAATGCTAACTGTAGTACCGTAGCAAATAATGATTTTTGCAAAGTAGATGCTACGGAATTATTTCTCTTCAGGTTTTTTTTCAGGTTTAAATTGGGTTAGCTAGAGTAAGTTATCTCTGTTCCGCTAAGAATTTATCCTCAATTTACTTATTCTTTATCTTCTCATCATGTTTCATTATTTTGAGTAATATTTATGGTGTATTAGATTTATTGCTTTTTTTTCGTAGTTTTAATTTGGTTTTCTTTTGTTTTCTTCTTTCTTCCCCCTAGTCTCGTTACTTTGAACAATATATGTTCATTCAATTATTTTTTCACCATAAAAAATAACTTCATTTTTCCTGTATTATTTTTTTAGAAACAACAGAAAATTAATTCAATTTAAATATATAAATTTTCCATGTAATCCAATCGTCATTTTAATTTTAAGAAGTGTTTGGTTGAGTATTCTATTCATCTCGTTACAATCCTTTATCTCGTTCTGTCTGTTTGTTCCACTATAAACTTGCTCCTATTTTGTTAGCAGATTGAATCCTCTTTCAATAGTCATTTGTTATCAATTATTTATATACAGCAATGAATTATGTTTTTTATTAACAAAATTATTTGTGAGGCGAGTTTAACAACTATTAATTCATTAGTAGTATTTCATTTATATTTATCTCTTACCCTTCCGTCCATCTGCAATTATATGTTGGTCTAATCCTTCGCCATTCTTTTATTTTAATAAAATAAATTATTTATCATAATTCTTCCCTTCGTTCTGTCAATGCCAACCATGAGTGATCGCGACTCGAAATCTCGAGCGGAAATTGCCTATTTGCATTTTCTTTCGTCTATCTAATGCATTCCTTTCTACTATTGTCTTTCTTCTCTGCCTTTATATGCATATCAACCGGCTTATTAGAAAAAACCCAGATCAAATTTTGCACCAAGCTACAATGACATTATGAGAATCTGAGTGCACCCACTTAAGTGGGAGATCACTTCTTAAATTATATCACTTCCCTAAACTCTTTACTATTCGGATTAAAAGTGGCATAAAACAAATCTCTTTTAATGACATAGAACTGGAATTAGCGGAATCTGCCAGCGAACAATATAACTTGATCTTTAAGTCCATCCACGACTTAGTATATCCGTCTTGGCTAACTACATCGTTTAACTCGCCACGTCTATAACGAGGTTTGCTAAATATTTTAGGGCAAAGTGTTTAAAGACCCTCTGGCATTATCCCTGTAAAGAATTATCTAGAATTAGAACTCCTCAACTCTCATCGCGTATGAACAACTAGAGATTATGTATTCGGTGGAATCATTGGGAAATCAGGTCAAAAATAGCAAGTTAATTTCTTAATATATTATCACATTTCCTAAATCAAATGTATTGGTGGTTATACTAATTCCTTAAAGATTTATGACATTATGTTGTCGTTGATCTCATAAGCTTTTACCCCGGCTAAAACCAAGGCTCCCCCCTCTTTCCCCAGCGTGACCCTTTCCCGTAAGGCGAAACGGCCACGCGCCTCCACCGAGTCGTTAGACTCACAGGAGGCAACACCCCTGAAGATTGTCGCTAGTCCATCTTCCGAGGTTCCTAAAGCTGTTCCCCGAAAGGAGTACAGCAACAAAGGAGCTTCGGCCCCTTCGCCCACGCCCCGAGGTGGAACGAGTGGCTCGGAGACGGTGGTTCCTCGAAAAGAGGCCCCCCCGCCTCCGAAGCCGCAACGCCCGCCTAAGGTTTCAAGGCAGGGGGAGGAAAAGACTCGCATGGCGAGCCCAACCTCCCCCAATAAGTCCTCAAAGGCGACAGCGCCTTCAGCGCTTTGTCTGGCCAACAGCGCCCGGGGTTCTGCCCCCGGGAAGCGTACGACCATTCCTGTGAGGGTCTTCAATTCGAGGAGGGTCCCCGCGTCTCCTCCGAGCTAGGCCTGGAGGGCATATTCCTTCAATGGAATTGCAGTGGACTCCGGGCCAACTGGCAGGAGCTGTGGAGGCTCGTCTCGTCCCGTTCCCCGTTAGCTATTTTTTTGCAGGAGACCATGCTAGGCGCGTGCCCGCTGCCTGCCCTCCTGGGGTATAAGGGTCTTGCGACCCCACCACCGCGGGATGGCGGGCTGGGGGATGCGCGGTTTACACCCGGCATGATGTCTACGCCTTTCCTTTCTCTTTAGATACCTCCTTTCAGGCAGTGGCTGGGCAGCTGCACCTGGATAGGAGGTATACTATCATTTCTGCGTACATTCCACCGTTAGCTGACTTCGACGCGGGAGACTTCCACCGCGTCGTGGCACGGTTGCAGAGGCCCTATCTCTTGCTTGGAGATCTGAACGGCAGGCATCCTCTCTGGGGAGATTACTCCATAAATCCCAGGGGACAAGTCCTTGCCGATCTGATCGAAGAGCTTGAGATGGGTGTCCTAAACGTGGATGAGTTTACGCATCACTGTCCGAGAACCGCTTCATTTTCTTGCCTTGACCTATCTTTGTGCTCTTCGGATGCACAGCCTGATTTTGATTGGGGAGTGGTCGATGACCTCCATGGTAGTGATCACTTTCCCATTCAAATATCATTTTCAGGACAACTGTCGCCTGAGAGACCACCTCGGTGGTGCTTGGCGCGGGCGCGGTGGCCTGCATTTCAGGAAATGACTGAATTCTCTATCTCAGTCGAGGAGTTTAGGTCGGTAGATGAGGCCGTTGAGTTCTTCTCCGGCAACCTCATTGCCGTGGGCCTGACTACTATTCCTAGGACGTCTGGCCGTTTTGCACGCCGACCACTTCCATGGTGGTCGGCCGAGTGTGAGACGGCCCTCAAACAGAAGCGTTATGCCTACATGCGAAATAAGCGCCGCCCGAACGATTTCACTGTCGCTGAATTTCGTCGGGCTAGGGCTAGGTTCCGATATATTTCGAAGCACGCCCGCCGCTCTTCTTGGCGGGCATACGTGTCTTCACTTAACGGAAAGACCCCGCTAGCTGAGGTGTGGAAGCGAGTCAAAAGGATTCGGGGCAAGTTCTCGCAGGACCCCCCTCCCGTTCTCCAGGAGAATAGGACCGCAATCTCGGACCCCGCGTCCGTGGCGGAATCCTTAGCGACCGCTTTTTCCGCATTCTCTAGCCGGAATGCTGCTCCGCCGGCTTGACTTTACCTCCAGAGGCGGAGAACCCTTCAACGACAAGTTTACTGTGAGTGAGTTGCGTCCCGCTCTCGCCTCGTGCGTAAACACCGCCCATGGTCCGGACGATGTCCCGTACGCCATGATTCGACACCTGGGTGAGCGAGGCATGGCCTTTCTGTTAGATTTGTTCAACAGGATCTGGGTGGAAGGTCTTTTCCCAGACTGCTGGCGAATCGCTACTGTGCTCGCCTTTCGCAAGCCGGGGAGAGATCACTCTACTCCGACCGGTTTCCGCCCAATCTCTCTAACCTCTTGCGTGTACAAGTTAATGGAAAAATTGGTAAATGTTAGATTAGTTAATTTTCTGGACAGCGGAGGCCATCTGTCTTCTGCGCAGTGTGGCTTAGGTAAGTTCCACTCCACGTCGGATGCTCTGCTCCGACTGAAAAATGACGTCTGCGAGGCTTTCCTTCTTAGACAGCACTACGCCACGGTGTTTTTTGATCTGGAGAAGGCCTATGATACCGAATGGCGATACGGTATCATGGAGACTCTCCACACGATGGGGGCGAAGGGACGTCTCCCATTGTTTATATCTGAATTTTTGCGAGATCGTCGATTCCGCGTACGGGTGGGGGGGAGCCCTCTCCGGCCCAAAGGAGGAGGAAGAGGGTGTCTCGCAGGGAAGTGTCCTCACTGTCACACTCTTTGCCCTAAGCATCAACGGCATCACCTCGGTGCTGCCGGAAGATGTTCTCGCAATGCTCTACGTGGATGACCTTTCGATCTCTTTTGGCGCGGCCTAGATGCCACCTCTGGAGCGTCGACTCCAACAGGCATTGAACCGCGTCTCTAGCTATGCCGAAGCGCACAGGTTTCGGTTTTCTTTGGCCAAGACTAAGGTGGTGCACTTCTGCCGCCATCCACGGCTTCACATCGACCCAGATTTGTTTCTTAATGGGGTGCGCCTGGATGTATTTGAGTCGCACCGTTTCCTTGGTCTTGTATTCGACGGACGCCTCACCTGGGAGGCTCATATTCGCAGCCTTAGGGTCTCTTGTACCCGCGCCATGGACATTCTGCGTTTCGTGACGTTCAGCGCTTGGGGCGCTGATAGGGCTACTGCCTCACTTTTTTATCGATCCTTTGTTCGCTCGAAGCTCGACTACGGATGCAAGTTATATGCATCCGCAGCCGAGCGTTTATTGCGGAAGGTGGATTCGATCCACCACACCGGCCTTCGCCTTGCGACCGGTGCCTTCCGCACTTCCCATATTGAGAGCCTGTTGGTCGATGCTGGGGAGATGCCACTCGCTCTGCGCTGCGTGCAGTGCATCACTCACCTGTACGCGGAAGCCTGGCGCCTCCCTCAGTCGCCAACAGCTTTCACTGCATCCTCAGCTGATCTCGATGGTGCCTATGCCGCCGAGAGACGCCAGTCATACCCTAAGCCCTTTTGGTTTAGAGACGAAAAACTCCTTCGAGAGGTAGACATAGCTCTCGGGCCGGTGGCGCCCTTGGTTCTGCCCAGGACTCTACCCTGGAGGGTACCACATTTGGCTATTTGTCACCACGCCTCTGCTCTCAAAGCTTGTACTGCGCCGAGAGTATTGCGTTCGACCTTTTTGGAGCACACATCGTGTCACGCTGGTACCGTGCCAGTGTATACGGATGGCACCAAGTCCCAAAAGGAAGTCGGTTTCCACGCCAAATCCCCTCTGTTTAAGGTCAGCGGGGCTCTACCAGGCGCTGCGTCTGTATTCATGGCCGAGCTCGTGGCAATACACCACTCGGTACGGGAGATTACGCGACGTCCCCGGTTCGGAGACCGGATTGTGATCTATAGCGACTCATCCCCTGGTTCACGAAATCCATGACGCCACGGTTTTGGCGAGCCGGGCAGATGTCGAGATTATCTTCTGCTGGGTTCCTGGACATGTAGGAATTGCAGGGAATGAGCGCGCCGATGAGGGCGCCAAAGAGTCCGCGAGGAATCTGCGACCGGACCAGCGTTTTGCTCTTCCTCCCACTGACTACATGGCAGGAATACGGGCAGCTCTTCGGACTGCTTGGAAAAGAAGATGGGAGACGGTCGAAGGGAACTTAAAGTTGCGTGCCATTGCGCCGCGACTGTTCCTATGGATCTATCCCCCAATGCCGCGGCGGCTTCAGGTTGCTTTTTGTCGTCTCCGAATAGAGCACACTCGTGTGACGCATCGCTATTTGATGTAGCGCTCGCCTGCGCCCTATTGCAACGACTGCGTCGTCCCCTAGACTGTTCGGCACATTCTTGTCGAATGTCCTAGTCTGGGTGATCTTCACGCACGACACCTGTCCCGGTACCGGGATGGGCACGTTCGCTACCGCCTGTCCCTTGTACTCGGGACGAGTGCGTGTACTTTGACTGGTGGACTTATTGACTTTTGGGGAGAGGCCGGCCTTCTTCCTTTTATTTAACCCGGTTTAATTGTTGTTGTTGTTTTTGTTATTGTTTTTTTTATTGCTTTGTTATTGTTATTTTTTTTATTGTTTCCTGTTCAATTTTATAAAGTAGCCTAGAACTAGTCTGTTTGTTTACGGCAACTTATGCCTAAGTCGGCAGTCGCCAGATAGCCCCTTAAAAAAAAAAAAATCATAAGCTTTAATAATTATTTGCAAATCTTTGTCTTTTTTGTTCAGGTAATACAAGTAGGCATTTTGGCTGACATGCATACCTAACCTAATACGATTATAATCCTATATACACTCAGGTCACTTCCATTTATAACTTTATCGATTGCACTTAGACACTTCAAAGATCAACTCCAAATAGGTAACACCTTAACACATTAACGTACGACATCTATAAGTTGCTTCCACTTCTCACTTATTTCTTCACCACAAACAAGAACCTTGCATTACATCTACCGGTGGCTTGACACCCTTATTTTGGCTAGTCAAGATTCCAGGTCGTTCACAGCGTTTGACCAAACGAAAGTCAAACAATGTAAATTTATAAGTACAACTTCATCAAATCCTCGTCCTTTCTTAAAGCTATTTATGTTATGAGGAAACAAGAGTTGTTTAGTAGTTTAGATAAATTTATTATATGCATCCTCGTCTAAATTTACAAATTCACCATTTTGGCTCATAAACGAAAAAATCTGCCCTGATTCCTGAATATCATCATTTCATAAACCAAATCACGGATCACAAAATTGTTCTCATTAAAAGGAGTTCAGCCGTTTCTCATTAATTAATTATTTCACATCTAGCTGCAAAATCAAACTTACTTTAATACTGATTATTCTCTAACTTCTGTTCATTCTGTCGCTTCTGCCGGCTTAACGAACATTACCGTTAAACCCTTCTACAGTTATAGACAAAAGTTTTGAAACTTATATGTTTTTTCATTCGCTTTTATAAATTTACAATATAGAGATATTTATTTTTAATATTGAAATTATGGCAGGGTTATTAAAAAGTCAACATTTAAAAAATAATAAGAAAATTATGCATTCTTTCGCTGAATCCCAAATCGCGCTCTGATCCTAATCCTGTAGGAAGTGACTTTCATTCCCCTAGAGCTTTTCAGTTCGATCAAATGGGTGAAAATATGACAAATATAGCTTAAATAAATTATTTTGTGTAATTAAAATCTAGTTGGTAATATCTTTTGCAAAAATATATATCGGAATCTTTTACAATTCTAGAAATGGTTCTTTTCAAAGAAAAGCGTACAATTATTGTTGCCTTGTACCAAATTGACCTGAAGTGCAAGGATATAGTTACTAAGAATATTACATCAATAAACAGAATCTTTAGGGCAATTAATGACTTCAAAAAGACTGGTTACACTCTAGACGCCCAAGAGCTTCAAACAAACAGCCCCATCGGCTCTCTGTAAGGTCCCCAAGGGTCGAGTTGGCTCTAGTGCAATGCTTGCTCATGATTGGAAGGAAGGAGGTGGGAGCGTTTCAAGGAGCATATGGAATCAAAGAATTATAGATAAAGCTCTCAAGCCAGAAGGCCTCATTTCACTAAGAAGTACGTTACGTATAGGCTACACATTTGTAGGAAAGAATGAACTGTTGAAGACTGGGGCAAAGTGTGATATTCTCTGCTGAAGCTCCCTTCCCCTCTTTGGAGCTTCTGGAAGATCCCTCGATAGCAGATGAAAAGGCGAGTACTTGCACAAGTTTTGTGCGGTGCCCAAATTAAACATTGCGATACTCTCTATGTTGGTCTTCTTGTCATTTAAGGAAAGTGTAGCACTATGAATTTGCCAAAGAACACTGCCATGATTTCAAAATAGTAGTAAAACGTGCTTCAACACCAGTTCAGGGCCAATTTTGGGATGAAAATTCTATTTTTCATCATAACGCCTGACATTGCTACAAAGCGAACGCAATAACCAACTTCTTTGGCTAAAAATAACATCGAATTCCTGGGACCATGGCCCAGGAATTCACTATATTTGAACTGAATAGAGAATTTGTGGGTGATAATTATCAAACTGACGATTGAAAAACAGAAGGCATCCAATTATGAGCCGTTGCGCGTTCTTATTCAACAAAACTGGAGCATTTTCAGTGAAGATCTCATCACTTTTTTTATATCAGGTCAAAACGAATTTGAGCAGTCCTGTAGAACGAGGGACATCATTATAAATATTTACTGAGGGCATCAATTTATTTTAGTTTTTAATAAAATGGGTTTGGGCTGTAAATAATTTTCACCTTCATATTATGATACAAACAATGTAAAACAAAATGCAAAGTTTGCTTAGTTCTATCAACTTTCTAATATGACTGAATAAAGTTATCTCTAACATTTTATCAATGACTAATCCTTTCTTAAATTGTCCTCCTCTTGATTTGTGTAACCAATGAGTTTGAACGCTTTTATGAGAATCATACCAGTTACATAAATATTCTGAAGCTACTGATATACTTTCGGCCATGGCATTCGTTTGAATAATAATGTTAACCCTCTTTAGGCTGATCCAAAGTGGTACTAGTTCACCATCTCATTTAGCATTAGCAGTGAAGTACTATGCGCCCTTAGGCACTTGTCCTATTTCATGTCCCGGTACCGAGATGGGCGGGATCGCTACCGCCTGTCCCTTGTGCTCGGGACGAGTTCGTGCACATTGACTTGTGGACTTGTTGACTTGTTGACTTTTGGGGGGAGGCCGGGCTCCTCCCTATTATTTAAGCAGGGGGTTTTTTTTTGTTTTGTTTTGTTCTTTGCATGTTTTTTTTTTCCTTTAGGTTGCACGCTCCTGCGCCGGGGGGACCTCCCCCCGACGCACCAGCTTGCTTCCTTTCCCCCTATTTGTAGGGTTTTTTTTTCGTCTTTTTAATTTTATTTTAAAGTAGCCTAGAACTAGGCCAGTTTTAATACAGCGACTAATTTCCAAGTAGGCAGTCGCCTGATGAGCTCTTAAATTTTTTTTTTTCTTATTTCAAGCGAACAGGAACTAGAAAAACGCTGTTTGAAAATTGTTTGTATTAATTATGTCAACGACTTGCCTGAAACGAGTATTATCATTCTTTGAAAGTGACCGTTTCCATAGGAGAGAAATTAATAATAATCAAATTATAGCAAGAAGTTACAATAATGAAATGATAAAAGAAAGTGGTAATTAATAATATTGGAATAATAATAATAAGGGAATAATAATAACTGGTTATGAATTATTAAGTGGAAATAATACTTATAGAAAAATAACTTCAAGTTTAAATGAATTGGTAATATCTAAAATGATAAGTTGGTCGAAGTCGAAGAAACACTGAAACTAAGTCTATAATTACTAATAACATCAACTAAGTTCCAGCCATTTATCTAAACTACACAATCTAGTCAAATATTTAAATACTATAATTAAATTACTATATATTATTAATATTTAAATAATATAATTAAATTAAAATCATGTGAAGATGAATAATCTCAACATTTTTCGACCCTAATTTCTCCTAACCTAACTAAACTTAACTTTACCTAGCCTAGGCTAACAGAACCCAACCACATTTTATCTACATTTACTAGGCTAGGTTGTTAAGGAAGGTTGTTATATTAGAGTAGAAAAACATTGGGTTGCTTCATCTTTATAAGATTCAATGACTGATTTCTTTAATAAGGGAAGCTACACCAGCCCCTCAGCAAAGATCAACACACTTTCTTGGTGAATGATCTCTCTCTATCCGTTAGATCAATTACTATTACCTGGAACAGTTTATCAAATACCCATTCCCTTTTTTACACCCTTAATTTATACATTGGTTTAACATGAGTTACCTCTCAACAACGTACTTTCACTCTATGATTTAAACATTTCGCTGTTGGTTAAGCAAAATTTAGCAACGTTAAAATCTGCTGCTCCTTGAGCCCCTCTTAGATCCGTTGAAATTTATAAAAGATCTCATAAATTTATTATAACTTAAGTTAATGCTCGTAGAATTAAAAAACTCTCAACTGATGACCAATTTCCCTTATAATCAACCTTGTGTGACTTGCCAACTCTTTCAAAGTTAAAGTTAAAGGAAAGAAATCAATTTCGTTTTTAATTCGTTGTCAGGATATGGAAAGAATATGAATCTGGGAGGGCGAACACCGTTTCTGAGGTCAAAGATAAAGACCATACGTATCCATTTCAATTTGCCTGAGGAAACGCATCCTGGCGATACTTAGAGCTTCTCATGCCTTCATATACTTTGTATTTGACTGTTAGCATGAGATGCAGAGGACGATTAGAGAGGAGTCAGTGGTTTTAGCTGTGAGGAGCTGGAGGCTAATCATCTTAACCTTTGCCGCTCATCACCCTTACATTTTACGAATGCAAAGAACAATAGCTTCGAAGCCGTATCAAGCAAAGAGAATGTATGAATAGATCTGTAACGTAAGTAGTGAAGGAAAAGAAATAACAATCGTGTGAAAGATATGTATATAACTGCAGATTCTACTGTCTGCTTCAGGGCTGAGTAAACCTGGGCGTGACATGCAATAGAGACTACACATGCCTCCAGATGTCACCTACCATCCCCTTGCAGGTGAGTGAAAATATAAGGTAAATAAAACAGATAAGACAGTAGGAAGATGAAATTGTGGGGTAAATGTAGGCCTATTAAAACTCCCCACTTCATTGTAAGCAAAGAAAAAGGAGTGAAACGGCGCCGTCCCTGACTTTTACGGGAGATGAATGGAAGAGAGCTGATCGGCGACTACCTGTGGTATTAGCCACAAGCCATGGAAGCTTGCGAGTAGAAGCTTTTAAAATAAATGTCATAACTAAAGTAAAATGGTTATGTTTAGATGGAATAGGGCCCAGAGAAATTCAAGCTAGCTCTATACTACCGATGAACTCGGGCTGGTAGGAAGTGTCTCTCCCCCGGGTACAAGTGGTAATACTTCATACATGATACTCCATCAGGTTCAGTTTTGTAAAGATATCTGCAAACGGTTACCATTTTAAAACCGTCTCTCGTGAATATGTTATACAAATAAATTAATTCGATATAATGTTTATAGTGGTGCTGGAATTGGGAAAAAATATAGGGAGCTGCGTATAAATCTTTCCGACCAAAGACACTCAGTAGGCGACATTGCTAGAAAAATTATTCGGTGGCAGACAAGAGCAATCTGTTAGATTATTGCTCATTTCTTTGAGTTGGTGCAAGCTTAAAGACCCTCCTGATGAACCCCTGTAGCCACTCCTATTTCAGGTGAGAGAGGATGGGGACAATTTCAAAAGGACCTTCAAATTCTTATGAGAAGAATCTTTCTACTAATATTTTTGCCAAGAATAATATTTTGGATACCTCATGTTCAACCTTTGCAAGTACTGATTTGCATCATCAGATACTAATGAAAAGTCTCTTAATTTCGCAAGACAAAGCGGTTATCCACGAAACATCTCGATCTTTAAAAATCGCGAGTGACTGGGCAACATTCCAAAAAACAAAAGGCATCGAACCTACTTCTAAAGATCGAAATCATTAGTGATTGCAGTCTTTTGCACCCAGATAAATTAATAATAGAATGCAGTTGTCCAGGATGCTCGGCAAAAATGATGCGGTGGAAATTTGAGCGAGAAAAGGCCTATTACTACTGGTAATCCTGAATTACATTGTATCTATTACTATGTAAAGATAAAAAAAACTATTTGGTCTCTAAATAGATTTGAGCTGGGCCTCTACGATTTTCAATTGGCTATCCCCGGATTAAACTTAATACCTTATCCTCGAGAAGAACTTCAGCATAAACTCCAACTTAGTCGTAGCTCCAATGCAGGAGACTCTGAAAGATCAATTTGTGCACAACAGGCGGGACTGTGTTGTGTAAGCTATACCCACCATATACGGCACAGAAGAGAGGTGAAGAACGGTTAGTCATTCGGAAGTAGATAGGACACGCCTTCCACCACCTGGATGCAATCTTATTGTGACCACCCCACTTGAAAGTATTACACACGAGATTAATTTGCAATAGAACTTCCACTTCATAGTTAGTTTACGAACCACTAGCACAGGAGGCTTCTAGAAACTTCTACAGCGCGCAACAGCCTCCTTCTACTTTTAACGCTCCCTCAGGAAACTCTCACAGAAAACGTAGCCACACTTATTTGCTGTAAAGTTTGGTAGGGTTTACAGACCAAGATGTAGAATTAAAACATTCTCCATTGAACTCACAAACAATCGAAAGGAGAGGAGATACATCTGCTCGTATGGAGGTGTAAACAACAAAAAAAGATATATTTATATCATCTCTCTCCATACTCAATCATCCCCCAAGATATTCTCAATTGTCCATGCGAATATATCCAAAAATTAGCCTAATTCTGTGCAAAGTAGATATATGAAATACCAAGGAGTTTTACCACTTTTTAAAGTATTTTAAAATATATTAAATACAGTTTTAAATCATGTAAGCTGTAACCTAAATGTAACTGTTATTTCATACTTTATAAAAGAAATTATGCTTCAATGAGCATTAAAACGAACCTTATCGAATGAAAAATTGTCTATATCAAACGAAGACTCAATGACAAATCAAAATCTCTAAAAATTGTAAATAGAGTATATAATTTTAATGGCGTGGGCAACATTTCTTCCAATATTATATATGGCGGTTTAATTATAGCTAACATCATATTTGGGTGGTTTAATATGAATCTAATTACTGTTCTCCGGTTTCTAATATTGATTCCATATTGAACGATCATTTCACGAAATTAATGTCGTTTTATATTTTAACGGAAAGTAAATATCTTTTTACCTAAAGTAAAAATATATCAGTAAGTTAGTTTTCATTATTATTGGAAATGGTATCAAAGCGTATAATTAAGCATTAGATATTTTTCTTAAAGAATTCATACCTTTTTGATTTTAATATATCAATCGATATTCTCTTCTACCTACATTATATCAGATGTAAGTGATGTTGTAATGAATTAAATGGTAATCACATGAGGCAAGTTCCACTCTGCATGAAAGATGAATATGAACTTCCCAATCATAAATCAATAAGTGTGGGAATCAAACTTTTCAAGTTTGTGTATGCATTTTTATGAAGAAGAAAAACAGCCTTTCGGTTTTCTTCCAGAGTTTTGTTTAAACAGTTCATTTAAAGTGGGAAATATACATAGGTGTGCAGCAAGTGCTTATTTATTATTGAGGCATTTAATAACTTCTTTAACATATTTTGGCCTGCGTTTAATATTATATTGCTTTGAAGATGCTACTCGTACGTTACATTTTGCAGTCCCATAATAACTCAGGACTATTTCGAGCCAATAGGGGCCAGCGATAATTATAGATATGATCTTCTCTTTTAGACAGATCATTTAGCATCCAAACACATTTTTTGTGGATTACTTATAATCATTATTAACATTCAAAAGATGAAACTAAGCGTAAGCATTGATAGCTTTAAATGGAATATAGAGTGCTAGCTGCCAAAAGACTTAGATAATGCTACAGCTTATAAATTACTGCAGTAATCTTTGGACAGCTTGCAGAAAATTTGACTACAGAACTTTTAAAACACAATATTAATATATAGATGTTTAATTTTTTTTCAAATATCAAATCTCTTTTTGAACAAATTTAGATTATTTCTAAGTTATTGGTATTACTTTTACACTACACACAATTCTCACTACAGTTTTTTAGAGAAAATTTATCTAAAGAAGAAGGAATAGTTGATACTATATTCGAATATATTTATAGACTTCTTTTGCAGAGAGATAACTTAATAATGAGGCGGCCCTTGCAGGTTTCTCTTAAAAGTTAATCGTTATTTATCAGTAGGCAGCGCTCAAGAATACCTCAGTATTCTTGCATTCTCCGTATTTCACCCTCAAAGTTTTTTCGGACAAGTAATTGCGCCTATGAGTTGCAATTAAAACATCATCAGTGCTCGTGAAAAAATTAAAGTTTGCCAGATTAATTATGCGACGGCAATGTTTAAAAAGTTCGATAATATCTATTTCCCTTGGGAACACTGTATTTGGTGAATTGACAAAAGTACATTTTCCTACCTAATTCGAGCATACTGAATTCAAATCTGAAATCAGATTCTCTCTAAATGCTACATATTTTTTGTAATATTCATAACTAATATTATAGAATAATTTTTATTTTATCACGCCTATCATCATGCCTTGAAGTATTTTGAATCATCATTATGCGTAATTTATCGCAAAGCAGGTTTTTTTGCACAAACATTTAATTGCATATGAAAAGAAACTTCAATCACCCATTAGGATTGCAAATATTGCAATCAAATAGATGCTAATTTATTAATGACCGTACATCAGGCTGGAGGACCTCTTCTTGATTTCAATCGGGCAAAAATTTGCGTTTGTAACTCTTTATTTTGTAAGTCTTCTCTGGCTGATCTCTTCTAATCGTTCAGCAGTAGTCCGCCATCATGTGTCTATCCCAGTGACCTTAGAAGCGCTCCTTCATCGTCATTAAACTCCTGATAAAGCGTTTCTCTTGTTCGTCGCACACGGCTCCCAGATTCTCTGAGAATCGGTCGATGTGACTATTTAGGAAATTCAGCTTCACACTCATGTTGCATCCCAGATCACGATATGCTAAAAGCATATTAATAACCAGATCCTCGTAGTTATGCGCTTTCTTGTTTTCCAAGAAGTTACGAACAACGGCATAGAATGAGAGCCAGGCTGCCTTCTCTTTTGCATTCGTGGTGTTCACGAATCTAGAATCACTCAGAAGTCTTCGGATTTGGAGACTATCAAATACTCCTATTTTTATTTTTTCGTTTTACAAAGCAGGAAACGCCGATACCTTGTACTAAAAACAATCATTGTCAGTGCTCAACGACTTGATATACTCCTTCATCAACCCCAGTTTGAGATGAAGTGGAGTAAAAACGATCTTCTCTCGACTTAGGATTGGCTCTTTAACAATGTTTGGCATTCCTGCTTCCAAAGTCTCCCGACTGGCCAATCTTTTGGAGACCAGTGTTTGGGACGGGCTCGACTCTCCTACATTCAGGTATAGCATGGAAACTTTGTATATCCCTCCTGCTGACCAAGGAGGAAGTTGACCATCTTAGGTCTTCACATATGATCCAATTGTGTTCATGGTACTTAAGTAAATCCATGACCATTCTTATGTCATCGTGAGTTTCTCGCAGATGAACAGAGTGACCGAGAGGAACTGCATCAAAGGCATTGCCATTAAGCAAAAAAACACACTTGATGCTACGCTTGGAGCTATCCATAAACAGTCTCAACTTAGCAGGGCAATAGGTGCCAAGCCCCAACGCGGTAAACAGATCAGAAATATCGTGGCAGTATACAAATTGTTTGTCCTCAGAGAAATACTTAACAAATGTACCTACTCTCTCTTGTTCGGTAATATGATACCCGTACCTAGCTGTCAAGCATATGTCTTTCACTTCACCTGGAGGCTAAAAGTTCTCCAGCTTTCTTGGAGAGCGCCAAATCACGTACCAAGTAATTCAAATCCTCTAGATTGAAACAGTGAGGAGCTAATGACTGTTCAGCATCTGATGATGAATCTGCAGATTCTGAATCCATTTCGTAGACGACCATATCAGGTAAATCATTTTCATCCTCCGAGACAGCATATCCACTGAAAATTAGAACGGGTAAAGACTCGGATTGAGGTCCTGGCCATATCACCGAGGGAATGTTGGGGTAGTCGATCTTGCGCCAATTTTTCTTGCCAATCCCTTTAGTATTCACCAGAGAGAAATAACAGTCCGATACATGAACCTTGGCTCTCGCCACGCTATGTGGATTCCAAAAGGAAGACCATTTCTCTTTCCTTTCATCCACTCACAAAGATGTTCCACACAACTATGGCAAACAGAATGTCGGGCCCACTTCTTATCTTGATCGCCAGGAGGAACATCAAAATATGCTTTATAGGCCCGGATCACAAAGTTTGATATATTGCGCCTTTGACGAACTAGCCTGTAACAGCCACATATGTACCAGGAGGTTTCTGGATCATTAACTTAATTACCTCTTGACGAAGCCATTCTTCTAACATGAGACCTGAAAAAAGAAATAATGTCAATATTTTGCACAATAACACCTATTACTATCTTACTACTATGTACTGTGAAGTATTTGATTTCTACAAGCACCCTCTCTGTCCGTCCGGAGGGCAGTTTTCTGGGAAACGAGAAATTAGAAATTACAGAATAACTATAGCATGTAAGTAAAAATGGATTATATATTCGAAATCAACATGAAAAAACGAATTAAAATTGGCAGATAAATTCATATCACCAGAAAATGTGTAGATATTTAGTTAAAACTCGCTCTCGTCTACTTGAGGCACGCTTTAAAGACTGAGGCTGCCCCCCTTTCCTTGGCCTATCCGCCCAAACGCTTTCTTGCCCTGCCGGACTGCTGTAATGTGAAAATCGTTCTGTTATTCTTTCATGATACATAACTCCATTATTTATTATCATCTGCCTGGTAAATAGTGCTTATCTGTCATTTGGCGTTCTCGTGCGAAAAATCCTCTATTCTGCTCTATCTTCATAGTTCTTCTTGCTTACCGTAACTAATTGATACAAGTATTGTCGCGATTTAAAGTTTATTCACTGATTCGGACCCGGGTATTCCTAGCACCCCTGCCCATTTAAGGGCTGCCGGGAACTGGCGGCCATTTCGATTGAGTACCCTTATTTGTTCAAGATGGTTTTTTCTGCCCGGACAGGCCGCGTAGCTTTACTGCTATACTAAAAAATACCACCCCACAAAACCCCTCGGACTTAAGTTTAACTCATTCTATGAACAAACTTTTATTTTTATTACTAATACATTCGGTGAGGAAAATGTATGAGGTGAGGAAAAATGGTAACCCTTAGAAATTACTTGGATAAATGCTTCAAATATATAAAAAAAAACAGCCCTAAGGTCTGGTTTTTCTGAATCCTAATTCATCTTTTAGCAATAATTTTAATCAAAGCTTTGTATTTCCTATAAAACAACCCTGCGCTCCAATTTATCGATCTATAAATAAACTTGAATATAACTTGGATAAAAACATTAAATATGCGAAAAAACATCTCTTGTCTCCTAATAATTTACTATCACTGTTTTTTTAAAATACATCCTTACATTCTAGGTAAAAGAAGTAGAAAAAAACTCATTAAAATTCTTTGGAAATCCGGATAAAAGAATCATCAGACCTTAATTTTCCATATCTAAATTTTTATTTAATATCTTCATTTGCTTTATTCTTATCGATGGTAGTTATTTCCTCCTGATAAAGAATAAAATGAAAAATATTTTTTAGAGAGAATTTCGATGAAAGATTCGAAAATACGAAAAAATATAGAGAGCCATATCTTAGATTTAATACAATTTCTGAAGCATTTGTAATTCGTTTTGTTTTAAAAAATTCCACAAAATTCGATAATCATTTATTTTTCCTGAACTTAACTATTTGCTCTTGGTGATTTGTATATAAAAACTAAGAAAAAAATATTTATTATTCAACCCATCCTAAAACTCCCGTTCTTAAAATATATGGTAGAAACAAAACTAACAGATTCTTCACTGCTCACTTTTCTCTATTCGTTTTTAGGTGCCAGTAGTTATTTTCCCCTGATAAATATAAAAATTAAAAATCAATTTTAGAAATCGTCGTCGTCGGTTCCAGCTCGTGTCCAAGCATCGGTTTCGTCGTCAGTTATCTTGTCTCCTCGGCTGATGTTTGTGCCGGATATGACTTAAGAGACCCAGATTGTTAGTGAGAGAGTCCTGTCCAGGGAAGAAAGGAGGCCGGAAAGAAAACAGAAACGAATGCCATTCGCAGGATAATTTGTTTTGAGCGATCGTAGGTAGCTGCGCGACGGCCACGCAGGCGCACTTGGCCAGTAACGCATCCACTGTGGTTAAATAAATTGAGACCTGCAGTTACGGCGAGGCTCGTTGCATCGGGCTGTCGGGCTAGTGGATAGATCAAAGGTCCGCCTTAGTCGTACCTGCCCGCTAGGCGCTGCCCTCTTCCGTCGAAGCCAGACATAGGAATTGAATATGGCTGCTTTTGGGGTTTTGCTGTTGGTTGAGTTTAGTCTAGAACCTCATCCTCAACATTATCGCTTTGAGTGACCCTGCCAGGTGTTTGAACTTCTCAACAGCATCGCTCTTGGAATCATTGGAACCCTCAAGCCCTTCCATCACTTGAGGACTGGGTTAAATTTTTATAAATTTTATGAACTCAAAAAATTGTAATTCTTCTGTTTTTAAAAAAAATTTAATCATTCGATAATCATATTTATTTATTCTGAGCTTCACCTTTTTGTTTTTTAAAACTATAACAGAATCTTTTAAAATTAATTAAATAAAAACTTAAAATATACTTACATAGGTCATAACCTAAATAAGAAAAAAAAATTATATCTTATAATTCACACTCTTTAAAAAATCCTTTCTTAAAATATACTATTATGGATATATATATATATATATATATATATATATATATATATATATATATATATATATATAAACTAATGGCACAACTGAGCCGAATGTTCTATATATATAGCTTTACGCGGAAAGTAAAGACGCAGAGGTCAGTTCAGGTCTAAAATCATTAAATAATATAAAATAAAATAATGTAAATTGTTATAGGCATTAAAATTAGTCGTAAATCTTAGTGAATATTTTCTAAAAAAGAAATTTTAGATAATATTGCTAAAGAAAGGGTATGGTAAAGATAATTATTGTATTTAAATGAATGATAGTATGAACGTACTTAAGTAATAAAATTATTAGGAAAAGCTAACAGATCTAAAAAGTAAAAATGACAACCTGGATTAGACAGAAGATGAAACGACGCAACAATATGAATAAGAAATATTAAAAAAGAGTTGTGTAAATTCAAAGACGTAAATTCCAAGTACGTATTAAACAGAGAAACTATTTAAAGTCTCCATGTTCAAAACGCTATTGAAGCACGAATAATAAAAAAACCCTAATTTATTAAAATATAATTTAGCTTACTGGAGTTGTTCAGGTGAAATCAGGAAATGAAGAAATTATAGAGTGATAACCTAGAAGAGAGTTAAAGTTGTTGATAAAATAGGGAATAAGAGGAACATAGGGTATAAGAAGGGAACCATCCGTGTTATCAATGTTACATGCAAGAGATTTAGTCTATGAGTAGGGATTTCAAAATTCTTACATTATATTTCAATATGAATATAGTCTTGAAGAATTACATACACTTCTCAACCTGAGAAATTTTAATTATCACATTTTTTTAATTTGTATTTCAAATGATCTTAAATTATTTTTTATGATTTCTCTAATGCTGTTTCGCTTTAAAACTGTTCATCGCTTTTATTCCATTTTTCTTATATCCCTCGTATGATACACTAGTTAAACTTCTTTTACTTCTAATACAAAATATAAGTGATCATTCCGTGATTGAGAATACAAATATTCCCTCCTTCAGGAACGGGCCCAATGTAGGTGTAAGAGCATGAAATTCAATACGCCGTTATCACACAGAATTTCTCTGGTCGAGACGGAGTAGCGCAGCTGTGTTTAATTTGGGGTGCTTTATCACTGTCTTTCCCACAGTTTGATAACCCTTTCCCGCTCCTAGGTGGTAGCCGTGTCCATCTTTCCCCTATTGGGGTAGAAGAGAATCTCTTTTTTTTCCGTTCGCCTCGTCGATGCACAAAATAATCAAGGTTCATGTTTGCTTAAGCCGCGTCAGATATCCCTTGGGAATCTCGCTTAATTTCCTTTCGCCTCGTCGATGCCCGAAATTATCAAGGTCAATGTTTGCTTAAGCTGCATCCGATATTTCCTTGGGACGCCCGCGCGCGCAGCCCTCTGTTGACCATGGTTGTGGCTCCTAGTTCAGGTGATGTCTGCAAATCCTCAGCAGATAGAGAAAACCCGAGCTTCTTGGCGTCCAGACGCTAGTATCTCTCCCGTGAAGTGATCCCCTCGGCCTTGTTGTCTCGTTAGAAGATCGTTTTCGTGTAATCTGCCCTGATCAGATGAAGATTACAGAAACCCGTTTACGCCCCCGAAAGAGTATCCTGGGTCTCTCTCGTCTCACTACATTGGTCGAGACTTCCTGCTGTCCGCAGACGAATCACGATTTTGTAATTAAAGTACTTCTCCCTGGAGCCGAGGTAATCTCAACCCCCTTCGGAGTCTCTCTGGACGCCTTCGCATCGAGACCCCATCGACGAAGACCTGGCCATTGGTCGTCCACATCCCCAGTTCATCCTCCAGAGGTAACCAGGAGTCCTATCCTTGTAAGTCCCACCTCATCGTTCTCAGTTCTAAGAAGAATTCACCATTTGGTGTAACGCAAATAGACTTGCTAAATCTTTAGTTCAATCCAACTTATTGGATCACTTATATATTTTTCCAGACCTAGTTTCCTTAATTTTGGCTTGTTATAATATTCTTTAGTCGTACTGATTATTATTTAGATTTTTATATTTATATGTGCCCTTGTTCTTATTATTTGTAGTAAATTTTATTTATGTAGAGGTGTTTATCTTTCGAATAACCCTTGAGACGAACCCGGCAAACGTATTCCTTTTTAATGAGCCAACTTAATAATATCGCACTCTAAGTAGAAGGTCTTTAATTTCCCCCAATTCAATTGTACCCGAGCGCAGCGCCGATAGTGGCTGTCTGTTCTACAGTAGTGTGTACCTTTTGAGACTTTTTCGTCACACGCCTTCGTCCCTCGACAGTCTGCAGTTGCATTTGAATTTAATAAATGTTTTATTTTTCGAGCGAAATTTAATTTACCGTGCAAAAATTCTGTGTCTAGAGCACTGTTGTTGCTGCTTATATTGAGGAATCAAATGGCCTAAAATTCACATTATTAACACAACGTAGGGAAAATGTCGAATCCCCTTCAAGCGTCGAGATGGAAATATGCTGCAAGTTTATGTAACAATTTATTCAACAGGAGAATTTTCTAACTTCGTGTCTTTATTTTTTTAGATCCTTCGAATTTAATTCCATATGTAAGTTTTGTTTTGTACGAGGGAGCTTCAAAAATCTAGTAGAAAAATACAGTAAAATTAAAAGAAAAGGAACTATAACTTTTATCTCTCAACATAAACTTCATTGATATCAAAGCCCATGCTCTTTTAAAGGGGTGGAAACAAAAAAAAATAACATGTGGCTATTTCAGGACTGTACGTGTGGGGGGGGGATCAGTGGGAGGAGCAGCTCCCAATCCAGTTCTCGAAAAGTTGACTTCTTCTAAGAAACGGAATGAGTGGGAGGCATGAAAGAGGACTCTTCTGCGATGTTTTCCGGTGCTCTTCTGGCATACCATTGTGAATATTTTTAATAACACTTTAGTAATAGATAGCATTAACAGTTCTTCACCATTCGACAAACGTCAACAAGTATCACACTTTCGGCATTCCCCGAAACAGTGGTCATTACATTTTCTCCGTATCGTTCAGTTTTTCTTTTGATGGTCTCTCTTTTACCTCATAATAACCAATATTTAAACTGCTCTTTGTCTTCTGAGTCTTAATATTAAATTAATTTTTATCTCTGGTTACAATTATTTGTAAAAAATCATCGATTATCTTCATTCCACTTGTTAAAAATTTGCAGTGAAAGATTAACTCTTTTCTCCAGCTGATCTTCTCGCAATATTTTTCGCACCCATCGAGGAGAAAGCTTACTGAGTTTCAGTATACCGATGAGGATGTAATACACTGTACCTGCCCATATGGGCAATTTGCCTGTTATTATTCTAATTGCTTATCGTTGGTCTTCTTCTATTAGTGCCCGCACACGATTGTTTTTCACCCTTACTCATGTTGACGATCTGTCACTGAGAATGCCTTATTCAAGCTCTTTTCTTCTACCCACACAATGATTTATAAATAGTAAGCTTTCGGGGTAGCACAGTCTATATAAACTTTTATTAATGCATTAATAATCTTACTCTTTCGCCAAAAAAGCTTGGCCTGAAATTTTTTATTTGACCCTGCTTCAAGTTTGATGTAATCCATGGTATCACAGTGAGGACCAAATTTAAAGTGTTACTATTTCATTCAATATGAAGCCATGTAATTTCTGTGGACGTATTAGTACATAGGTAGAAGTTTCAATCAGTGTAATTAGAATTTTCAGTGAATATACAATTTTCTTAAAATATTTCTTTTCTACGAACTTTTTAAAGACCTTTTTTATATGCATGGATACATTTAGGAGTAGAATAGGTATAGTAATGACAAAATTCTAAGATATTTGGAAAATACTCGTTTTGAAGTACTGCTATCTGGCTTTTCTCGCTTCTCCACCCAGAGAAGGAAAAGCACTTGACGGCACTGCGATGATATATGTATGTGTATATAAGATCGCGCCTGCTTCCATAGGAAATTCCTTCAATTAATAAATCAGATGTATTAATCTGGATCTTTGCCATTTTGGGGATCATTTCGGCACATAGAGATTACTCCTTGGATTGATTATATAATGCACGTTCTTTCTGCGTTACTTCAAATTAGGTAGACTCGATTTTGCAGCCGAAAGAATTCGTTACCTTGAAAGCACCACATCTAAGCTAATTATGTATCCAAATGTAATCGGGTTGAATTTACATACTTTCGAAATTGCACGTTCAGACCATCTACATAATTCCAATAAAGTCCATCATAATAATTAAGGAAAAATTCTGAACTTCAAGAAAATCATAAAATTGCGAGTGACATTTTGAAAATGACCTTTGGAATAGCCGTTTCCTCTCAGACAAATTTAAATTTGCAGACAGAAACTGACCCTAAAATACGTTCTCATAAGTTTCCTTTTAATAATTTGGCTGCAATTCATCGACATACGCTCCAAATACCATGTTTTAATGATAGCATTTCTTTCATTTAAAAAATGGGATAATTCTCCTTATAATAAATCGGATAATATTAAATAAAGAAAAAAATACATCGCGCAGGAAAAATTCTATTTAACATAATTTTTGACTACCTTACGCGAATATTTTAAATCTTAAGTGACGTGATCTGAGTTAAAGAAGGAAGATTATTTCTTCTAGAGCATTTTCCTATAGCTACTATTTTTTCTTCTTGCTTGATATACGAGGGGCGGTCAATAAGTTTTGTAATTCGGATATAAAGAAACGAGATATGAGGAAAAGTGTTTTATTATTTTTCAATATAACTACCCTCGACTTCAATACACTTGTGCTACTTGTCCCTGAGGCTTCTAATTCCCGACAACCAGAAATCTCCCGACTGCTGTTCAATCCACTCCTGGACGGCGAGCTGGACATCTTTATCGTCCCCCCCCCCGTAAGGGGCGCGGCGATTTGCCATCCTGGCCGCCGTGCTGACGGGATCCAGCGCTCCGTCCGGCCCCAGCTTAGCCTCTCTTCCTTCCTTCAGATAGCCCGATTTCTTCCCTACCTTGTCGCTTTTCATACAACCTCTCCCACAACTTTCTCTGGTCAGCCTCTAATTTCAAAGGGTAGAATGCTGACCTTCTTCTCAAGCCAACCACCCCGGATCGGGGCTGAGGGGGGAGGGGACATTGTCCCCTAACCCCTGAGCTCCGGTTCGGGATGGGTTTTTTTTAACAACCTGCTTCATCCCCACCCATACCTTCCTCACATCCCTTTTCCTCTCCTCTTCACAACCTATATTTTTTACGCCGTGTCCAAGGTGGAGCTGCCATGCCGATGGACTGCCAGGCCACCAGGCGGGAGGGGTGGTCCCGAATGGCGGCGCCTGGCTCTGCCGGGCTTGTAAGCACCTCTCGCAGTGCGGGCTACTGCGAGGGGTGATGAGCTATTGCGTCCCGTGGCAAAAATAGGGTCACCATGCCCATAGATGAACAACAAAAAAAAAAACCAAAACCCCTTTAACTCCCCCTTGCTCATCGACGGAGCCGCCCTTGGGCGGCTCCACCGAAAAAATGGAGGTCCCTCCCCCTGTGCTTGCACAGGGGACCCTCCATATTTCTCTAACCGGAGAAGAGGCTTACTCCTCTCCTTCGCCTACGGGTGCAGGGGACTCCCCCTCAACCCCTTCTCTGGAGGTGCTTTCGGGCACCTCCCTTTTCCCAGCGGCAGTCCCATCTTTTCTTTTCAAGGGGACTGCCAAGAAAGCCAGCAGGCAGCCCTTAGCCAGCCGCTTCCCATCAAAGCGGCTGGGTAGGGCAAACCCCCTTAGGGGGGAGAGGGAAGCCAGGCCCCTTCGGTCGCTTCCCTCAAAAGACCTGCTGGCAAGAATTTTAAACCTTGCCGGGGTCAAGGCCTGTGCCTCCCCATACAAGACTGGCGACACTGCCAAGGGGACCTGCGATGTCCTGGGAGGGCATGGCCAATTGGAGGCCCCTCCTGTAATAGACATGGTCCTTGAGGAGACCCAGCCCCAGACGGTAGGGCCTTCCATGGGGGGGAATTCGGGCTCGGCGCCAAGCACCGAACCCGAATCCGCCCCTATGCAAGGTCCTCCTCAAATGGCTGAGGGCTCCGAGGCAGTAGAAGGAGGGGAGGGATCTCCTCCGACAGGTGCCCCTACGACAACCAGGACCTTCTCCATTTCGGAGAGGGACCTGGCTGAGGCTGGTCCATCTGGCCTGGGGACTTCTGCCGGTGGAGGTGAAAAGCGGGTTCATTCCCCGCCCTCCTCTCCGAAAAAGAAAAAGAAAAAGACTAAAAAGACCAAAAAGACTCGGGGCTCCTCTCCATCCGCGGGGGCTGCGGGGACGGATGGGTCTGCTGCCACTCTGGCAAGCGACCAAGCCAAGATCGGCACATCCGCCCCCTCTGCCCCCCCGGTTGCGGAGCCCCTGACAAAGAAGACTACTACCACGAGTGCACAGGGCGGAGCCTCGATGACATCGGGGCCCCTGATTCAGAGGTTACCTGGCGTTTTCGAGCCCGCTGGCTTCAAACGCTTCCTCGTTATTCGCTTCACTGATGGCACCATGTTGTCCAAGGGCAACATGATCCATCAACGGAGAGGATTAGCTAGTGCAATTGGTAGAGAGCCGAAGGTAACCCGTTTCTCGGACGGGAGCCTTCTGGCGAATGCGGCGAATCCCGCCGAGGCGGCCAGGATTAGTGCTCTTCGGACACTTCATGGCACCCCGGTCAGTGTGACGCCGCACTCTACCATGAACTTTGTGAAAGGAGTAGTTTATGCGAGGGAACTCGTTGACTACTCCATTGAAGACATCACCTTAGAGCTGGCCGACCATGGGGCGGTCAAGGTCGAACGTGTGATGAGAAAACAGGGAGGGGCCTCGAGACCCACCCCTAAACTCTTCGTCACGTTCGACTGTGACAAGCTCCCTGAGTCGTGCGTGCCGGTTTGTACCGCTACCGCGTGAAGGCATTCGTGCCACTGCCGCGGCGGTGCTATTACTGTCACCGCTTCGGCCATACGAATCGCTCATGTAGACGTGCAAAGTCGGGGTCACCCGAAGTCTGTGTAAATTGCTCCAAGGTCGCACACGATAAGTCCAAATCGTGTGTGGCCAAGTGTGTCAATTGCGGAGAGCCGCACCCTGCTTCTTCGAAGCAATGTGGTGCATATCTCCTTGAGAAAGAAATCCTGGCCGTTCAGGCCCAGGATCAACTCTCATTCAGCGAGGCAAAGGACTTGGTCCTGGCGAGCCCGGCTCTGCCTGGGACGTCATATGCCTCAATAGTTAGGAAGGCACCCTCTGCTCCCGGCCCATCCAGGCCAACGAGCACGGTTGTTTCCGCGCCCATTCGGAGCCCTTCTGCGGGCTCTACCCAACCCGGGCGCTCACCTGGTAAAGCTGGCGGCAAAAAGGGCTCATACCCTGCCCCGGCTAAAACCAGGGCTCCCCCCTCTTCCCCCAGCGTGACCGTTTCCCGTAAGGCGAAACGGCCACGCGCCTCCACCGAGTCGTTAGACTCACAGGAGGCAACCCCTCTGAAGATGGTCGCTAGGCCATCTTCCGGGGTTCCTAAAGCTGTCCCCCGAAAGGAGGACAGCAACAAAGGAGCTTCGGCTCCTTCGCCCACGTCCCGAGGTGTAGCGAGTGGCTCGGAGACGGTGGTTCCTAGAAAAGAGGGCCCCCCGCCTCCCAAGCCGCAACGCCCGCCTAAGGTTTCGAGGCGGAGGGAGGAAAAGACTCGCATGGCGAGCCCAACCTCCCCCAATAAGTCCTCGAAGGCGACAGCGCCTTCAGTGCTTTGTCCGGCCAACAGCGCCCGGGGTTCTGCCCCCGGGAAGCGTACGGCCATTCCCGTGAGGGTCTTCAATTCGAAGAGGGCCCCCGCGTCTCCTCCGAGCTAGGCCTGGAGGGCATATTCCTTCAATGGAATTGCCGTGGACTACAGGCCAACTGGGAGGAGCTGCGGAGGCTTGTCTCGTCCCGTTCCCCGTTAGCTATTTTTTTGCAGGAGACCATGCTAGGTGCGTGCCCCCTCCCTGCCCTCCCGGGGTATAAGGGTCTTGCGACCCCACCACCTCGAGATGGCCGGGCTGGGGGATGCGCAGTTTACACCCGGCATGATGTCTCCGTTCTTCCTTTCTCTTTAGATACCTCCTTTCAGGCAGTGGCTGGGCAGCTGCACCTGGATAGGAGGTATACTATCATTTCTGCGTACATTCCACCGTCAGCTGACTTCGACGCGGGGGACTTCCGCCGCGTCGTTGCACGGTTGCCAAGGCCCTATCTCTTGCTTGGAGATCTGAACGGCAGGCATCCTCTCTGGGGAGATTACTCCATAAATCCCAGGGGACAAGTCCTTGCCGATCTGATCGAAGAGCTTGAGATGGGTGTCCTAAACGTGGATGAGTTTACGCATCACTGTCCGAGAACCGCTTCATTTTCTTGCCTTCACCTATCTTTGTGCTCTTCGGATGCACAGCCTGATTTTGATTGGGGGGTGGTCGATGACCTCCATGGTAGTGATCACTTTCCCATTCAAATATCATTTTCAGGGCAACTGCCGCCTGAGAGACCACCTCGGTGGTGCTTGGCGCGGGCGCGGTGGCCTGCATTTCAGGAAATGACTGAATTCTCTATCTCAGTCGAGGAGTTTAGGTCGGTAGATGATGCCGTTGAGTTCTTCTCCGGCAACCTCATCGCCGTGGGCCTGACTACTATTCCTAGGACGTCTGGCCGTTTTGCACGCCGACCACTCCTATGGTGGTCGGCCGAGTGTGAGGCGGCCCTCAAACAGAAGCGTTATGCCTACATGCGCTATAAGCGCCGCCCGAACGATTTCACTGTCGCTGAATTTCGTCGGGCTAGGGCTAGGTTCCGGTATATTTCGAAGCACGCCCGCTGCTCTTCTTGGCGGGCATACGTGTCTTCACTTAACGGGAAGACCCCTTTAGCTGAGGTGTGGAAGCGAGTCACAAGGATTCGGGGCAAGTTCTCGCAGGACCCCCCTCCCGTTCTCCAGGAGAATGGGACCGCAATCTCGGACCCCGCGTCCGTGGCGGAATCCTTAGCGACCGCTTTTTCCGCATTCTCTAGCCGTGATGCTGCTCCGCCAGCATTCAATGCACGTCGTGATGTCGCGGAAGGCCGCCGGCTGGACTTTACCTCCAGAGGCGGAGAACCCTTCAACGACAAGTTTACTGTGAGTGAGTTGCGCTCCGCTCTCGCTTCGTGCGCGGACACCGCCCATGGTCCGGACGATGTCCCGTACGCCATGCTTCGACACCTGGGTGAGCGATAAATGGCCTTTCTGTTAGATTTGTTCAACAGGATCTGGGTGGAAGGTCTTCTCCCAGACTCCTGGTGAATCGCTACTGTGCTCGCCTTTCGCAAGCCGGGGAGAGATCACTCTACTCCGAACGGTTTCCGCCCAATCTCTCTAACCTCTTGCGTGTGCAAGTTGATGGAGAAATTGGTAAATGTTAGATTAGCCTATTTCCTGGACAGCGGAGGCCATCTGTCTTCTGCACAGTGCGGCTTCCGTAAGTTCCACTCCACGTCGGATGCTCTGCTCCGACTGGAAAATGCCGTCTGCGAGGCTTTCCTTCGTAGACAGCACTACGCCACGGTGTTTTTTGATCTGGAGAAGGCCTATGATACCGCATGGCGATACGGTATCATGGAGACTCTCCACACGATGGCGGCGAGGGGACGCCTCCCAATGTTTATATCTGAATTTTTGCGAGATCGTCGATTCCGCGTACGGGTGGGGGGAGCCCTCTCCGGCCCAAAGGAGCAGGGAGAGGGTGTCCCGCAGGGAAGTGTCCTCAGTGTCACACTCTTTGCCCTGAGCATCAACGGCATCACCTCGGTGCTGCCGGAAGATGTTCTCGCTACGCTCTACGTGGACGACCTTTCGATCTCTTTTGGAGCGGCCCAGATGCCAACTCTGGAGCGCCGACTCCAACAGGCATTGAACCGCGTCTCTCGCTATGCCGAAGCGCACAGGTTTCGGTTTTCTTTGGCCAAGACTAAGGTGGTGCACTTCTGCCGCCACCCACGGCTTCACCCCGACCCAGATTTGTTTCTTAATGGGGTGCGCCTGGATGTATTTGAGTCGCACCGTTTCCTTGGTCTTGTATTCGACCGACGCCTCACCTGGGAGGCTCACATTCGCAGCCTTAGGGTCTCTTGTACCCGCGCCATGGACATTCTCCGTTCCGTGACGTTCAGCGCTTGGGGCGCTGATAGGGCTACCACCTTACTTTTTTAACGATCCTTTGTTCGCTCGAAGCTCGACTACGGATGCGAGCTTTATGCATCCACAGCCGAGCGTTTATTGCGGAAGGTGGATTCGGTCCACCACACCGGCCTTCGCCTTGCGACCGGTGCCTTCCGCACTTCCCCCATTGAGAGCCTGTTGGTCGATGCTGGGGAGATGCCACTCGCTCTGCGCCGCGTGCAGTGCATCACTCGCCTGTACGCGCGAGCCCGGCGCCTCCCTCAGTCGCCAACAGCTCTCACTGCATCCGCAGCTGATCTCGATGGTGCCTATGCCGCCGAGAGACGCCAGTCATATCCTAAGCCCTTTGGGTTTAGGGCTAGAAAACTCCTTCGAGAGGTAGATATAGCTCTCGGGCCGGTGGCACCCCTGGTTCTGCCCAGGACGCCACCCTGGAGGGTACCACATTTGGCTATTTGTCGCCACGCCTCTGCTCCCAAAGCTTGTACTGCGCCGGGAGTATTGCGTTCGACCTTTTTGGAGCACACATCGTGTCACGCTGGTACCGTGCTAGTGTATACGGATGGCTCCAAGTCCCAAGAGGGGGTCGGCTTCCACGCCGTATCCCCTCTGTTTGAAGTCAGCGGGGCTCTACCGGGCGCTGCGTCTGTCTTCACGGCCGAGCTGGTGGCAATACACCACTCGGTACGGGAGATTACGCGACGTGCCCGGTTCGGAGACCGGATTGTGATTTATAGCGACTCACAAAGCGCCCTGAGTGCTCTCGGGGCATTGGAATCTCCGCATCCCCTGGTTCGCGAAATCCGTGACGCCACGGTTTTGGCGAGCCGGGCAGATGTCGAGATTATCTTCTGCTGGGTTCCTGGACATGTAGGAATTGCGGGGAATGAGCGCGCCGATGAGGGCGCCAAAGAGTCCGCGAGGACTCTGCGACCGGACCAGCGTTTCGCTCTTCCTCACACTGACTACATGGCAGGAATACGGGCAGCTCTTTGGACTGCTTGGCAAAGAAGATGGGAGACGGTCGAGGGGAACTTAAAGTTGCGTGCCATTGCGCCGCGACTGTTCCCATGGACCTATCCCCCAATGCCGCGGCGGCTTCAGGTTGCTTTCTGTCATCTTCGAATCGGACACACTCGTGTGACGCATCGTTACTTGGTGGAGCGCTTGCATGTGCCCTATTGCAACGACTGCGTCGTTCCCCAGACTGTTCGGCATATTCTTGTCGAATGTCCCAGTCTGGGTGATCTTCGCGCACGATACCTGTCTCGGTAACGGGATGGGCGGGGTCGCTACCGCCTGTCCCTTGTACTCGGGACGAGTGCGTGCACCATGACTGGTGGACTTATTGACTTTTTGGGGGAGGCCGGCCTTCTCCCCTTTATTTAAGGTTCCTTTTTTTTGTTATTGTTTTGTTTTAGGTAGCACTCTCCTGCACCGGGGTGAGGGGGACCTCCCCCCGCTGCCGGAGATTGCTTCGATTGTTAAGTTTTTCCAATTTATATTGATTGTTAAGTTTTCATATTTTAACTTTAAAGTAGCCTAATTCTAGGCTGTCGTGTTTTTCGGCGACTTATGCCCAAGTGGGTAGTTGCCAGATGGGCTCTATAAAAAAAAAAAAATCGACACCTTCAAATTTTTGATATCAATTAGCGGTGATTAAAGAACAGAGCGTTTTGTATATACAATTACTAGAATAAAACAAAAGCAAACGTTTAGTAAATGTAGAAGTCTAAATACCACGTACATAGGTGTACGCAGAAACACTCCGACACCAGCTGCGTGCCCTCTCCTATCTCTAAACGCACCTCTCGCCTCGAATTCTCCATCGCCTTTTTTTGCACTGCCGTAAACTCCAAGATCGCTCGAAGGCGTGAAAGAAATACCGTTGACGCAAATATGAAAAAAGGTCTTTAGCGCTCCGATACGGATTTTATGAGAATTCGATTCTCTCTCTCGATTTTGCTCGTGAGAGAAATAAAAGGAAAACTTCTCCCTGGAATCAGGCAGAAGCTCTTGGACCTACGTCGTCTGTGTGAAACTCAATCCACATAGGAAACCGTTCGCCCGCTGCAAGGAAGGAACTTCTCGGGAAATTGGTTGTTGCCGTCACGGTACTTGTAGGTGCCAAACTTCTCGGACCCCCTCCACCTTCAGAGTTTTAGGTTACACAGGACCTCCCTCTGCGGATTACCCTAGACGTAGCTAGGTAATCGGTTTTGGCTACCCACTCCAGGAGCCGAATAATCAGACAGGTACTTCAAGGAAGAAGTCCGATTTGAGTCACCATGTGGCTCACCTTCGTGATCCAGCAAAGGATCAGCATATCACCCATCTAGGATTACGTTCTAATTCGGTAACCTTGGACGGCTGCACTAGGTGCGATTATCGTCACCAGAAGAAGATCTTCACCACCCCCTTCAAAAATATTTACGAACTCAAAGGTATCGTTAATTGAATTATCCCCTCCCCTAACTTCACCAGTTTATTTGTGAATTAGAATTGTCATTCCGAGCATATACCCTCGAATATTAGAAGTGCTTACTTAATTCAGTGTTTAACTCAATAATAATATTCCCTTTGTTCTGTCTGGTGTCATTAAGACGCAAACATCCAGTGAGTAATCTGCAAGTAATCCCCACAACATTTTGTAGACTTATTTATTCAATGCAAGATTAATCCTATTTATATTTTATATACGCTGTTGCTTATTTCAATTTCATGTACATTAAATATTATTTTGGTGTCCGTGTGTTTAACTAATTTGGACGATCCTTTGGCAAGTATTAATCAATCCACTCGGATTAAATCTCAATATTCCACCGACCCACCCATGGTTGGCTTTTACTGAGTGGAGAACACACTCAGGGGATTATTATCTTAGTTTTGATCAAAAGGGTACGCACCGGGGTTATTATTTTTCACCGGAAGTGGCTAAGGTAGGTGTATTACATACGCTCCACCTCCATTTCACCTCGGTGCGGTAATAAAATATATGTCCACGAAGTGGGACTGGGATTACCCACTCACTCAAACCTCGACATATATAAGTGGTGTCAGCTGTGGGGTTATCATAAAACCTCTCGACCTATATAAGTGATATTAGGTGTGTAGGGTTATCATAAAACCGCTCGAACTATATAAGTGATATCAGGTGTGTGACGTTATTATAAATCCTCTCGACCTATATGTGATATCAGCTTTGTGAGGTTATCACTAAAAGCAACATCTGGAAACTTTAATCAAACGATTGCCAGCGTCCAAATTAATTCCATTTCTCAACAGCAATTCTTGTTTTGGGCTCCAAAAATTACTTAGGTTAGGGTGATTATCTAATATTTTTTTTTAATTGTTTTCTCTTTTCTACTACGTTTTGGTAGGGAGCTATAATAACCCCTTTTTCCTTAAACACGTTACGCCAAAGTAACTATCCAGTGCATACTCTTATATTTGGATCGATAAAATGGCTTCCACGTCGTTCAAAACATTCCAAAAGCAAGGACAAGCATTCGGACTGGAAGGTAAGGAACTCATTGAGTACGTCCACAATAAACAAAGGAATGAAAGAGAAGCAAAGAGAGAAGAACATAAACTGAAGGACGATTTAGAAATGGAAAAACTACAACTAGAAGCAGAGAAGAGCAAAAACGGAAGGACGATAGAAAAGAACAAAAATGGAAGGAAGATTTAGAAAGGGAAAAACTACAACTAGAAGCGAAGAGAGAAGAACAAAAGCGAAAAGAAGATTTTCAAAGGGAAAACTACAACACGAAGAATGAGAAAAAATTCGTCATCATGAACGTGAATTAAGAAGGGACCAAATGGAATTAAATTCAATTGGTTCCCGGGGCCAATAACCTCACGCCCCTCTCTCAAATTACACCCCCATCGTGTAAATGAGGACTACATTACGTACCTAACACATTTCCAAAAAAAATATTCGAAGAAAATGGATGGGATATTGAAGCCAATGGAGTAAGTCCCTTTCTTCCCCTACTTCCCCCTCTGCTGAGGGAGCTTTTTATCGCATTGCCGCATGAGCTGACAATCGATTATTCTACCTTAAAAACAGAACTTCTATCTGCCATTAACCTTAAGCCCCAGTTCTATAGATCAAAGTTCAAATCAGCTGATCTCCAAGCATGACAGACATATAGACAATTCGGATTCATCATGAGAAGAAATCTGCAATTCTGGCTGGGCTCAGCTAAAGTCGAACGAGATTAAGAGGCATTGATCCACTTTATTTTAAAGGATCAATTACTAAGTACACTCCGTCAAGAGATTAAAGCCTTCGTTCAAGACCGACGGGCCTCCACATTCCAGAAATGCCTCGATGAAGCAGACCTTCACGCTTCAAATCATCATATATACCCGAAGGAAAGCAGAAAAGGTAACTCCCCTTCCCCCAAGAACAAGTTTGGGTGTGGAAGACACCCACATGATAAACCCTTTTAGTTTGTAAAAGTCGCTTCCCTATTTAAGCCCGAAAAAAAAATCCAGGAGACCCCAGAAGACCGAAAACCCTCCTGGTTTTAACGCTCACCCAAACAACACCTTCAGGAGTAGTCCGATCACGTGTTACTCTTGCGGAGCCCTGGGGCACATAAAATCTCAGTCTCCGCAAAATTCAAGGTTATATCCTTCTGTAAGTCAGCAGGTACATCAAGTGTCTGCTACCCTTTCTCCAGAGCATACCGCCCTCAATACCCCGCAACCTGCAGCACCGTCAGATCAAGACTAACAAGTCAACTTCGTATTAGATAAGAGTTCTCCTGGTGAACTCGAGTTTGAAACTGGCTCGATTAATGGGTACAAAGTGTCTACTTTAGTTAGGGACACCAGTTGTACCTGTATCGTAGTGTCAGACAAGTTAATCCCCCCCGTAAAACCCCAGCATCAAAGATTTGCGGTAGTGCACGACCCTTTGGGACGCGCCAACAGGTTCCCTGTCATCCGGTGCCATGTAGAGTGCCGCTACTTCACTGGTTGGGCTGACGCGGTCGCGGCTCCGATGAAATTCTGTTCAGTGCTGGTCGGACAGAGCGCGCAACTCTCCCAAAACGAGGTTATCCAAATCGTTACCACCCGAGCACAGGCGGGCCGAGAAAAACGTCCCCTCACGCCGTTCAAACTCCCCTGCGGCCCTGAGTTTCAGAAGCCATATAACGCTAAGTGTGCCAGGGCCCAAAAGGACTGCCCTTCCCAACAACCCATGTGGGAAAAAGACAGGAGATGTGCCATCCAATTAAAAGTAGAAAATGAAGATGAAGAAAGAAGAATAAAGATAAAAATACAAGAAGAGGAAAGAAGACAGATAGAAATAGAAGTCCAGGAAAGACGAATAAAGATAGAAAAAATAAGAAGAAAGAAGAATAAAGATAAAAGGAGAAGAAGAAGAAAGGAGAATAAAGATAAAAATAGAGGAAGATGAAAAAAGAAGACTGATAGACGAGGACTTACAGCTTCCCGCTCTCCCTCCTACCCCGCTCCTCCAGGAAGAACCCTCCCCCTAGTTAGTTGTGAATCCCAAACTCGAGCCCGTTAGGATCGCCCAAATGGTCTCGCTCTTAAGAGAATATTAGTCTTTTGCGAAAAAATGTAGAAGGGCTAGAAAACGTCACAATCCATTTGGACAACGTGTACTTAGCCATGCGTACAGATAAAGGACCCTTCGTGAGCGTTCGCCCACTCTTAGACCCACTGAGGTCTCACAGCTTAACAAGTAAGCCCTCCAAGTGCTATTTTTATTATATCACTATTACCCATTTAGCGTTCAAGTTTCACGAGAACCGCATATCCTCAGAGAAAGATAGGGTAAAACTACTAACCGATAGGCTTCCCCCAGTCTTGAAGAATCAATCCCGACCCCTCTTAGAAGCAGCTTCCTCCTATCGGCGTATTGTCCCCCATTTCAAATCCGTCACCTCCCCCTTAAATGACCTACCTAGAAAGAAACCTCCAGACCCTATTAAGTGGAACCCCAGGGTTATTGCCAGCTTCGGCAGACTCAAACGGAAACCAGTGACTGCCCCTATCAGGCCCTTATCTAATCCCGAGGAGAAAATCGGCGTTCAGATCAGCACCCTTCACCTTGAACTTGGATGCGCCTTGTTGCGATACGAGGCAGAAGCGCCCCGGTGGACTTTGCAAATCGCAAACCTTCCGATCGGGAAAAGAAGTATGCCACTGTGGAGCTAGAAGCCTTGGCTATCGTGTTTGAGGTACAAAGGTTTCATGTATATTTAACAGGTAGACAGACCGGTCTCCATAGAAACGGATCACAAACACCTAGCTTATTTAAAACGTTGCAAGAGTCAGAATGGAAGACTCATGTGTTGGTCCCTGTTATTATCCTAATATCAATAGGATATCCGATATCTAAAGAGATCTCTTAATGTACTCGCGGATAGTTTGTCTAGAAACCCGGTAGACGAACCCAGTGAGTTTTTGTAAATAATTGCTCATAGTCTGGTCCAATAATTATTCTAGTCCTTGTTCTGGACACACCGCTTTTATTTGAGTCAATCGTATTGAGACCCTATGACTCAATCTACGATCATATATATATATATATATATATATATATATATATATATATATATATATATATATATATATATATATATATATATAGGCATTAATTCCTGCTAACGTGCGAAAGCTGGTTAGAGGCGAGTTGTGCCACGGCCAGGATTCTCACTATCAAAGTCCCACTTGTTACTGGGGGGAGGTTTGTGATTGTTAAATTCTAAGAGTGCATAATACAGGTTGAATAAATTAGCCAAAGGGATTCTTAATTAAAGTCTTGCCAAGGGTACGTCAAAAAAGAGGAGCCACAAATAAACACACGTACAAAAATAAAATTTACTTTACACAAAAATAATAATTGGAAGCAATAGTTAAACGGGCATTTAGGTAAATAAAGATTAAATATTAAACACGGATTAGTCCGGGTTGACAGCAATTATAAATAATAATATCAGGGAATGACTCACTTGAATCTATTTAAAACAGAAGGGCAGGATAACACTGACGTTAAGCGTCTAGATTTATAATGACTCAATGGAAGTATCAATCACTGTTAATTATATAGGTAATTTCAGAACAGAGGGACACTGGATTTACAGATTACCATTAATTGTGATGGATTAGAGAGACAACAACTCAGGTCCAGACGGGGTGGTTCGAGGGGCGTTAACACGAGTTCTCGGTGAGAGGGGGGATAAGACGACGGGTTCGGGTATGCTAACTGCAGTTCCGGTTAGTTCACTCCTAATGTGACACTAAAAAATAGTATCTTCCAGTAACTATTTGGATGTTTCTTTTTCTTTCTCAAGTTACGTTGAGCAACAGAGCGTATTCTTCTAGTCACAGAATCTGCGGGGCGGGATTTGCCTCAGGAACACTTTGGGACAGCGACCAAGTTAACTCAACAGCGCGTTGGCAGTCGATACGTGACGGCAACGACTCTCGTTCAAAGTGTGGGTTACGCGAGTAGGTTTGGAATACTTCTCCAAAGGGATCAACGGCGTTGTCATTTATACCGCGAGATTCCATTTACGACAATTCGCTTGTCGCAGCACCTTCTGGACAATCTCCATGGTATCATATAGAAGTCAAATAGAATTTAGGCTTCTCTGTGAGATAAGCCTTCTTTCGTCAGACTTCCTGTCGCCTGTTGGCGAAGTTTGCATGGATAACGACTTAGGTCAAGGGGAAGGCGGATGAGGGCGGTAAAATTTTGGGGTAGGGTAGGGGGGAGAGAGAAGGGACGAAGGTCAACTCAAACGACAAATTTCTTTTGTTCCCACGATTATCTGGCGGCATGCGAGTATGTACTTTCCATACCCTCACAAACTATTTAAGTCTTGGAGGAAGGTTAGTATCCGCTGCTAATTAATTCATATGCTATACGATTATTTGTAAAGGTGATAATATGACATGCTCTTTAACTACCGTGATTAATTTTTTATTGTTTTTTTTCTTTTTTTTTATCATGCTACCCGGATTAATGTATCGGATATAATCATTTATATCCTTTGTACTTAGACATCAGCTCTTAATCACTCCGGAGTTTCCTGTATATCACCGGAAATCCGTGTGTTTCCGTTTCCTTTATGATGATTTTTATGTTCGTCTATTCGTTGAACTCGCGTTTTGATTGTTTTTTTTTTGTTGTTTTGTTTTGTCTTTTATGTATTGTTTGTGTAGCCCCCCGTAAGGGGCGCGGCGATTTGCCATCCTGGCCGCCGTGCTGACGGGATCCAGCGCTCCGTCCGGCCCCAGCTTAGCCTCTCTTCCTTCCTTCAAAATACTTGTTTCCTCTCTTTTCACACAACCTCTCCCACAACTTTCTCTGGTCAGTCTCTAATTTCACAGGGTAGATGCTGACCTTCCTTTCAGCCAACTGTCCCGCATCGGGGCTGAGGGGGTGGGGGACAATGTTCCCTAACCCCTGAGCTCCGGTCTGGGGTGGCTGGTTTTTAACAACCTGCTTCATCCCCACCCATACCTTCCTCACATCCCTTTTCCTCTCCTCTTCCCCGTAAGGGGCGCGGCGATTTGCCATCCTGGCCGCCGTGCCGACGGGATCCAGCGCTCCGTCCGGCCCCAGCTTAGCCTCTCTTCCTTCCTTCAGATAGCCCGATTTCTCCCCTACCTCGTCGCTTTTCATACAACCTCTCCCACAACTTTCTCTGGTCAGCCTCTAATTTCACAGGGTAGAATGCTGACCTTCTTCTCAAGCCAACCACCCCGGATCGGGGCTGAGGGGGGGAGGGGACATTGTTCCCTAACCCCTCAGCTCCGGTTCGGGATGGGTTTTTTTTAACAACCTGCTTCATCCCCACCCACATCTTCCTCACATCCCTTTTTCTCTCCTCTTCACAACCTATATTTTTTACGCCGTGTCCAAGGTGGAGCCGCCATGCCGAAGGACTGCCAGGCCACCAGGCGGGAGGGGTGGTCCCGAATGGCGGCGCCTGGCTCTGCCGGGCTTGTAAGCACCTCTCGCAGTGCGGGCAACTGCGAGAGGTGATGAGCTATTGCGTCCCGTAATCAAAAGAGGGTCACCATGCCCATGTATGAAAAAAAACAAAAACCCCAACCCCCAACTTCCCCAAAAACATCTACGGAGCCGCCCTCGGGCAGCTCCACCGAGAAAATGGAGGTCCCCCCCCTTGTGCTTGCGCAAGGGACCCTCCATAATTCTTTAACCGGAGAGGAGGCTTACTCCTCTCCTACGCCTACGGGTGTAGGGGACTCCCCCTCACCCCCTTCTCTGGAGGTGCTTTCGGGCACCTCCCTATCTCCAGCGGCAGTCCCTCCTTTGCTTTCTAAGGGGACTGCCAAGAAAGCCAGCAGGCAGCCCATTGCCGACCGCCCCTCGTGCAAGCGGCTCGGTAGGGCAAACCCCCTTAGGGGGGAGAGGGAAGCCAGGCCCCTTCGGTCGCTTCCCTCAAAAGACCTGCTGGCAAGAATTTTGAACCTTGCTGGGGTCAAGGCCTGTGCCTCCCCACACCACCTGACTAGTGACAATACTGCCAAGGGGACCTGCGATGTCCTGGGAGGGGATGGCCAACTGGAGGCCCCTCCTGTGATAGACATGGTCCTTGAGGAGACCCAGCCCCAGACGGTAGGGCCTTCCATGGGGGGGAATTCGGGCTCGGCGCCAAGCACCGAACCCGAATCCGCCCCTATGCAAGGTCCTCCTCAAATGGCTGAGGGCTCCGAGGCAGTAGAAGGAGGGGAGGGATCTCCTCCGACAGGTGCCCCTACGACAACCAGGACCTTCTCCATTTCGGAGAGGGACCTGGCTGAGGCTGGTCCATCTGGCCTGGGGACTTCTGCCGGCGGAGGTGAAAAGCGGGTTCATTCCCCGCCCTCCTCTCCTAAAAAGAAAAAGACTAAAAAGACTCAAAAGACGAAGAAGACTCGGGGCTACTCTCCATCCGCGGGGGCTGCGGGGACGGATGGGTCTGCTGCCACTTTGGTAGGCGACCAAGCCAAGATCGGCACATCCGGCCCCTCTACCCCTTCGTGTGCGGAGCCCATGACTACGACTAAGACCAAGAATGCACAGGGCGGAGCCTCGATGACATCGGGGCCCCTGATTCAGAGGTTACCTGGCGTTTTCGAGCCCGCTGGCTTCAAACGCTTCCTCGTTATTCGCTCCACTGATGGCACCATGTTGTCCAAGGGCAACATGATCCATCAGAGGAGAGGATTAGCTAGTGCAATTGGTAGAGAGCCGAAGGTAACCCGTTTCTCGGACGGGAGCCTTCTGGCGAATGCGGCGAATCCCGCCGAGGCGGCCAAGATAAGTGCTCTTCGGACACTTCATGGCACCCCGGTGAGTGTGACGCCGCACTCTACCATGAACTTTGTGAAAGGAGTAGTTTATGCGAGGGAACTCGTTGACTACTCCATTGAGGACATCACCCTAGAGCTGGCCGACCATGGGGCGGTCAAGGTCGAACGTGTGATGAGAAAACAGGGAGGGGCCTCGAGACCCACCCCTACACTCTTCGTCACGTTCGACTGTGACAAGCTCCCTGAGTCGGTGCGTGCCGGTTGGTACCGCTACCGCGTGAAGGCATTCGTGCCACTGCCGCGGCGGTGCTATTACTGCCACCGCTTCGGCCATACGAATCGATCATGTAGACGTGCAAAATTGGGGTCACCCGAAGTCTGTGTAAATTGCTCCAAGGTCGCACACGATAAGTCCAAATCGTGTGTGGCCAAGTGTGTCAATTGCGGAGAGCCGCACCCTGCTTCTTCGAAGCAATGTGGTGCATATCTCCTTGAGAAAGAAATCCTGGCCGTTCAGGCCCAGGATCGACTCTCATTCCGCGAGGCAAAGGACTTGGTCCTGGCGCGCCCGGCTCTGCCTGGGACGTCATATGCCTCAATAGTTAGAAAGGCACCCTCTGCTCCTGGCCCATCCAGGCCAACGAGCACGGTTGTTTCCGCGCCCATTCGGAGCCCTTCTGTGGGCTCTACCCAACCTGGGCGCTCCCTTGGTAAAGCTGGCGGCAAAAAGGGTTCATACCCTGCCCCGGCTAAAACCAGGGCTCCCCCCTCTTCCCCCAGCGTGACCGTTTCGCGTAAAGCGAAACGGCCACGCGCCTCCACCGAGTCGTTAGACTCACAGGAGGCAACACCCCTGAAGATGGTCGCTAGGCCATCTTCCGGGGTTCCTAAAGCTGTTCCCCGAAAGGAGGACAGCAACAAAGGAGCTTCGGCCCCTTTGCCCACGCCCCGAGGTGGAGCGAGTGGCTCGGAGACGGTGGTTCCTCGAAAAGAGGGCCCCCCGCCTCCGAAGCCGCAACGCCCGCCTAAAGTTTCGAGGCGGAGGGAGGAAAAGACTCACATGGCGAGCCCAACCTCCCCCAATAAGTCCTCGAAGGCGACAGCGCCTTCAGCGCTTTGTCCGGCCAACAGCGCCTGGGGTTCTGCCCCCGGGAAGCGTACGGCCATTCCCGTGAGGGTCTTCAATTCGAGGAGGGCCCCCGCGTCTCCTCCGAGCTAGGCCTGGAGGACATATTCCTTCAATGCAATTGCCGTGGACTCCGGGCCAACTGGGAGGAGCTGCGGAGGCTCGCCTCATCCCGTTCCCTGTTAGCTATTTTTTTGCAGGAGACCATGCTAGGCGCGTGCCCCCTGCCTGCCCTCCCGGGGTATAAGGGTCTTGCGACCCAACCACCGCGGGACGGCCGGGCTGGGGGATGCGCGGTTTACACCCGGCATGATGTCTCCGTTCTTCCTTTCTCTTTAGATACCTCCTTTCAGGCAGTGGCTGTGCAGCTGCACCTGGATAGGAGGTATACTATCATTTCTGCGTACATTCCACCGTCAGCTGACTTCGACGCGGGGGACTTTCGCCGCGTCGTGGCACGGTTGCCGAGGCCCTATCTCTTGCTTGGAGATCTGAACGGCAGGCATCCTCTCTGGGGAGATTACACCATAAATCCCAGGGGACAAGTCCTTGCCGATCTGATCGAAGAGCTTGAGATGGGTGTCCTAAACGTGGATGAGTTTACGCATCACTGTCCGAGAACCGCTTCATTTTCTTGCCTTGACCTATCTTTGTGCTCTTCGGATGCACAGCCTGATTTTGATTGGGGGGTGGTCGATGACCTCCATGGTAGTGATCACTTTCCCATTCAAATATCATTTTCAGGGCAACTGCCGCCTGAGAGACCACCTCGGTGGTGCTTGGCGCGGGCGCGGTGGCCTGCATTTCAGGAAATGACTGAATTCTCTATCTCAGTCAAGGAGTTTAGGTCGGTAGATGAGGCCGTTGAGTTCTTCTCCGGCAACCTCTTTGCCGTGGGCCTGACTACTATTCCTAGGACGTCTGGCCGTTTTGCACGCCGACCACTCCCATGGTGGTCGGCCGAGTGTGAGACGGCCCTCAAACAGAAGCGTTATGCCTACATGCGCTATAAGCGCCGCCCGAACGATTTCACCGTCGCTGAATTTCGTCGGGCTAGGGCTACGTTCCGGTATATTTCGAAGCACGCCCGCCGCTCTTCTTGGCGGGCATACGTGTCTTCACTTAACGGGAAGACCCCTTTAGCTGAGGTGTGGAAGCGAGTCAAAAGGATTCAGGGCAAGTTCTCGCAGGACCCCCCTCCCGTTCTTCAGGAGAATGGGACCGCAATCTCGGACCCCGCGTCCGTGGCGGAATCCTTAGCGACCGCTTTTTCCGCATTCTCTAGCCGTGATGCTGCTCCGCCAGCATTCAATGCACGTCGTGATGTCGCGGAAGGCCGCCGGCTGGACTTTACCTCCAGAGGCGGAGAACCCTTCAACGACAAGTTTACTGTGAGTGAGTTGCGTTCCGCTCTCGCTTCGTGCGCGGACACCGCCCATGGTCCGGACGATGTCCCGTACGCCATGCTTCGACACCTGGGTGAGCGAGGCATGGCCTTTCTATTAGATTTGTTCAACAGGATCTGGGTGGAAGGTCTCCTCCCAGACTCCTGGCGAATCGCTACTGTGCTCGCCTTTCGCAAGCCGGGGAGAGATCACTCTACTCCGACCGGTTTCCGCCCAATCTCTCTAACCTCTTGCGTGTGCAAGTTGATGGAGAAATTGGTAAATGTTAGATTAGCCTATTTCCTGGACAGCGGAGGCCATCTGTCTTCTGCACAGTGCGGCTTCCGTAAGTTCCACTCCACGTCGGATGCTCTGCTCCGACTGGAAAATGCCGTCTGCGAGGCTTTCCTTCGTAGACAGCACTACGCCACGGTGTTTTTTGATCTGGAGAAAGCCTATGATACCGCATGGCGATACGGTATCATGGAGACTCTCCACACGATGGGGGCGAGGGGACGCCTCCCAATGTTTATATCTGAATTTTTGCGAGATCGTCGATTCCGCGTACGGGTGGGGGGAGCCATCTCCGGCCCAAAGGAGCAGGAAGAGGGTGTCCCGCAGGGAAGTGTCCTCAGTGTCACACTCTTTGCCCTGAGCATCAACGGCATCACCTCGGTGCTGCCGGAAGATGTTCTCGCTACGCTCTACGTGGACGACCTTTCGATCTCTTTTGGCGCTGCCCAGATGCCAACTCTGGAGCGCCGACTCCAACAGGCATTGAACCGCGTCTCTTGCTATGCCAAAGCGCACAGGTTTCGGTTTTCTTTGGCCAAGACTAAGGTGGTGCACTTCTGCCGCCATCCACGGCTTCACCCCGACCCAGATTTGTTTCTTAATGGGGTGCGCCTGGATGTGGTTGAGTCGCACCGTTTCCTTGGTCTTGTATTCGACCGACGCCTCACCTGGGAGGCTCACATTCGCAGCCTTAGGGTCTCTTGTACCCGCGCCATGGACATTCTCCGTTCCGTGACGTTCAGCGCTTGGGGCGCTGATAGGGCTACCGCCTTACTTTTTTATCGATCCTTTGTTCGCTCGAAGCTCGACTACGGATGCGAGTTTTATGCATCCGCAGCCGAGCGTTTATTGCGGAAGGTGGATTCGATCCACCACACCGGCCTTCGCCTTGCGACCGGTGCCTTCCGCACTTCCCCCATTGAGAGCCTGTTGGTCGATGCTGGGGAGATGCCACTCGCTCTGCGCCGCGTGCAGTGCATCACTCGCCTGTACGCGCGAGCCCGGCGCCTCCCCCAGTCGCCAACAGCTCTCACTGCATCCACAGCTGATCTCGATGGTGCCTATGCCACCGAGAGACGCCAGTCATACCCTAAGCCCTTTGGGTTTAGGGCCAGGAAACTCCTTCGAGAGGTAGATATAGCTCTCGGGCCGGTGGCGCCCCTGGTTCTGCCCAGGACGCCACCCTGGAGGGTACCACATTTGGCTATTTGTCGCCACGCCTCTGCTCCCAAAGCTTGTACTGCGCCGGGAGTATTGCGTTCGATCTTTTTGGAGCACACATCGTGTCACGCTGGTACCCTGCCAGTGTATACGGATGGCTCCAAGTCCCAAGAGGGGGTCGGCTTCCACGCCGTATCCCCTCTGTTTGAAGTCAGCGGGGCTCTACCAGGCGCTGCGTCTGTCTTCACGGCCGAGCTGGTGGCAATACACCACTCGGTACGGGAGATTACGCGACGTGCCCGGTTCGGAGACCGGATTGTGATTTATAGCGACTCACAAAGCGCCCTGAGTGCTCTCGGGGCATTGGAATCTCCGCATCCCCTGGTTCGCGAAATCCGTGACGCCACGGTTTTGGCGAGCCGGGCAGATGTCGAGATTATCTTCTGCTGGGTTCCTGGACATGTAGGAATTGCGGGGAATGAGCGCGCCGATGAGGGCGCCAAAGAGTCCACGAGGACTCTGCGACCGGACCAGCGTTTCGCTCTTCCTCACACCGACTACATGGCAGGAATACGGGCAGCTCTTCGGACTGCTTGGCAAAGAAGATGGGAGACGGTCGAGGGGAACTTAAAGTTGCGTGCCATTGCGCCGCGACTGTTCCCATGGACCTATCCCCCAATGCCGCGGCGGCTTCAGGTTGCTTTCTGTCGTTTTCGAATCGGACACACTCGTGTGACGCATCGTTACTTGGTGGAGCGCTCGCATGTGCCCTATTGCAACGACTGCGTCGTCCCCCAGACTGTTCGGCATATTCTTGTCGAATGTCCCAGTCTGGGTGATCTTCGCGCACGATACCTGTCTCGGTACCGGGATGGGCGGGGTCGCTACCGCCTGTCCCTTGTACTCGGGACGAGTGCGTGCACCATGACTGGTGGACTTATTGACTTTTTGGGGGAGGCCGGCCTTCTCCCCTTTATTTAAGGTTCCTTTTTTTGTTATTGTTTTGTTTTAGATTGCACTCTCCTGCACCGGGGTGAGGGGGACCTCCCCCCGCTGCCGGAGATTGCTTCGATTGTTAAGTTTTTCAAATTTATATTGATTGTTAAGTTTTCATATTTTAACTTTAAAGTAGCCTAATTCTAGGCTGTCGTGTTTTTCGGCGACTTATGCCCAAGTGGGTAGTTGCCAGATGGGCTCTATAAAAAAAAAAAAAAAAAAAAAAAATGTTTGTGTAGCCAATGTTAAAAGTATACATTATTCCTAGTTACACGTCAGAATAATGTCTTCCAAAACGGGTAGGGATGTAGAAGTCTAAATACCGCGTACATAGGTGTACGCAGAAACACTCCGACGCCAAATGCGTGCCATCTCGTATCTCTAAACGCACCTCTGGCCGTAAACTCGGAGATGGCTCGAAGGCGTAAAAGAAATACCGTTTGCCCAAAGATGAAAAAGGTCTTTCGCGCCACGATACGGATTTTATGAGAATTTGATTCTCTCTCTCGATTTTTCTCGTGAGAGAAATAAAAGGAAAACTTCTCCCTGGGATCAGGCAGAAGCTCTTGGACCTATGTCGAGTGTGTAAAACTCAATCCACATAGGAAACCGTTCGCCCGCTGCAAGGAAGGAACTTCTCGGGGAATTGGTTGTTGCCGCCACGGTACTTGTAGGTGCCAAACATCTTGCAGCCTCCACCCCCCTTTAGAGTCTGAGGTTACACGGGACCTCCCTCTGCGGATTACCCTAGACGTAGCTAGGTAATCAGTTTTGCCTACCCAATCCAAGAGCCGAATAATCGGACAGGTACTTCAAGCAAAAGGCCGATTTGAGTCACCGTGTGGCTCACCTTCACGATCCGGCAAAGAATCAGCATATCAACCGTCTAGGAATACCCTCTCATTCGGTAACCTCGCACGGTCGGACTAGGTGCGATCATCGTAACCAGAAGAAGATCTTCACCACCCCGCTTCAAAAATACTTACGAACACAAAGGTATCGTTAATTGAATTATCCCCTCCCCTAACTTCACCAGTTTATTTGTGAACTAGAATTCGCATCCCGAGCTCATACCCTCGAATATTAGAAGTGCTTACTTTATTCAGTGTTTAACTCAATAGTAATATTCCCCTCCTTCTGTCTGGTGTCATTAAGACGCAAACATCCCAGTGAGTAATCTGAAAGTAATCCCCACGACATTTTGTAGACTTATTTATTCAATGCAAGATTAATCCTATTTATATTTTATATACGCTGTTGCTTATTTCAATTTCATGTACATTAAATATTATTTTGGTGTCCGTGTGTTTAACTAATTTGGACGATCCTTTGGCAAGTATTAATCAATCCACTCGGATTAAATCTCAATATTCCACCGACCCACACATGGTTGGCGTTTACTGAGTGAGGAACACACTCAGGAGATCATCCTTTTAGTTTTAATCAAAAGGGTACGCACCGGGGTAATTCTTATTCACCAGAAGTGGCTAAGGTAGGTAGCTGTATTGGATACGCTTTACCTCCGCTTCACCTCGGTGCGGTAATAAAATATATGTCCAGGTAGTGGAACCGGGATTACCCACTCACTAAACCCTCGACAGTAAATAAATTCCAAATTAACTTAAACCAAAACTCCGCTATGGAAAAATTACATCTGTTTGTTAAACATTTAAATACTCCTAAACATTACGCCACCATTGTTGGCTCAACCTATTATATTTGGTACTCTTGCGATTTTCCCAGACCATCAAACACGTCACCCAAATAGCCCATTCTGGTCATGACCGCAATGAAAGGCTCGCCTTGAGTGAATAACCCTGTTAGTTTGCATATAACAAAGTGGCGGCACCACCAGTTTGGCCGGAAACAATAACGCTTTGGATTGCCACCTCAAAACTAGGCACACTCGTGGTAAGGCCTGATTTATGGTAGCTACGAGGGGCGGTCAATAAGTTTTGTGAATCGGTGGGGCAAAACAAAGAAAAAGGGATAACTGTTTGTGGGGGTGTTAAGACAAGTTATGACAAGTCAAGACCTGCAGCCACACGCTCCTGCCTCGTCTTTTTAAGAAGCTGATCGCAGATCGTCAGTCACAAATTTTTAAACAATGGAGAAGGTTGAACACCACGCAGTGATCAAATTTTTGACCAAGGAAGGCAAGAATGCAAAAGAGATCCAGGATTCCATGGTTGCAGTGTACACCGATACCGCTCCTTTCTATGCAACCATTGCTCGCTGGAATAGCGAGTTCCGCCATGGTCGTGAGTCCCTTGAAGATGACCCCCATCCAGGAGACGCCCGTCAGACGTGACCAATGAGTACAATGTGGGCCGTGTGGAGAGAATGATCATCGAAAATGGACGGGTGAAGGTCGAATAAATCGAGCGAGAACTTGGAATATCACATACAAGTGTTATCAACATCATCCACAACAATTTGGCCATGACCAAGGTCTCTGCCCATCGGGTCCCTAGAAACCTCACGCCCCATGATCGACTTCAACATCGTCAAATTTTGGAGGAGCTGCGGATCCTGTACAACTAAGACCCATCGGGATTCGAGTCACGCATAGTGACAGGTAATGAAACGTGAGTCCATCACTGGGATCCCTAAGCGACTGCTTTTTATTCCGCCAGCTCAAGGCTGCACTGCGTGGACGCCGGTTTCGTGCCGATGAAGATGTCCAGCTCGCGGTCAAGGAGTGGATTGAACAGAAGTCGGGAGATTTCTGGTTGTTGGGAATTCAAAGCCTCAGGGACAAGTGGCGCAAGTGCATTGAAGTTGAGGGTAGTTATATTGAAAAATAATAAAACACTTTTCCTTATATCTCGTCTCCTTATTTCCGAATTGCAAAACTTATTGACTGCCCCTCGTAAGTGGGTGGTGCAACTGTATGTTTCCATGGAAGTTGACGAGGCTACGAGTATTCACGAGAAAGGAAATTTTTAATGCAGTCTTGATTAGAATCAGCTATTTTGGTTGTGTGACCGGTGCCCGGAAAGGAAAAGTGGCGGTACTATGGTGGCGTCGTGTAAAAACCATAAATTGTCAAATTTAAACTAATGTCATAATAATGACATATATTTCCTTGGACGTAAATTTGAAAGAATGTGACACAAAATTTATCGAAACAATATGTTAAGAAAACACAAACGATGGCATCTCCCACAAAGTTTTACGAGGAGAAGGCTTCAACGAAATTAGTGAAGTTAGATGATGTGAAAATGGGTCAAAGAGATACATATAGGGGCAGATCGTGTGCGGGAGTGGAGCTAGGAAGTTACGCGATCCTTCAAATTTCAGCCCTAGCATTTTGGCCCATGATCCACCTACCATCTGATGGCAAGGAAAAACGCTTGGGCGGGGAATGTTTGCCATTTCTCCAAGATGTTTCATTACTCCCTAACCCTCTTCTTTCGATCGCTTTGATAGGAAATGGCGAGTTAAACGAATCTCTCGTCCAACTTTTGCAATTTGCCTCCAAATTGATTTCCAATTAAGCTCAATAAAACCCGATAATTTCCTCTAAAACAATTCGAGCTGCTTCCATGAAGAGATCGGTGTAAACGTACACATTCCTCCTCTTACTATGCTGCCTCGTTCGAGTAGGATTTCACTCGTCCTGAGAAGGAAATCCCCCTCGACCAAATAATGAAACCAATATTAAAATCAACTTAAGAATTCCTGGTAAACTCCGAGAGTACAACAGGGGGTACTCGTTTGGGAGCGGAGGTATCAGAAAGTATTTATTTCTGACCCGTACCAGCAATCAGGTAGGAGCCTTCTTCACCCCGGGAAAGAAAGACTCCTTCCGCGTTAAGGATATGTGGATACAACTACACAGGCAGGATTCCTTGGATCAGCAAATAGTGTCTATTGAGGTTTGAAGAAGGGAGATGGGGGACAGCGGAAGAGAACGAGGAGAACAGTGTTGTAATTGGATATGTGTAGATGTGATGACCAATCTGTGACTAGAACTGTACTTGCGCGGATTTTTGTCTTTGGCCTCGATTATGATCGACTCCGCTACCAGTGTAAGAAAACCATTACACTATCCACTATGCTAGTGCAAGCTCCCTTACACATTCATATATTTATGTAAGCTAATTCAAACAAAGGCCTGAAATCAGTCCGTATATAAATACACGCAAAACATAAAACCACACCAAACTAACATGAAGAGCTTGAGACAAATATATGCTTAAAATCAAACACAGCCCCGTCAAAATGTCCTTTGTTAATCGTCGAAAAACTGCACTCAAGGCGAAATATGAAGGGAGTAAGGGCGGCTTGGTTAATGCATTCGTCAGAACAGTATGTCACCCAAGGCTTGCATAACGCCTGGAGTCATGTGAAGCCAGCCAGAATCCGGTGATCAACCTTCAGTAGAGGCGTCGTCAACTGGCTTGGTCACATGATCACTGTAACTGAACTATACTTCAATGTGGATGTCTTCTTGTCCGAAGAATCCATTTCCAGAGTACAGGCAAGGTTAGTCTCCACAGGATGCCAGGGAATCAGGGGAATTAAGAGTGTATAGTGCCAAAAGGAAAAGCAAGGTAGCCGATTTGTAATGGTTTTCGGATGCATGACAGTTCAATGGTGGGCCGTCTCACCGTTTGTGATGACACCATGAATTCAGAGAATACCAAGATACCCTAAGACATTCAATGCTGCCCTCACGCCAAACTATCTCCATAATTTGCCGGAATGTGAATTTACAGTAGGGCAATGGCCCATGTCACATGTCTGTGTTCATCACACATTAGTTCTGGGTCAACAATATCACGGGGATGGACTAGCTACCTCAGTCTGGAGATATTAATCCATTGGAAAACCTATAAAAGGACCTGAAAGGCAACCTCCAATAAGCAGCTTTATCTACTCATCATCGACGAGTAGGCCAGCTTTTGACCCCTCAGCTGTCACAGCATCGTAGAGACCATAGATTGAATAAAAATGCTCTCATGGGTTCCAAGGGATTCGCAACACCCTACTAATCTTCCTTATCAGCTTGGTGTTGCTCTAATTTTCAAAGAGCTTCATAAGAGTAGGTCTATGTTCGGATTAAGTTGAGAGGGGACCTTCACTCTACTCCGTTATTAATCTCACGTTAATTCACCTTGTACTTTAGCCATGCATGTATATTCAGTGTAATAATAGTAAATTTAATAATCAATAGCTTTCACTGTCTTATCTTTTTCTATCTCATACATGCTATCATATTATTTTGCATATAAAATTAATATCGTTTAATCAATCATTTACTGTGTGCATTTGTGCTGATAAGTAGCCACACAATTTTGCATGTTTTCCATAAAATGACTGGATTTATGTAATCATTGGACCAATCTGATTCGACGATAAAAATCAGTCTGAAGCAGGTAACGCCGGAAGTGCATCTTATAAGGTTGTAAAGGATGATTTTTACATACGTTTTCCATTTTTTTTGCCACATACGTTTGAATTTCAAGAAGTTTTCTTCTACGAGCTTCAATTATTTCTTTAGTTCTTACTGACTTGTGAAGACCTCAAATATGTTAGTTTTAATTTTGACTTTTATGTTCTTTTTGGTTATTCAGAGCATTGTCTCAAATGGTGGACATAGTTGGGGAAAGCTTTTTAGAATAAAGTACCTATTTAATTCTTTTACTCTTCTTTCAATTTGTGACCACGAATATTCGTTGTTCTTTTAACTAAATAGTAAAAGGTTCTTAAAAGCGATTAGATTTGTCTTCACATCTATTCAGTAATTAAAAGCGCAATGTAATTAGACAATTGACATAACAAAGGAAAATGACAAAGTGTCATACCCTAAGAGAAATGAGGTAGCCTTCGCCAAAACAAAGTTTTGGAGATAAACATTTTTTATTTGGAAATATGCAATATTTTTAAATGTTTTTGACCCTTTGAATTGAGTTAATTATTTAGACATTAATTAAATGTTCAGTGTTCGAAAGAGGTAAGAATTCTATAATTATTCATCTTAATTATTTCATTTGTATTTTCTTATTTATTTTCATTATTTTTCTTTATTAGGTACTTGGATCAAAGGTCTCGTTACATAGTAAAGCCAGAGGCGGCCAAGCGTTAGGAGATATTATTGCCAAAGTACTTCTAAGGTTAGGCCGGAAACTATCTTGTTTTGGCAATAACATCATAACTATTTGGTCGGTTCTAACGAAATTTGAAACCATAATGTTGTTTTATATTCTCTTTCGAATGAAATAATGCATGTAAGAAAATAACCTTCGATGTAATTATTCTTCACGTTATTTGGAGACCGCGTGAGATTGTTTTTCTTTCATCCCGCCATAGAAAACGTCACTTTTTGTTCGAGAACATTCGAGAAGTTTCAAATCCTGGGCGTTTTAGGGAAATATTCCCAAATCCTTCGAATTTGTTCAGAGCCTTCCCCCCGGTGAGAAGGAGATAGAACAAGCCGCTTTGTTTTTCGTAACTCGCCGCTAAATGCTGACTTTTGCGTCCGCATCAAGGATTAAGATTAAGTCCCGTGAGCGTTCAACCGACATAAAGTCCCTTCAACGGCATGTTTCTACCGCAGTCAATTGGTAGCTTCTGTGAACGGCAATCCTCGGAAGTTGTGCGATAGTCTCCCTTCGTTTCATCGATTTGAATAAAATCTCTATCGATTACGGTTTAGGAAAAGAAGTTTCCTCTTCTAGTAGTGATCTCTAATTCACCGTCGAGCGTCATCCTTGAATATTGGCTATCGTCATCGCTATTCCTTGGAAGGTTGGATCGGATCGTGCCCCACTTCTCTCATCCCGAACAGGACCTTCCTCGAAGTCATCGACACGTAAGATTGAAACCCCCTCAATCATTAATATTGTCCTTTTGATCTGAGCATAGTAATGCTATTTAATTAACTTTATTCTAGAATTCATCATTATCATAATTAATAATCCCAAGAGACTATTTCATTTAAATAATTCCCTTTGCCTATTTTTAATACGCAAAATAAAATTTTATTTTTGTTGTTGCCATCTTTAACTAACCTTGAACGATACTCTCCGCTTATTTAATAAATCTTGCCAACATTTATGCACTCTCCCTGATTGTTAAGGATTTGAAACGCAACGCCTCGAGTTTGACCTCCTGGTCGATCGTAAATCCCTGCTAACAGTCATTAACGGCCTAGAGAGCAGTAGGTAATTAACTCAGTCCCACATAATATAGGAGTAGTGTATGGTATGGAGTCGTGTACCACGACATTGCCAAAGTCCTTCCAACGTTAGCACGGGAATTATTTTGTTTAGCTATAGACATCATAACTATTCTACCGTTTTTAATAACTTTGAAAATCTTATGTTGTTTTACATTCTCTTGCAAATTATATAATTGCCAAAGTCCTCCCAAGGGTAGCCCGGGAATTTTTTTACTTTGGTAATAACATCATATTTATTCGGCCGATTCTAACAAAATTTGAAACCTTAATGTTATTTTACATTCTCTTTCGTATGATAAAAATTACCAAGGTCCTTCCAAGGTTATTCCCGGAATTTCTTAAAGTTCTTATGGTCGTATGGTCATAAACCAGAATAAGTGAGACCTTGTTTATTTGCTTCTAGCCATTTGTATTTATGTAAAATATTTTAAAGTTAAACAGCTAATTTATGGTGCAAAAATTGAGGTCAGATAATTGAATTATTGACTAATTTTTCTGTCCCAATTTTACGGTCTGTGCTTGAAGGAAGAAAACGTGTGCGATAAATTCTCTTTTCTTAAAAACAGTGAAAAAGCGCTTAAGACTTTTATAATAGACCCTGCCATTCCTTAAATGAAAGAATCTTCAGCTTCGATCTCTGATACGCCTTCAATTAATTCCTATTTATATATATATATATATATATATATATATATATATATATATATATATATATATATATATATATATATATATATATATATATATATATAAATATATATATAAATATATATATATATATATATTTTTACTACTTTTTACGTCAGTTTCAGGTTCTTATTGGACATTGGACGAAGAAGGGGAGAAAATAAGAATAGATTAGTAGAATAAATAGGGAAAGATGGAATAGTGGGGAAATTTTTAAAAGATAGTAAATAAATAGTTTAGTTAGAGTTCGGAAAGTTTTGGTGCCTCTTGTATGTCTGAAATATTTAAGAATATTTAAAAGAGAAAATACTGATAGCAGGAGGTCCCTGGTGAAAGGCTGATTCTGTCGTTGTTTATTGTTTAGTTGGATTCTCCATAGTTGTTGTAAAATCGGGTAGAGGCAGATAAGCCTTTATAGCATAGGTTTTTTCCCGCTATTAAAGTAGCTCATAATTGGGGTGGTTATTGTGTCTTAAATTCGGGTCGGGGTTTGTCATAGTAAGTGAGTTTACATTATTTTGTTAAGGTCTGGTTTATTTTACGGAAAAACTTGTGACACTACGCTTACAATGTATTGTAGTCGTTTGTGTTAGAACAAGTTTATCCTCGCTCTACTTTTGCTCCCTGGCTAGTGGAAAGGTAGAGTGAGGATTATCTTGTAAGTCTACTTTGCAGGAAGTTAGACCTATAAGTTGGTTAACATTAAGCAAGAAAGTGAGAATAGCAATCAAAATATAAGAATTCATTAAATAATGAAATTGGAACTACACCTACACCTATTTAAAACGGTGTGTACAAAGAGTGCTATGGTGAACAAGATATCCACAAATGGGTTACTCGCGTTTAATATGAGAATGTCAGCTGAAAAAATTGAAAATATAAATATACAAATGTGTTACAACTAACATGCACTCGAAAATGTCACTCCGAGGAACTGCAGAGTGATGGAAACAAATGTTCAAAGTGCTCCGGTCATCATGGATGGAGGGAGTGCAACTCAAGCACAAAGAAATGCTAAAATTGCGATTGCAACCATCGCGCCCTAGCATAGAGCTGCCTAATGGGAAAATAAATTATATAGAGGTAGGAAAGAGAAAAACAAGAGCTAAACAAATAGTGTAAAATGCCACTTATGCAGGTGTGGCAAAAGCAGCCATAAATTCCACGAAGCAAGTGAGAACAAATATAACAATACCACAAGGGGTAGGATCAAGCCTCTTACCGTGCATATTATATGCACACATGGCCAACATTGGCAAACAACAACGATGTCGATTTTACCCAGAGATTTTCAAACATTTTCTGAATTTGTGGATATTATTTGTACCTGATGACGCTTACGTGTGAGGGGGTTCCTGTTTGAGCTAGTTGATCCATTAGCATTGGAGGTGATCCCTTAGTTAAAACGTCGCTTTGGTGCTAAATTGCAGTAGCTTCTTTGTTGAGTTTTGTAATAATCTTTAGATCTGCAAGGGGATGCTAGTTGACATCTAGAGGTTTTGCGGACCAGGCATCCCCGCTACCACAACGCCGGCAACTTGTCTTCCCTGCTCCATTGACTGCAGGAGAATCAACGCCTACAAACATTCAAGATATTTTTTCTTGTCTATCTTCAACAAATCCCTCCTTACAACATTACTGCCTGATATAACTCCGTGGATCTTACGCTTAACAATCTAGAACAAAACCATTATAATTTACTTTATGTAAAAAAAATACCTTCAACATTCTTTCGCATCCAACGAACAAAAAAGAATTGCGACCTTCATCAGAGGATAAAATTGAGTAATTTACCGGCTTAAAAAAGCTTTATTTGCGAAAAAATTAGATGGTAAATATTAATAACGAATTATTTCCTATATTTATTGTCTCTCTCGGTGCAAAATATGTCGAGATATTTATATTTCCCTTAGTAGTTATTTTACAAATTTTGTATTCGTAGGTCAAGATTAAATTAACAGTCTAAAATTACCCCGTTTTGGATGTGTAAGGGAATATTGTATTTACTGATTTAATTTGCTTACTTATTTCCTGATTGCCATTATTCTTTATCTCAACTCTTAATCAGGTCTAGCGAGATTAGGAAAACGAAGTTAGCACGCCATCAGCCTCATTTTCTCTCTATGTGTGGGAAGTGGCTTCTTGTTGCTAGATTCGTCATTATAATTTACTACTCTCGTCTCTTAATTCGTGCCATGGATCGTCTCGATTCTTATTCCGTTAGAGGATCAATTGCCACCTTAAATTTGAATAGACACAACTTAAATCGTCTTGGGTATTTCTCTCATCTATAATTAATTATAATTATCAATTATTTTTAGACCATTTTTGTATGTCTTAAAATTTCAGTGTTATGCTGGCCTCTCTCCCTGATCATTTCGTGTAGTTGGGATCCTCAAGGTAAAATAACTCTGTTGTGATTGATGTCATCCTCTTACATTTCAGGGGGTTTAAGACTAACATACGGCGTTCTCGTCTCAAATTTGGGTTATTTGCGATCTCTGCTTTTATTCGTTCCTAATGTTTAATAGAGGAGTTTCTAATACTTATAGTATTAGATTTCGCATTTTTTCCATGTATTGCTATTTTAAATAAAGTCTCCTCGACAGCTTTATATTTATAGCCATTTCCCTTCGCGTCACTTCCCCACTTTCAACCTTACACTTCATATCCCGGCAACGGGAATAGTTTTATTGCTACCGCATTTTCCTACAACTCACAACGGATTTGTGCACAAGCAACTATGGATTGTTTGAGTTTCGTGAGGAGTCATTCCTCTTCCATAGTATTTAGGATTTGGTATTGGATGCACATTCAGTCATGTGAGAGAGAGGGCCGCCCTTTCGAACCTGATGGTACATTTTTTTATATCCTTTTTTTTATATTTGCTGTTTTTTCTGTTTTAATTTATACCGGGTATTCATGAAATTGGAAAATTCTATGATTTAGGTTTAGTATGTTCAAATTGTACTCTGCACAAAATTGTAGTGTCCCATGTACAGGGTGTCCTCAAATTTTAATTTATTTTTTAATCCTTTTCAGAACCCTTCTATAATGAACACAGAAGAGCTGGTTTTTGTCGTCATAGCTCGTATCAGAGGAGCAAAATTTAATGAAGTACGAGAAAAGTTAAAAGAGAAGTTTAGAAAACCTAGACCTACAGACAACGAGATCCGGCCACTTGTAAGCAAATTTAAAAAAATAGCGGATCCACACACGATGACGAAGGAAGAGGACAAAAACTGATTGACCCCAACAAAACTCAACAAATTCGACAATGTTTGAAAATAAACCAATAAATTTAGTGAGAAAGAGCAGTCAGAGACTTGATTTGCCCCAAACAACAGTGCACATAGTCTTGCATTCAACAGTTATTTAAAAGGAATATCACATTGTATTTCTTGAGCCCATATAAATGGGCAAAAATATTACCTTTTAGAAACAATAATTTTGTCTGAGTTTACTAGAGAATTTTTGTTCTTTTTGTTGCAGGATATTAATAAAACCTAACTTTCTCAAATGATGATTGATATTCTAATACACTATGTAAACAACAAGTAAATAAAGGAAGAAGGCAGACCTACTTCTTTGCTTCTACCAAAATGGTTGGACTTAGGTAAGTTATTGTCTATACATTGCTGCATATGGGTTCTTATAGTGAGTAATGGTAAAAATGACATAAAGACTTGTTTTAATGTGAAATTATTGATTTGAGTAAAAACCACATAGTGTCACTTTAATTATCAGTTAAAATATAATGCCCATTTAAAAGGGCTCTATGGAGCTCAGTCAGGGGATTGCAGCCTAAGGGGATTACTTGAATCAAAATACTTGTTCACTCTCAAAGCTTAGTTTACTTTACTTTGATTATATCTGATATATTCTTATCCTAATGGGACAGTATGATTATGAATATATATTAGAATCCTAAAAAGAATATTTATTACTAATGTATATAATAACTGGAGCTTTTCTCATTATTACAATGTATTCTCGGGTAAAACACTTGATCTTTTTTCTTGCTTTCCTTCTTATGAAGAGATGTCTAAGAAATGTTAGAGAGGCAGTCAACTACCTGTTTTTATGACCTAACGAAAAAAATGGCACAGGCATCGAAATTGCCTTGGAGCCTCCAAAGGATAGGAAAAAATCAGATGTAGACGACGCTAAGGAGGATATATCTGTTGTGGAGCAGGAAAATGTCCGATTGCTTGGATCAAGACTTATGGCGCAACTACACCCCACCCCTATATAAATTTGACAAACCAAAACGGTCCCATTGAGCCTTCTTCTGCATGGGAAGCACTGTTTTTTTAATAGCAGGAAGAGTTTGGGTGTGATTATCACGTAGCATACCTTGGCCAACCGAGGAAAAAGAAGCAACAACGCTCAAAGCCTTTTTATGAGTGTAAGAAATTTGAATTTACAATTTGTGATGAAGGTGATGCCCTAAGCTTGCATAAAGTACATAAGCCATCCTTTGAAGAAAAATGGGCAGAGGAAGAATTTACACTGGTGGATATTTTCAGATACTTTTGGGACAAAGAATTTATTAAGGTGGATTGAACGTGGATGAGCTATACCTTGGCCTCCGCATTCTCCAGATTTAACTCCAATGGATTCATTTGCGTGTGGTTTTATCAAAGCAAAGGTGTATCAACCAAAAATTAGTGATTTAACAGAATTTAAAGAACGAATGCTTACTGAAGTGCTGGACATAAATCTGGAAATGCTCCACAATGTTTATCGAAATGCTAAAGATCGATTTGAAATTTCCAGAGATACTGAAGAAGCACATGTTGAATAATTTAAATTCAGATTTTCTTTTTGGTTGTTTCTGATGAAGTTTTTTTTGTGTGATCCTAATTGAGCCGGGAAAATAAACATAAGTATTTTTTTCTTTTTAATGTCTATTAAGAAGGGATTATGAAAAGGATTGAAAATCAAATTATAAATTTTATATACCCTGTACATGGAACATTACAATTTTGTGCAATGATGAAGATAATTCAAAAAGAATTTTTCCTAAAAGTTTTAAATTTCATCAAAATACGCACTCAATTTTTAAACACCCGCTATATCTGTTGAATGACGCCTGAGGGGCATCTATAAATAAAATAAATCTCTTTTACTACTTTATTCGAGTTTCTCTGCTGAGATTAAGCAACCACGCCTAAATCCTTAGTCCGGAGCACTTATTTAATAGGCCATTGGGCTGAAAACGAAAGGGGAGAACAATCCATCCAACCAGATCTGTAGTGGACGGGTTTTCATCCTCCATCTGGAAATTTCAATGCCAAAGTGAAACACCAATCAACTAAATTTCTCTACTATTTTTTCTGAGATCCATTTAATTACGAAAAGTGCCTCAGTTAATTTATTTTTTAAAGGAGACGCATTACAACTATTTTCATGATCGCCACAGTGCTAGATTGAAACTTTCCAAGTTGCGTGTAATATTTACAATCGAAAATTCAAGTGAAAATTAGTGAATTTGTTTTGTTTTGTGAAATGGAATTAACAAATCGATTAGTTTCGGAGAAAATTATTGACATTACAATAAAATATGTAGGTGAAACGTCTGAAACATTTCAAGAAGTTTTGAAAGGTGCTTCCAGAAGACTAGAGGTCAAATTTTTCTGATATATTCACATTTTATCTTATATAATTAAGTATATATACAAGTAATTTTGATCCTATTCTTACGATTCTAAGTGATTTAATTAAAACATATTACAGTTTGTTTTTAAATCATGTATTCTTTATTTTAAAAAGTTATATATTTACATAAATTGATAATAATATTTTTATTTTCCATTTGATTCGACGAATTGATATTAAAGATTAAGAATTTATCTTCTTGTTTGTAAATATTTCCTTGGAAGAGTTGATTTCGAGCTTTTCCCTTCTAGATCGGTGCGTCATATGTCAATTTAATGTTCTCTCCGATGATGCTAAAACCTTAAAGGTGAACCCTTCCCTCGAAGCGCCATGTCTTTTATTAACAGAACCAACTGTTCCACGCAGAGATTCGTTGGACTTTCGGGTCACACTGAAGCTCAGTGGCAATGAGACTACAGACGAAATCAAATTTTTCAAGATAATCTTTGGAAAGCTCTAGAAATTTAGTTGATAGAAGCGACTATACAGTAACTGGGTACAATTGAGTTAGAAAACAAGCATCACCAGGCTCGAATTAAGAAAAGCTCTAGTCGTCAGGCGAATCGACCCTTAGGTTGGCGAAAGATACGCAGAATAAATAAAAGTAGAAATAGAGAAAAAATAACATTTTCAAAGCTGGCAGTCCTAGCCAAATTCCATAGCCTAAGTCCGCCAAAGCAAAAAATCTGGGACAAACTATTTTAACATGGAGATCTAACTGATCAGATACAAAGGAAAAGATTCTTCTAGCTCTTTACCTGCTTGGAAGGCCACAAAGTTTAAGATTACCCAACAAGCGCATGTCCAAGCAAAGACGAACCATAAATGTGTTCAGATTTGCGTCCAGACTGGTCGCGACTGAATGCACTGTGTAAATGTGGTTAAGATCTGCATCAACATCGCAGGACTACATCGAACACCGGAAATGCAATGCCAGGTTAGAATGAAGCAGATGAAGAAGAAGATTGCTTAATCAGATAGACCACCCGCCTCCTCCAAGGTGGCTGTCACGTCGTAACCAGTACAACAACCCATCCCACAACCCATGACACCCCAAATTTTAATTAAGTTCACCGAACCAATGCCACCTCGAGATGATGGACAGTATTCTATATTCTTTTTGAGCATGTAATAAATGTGTCAACGCAGAAATGAATAAGATGCTAGCTGCCCATGGGCTCGAACACATAAAGTTCCTAGAAAACCCATATTTGGCAAAAGTTCTCTAAGCAACCAAGGCCCATGATCTACCAGCTGAATCAAACCTACCATTCCCACAACCAGAAAAACAAGAATGAATGAGCCTAACCGTTCAGGAACCTGACGATACCGAGGAAACATCGCCGACCCCACTCAAAATCAAGCAGTTGAAAGTCGCTGATGAAAAACGAAAAGCGTGTCCTCGCAACCAGTTGCAACAAAAACGAAAGAGTACCATGGTGAGTAAATCAATCTTATTATCGCGCTAAATAGGCACACAACACATAAAAAAACAATCTCCCTAGGGTAGGTATCAACAGTATTCTTCACTGGCCATTGTAAATGGTGCGTCATCTCATCCGTAGAGAAGGAATTATTCAAGGCAGCATTGATGGAGAAGAAGATAAAGCTTTAAGACGATTGTCTCAAACTCAAGGAGCCATCACGCTAGAAAACCTTCGTTCGAGCAGGCCATACAACCTCCTGCACTACTAAAATCCTACGGGCCGAGCGAAGAGACAAGATGATAGCTAGAAATACACTTACTATTCTAACACATCATGTGTAAGCTTGGAAGTTGCACAAGCATAAGAATTAGACACAGACATTCATCTGCTCTCAGAAACAGGCCTCAATGACAACACCAAGCAGATGCTTTGCGGGTACAACATTTTTCTATGGGACTTTTTTTATGAAGGAGAGAGATATGATGAAGCTATCATAGCAATTAAGAATAATATATAGTACATACCAGTGATCCCAATGGACGAATTGTTTTTTCCAATAATAAAGAGAGCACCTATTTGCCCATTCATGACATGTTAACTATATTCAAGAAGGAGCACCCAATACTATTCCCCGGAGACCTGAACGCGAGCAACAGGATAGTAGGCTAGCAAGGAAGGAGGCCAGATGCTCGAATCTTGACCTATTGCTGAGAAGGGATATTGTGGAAACCATTGGGCAGAACGTCCCTACAATTCTGTATCCGGGGACAGCCACCAAGCCGGATGTCGTTCTCAAGAATCTCAACATTCAATTCCTCTAGATAGTCCAGCCTGGGCTCCTGATGCCAAGTGACCATACTTCAATGCAGATCACTGTTACAGCTGCTGCTATACCTGTTCCCGATGTACTCTGGTTAAACTTCTCAAAGGCAGACTGGGATGCCTACATGAGGGGGTTCCCGTTAAGCCTCCTTGATCTGGATGGCGCATCTGAAGAACATCGCGACAATGAACTTAATGGTAACAACGTCTGCATTTCCACCGCAGTTGAAATAACCATTCCGGTAGTCTGTCTCAAACCCCTATTTCCAACTACCCTTACACAAGAAACAATGGTGCTTAAACAGCGGTTCACCGGAGCCTACATCCTCATCTTCCTCATAAGCTAGATAAGGCCCATGGATGTCCATCCTGATCAAAAACTCAGTAGAAGGCAAAACTCCGAGCTTGCTCCCGGACTGAGGGAGAAGATGAGCCGTCTAATCGAAAGATTAGACATCGGCAGTAATCCGATTTTTCGTTGGGTGACAATCAACAGACTAAAATAAACAACCAAAAAACATAGTTCAACCGAAATATTGCATGACGTGACCACGGCAACCACTCTGGTAAAAAAGGAGGAGATTCCGCGGATTCTGGAAGGACGTTTTCAAAATCTCCGAAGAAGAGGGGGAAAACTTCAATATACGATTCGAGGACCAAGTCTCCAAATACATGGATAGAAGGAGTGTGAGGTTCAACCTTACATAATCGCGAACTTCATTCTAATCAATGGCAACTCATAGGAGGCAGCAAAAATTATCACTGGTGCGAAATCATGGGAGTCGATATCATCTTTTCGACCAAAAGCCCCCGGCATTAGCCAAGTCACTACCAGTCACCTGAAAGGGCCTGTGAAAGACTGAACTAGATTGCTGAACCAGCCCAATTCATTTCTACCAATAGAATTTGGTTAGGGACCAAAAAAAGGGGTTCGGATTTCAAACACGAGCTTGAGACGTACTATGGACTGATTTTAGAGCTAGGAATATTTCGATAGGGTGATTGAGGAGTGTGTAAATAGTAATAGGTAGGTAGATAGAAATAGGTATAATAGGAAAATCTTCCTACTAGAAAAAAAAATATATTTATTGGAGACAATTACTTTTTCAGAGAAAAAAACAAAAAATGAGAGGAAAAAGAGCAAATATAACAATGCAGGGAGTAGGATCGAACCTCTTACCCTGCATAATATATGTACACTGGGCGAACAAATAACACAAGAAAGGTTTGCAAACACACTGCACCTTTTTAGGAATGTCAATTTTAAGAACGGACATATAAAAGGAAGTAAATGCATTACATATGGAACCTCAACCAAATGAGAAAGAGAAAAAAGAAGGAAATAGAGGAAGAGCAATAACAAATCTAGTGTGATAAAATTGCCTAAGGCGGCCGCGCCTCGCTTCTATCACATATTGAAATTCATGCTGCCCACGTGCATCCTGCGAGAAGAGAGTAGCGTGGCGTCCTTATTGCCCAACATCCCCGAGTATTATCTTCCCCCGCTCCAAGTTTAATCAAGGAGGTTCAATCCCCCGTTTGCCTGCAGGCGTCGATCTGGCCAGATTGAATTAGGCTTATGGGAAGATAAGACTGTTCCAAGCGCTAGCGGGATATTCCATGGAAGTCCGTCATTGTCCCCTAACCCGAGGGACTGGCTCCAGCTATTTATGCGATAGAATTTCACGTTTGAATCTATCGAGATTACCTTCGTCAAGCAGCACACCGATCCGGTCTCCCTTGTACAGCTAGGAACTCTGCACCCCGAGAACCACCTTATTGTCCAGAAGAGGAAAATATCCTTGAGTGCCAAGGTTCATGCCCCTCGAGACGCCAAGTCAACAGGGCCCCCTGTTGTTCAATTGTTTAGAAGAGAACAAGTTTAGAACAGTCATTGTTCTTCGTGCCCATTCGACAAGAAACGGTTCTCACTTCCCTGATATCACGTCAGTGATAATTTACAATTATTCAGAAGAGAACAACTTTAGAACATTCATTGTTTTTCGAGCTCGTTCGACAAGAAACGGTTTTCGCTCCCCTGATATCACGTCAGTGGTAATTTAATTCCCCCCTTTGAACGTTCTTCAAGAGAACGCTTGGTTACCCCGATAACCTCAATTGTTCATCCAGAACATCTCCGGTATCCTGTCTCAAGGATAGCTCGTACTTTTGAGCTCCACTTCGCTCATACTCCTCGAGTCCCTCCCCTCTCGTTAAAGACAACCCCACCTTCAAATCCCTCCTCCTGGGAAGGAAACCGCCAGTCAAACCGAAGCCTTTCCTTCAAATCGCCTTCATCTGCACGACGACCTTATAAATACGTAAGCTACGAATGCATTTAACTATTTAACTTTGTCGCAACGTAACTCCATGCTTTAACACGGATTTAGCCAACCCTTTCCCTTCTTGTTTGTTTTGTCATTTAAATCCCTCCAAATCTTAATCCTCCACTTAGTCAAATTTATCCTATGACCTTTTCTCATTTCATGTGTATCTCTCATTTTAATCCCCGGTCATGTAACTATTTTCTATGTGTTGTTTTGTTATATTAATTAATAAAATTATATTTTATTAATGCTTGCAATATTATTTATCCTTGGGCTCCGTTCCACTTCTTAAGTATATTTAAGATAAATAAGCACTCTCCAGGCCTATTTATTAAAGTAGAGTCCTACTCGGCCATCTGATTAAGCCCCGCACTCCAATATAGAATAAACCCTACAAAGAATAGATATATAGTATATCGTCGGGAGCCTTTTCTACGACACCTAGTCCTCAACTAAAAAATAGGAGTTGTGTGTGAAGATATACACTAGTGAATCCATGTCACCTCTAATAAAATTAAAATAAAAAGTTATAGTCTATCACTTAACGAAGATAAGTGTTTAATGATCTCACAGACATAATATTATGAACAATAGTTGAAAAACCTTTGAAGAAAAGTATAATTAGAGTATACCCAGGCGATGTGGTAACTCTCAAATAGACCATATGAATATGCATATAGTATAAAATTCAACCCTACCAACCGCAATCGGGAATCTGTGTCAAATATCAGAGTCAGGAATGAAAACAAGTCAAAATCCACAATAAAAAATATTATGATCCAATTAAGCAAATCTTAATATAGTCAATTAAGGCAAAATAGGATGCGAAATTATAGAAAAACAAGTATTCTAACAATAAATAGAAATGGTATTCGGCAAAAAAATATCAAATAGAAAAAACATTAGAAAGATCGATCCAGATATTGTACTCATCTCGGACCATGGAATAAGTAACGAAGAAAAAGTATTGAAAATATATAATTATACCGTGATTACGAATAACCTATTAGCAGAAAGAAATGGCCGGGCTGCTCTAGCTAGTAAAGGAGGCCTTAAGTATACCTAAATTCCAATTGTAGAGGAATTATACCTAGCCATTAAAACAAAACTAGAAATTATTCCATTAATAATATCGACGTGCTACCAACCACCAAAGAGAATACTTTTTATAAAATATTTATACAAAGTTATCCAACAATATTTATGGAAACTCAAATACTAGATGCCATGTAACTTAATATAAAACAACGAATAAAGCTGGCAGAAACCAAGAAAAAATATTAGTAAGAAACATCTTAATAAGAGTGGGACTAGACCACACACATATATTACAGCCAAGACCGCTATAAAACCACACATGATACTAAGCAGCTGTGATATGCCATGAAATTATCATATGGAACCTGTATCAATGGCGAGCAGTGCCTATATAGAAACTGCTACATATGAACCAAATTCCGATGCAGGTAACTGAAATTAAAATGGAATAATACCATAAAGCAAAATGAAGGATGTAGAGAGAAGACTTAAATGAATATATTCCTAAATTCCTGACAGGCGTTTCATTCGACGAGATATATGAAGTGATGAAGCAGTTACCGGATGCCATGAGGCCACAGAATCGAAATACGTATAAAAAACCATTAACCGCATTAAATAACAGCAAGAGTGTACTAGCGATATGATAAATAAAAAGGGAATATAATTCAATATGGCTTTGATGATCTAGCCCAGAAAAATATTACAAATTGAGTGATTTAAAACCAGAAATGATCTAATAAAAAAACAGGAAAAAACTGAGATAAACATTTTAGGCAGATAGATTTAGGCCAAACAACAAAAGAAAATTGGAGAACAATTAACATAAGAGGAAGGTCAAAACCAAGAATAAAAATTAAACTTAACCGGGGAACGCTAACCTAATCTAAGTTCAGAAAATAGAGCAAGCATTCAGACGGCACTTGGATTGTGTTTTCTCTATTTCACCTAAAGAAAACAGACTTATGTCCTTAAACAGAAGAAGGGGTGGATGATTATTTATGGAATAACAAAAGCAGAATTACTCTAACCTGATCAGTAGAACCTGTCGGGGGAGAACAAGTGGGGCTGGGGTCTATAACAAAGGATAAAGAAATAATAAGCATAATTCAATCATGTAAACAGAAAGCGCCAGGACAATTTGGGCTCAGGCAAGCTCAACTTCACCATTGCCATGAATACAATCATAGGACCATTAAAAACATCTTTCCTGAAAGTGTAAACATCAGCTACACTTCCCTGACGCGTTAAAAATAGAAAAAATATTGCTCTTCCCAAAACCAGGCAAACTTCCAATCCTCCTGAATACTTATAGACATAAATCGTTACTGGGTTTTACCGACAAAGTATTTAAAAAAATAATGACAAGAAGATTAAAAGAATTTATAAATAAAATTAATCTATATAATAATTTTCAGTCTGGATTCCAGAAGAACAGGGATACCACCATGGCGCTCGGACTAATGAAGAGATCTCCGGAGAAAGTAGTGCAAATAATATTTTCTGACCTGGAAATTCCACTCATCAAATGTATAGATACCTAATTAAGTTTCAGTTATTTGTTAAGAAAATAAGGACTTAGAGAATATTTAATTTTATAAGCTGGAATTATCACAGTCCAAATAATTGGAATTAGAAGAGAGAATACTCCCACAAATCACGGCTAACAGAAGCGTCATTGTAAGAGAAGATTTATGCCAGTTACTAAAAAAGAACTGCAGAAGAGGCAGCATTTCCTCAAAATATATGAGGTATACAGAGTCGTTTGCGTATCTAATGAATTGGCTTCAACGAGTATTTAAAAAGGACTTCTCGCATTCAGAATGAGAACACCACTCACCCAAATCCAAAGAGGCGCCTTCATAAGTATACAGACATGTTTCAGCTGTTATGACATAGAGGATCACACGACACAAAATTACCCTACAAAAGACCTGATGATCTATCTGTTCATTATACAGAACCAAGGGCTATTCGTTACGCAACTATAATAACAGTGAAAAGATGCATTAACTACCATGGATGACACAGAACTATGGCTATGATCAGTCCCAAAACAAGAGAGATTATGAAGAGAAAAGAAACAGAGATAAACATTAATAACGTAACCCCATGAATAGAAACATATGCATAACTGGGAAAAAATAAGTACCAAAGATGGAAACGGTAATTAATTTATATGGAACACTTAATGTTAAAAGTTTTATATGCATAATGCAGCCCAGATGATCAATATTGTCAATATTGCAAATCTGGGCAGATACGCAACTACAATAAACAACATGGTACAAGAAAACACTATCAAATCAAGGAAATTTCCTAAGGATTTTAACTCGTCGGACATATTTGAAATATTTGTCACGGAAAAGACAACCAAGAGTTAATCGAAGAAAGAAAAGAAAATGAACAGAATGTAGTAACAGAAGAGTACACGAACAACGATGATACAGAGACAGAAAATACCTCCCCAGACACAGAATAAGAATGCATACGAGTTACATGCAGCAAAACGCACAGGGATAGGAAATCTGAATCATTCAGCAAACACAGTCTATCTTTGACAGATGAATCGCCCGAAATACCTTCGAAAGACCCCAACAGATAGAGGACCCAGGGGAAATGAATAAACAACTAGAATAAGAAATATCAGTAACTGATCTTAACGGATAAGACATCCCAAGGTAAAGGACTAAACTAACAGAAATAGCTAATTGGAATATGGAAATTAGGAAATTAAAAATACTACAAATTAACACATGCGGATGGATAGACAAACAAATTATGTAAGGAAACTTATTTAAAAATATTAACCCAAATATTACACTAATTTTAGAAAATGGAAGAATAAGAAAATAAATATATAGAACTACAAAGTTATAGGCCAAAATCATTCAGGAGAGACACAGGACGGAGCTTCAATAGCTTCCTATGCAAGGATTGCAGTTTCAAAAGTTCATGGTATAGAAGATTCCTATTTAGCTATAAAAATTCAATGATATTAAGCAGTATAATTATCGCAACAGTGTACCAGCCACCCAGGTGCACCCAAATACCTTTACAAAACTTAACTAATCTATTTAAAAATAGGACGTCGGTCATTTTGATGGACGATTTAAAGGCAAATTGCGGGCCATCGGAATAAAAAATCCCCATTAGAATCGGAAAAAAACTTGAAACGTTCATCAAGAGGCGGATACTGGAAAGATGGACCCATCTTCCCTACGTACTTACGAAAAGGATTTTCTACATAATAGAATGGAGCCATGTAAGCTTGAATGACGGCAGAAGAGATAAGAAGTATCAAAGATTACGAAGATAAATGTAAAGAATTAAAACCTATCGAGATAAAATTAAGGTTGTATTCTTGTACCGAAGAACCATCTCATATATATATATATATATATATATATATATATATATATATATATATATATATATATAAGAGGAAAGCGCTATAGATACCAAAAAGAGTGCAAGGTGCTTGAACTAACCAATACGACTTCAGTTACATAAAGCACGATATTAAGAGGTTAAATCGGTAAAAAAGTTGACTGGATTTAGTATAGAAGTCAATAAACCTAAGTATCAAGAACAAGAGGATATTTCATTAGGTCATAATACAGTTTACGTTTAATTATCGAACCATAGCCACGTAAAATATCTCAAGGAGTAATCTACTAAGACTCCAAAGTGCACAGTACAAAGCTATGTAAATAATAATAAACACTAGAAGAGGAGAACTCAGAAGACAACGAGACCTTCAGAGGCAGGTAAAGATAAATATTCTGAACAGCAAATTAGTAAAACGATCGAAGAAAGTTATAGAAAAAGACAAGGAACGAAATATAAATGGATTTAACCAACAAAATTGCCCGAAGAAAGGATAGAGAACACACCGATTATTCCCAAGTTCCATAAGGATGGATTGATTTAGGAAAAGAAAAAGGAAGAAGAAGAAATCTACTCCTAAAGAAGGATAAAACTATTCGAAGACGACAAAGATTAAGTAGATAGATAACTAAAGATTATAGGCCATAATATCTAGAATAAGCATAGAAAAAAATAGCTAGGGAGATCGAATTCTAGTCCCGTTTTACTAAGAATATATACTAATAATGGTTTGAACGCCTTATATAAACAAAACCTAAACTACCAGAGATACAAATAGACACATACACAAAGGGTAGTACGTGCTTCTCAATAGAAACAAACTTTCAACTTTATCAATCTCTCTATAACTACCTACAATAGAAAGAGATTAATCTGATGTCCAGGAAAACTAGCAACTCTTTGCAAATCTCTTACTTGCCTCAGATTTCAGCAACCATTCTCCAGTACTTCACGGTAGATCCATAGTTCATGGTAAACAGCAACTATCAATAATAGATAGAAGCTACACCTTATAGTTCGAATTCCACGTTAAGCTGTAGGTCTCTTGACGAACAAAGTTAATTTGTCTCCTACTGTATTGTTTCACTGCCATATCCTTAAATTTTCTTCTTCCCCTCCCTTTTACTCCTACCCACCTTACCCACAATGCCTGGAGACTATTAGATTCTGGATAGTGTGGCTGTGTGGGCCTACAAAGAAGTTGCGGGCTCGCCCCCTCCCTCTCCGTTGGCAACTCTTATGAGTACTATGGGGTTCCTAGGGCGGGCGAGCTCTTTTTTCGCAGTCATTTCTCTTTTACTTCATTTCAATAATGCAGAAATAAAGGATATAAACCTTGAAATTGGCAAATGTGAACAACTGCTCGATTTCTTTAAAAAAACACTGATAATACCATAGTAAAAATACGAAACGAAAGCGTTTCTTAGGCAACCTGGCACAAATCCAAAATTACCATCATCCAAGTCGTTTTCACATTTATTTTTTCGTCGCCTGCATAATTATCATCATTTACATCTATTTACATATTATTTATAACTTTTATCTCTCTAACTTAAACATCTTCACCACTTAAGCTATCCCATCTCTGGCACCTTTCTCGCTCGACTGCTTTTCATTGTTCTACTTCCAGGTCCAACTTTTATATCAACCTTCAAGAAAACTCTAAGATCATGAGCCTTAAAGCCATGACTTAAGGCAAACAAGGATAATTCTGACTGCAGTCCATGAAAATAATGAAAACGAGTGAGCCTGTTTTGTTTTTAATCTCACATGAATTTTATTTTAGATGTTTACTTTTGAAAGCCATTTTTTTTGTTTCTGTTCCTAGGTTCTATAGGTCATCAGTTATTTGGGAAAAAGCGAAGAAACCCTGACTATGAATGAGCAAGATGAAAAACGCTTTAACAACGCTGTTAATAATTTTTTTTCAAGTCAGTTATAGTTATGCGGTAAGCATAGCAATGAGTAGCAACCTTCACACTGCATCGTGCATCCCTAAGAGACGGCTCATCAACCACGCCAACCAAGTGACCTTATCCAAAAGACCAATCTACCCAATGTAGTGTGAATGTCGCTACTCATTGCTATATTAACCACATACCATCACTATGTACATTGCAGTTTACCTTACTACAATTCTAGTTAGTTTGGTGCCTTCTCGAAATGTACACAGAGGCACCCATTCCGTTTCTTTTGCTAGCATTATTTGAAAGTTTTTGTGTTTGCACCAAATTAATAATTATTAGCTTGCATTAGCTTGTAGGAATCTAAACAGGTAATAATAGCTTCCTTTTCATTACATTGCCCCACGATGTATGGCAAACAATCTCCACTTAATCTTCGCAAGCAGGAGAGAGCGAGAGAGTGCGACATTGGCTCACATAAGATTCTTTACGAGACTTCATTTTTTCTTTTCTTCCTTGCTCTCCTAAATATCTTCACTTTTTAAGTGACCTGAATTCTCATTCTAATCATTGGACCTCTAGGGAAATGTAAATACCCAATTTTACAGAGCAGCACGTGAAAAAATAATAATAAAAAATCATCAAATCCACAATTAGATTCAATGCTTTCGATAGTTCACTTGTCTTGTTCAAACGTAATTTTGGTGTCTTTCACTCAAATCAATGCAGGTCTACCATTATTACACAGGACTTGATAAAATTATACCATTCCTAGATAATTTATATGCAACAAAACAAAATCCCATTTCTAAAAAATGAAATCACGAATACTTTTTCAATTATGCTGTTAAAATTGCAATGGCTTGCCTCCTCGCCATTTTTAAATTCAGTTCGCTTTCGGTTATGACGCCAGATATAATGAAATTTAAAAGTATATAAATCTGTCTGCTATAGCTTCAAAAATTGGCTTTCTTGGAGATATAGAAAAGCATTGCTCTTACGTATATTTCTATCGTTGAGTTAATAGTGCATGTTTCTTATTAATGAGCTCAAGGTGAAAAGATTTGGTACCGATAATATCAATTTTCGTAAGATATTGCTCGTTTTTTTAATATTCCTCCTCTATATGTGTCAAACCAGAGTCACTAGTGTTGGTAATGCTGTAATTTTCGTTTCTATAGGCAAAATGCTAAAAATGTTATGATGGAAAAATACCATGTTTTTCAAAGTTACTCACATTTTTTATTTTCGCCCGCTCTGAGCCGAATAAGAGAACACTTTGAGTTTAAGTAAAGCATGCCTCTTATTTATGCTGAGTAAATAGTGGAGTTTACGTTTGGTTTGGTTAAGTACTTTAAGATGAACACAAAACCTAAACATACATCAAACACTTCATACGAGCCAACAAACTCACACCCAAGAATTATAATAATATTAGCACAAAAGCATAATCGTTGAATTAAACAACACCAACAAACGCAAGCAACCTAACCTAACCTTGATAATCCAACAAAGAACTCATAGCAATCAACTGAAACCGACAAAACCACCAACTCCTAAACATTCACTAAAATCAGTAAACCCCCAAAATAACTTGCCTGAACCTCGTTAAAGAGCAAACGGCCCATAGCCATCGGAGCTTTCTCTATCCTAATGGGCACAACATTGGATTTCTCACGTCATGGCAAATGTTCAATCTCATTCGGCGCAGAAAGATAACTTTCAAAGGTGTCATGAGTTGACCGCACATAGGGCCGATACGCGTAGGGTAAATATCTCCCCTCGCCAAGCTAGTACCACCTCCTCCGGAGGTCACAAAGGGTTCCACCATCGCTGGTACCTGTCACAAACACATTTTCGACCCTGACAACTGCACTCCCGCATGAGGATGGCTCTTGGTAAAACCGAGCTCAACAGTGAGCGATTCTGATCTCTATATCATAGCAATATCTGGTCGGGGACTCTCACACACGATACAAAGGGTGAATGTCGCTACATATCTTCATACAATCATTAGATCTAACCATCAAACTAAAACAATCTTACCTAACTTTCTCGCAATTCAAGCATCTCAGAATCATCAAATAAAACCATCAAACTCAAACAATCTGACCTACACTACGTAAAACAGCTAACAACTCATATCCATCAACTAAATCTATAAACCCAAGCATGTAGAACTAATGTATGGTAAACGACAGACAGCTAAAACTTATCGAATTTGACCAACACAACCAATAAACCTGACCTAACCTAAAACCGAGAGTGAATTTCCTTCAAAACACTTAGTTAAACTTCGAAAGAATCAAAATTAAACCCGAGGGATTATGTAAGTAAGGAAGTTAGAATTTGGAAAAAGATTTAAGATACCGGAAATTTTAGTCGATGGCAAGATAAGTACTTTAAATTATAAGCACAAATGAGAAGTTTTAATTCCCAAAATTTGTTTACAATGTCACAATAACTAATAGCTTAAACATAAGTCTCTGTAAGAATTAAATCTAAAAATATGTTTGGCAGAAAACTGCAAAATATTTCCCCACATTCGTATTCAGAAACAGGACAGATTTAAACGGTAAAATGCATAAATGTTAAAAATTAAATTACGCAAGACTGTTAAAGTTAAGGATAGTCATTCTCTCGTAAATTTGATCTACCAGAGATCAATTTTATAACAAAGTTAATTGAATCGAATATTAAATCAACATTTGAACATGTATATTCATCAGACAAAACTAGTTTCAGATAATTTTATGTTATCAATATAGGATAAAGAAAGATTTCAGTGCAAAACTTCGTCATTTTTCATCTATCCACGTGTTCAGTCCAGTCTTTGGAAACAAAGAAAATGAATAATAACAAAAAGAGAACATTAGCACGATATAAATATGAACAAAATGCATAGTGTATGTAGATTATATACATAAAATGGCACAACATTGATACTTATAACTAATTAATTTTGGAAAAGTATCTTCCTGATTGAAAATTTCCTTCAAGGACTTCATGGATTGATGTGTGCTAGGTGTTCACTCTGACACATACTTTGGACTCAGTAATATGGGTGGGAAAAATTGAGTAGATCCTAAGTTTACATACATTATTGAATTGACGAATAAATAGATTTTGTAAATCCTATAGGAACATTAGATTCTCTTCGCTAAGAAGTATTGATTAGGCCTGAATACTAATAAATAACAATTGAATTGTTGAATGGAAGAGCCGCGAGGATATGCAGCTCTAGAGCAACGCGGCTTCAGCTTTTGTATATCTCCATACCTGGCACAAATTAGCATAGCAATAGGCCCATAGTAATAACATCCTACAAGAGATAGCAGTAGCTCAAAAGTGAGGATGCTTGTTGTAAAATGCGTTTGGTAACACAAAACTTGAATAAATTCTGGTTGTGCGAATGTGTAAAGACCTCAATAAAGACCCAAGAGGAGACAGGGAAAAGATGAAATAAAATATGAACGAAGAAGGTATAAAAATTAGACATATTCTTTGAGAAAAAAAATAAATTCAGTTTTGCAAAATATTTTAAACTTGGAGGAAGATCATGGCAAACCTTTGCTTGGAGGCGTTAGGTGTACCCTATAACGATCGGGCCAAATGCACCGGGTTGGTGATTGCGCGAACAAAGGTACGAAAAATAGGTTAACTGTAGTGTTAAAGAATTAAAAGGAAACCTTCGCTCAAGTAATAGTTTAATCCTATTCCTTTGTGAATAATGTCTACTTAAAGGAATAAAATGAATTTAGTAAATAAGAAAAGCTTAATCTATGTATGCAATTTAAAAATGTCTATTGTTAATGTTTGTATCATTAATTCTAAGAGCTATGTTAAACACATGACAAAGAATAGGTAAGAAGATTCAGAGGTTTCGATATTTATTACCAAAGACCTCTTCAAGTAATCACCTGACTTTGTTGTATTTTTACTTCTCGAGGGAAAATTGGCTAAATAATAGTAAAATAATTCTAATAACCGGATTTTAATTGATGCAAAAAAGAAAACTAATCAAGCTTTGAAGTTATGGGGAATCGAGTAAAATTCTGAGAATCTTTGAGCTAACACTTCTAAGTTCGGAAAACTGCTCTGACTTTCTGTAAAACATTGAACACAATTGTTAAGTAGTTTAAAAAAATATGAACATAGTTCTTATTTAATAAAACACTTCCATTCGGTGCTATTAAAATGCTCCAATCCATATCATCCCTGTATCTTTGGAATATTCACCTGTCCACTTATTTTCTCCAATTCCTTCTTCCCTATCCCATCCTGCTTATTTGCACTGCAGCAATTTGGCATAGTCATTCTCATTTTTAGTCAGATATGCAGTGAATTTATCAATCAGGCTCGATAAAGAGAAAAAGCTAATTCATAAAACCAGAATTATTATTCCCCCGTTTCCACCCTTCCGCCAAATTCTTTGACTCTACCGCAAAATAACGTTCGAATTCGCCACAGAATTTTGATATGCAAATGAAGCCACCACAGATTTGGAATCTTAGCATTTGCATAGATTCGCCCTGAAAGTCAATGTCAAAGAAGAAAAGGGAGAAAAGTTTGAGAAAGTTTCCACCGGGATATCGAAAACTTTGGGGGGTTTATTTGACTAAAATAATGAATGTGAGCTAAAAGTTTATTCTTCTGGGGTGGGTACCTCCATTGAAAAGGGTAGAGGATACATAAATGGGTACACACACGGACTTACACACATGTTCTTAAACGATCATATTTTGTTACAGCATAACAAGAGTCACACACCTCGTTATACTGACATACATTTATAAGTGCACATATATATACACATAAACTTTAATAGCTCCCACTATCTCGTATCCTTTTATGCATTTTTGCGCACAGATATTAAATCCAAACTAAAAGAAACCACAGGTATACACGTCCTTACTCTCTGTATCAGCATATGGCGCTTTTAAGATACCAATGAGGGTACAAGTAAGACACAAGTAGCCAGAACAAGTAGATAACCATGAAAAATGACCTCCTCTAAGTTTATGAACTACAAATACTAATTATTTAGTCAATAGTAAAACAAACTCATAAAATGCTTCATACGTAGCCAGGAACAAAAGGCCTGCGATGAAGTCACTGTTCGTATTTCGAAGTTCATAGTCTTCCTTTATGTACATCTTCACTGGTATCTATAATTTAGGCTTCTTTAGTTTTCGAATTGGCAAGACTTTTCTTGCAGCCATTTTTTTCGTTAACATCATCACTATGTCTATTTTATATTTCCTCTATGTTCCTAGTTTCCCTCATCCTTTGGCATGAGTAAAACTTTCCTCGTTAGTTACATCAATTTCAATTTTGTATAAAATATAAGGACAATATCATCATAAAACAAAAATAAAAAAATTTAACCAATCCTTCACCATGTGTCGCATCGGCCATTAAATGCGACATTAACAGAGAACGAATTTCTCGCTATGTTGGGCAATGAAGTGATACTTATTAAATAGATATTCTTCGAATGCAAATAGCCTCCTATGTCAAAACATTAATTTTCTGTTTTATTGAAAAGCAAACGACATTAAATTTGATTATTCAAATAAACTTTAAGTGTAGCGCTAGAATCTCTTGACAATATCGTGCTTCTTCGAAACAAAAACAAATTACGAAATCCTTCCGCCATACAGGGTGCAATAAAGGACTGATTCAGTCTTGTCAGCAGTGACATCAAGTTATAAAATTGAGGTGATAAACTGCCATTAATATCAGAAGAGGAATATTAACTAAAAATTTATTTACAAGTTCGTAGATATGATATAGTTCTATCGTGCGTAATTGTTCGTGGAAATTAAGAAAAAATATTATATTTACTCTAGTTAATAAAATTTGGTATAAAAATGGGTATTTTCTGTAGAAATCGTCATTAATCATTCCATATTTTTCCCCACAGTTTGGAAATAAAGGGAAAAAGCTGTGTCATCAATTGGCGGATATGGAAGTTATAGAGATTAGGTAAAAAGAGCAGGAACTATAAAATTAGGACAGATAGTTGAGGAACATATATAAATATTTCGAAAATAGCTTGATGAGGTGAACTAAAAGATAAGAAAATAGGCATAAAATGTTAAAAGATAAGAAACTAAAATACCTGAAAAAACATATAAGCAAGGTATATACATGAGGTAGCTGGATAGAAAAAATGGGTGTTAACAAAATATTAATAGGGGATTTTGCATAGCGATCTTCAAGGCCGCATGACCTCACAGGGCGCTTTTCCAGCCACAAAAGAAGGCTTTGGAGAAGCGCTATCTCCTCAAGATATAATATCAGACAGATCCTTGCATATCTTAGAGGTAAATATATATTAATTGCAAGATCAGCCATGCGGCACAGCCATCTTCTTCCTTATATGTAAAAAAAAATCTTAAACGTGATTCTAGAGCGTATGGACAGCCAGTAAGGTTCATAAAGCAGGTGAGGGGGGATAAGATAAAGTTGTCCCGTAGAACCTGAACAAGATGAAGGGTTCGAATAGTAGAAGCGTGTTATTTAGCGAGAAGTGAGTTATAGTGAGCGATGAAGATAGGTCCCTAAATTTTGATTGGGAATCTCGAAACTATTCTGATTGAAGTTGAATTGAATACGGTTGAGATTAAGGAAAAGGCAGAAACTGGATTTGCATGCATTTTAAAATGACTTTAAAGAGATTTATAACATTAACATAGAAGGCCATCAAGGAAAAACGGAGGTTATGGAACGAGGCAATAATTTTACAGCGAGCCAAATACGAAGTATTAGCCACTAGAAAAACTTAGTTTTGCCAAGATTAAAGTTGAGAAAGTCCGAGACCTGTGAATTAATGATGTGGTACATGGCTAGAAGATTTCTCTGTCTCAGCCAACGAGTTGTCAGTGAAAGAGAGATAAATTTGCTTATTATTAGCATAGAAGTAGAATGCTAACAGGAGGCGCGGTACAAGAATATCAAAGCGAAGTAAGTAATGGAGCAAATACCGACCTTGGTAGAACATAAAAATGCACCAATACCGTCTGGAATATATCGCCCTTATGTGAATAGACTTAGTAAGAAATGATTGATAGCAGCGAAACCAACTAAGTGCTGTTCCATAGGCAGGAATTCATGGAACTGATTAATAAGAACAGTATGATTGACTTTACGACCAGAAGAGATAAACAGCATTAGATGAAGAAGTGGTAAGACGTTGCTATGGAAATGTTGGTAACAGAGGCAGTGGATTTGAATATAGTAACCAAATGATTTGGAAGATGGCAGATGCAGTTCACCTTGGGGAATTCTAAACTAATGCGCATAGGTTATTATAATCCCAGTAGAAATTACAATATGGTCAAATTTTAAACCAAGTAAATAAGGAAAAGGATTTAGCTGTCTTAAGCTTGAGTGATTTATAATTTTCAAACCAATATACCGTATTTTTACAAAAGGCGAATTTGATTTTTGGATACACGGCTAGACATTTTGCATTTAGAGGTCAAGATTTACATAATTCTTTCCTAACATAAATCGCATATAAGGCCTCCTTCAAAGTGTGCGGAAGAATTCTGGTCATCAAGCGATGACCGACAAAACTATATCTTGAACCTTAAAATAGAACGAACTGGCGACCAACTTATTGAAGTTTTTGAAATATAAACGGGTTTACGAATATAAATTATGAATTAATATTTGAACTAGATAACCGACCAGAGACGATTATTAGAAATAACCGCGTCGAGCTAGTAAATAAATTATTTAGCACAATAACGACATAAAAAACTTTTCATATACAATTGCACAGTAAGTATCATCTAAAAAGATCAGAATGCCTGTATTATTTTAGAAAGAACCGACATAGTTTGAATGGCAAATAACTTCCTTTCTACTTCGTGTAGTTTGGGTCATTTTCTTGCCAGCTGTCGTAGACTTACGCTTAAGAAAACTTTTACGCCTCTATCTTTGTCTGCTTGATGTTCGTAAAGATGGCCACCAAGATTCTTCTTCATTGAAGCCATTAGAGAGAGTGGCAGACGCTACAAAATAATAGTCTTTAATATTCTGTCAACCCATGCCAAAATAGGTTTATGCCATGTTGGTAAATCAATCGGTAAGTCAGCAGCATTTATTCTAATTGGGAAAAAGGGACTTGCCAGAGATAATAGAGAGAGAGAGAGAGGAAGATACGCGCCGCCTCACCCTTCAATAGAGAGAGAGACCCACTATTCGCGTCCCATTGGAACTTGCACAATTCTCGCAGAATCCCTCAAGCCATCGGTATTCTCGTTAATTCAGGTGATTCTACCTCGACTCGCTTCCCGCGCTTAATCTCGATTCGTGTTACTCGAAAGCAAGATTTAAGTTTACTCCCGTCAGAGTAATTATCTAGACACTATTGTTTGAACTTTGCGCCAAGGCAAGGATTACTCACTCTTACAGGTAACAGCAACGGGCAACTCTCCTTTGCAAGTGCTCTCTCTGCCCCTCCCCCCAGTGTTTTGCCCAGGTGGATAATACTACCTGACAAACAGCCAAGTCAAAGAAAAGCAGCCTGGATCAAGAGCACATTACTGTCTGCAACTGAGCTGGACAGAGTCCGGACCTGAATTCCTGTGAAAATGTTCGGTAGACAATCAGAAAGAGGTCTGAAGTCAAGATTCTTATGACAGTTCAACAACTCTTGAAACTTTTCAAAATGATTAGAGAAAGATTACTGTGCAAGATGGTCAACTGTATGTTCGTTCCTGTGGCAGGAGATGTTAACGTATTATCGAAAATAAAGGCCTCCGCACTAAAACTAATTACTCATAGCTGTACAAACGTTTAGCACGGATAATTTTTAATCGTTATATCCAAATAGAAATTTGTTGTCGCTGTCGCTTGGATAATTTTTGGACACTTAAAAACAAATCAGTGTCATGAATATATCTGGAAAAGCATTTCAGTATATGGAGAGTATCGCGAAGAGTAATTCAGGGCCATATTTAGCAATCTATTAGCCTGAGTGTATCCTAGAAAATCAAACTAGGAGCCTGAGTGTATCCTAGAAAATCAAACTAGGAGCCTGATTGTATCCTGAAAAAAGAATCTATGTATTACGAAAAAAATTGTATTCTTAACACGCTATTCAAAGAAAGCCAGTATATTATACAGAATCTGTCACATAAACAGTCCTTTGCCTGACATCTATCGGTCCAAACAATCTACAAGGGTGAAATGCAATCTACTATACTGAATGTATACCGTGAAACAAGGTAGTTTCCTAAATGGGTTTTGAAAGGAAATACAATATTTAATTTGCATCCTGTGAAGCTTATATAATCTTTAGATTATATCCTAAAGAGCAATCCGATTTCGCGAATATATCCAGTAAAGAAATCATCTATCCTGAATGTATCCCCAAAGGTATCCAGTATCCTAAATTTTTCTTGAAAATAAATCCCCAATGATAAAGAAACGAAGATGATAAAGTTTTACAAATCAAATGACCTTAGGATAATAGAAAGCATCCATGAAAATAAGATGGCAACAGGAATATTTTAAAATAGGAAAGCGAAATAGAAGACAAGAACAATTTTAATTGATCATTTTGTTTTTGTCCTCTAAAAATTCCCTGAACCGGATCAAATTTGGACTCTTGTTCTCGATTCTCAAAACTGAATCAAATTTGAACTCTTTTTCTTGATTCTCCAAAACCGAATCAAATTTGGACTCTTGTTCTTGATTCTCCAAAATCCAATCAAATTTGGACTCTTGACCTTGATTCTCCAAAACTGAATCAATTTCGACTCTTGTTCTTGATTCTCCAAAACCGAATCAGATTTGAACCGTTGTTCTTGATTCTCCAAATTTGGTGATTCAAAAACCGGAAACTGCTGTTTGCGTCTTCTCAAATTTAACAACTAAGGAATTTTTCTGCCTCGCTTGCTACCGTTTGTCTGGTTCTTGTTCTTTTTTGCCTATATCTCTGCTGCTTATCTATTTTTTTGCTAAGCTATCTATTTATGTTACGTCTTTGTTACACTCAGTCGTTCATTCTTGCGGAGGCATTCAGAATTTTTAGTCACGTGCACCCGACTCAATACGTTACTATGTTAGTCTGTAGGTCGGCAGGTCGGGTATTAACCATTTTACTTTTTTCAATGTTTTGAAGGTCGTAAGGTCATATGGTCAGAAGTCAAAATAATTGAGAGCACGTGACTTAGGTCTGTTGATTTTGTTATTCTATAATCTTGTTTTCTGGGCACTTCTCTATCAAGGAATGTCTATTAGGTTGTTCATATATTTGTATTTATATACCAGAAAATAGTTCTAAGATTTGTTTTAACTGTCTCAAACTTGCTGTGATCTGGGCGCAGATAATTATATTCATTTACAGTAATTTTCAAACTATAATATTCTATAGGCCTATTCAACTATATCTATAGGCCTATTTAAATAAGCTTAGATTCAACATGGAGATTAGGGGTCTGGTCTTCCTATCATGTAAGACCAATGCCTACCTTGGGAGAGGAATCAACATGGAGGTTGGGCTAGTCGCCCAATCATGTAAGGTCAATGCATACCTTTGGAGGGGACTCAACATGAAGGATGGGCTGGTCGTCCAATCATGTAAGACCAATGCCTACCTTTGGAGAAGACTCCATAGGGAGGTTGGGCCAGTCGTACTATCATGTAAGACCAATGCCTACATTGGGAGAGGACTCAACATGGAGGTTTCGAGTTATCTCGATGACATTTTTCGATCCGTTTCCTACAGTATTTCTTCGTGAAGGCGACGATCCCATAGATCTTTTAATTTTATTTGTTTTTAAGTTAGTCAAGTGACTTTTTAATGTTTTTTATTATTAAACATTTTGGGTAAGAGTTTTTCAACCAATCATCATTCATTTTGAGACCATTTATTTCTTACGTGAGACCTACAGTTTTACGTATAATTCAAACCACGTGGATTTATTAATTATGGTATCGTCCTCGAATTCAGCGCAAATATATTACATCCAATGTGGCTTAACTTCCGTGTAATGGACAACGTGGTTTCTATTTTGCACCAAATTTTCCCCTCTTATTATTATTAATTCAGGTTAAAAATACGGCAAGTAAAAGGTCTTTCAATAAGGTCACTCAATTTTTAAATGTAAATAAAACAAGTTGTGTGTAATATATGGACTCAATTCATTTTAAATTTGAACGTACATTTTATGGCATTAAGTGTGGAATATGACCTCATAAAAATAATGTCAGCCGTGGCTTCGCTTGGTGGAACGTATTCGGGAGGACCAATTTTCGATGACTTTGTCGCATAAATCGCTGAATTTTCTAGGTGGTGTTTGTTATGTTGACTTTGAGGGCACCAACTGTTTGCGGATTATTCGCATAGACCTGCGATATAAGGTAGCCCCGAAGAAAGTAGTCTAATGGCGTTAGATTGTATGATCTCGGTGGCTAGTTGACGTCGCTGCCGCGTGAGATGATCCTGCCCTGAAATCGCTGGTGCAAAATGTCTATCGTGGTGTGCGCAGTGTGGAACGTAGCGCCGTCCTGTTGGAACCACAAGTCCTCAGTATTCATATCAGGCATATAATCCAGTTTAGGCTACAAGACGTTGCTTATTATCGATCTGTAGGTCTCGCCGTTAACGGTTATGGCAATCCCATCTTCGTTCTCAAAAAGATACGGACCAATGATTCCGTTAGACGGAAATCCGCACCAAACAGTGACTTTGTTGGGATGCAATTGGTTCTGCTATATCTCATGTGGATTGTTTTCTTACCAAATCCGACCACTTTGCGTGTTCACAAATCCATTCATCCAAAAATGGAATAGGCGCTGAAGATGATTTTTTAGGGAAATTTGGGACAACTTCCAACTGCTCTAGAGCCCAATCAGCGAACACAACGCGTTGTCTATGGTCGTTTACCTTAAGTTCCTGGGTAAGTTGGATTTTTTACGGGTGCAGAGCCAAGTCCCTACGCATAATTTGCCCACCTGAAGTCCTAGAAAGGCCAAGTTCTTGTAAACGACAAGAAATTGACTGCCTCGGATTTTCCCATACACTCTCATTTATGGCAGCGATGTTTTAAACAGACCTTGCGTTTCGGCGACGTACGGGTGTTGGCTGATTGTAGATCGACCCTTTTGCCTCGAATTTGGCCACCAAGCGTTGAACAGTGGACTCGGTAGGACGATTGTTGAGGATAGAAATCATGTAATGCGCGGAACGTTTGGAGAACAGAGCACTAATTTTGATTATAACATTTGATGATTTGCACACGCTTTTCAACGCTATAACCTTCCATCGTGACTTGCCAAGTACTACTGAACAGTTCACAGTAAGGTTGCTAGATGTCGCTTCAACAACATGGCCACTATCGCCTGGCAAAGCTCGTGCGTTCTTTTTGAAAGACCCTTTATATATAATATTAGGAAATGAGAGGTATTTAAGTTGACTACAAGGGGTAAAATGTTCATGCAGCAATAATCAGGAATGCGGAGGGAAGTCATGCCATATAAATCTGATTGCATGACTCCTTCACTATGAAATATATACTATCAGTCATTCGTCTTACCTCAGTACCTTGTGTGACTTAGACGTCTATTAGTATTATGATGAAATGAAAAACTTTTATTTGAATTATTGTTGAATTTTATTCATCATGTTCAAATTATGCCTTCACAAAATTTGTAGTGTTCCGTGAAGAGGATGTCCCAAAATTTTAATTTGTTTTTAATCCTTTAAGAACCCTTTAATAATAAATATAGAACAGTGGACGGAGGAGCACATCTTGAATAATTTAAATAAAGTTTGTCTTTTCTTTTTGTTCTCTGATGAATTTTTTGGTTTCTTTTTGTGATCATAATTGAGTGAAAAATAAACATCATTTTTACTTTTCAATATCCATTAAGAAGAGATTATGAAAAAGGATTGAAAAACCAATTAAAATTTTGGTTTACCCTATACATGGAATACTACAATTTTGTGCATACCACAATTTGAACATGATGAACATAATTCAACAATAATTTTTCAACAAAGGTTTCAATTTCATCAAAATACGCACTCAATTTTGGGGCGCCCGTTATAAATACCAAAAAAGTAACTGACTCTCTATTATGCACAATTTCTTTGCCGCAACTTTTAAAACCAAAAGTGACAGTAACTTACAACTGTCTCATCTAAGAGGGTAAGTAGTAAAGATAATTAATACCAACTTGCATTATCATTTGCCAATAAATCAAATATATACCCTCAGAAATATATTAAGATTATTTTGATAGCTACTTTGGGTTTATTGGTTACTATCTTAATTTTTGGGTTGAGATAAGTTAAGGTGAGATTGTTCTCTGTCAGTGTAAAATCAGGCATTAGCATTTTAGTACCTTATTTACATCGAAAAGAAAATAAGCTTAAATGGAGCATAAAAAAATAAGTTAATACAAAGAAGAAGGAGAGATCAATCTCTTTCGATTGTGAGGCACCAAATAACGTGATGTGATGTAAATAAAATATTAAGGATGAGTGCCTGGGTTGAAGAAGTACGGAATAATGGTATTATAGTTTGCCGTTTACCATAATCCAAAAGAAGAATCGCCATTAAATGCTTTCTCCGATGCTTTGTCAAATTCAGTCGAACCTAGACCAAAATGTTGACTAAAAGTTTCCCTCTGGTCGATGACTGTCAATAGAGAACGCAGGACAAAAGCTTAAGTATGTAAGATTTGTTATGACAACTGGGAACAGAATGGGAAAAGTAAGATGTGAAATACTTCAATGAGATAGTCATTATCACTAGTAGAAAGATTTTTAGACGACTAAAAAGAGTTGCCTACAATATTTGAAAATGATAGGTCATCACTGAGTCGGGTAATGGTGAAGGAAGGCAGCTGGCAACAATTTGCCAAAGATTACGGATTAGTGAAGAGAAAGTTCACGTCCAAGTAAGAAAGAGTTTACTTCTGGTAACCTATTGGCGTAAAGAGGCTGAATTATTGATAGTTATGTCAATGGTTGATTTGGGTTCTTGGCCGTGTTTTCTATAAACTTTATCCGATAGTTTTTCTAAACTTTATGCTTGTTTTGTCTATGAGTACCTACGAAAGAGGAGATGTTTCCTTTAATGAAATATAGGCGTCTTTCAGGTATTGGTACCCAGAGATCTCTTCTTTAATATGAAGAAAAGTATGTGAGCGATGGTACCGCCAGCGATCGCTGGAAACTTGATTATCACGACACCTGTCAATTTCACACCTTACGTGGCCTAGTAATTCTCGGCTTAATGGAGACGTAACGTATTGTTATTGACAAATCTTGCTCGCTCGGCTACTATCTTTAAATCACTGAAGTAAAAACCTTCACATAAACCTCAAAAGAAGCTCCCTATTCACGTTATCTGAAGGGCCCATGACTTGAAAAAAACAAAAAGAATTCTAGTGTAGCCCTTCTTAATAATGCCTTAGGGTGAGCATGTTTACTTAACCAACCACTTCATTGGTGCCCTCATGGACAATTTATGCTCTCTTAAACCTGCATCGAGAAACTCTTCAACAAAACAACCAACAGTCATCTACCACGGACATGGCAATTTTATATCTGAAATTTAACAGCTTCAATATATACCAGGACGCCGAAACACTGGCACCGTATCTGCAAGTTAGAATTTGAGGTACAAATCAATAATTCACCAAGAGCAAATTCTGGCTGGCCTTTTAACTTTTACCGGCAGATCTCAGAAGCAGCCAACTCGTTATTCGTATTGCCAGCAGAAAATATAACCTAAGGGGCTCTCAGAGCAATTGTTCTTCGTCAACATCAGCCATCTGATCATCAACAATGACAGGACCTCAGCAGGAACATGATATTAGGCGGGCAGAAGCACACCTCTCCTTCTGTATCTGCAAGATGCGGCGGGTTTGAATTGCCGACAGAACAGCTGAAACAAGTCTTCCTCATTCTTTCTCAAATTCATGTGACAAACAACATTGAGAATTGGGGATGGGGGTGAAGTTTAACCATTCGACAGCTTATCAAACACTATTGATCGCGTATTACCTCGAGGTGCGTTACGTGGTCAGTAGCTGAGGTGAGGTCTGCACAGTTTTCTAGGAGAACGGTTTCGGGTTCCTTTTTACTGGCATTTTCCCACATGGGTTGCAAAGAAGGGCAATTCTTTTGAACTTCAGCAAACTAATTATTGCTGGATACCTCGACGTTCGGGGTTGACGAAGACGTTAATGGTACCCAGGTAACGGTATTTTTCGCAGCTTGGGCCCTGGTGATCACTCGTTGCACGATGGGATTTGAAGAGGGCTGCGTGCTCTGTCCGATACGAACAGAGCAAAACTTCATCGGGGCGGCGACTACATCGGCCTATCCTGTGAAATACTAACACTGTATATAGCACTTTACGACAGGGAACTTAGTGGCACGACCTAAAATATCGGGAAATATCGCAAATTTATTATGCTGGAGACTTACTGGGAGCAACAGCCTTTCCGAGACTACTATGCATGTGCAACCCGCCTTTCTTAAAAGGGTTGACACTCGGCAACCATTTATCGTGCCGTTCTCAAACTTGAGCCAACCGGAAAACTCTTATTGAACTGGAAATTTAACTGTTGTTCCGAAGGAGAGGAGTAGGTGGCAACTGCGATGACGAGGCAGAAGAGTTAGGGGGAAGAGAATCGGTTAACTAATGGACCTGTGGATTAGGAGTGGTCCTTAGCTGCGAGTTCTGGGCGCAGTTATAACTAAGGTGACCAGGGGTGCCACACGTAAAACATACGATAGGTTTACCCAGGTATTGAGACGGCACAGAAGGGAAAGTTGAAGGCTTTTCATCTTTTTGTTCCCGCTGAGGATGAGGCTTGGGCTTATGGGGCACCTGAATCTTCATGAAGCTACCATTATTCTTACCATCGAACTTATTAGGCCCAAACTTATGTTTGGGGGACGGGGTGTGACTCTTCTAGATCTCCTTGGGATATAGCGCGTGGCTGGAAGTGTGAAGGTCGGCTTACTCTACACACTCTTTAAACAAAGAATCTCTTCTACCTGTTACGAAGGCCTTCAATTTTCGTAGAAGGGTAGCCAAGAGTTGATCCCTTAAAATAAAGTCGACTAATGACTCATAGTCGTTAGTCACTTGTGAAGAGTCCAGCCAAAGCTGTAAATTGCGGCGAAGGGCGAACCCAAACTGCTTAAACGTTTGCCCCGGCTGTATCCTAGCCGAAGGGAGTCTAACCCGATAAAACTCCGGATTCATATTAATAGCAGAGAGGAACTCTGCTTTCAGGGTTGAATAATCCAGGCTTGCTTCTGAGGAAAGACAAATAAAGATTTTATTCAAACTAGTGTTTAAGAGAGGGAGTCGCCGTAAAACTCCATCTGATTCTAAATCCCAATTGTTGACTTGGAAAGTTTTTTCAAAGTGGGCAAGAAAAGAACAAAAATCTTATCCGTCTTTATACGCGGGGAGTTTTAACGAGGGTGCTTGTGGCTGATGGTTTCGTGATCCCACAGAAGTCATTTCGACATGATCATGGCTTAATTCTCTCTCCTGCTGTCGTATTTGTTCTCTCTTCTGCTTCACTCTATCTTTCTTCTGCTTCTCTCTGTTTTTCTTCTGCTTTAATGTGCTTGTTCTTCCCTTTCTTCTGCTTCTCTCTGTACTTGTTCTTTCATTTCTGCCCGTTCGTTTCGTTCTTCCCCCTAAACGTAAGCGATTAAATTCTTTCCTGATAGTCCTAGTATCTGCCCCTGCTTATGAAAGCGATCGAACGAAGCCGTCCTGAATATGCTGCGTTCGTCTTTCGGCAGACGAGAGAGCTTACCAGAACAAGTGAGGCTACCCCTAACAAATATAACCTACTTTTAATTAACAATTAAAAACCAAAAAACTTACTAAAGGTTCCTAAGTAATTATGCACACCAGAAAAAAATAACTAACGAGGAAACCTGACTCAGAACTGAATCTTCTGGTAATTTTACTACAGCAAAACCAAAATTTGGCGGCTATTCTTGGTGTTTAATTAGTGGTATCCTGACTCACGTAAATAGGCTCAACTTAAAAAATATATATAACTGACTATTAACCAAAAAATTGTCCTATTATTTTTGCATGAATATTCTTGACACTTGCAACTGTATAGAGTGAAAATAATAATCTTTAATTTAATAGCAAAAAGATTAGGTAGGGTGGAATCTTTTACAAACCCAAACACCTGACGCCAGTTATATATATATATATATATATATATATATATATATATATATATATATATATATATATATATATATATATATCACCCCACCACACCCGACACCCGTTATATGTCGTGATATGATCGGTGTACGCCGTTATACGCACACAGTTCTACTAGCCAACCGAAATTAAAGCTCCACCTGTGGATGGTTCTAAGAGTGCTTTACATACATAGTTGCTAGGCCAAGGAATATTTAAACACGGCTAAAATATTATACTTCTTTAGGACTAAAAATTACATATACATATAGGGAAAGTTAAATGGTAATGCAATTAAATATTGACGGTTTACTGCTAATATGATTAACACTATCATTTAAGTTTGAACCAAGGGATAATGAAATAAGTAATAACTTTACAATTATGCAAGTTCAAGAGCAAAGGGGATCTCTGAGGTTCGAAACGTTAAAGGTTCGGAGGAACGTGACTAAGCGAAGTTAAATCCTTTTTATCTTAATGTGCGAAAGGATCAGGTAGGTAAGTTCAACTTGAAATGTCGCTATAATTCAGGCTTTGCTTCGAGAAAGATATTGATCTCGGATAGTCTCCTCGCTACAAACTAGCTCAGCTCAGCCTATCCTGATCAATTGACAGAAACATTTTTCCATCTCTCACTATTGTGACAGGCAATCCCATAGCTCTTCTTAGTTGCTAACGTTGCTCACTCTATCTCAAGAGCCGGCCACATTAAACAATTTTCGCTTGGTCTAGACTTGAAAATCCCAAACTGAGTGTTCCGAAGCTTTATTCACGGGACTCATTCCTCTGAAGCCCCGGAGACCACTTACATCTGCCTGTTGTAGTGCTTGACTTGACAAGTTAAACAGTTTTCATTTCCCTCATTAATTCAATGATAAATTCTAAATAGACTGCATTATTCGCAATATTCCCAGAACTAAATTCACAAGGGTTTTGTTGGAAGCCATTTACGCATTCTACGCATAATTATATACAAACAACAGGCCCTTCTATAGCTGCACTACCGCGCGGCTTGCCTCCGGCCAAATCGAATGCCGTGAATGAGAAGTTATCCAAAATCGAAAAGAAAGATATAATTCAAAAATAGCGATCTCAGTGGGCATTCCTATTATATCTGGTTTCAAAGAAATATGGGTTCCCTAAGCTAAAATAAGACTTCCGTGACTTAAAAAGGGTCACTAAGTCTACTAGTTACTTAATTCTTTTCCCTTAGGATTTTAAGGATTAAATGGTAGGTGTACACGTAATTAACACCCCGATCGGCTGATAGCCTTCCATCAAATCTCGGTTGAAACGTGATGTGTGAAAAAACGTGTATCTATGCTCTTTGGCGGGTACGTTTATCTGTATATATCACTTGGTTTGAGGTCGTCTGCATAAACGTTTATAGTTTTACTTTATGAACTCCTAGTAAATCTTCCGTTCGTTTTTGCTCTTATGAAGTATATATTGCTGTACTTTCCAGACCTCGAAACGCATCTCGTACATACAAAGCAGGTATTTGACCTTCTAATGATCTATGTTATAAAGTTAGCACAATACAAATGCCAATTAGGAGTAGACAGCCTCGAATTTCTAAGATAACTCATAGGCAGCAAGACCATCTCACCTCTGCCTGACACAGTTGCAACTTGCAGCCATAAGCAGTTTCACTGCACACACCACGGGAATAATGTAAAAATTGTGGCTTTCCATTTAGCTACGCCACAAGACATCCTGAAGAGTAAACACAATTGCCGGTAATTACTGCTAGTGAATTACATGAGGCTATTCTTGCTCTTTTCTCCAGCCACTAAATTAATGCACCCATTGTAGCCCGCCTCATTTTGTATTTTGTCTGATGCAAGTAGAACATGTCTGGAGAGAACCTTAGAACAATATTAGAAAGGAACATGTTCCCATTACCATTTATGCCAAAATTTGTATCCACTCATATAAAATTGTCTACGCTAAGGAGAGAGCTTTTTGCGACCTCTCAGCACTAAAACATTATTCTCGCCATACCGCGGTCCATTTTAACTCTTTTCACTGACCGCAAGGCTATCGCTTTGATATTCTTGTCTCTAAACTCTTCTTATCCTCCTTTGGTGGTTGACAGATGGATTTTATTACGCAATTTGTAGATGAACTCTAGTCGTCATATTTTTATCATCGATCGCAATCTGATGCTCTGCCCAGAAATACACCAACTAAAAGACATCCTTTCACGGTCAAAATAGCGAATTCCATTTGTCACTATTCAACCGCTGTCCACTTATACAGCCTCCTCTTTCTACTGTCACTTCAAATGGTTGACTATATGAGGGGCGGTCAATAAGTTGTGAGAATCGGTAGGGTAAAACAGAGGAAGGGGGATGGCTGTTTGTGGGGGTGTTAGGACAAGTTATGACAAGTCAGGACCTGCAGCCACACGCTCCTGCCTCGTCTATTTAAGAAGCAGTAGCTGATCGCAGATTGTCAGTCACAAATTTTTCAACAATGGAGAAGGTTGAGCACCGCGTAGTGATCAAATTTTGGACCAAAGAAGGCAAGAATGCAAAAGAGATGCATGAACGCATGGTTGCAGTGTACACCGACCCTGCCCCTTCCTATGCATTCATTGCTCGCTGGAATAGGGAGTTCCGCCATGGGCATGAGTCCCTTGAAGATGAGCCCAGTCCAGGACGCCCGTCGAACGTGACCAACGAGGACAATGTGGCCCGTGTGGAGAGGATGATCATCGAAAATCAACAGGTTAAGGTCGAAGAAATCGAGCGAGAACTTGGAATATCACAGGGAAGTGTTATCAACAACATCGACAACAATTTGGTCATGACCAAGGTCTCTGCCCGTTGTGTCCCTAGAAACCTCACGCTACATGATCGACTTCAGCGTCGTCAAAGTCCACAAGGCCAGAGTTGCACAAGCTGCCCTGCGCGAGTAAGGATTCGAGGAGCTCAACCATCCCCCCTACAGTCCAGATCTGTCCCTTAGCAACTACTTTTTATTCCGCCAGCTCAAGGCTGCACTGCGTGGACGCCAGTTTAGGGGCGATGAAGATGTCCAGCTCGCCGTCCAGAAGTGGATTGAACAGCAAAAGGCAGATTGCTGGTTGTCGGGAATTCGAAGCCTCAGGGACAAGTGGCGCAAGTGGGTTGAAGTCGAGAGGAGTTATAATGAAAAATAATATAGCACTTTTACTCATATCTCGTTTCCTTATATCCGAATTGCAAAACTTATTGCCCGCTCTCATACCATTCTAAATGCAGACCAACTTAGCTGCCCACATAAAACACAATTTTTAATTTTACTTCGTCTCTCTGTCAAACACTGACCGCAACATTCTAGTCGACTTCTCTCCGAACAGTCTCAAGGTCATCGTCTCTCTAATATTTAAACAATAAATCTTTTATTGCTTCTCTTAATTTTATGTTAAAGCCACACTCTATCTACTTTCAAAGCATTTTCTGTGGCCTCAAATGAACAAATATATCAAAAAGTTGTTTGTACTTACGTTCCCTGTCAGCAAAAGTGCTGAAAAAAATTAACCAAACCTAGCTGGAGGCAATTTTAGCTATTGCACTCGAGGAAAACCCTAGTGCTCGCAGAAATTACAGGATCCTACCTCCAAACCCATTGGAATACCTCACTATTATCTATCTTGGATAGATATACCAAATTTGTCGAATTTTTTACACTGCCTGATTCATCTGCTGCTGATTCTATTCAAGCGATTATTCAAAGACAGATTGCGAGATACAGATGGCCTAAAATACCTATATCCAACAATTTAACTAATTTTCGTTCTCACCTTTTCTCTGATCTCACTAGAACTCTTGCTATTCCACATGTTTTCACTTATAGTTGCAATGTAATCAAAGGTGAAAAAGTGTCATCGAGTAACTTCCTGCTATGCTCAAACGCTCGCTGCTTTCCAGTTCCCACCAGATCAATGCTACAATAAATTAAAATGGGTGCTTCATGCACCCCGCTTGCAACCCAAGGAAGAATCTGGTAGATCTCCGGCTAAGGAATTATAGGGTTGCTCAATTCGTCTTCGGTCTACGTTTCAAATACTTATTGAATTCGCGGAAACGGCCAAAACTTACCTGAGAGAATTGTGTTCCATGTTATTGCACAAGTTACTTCTGGATCATAAACTACACATCCCTAACAATCTCCTAACTTGCACTGGTGTTCGTTAGAAACCTGAAAAACTCCCATAAATTCTTCCACAAAGTCAATGGTCTCTTTTCCATTAAATCGGCAGACGATATTCATTTCGGATTTAAATGGGCCCAAACGATCTTGGACTGTAGCTGTTCACAAGTTTAAGCTGGTAAGGCTCCCGCCGCAAGCATTCAAATTCCAAGTAAGCCTTACAAGAAAAAGGCAAAATGAACAGCCAGTCTCCTGGCAATTATAAACTCACTACACACACTCACATTTCCTCCCTCTCCCCACATCAACTTTTAAGAAAGCTCCCCTTTCATACGAGCTGCAAGGCCCCTGACTTGAGGCAACCGGGGAAGATTTATAGATCTAAATCTTGTTAAAACCGTGGAAACACATGAGACGAGGAACAGAAGAATGTTTAATCCATGACCGAAAACATGTAAAGCAAATTAGTCGAACGTCTGAATAAGGTGATTTCACGATTTCAGTGTGTTTAAGGTGTAAAATGATAAAGTCTTATTTAAATTAGGGAATCGAAACTAGGTGCATTTTCTCAACAGTCTGAAACTTTAACTTTGAGATGTATTATTTGAAAACGTCCAGGGTTGAAAGACAAAATTTCTTCCTGAAATTGATCACTAAATCTCCCGATTAAAGACTAGGGCATTCCAATTTACTTTCCCTGCAAGATTAGCACTTAAGCAGCCTCAAAATATTTCTTTAAAATACTTAATATATTCCCTAATTTTAAATATTGAATCAATATTTGAGCTAGATAATCGTGAGGCCACTAGATGTAACGCTCTTAAGCTAATAGAGATAAAGGCTTCGCATTATGATAAGATAAAATTTCTTTTCGCAAAAATTTTTAACGAAATGAATCAGAAAATATCCCTTGAAAATAGGACCCTAAAGAAATAAAAGTTGTGAAACAAATTATTTATCCATATTTATCTTCAGTTTGCTGGCTGTTGCTTCTTTCTTCTACTCTCTATTTTCAATTAGCCTCGAGTATATCTTAGCTCCTTTGCTGGCACGTAATTCCGAATCATCTTTATCTGCAAACGCAATGCATCCCCTTCAGATCTGTTTCTTTTTATCACTTAAAACAATCATTGTATAAGTATTATGTGTGGTTTAATGAAAACAACGTCGGTCTTGTCTTTACTTTAATATTCTCAATATAGATAAGATAACAGAGGACTTTTAAACGGAATCTAGCGGAAACTTGCCACCTTACTCGGGGGAAGGAAAGCAGGCTTTCACCTCGTTAAGCACTACTTATGCAATATTATTTAAACCCAGTTGTTGTAAGGGTCACTGAGTGAGTTTGACTTCAATTTGTGTTCAAGAGATTATTCTTTGTTTCTAGTAGTGAACCTTCGGAGATGGCAACCCTGTTCCTATTCAGGAGCATGTGGATATGAGTGCTTGCATACGAGATAGTACTACTTGATGGCCAAAATACAAAAGAGAGTGGGTAAGGTGCGTTGTCAAAGCGAGAAGGGAAAGATAGCGGGACTGCCATTGGTTATCTGCATGATGATGCCCGTGAAGCTACTCGCCAGAAATGTGGGTATCAACGTATCCACCAAATGTGCAACTAGCTCAAGACGACGCTGAGAATTCTAGCTCCAAGTTCGATGGCATTAAACAACGCCTTTTTTACTAGACTAATGAGAACTACACTATAAATACCTTTCTTGGAGGTAGATGTATAGTCCAGTTTTGAATATGTTTCTAATTTTACCAAATATTATCCAGAATCTCTAAATGTAAAGATTTTGGGTCTTAATAATATTATCCACAAGACATTTGAATTTACCTTTAACAATAAATTAATAATAGAAGTAATCAGTGGGAAGAGGTTTGTGCCTCTAGAAATACAGCATATTTTTTTACATAATTTTTTTGGCTCTGCTCTCGTTCAGAAACAAAAAAGGAAAGGTTTTCCATTCATTTTTTTTTGTAAATGAGGTAAATTAAGGTGTTAGTTTTTTGAAAACAAATTTCTTATTACTTTAAGAACCGTCACCAAACAAGACTAATTAAAACTAAACTTCTGCCAAAATCGTTAATTTTAAAATAAAACCTTTTCAACTATTAATAATTATTTTAAAAATACTGTTGCTATTCAATGTCTCTCTGACATTCAGGTACGAGTAATTTCTTTTACTCTACTTTGTTTCACATCCTTGTCCTCATTTGATATTCGTGATTTAAATGTCAAGCTCACGAAATAAGTTGAGTTGATCTATACGTTTATTATTAATTCTGCTCATTTTTGAAAAACATTTAGAAAAAGACTCGGAGAAGTTAGTCCGAAGAATTCAGCGGGGCAAGTACAAATAGACCTTCAAGGAGGCCGTACTCCCCAAAAGAACTCGAAGGATTATGTAATAGAGGAAGGAGTCGTCTACTTCCCAAAAGAAATCGAAGGATTATGTAATAGAGGAAGGAGTCGTCTACTTCCCAAAAGAAATCGAAGGATTATGTAATAGAGGAAGGAGTCGTCTACTTCCCAAAAGCAATCGAAGGATTATGTAATAGAGGAAGGAGTCGTCTACTTCCCAAAAGAAATCGAAGGATTATGTAATAGAGGAAGGAGTCGTCTACTTCCCAAAAGAAATCGAAGGATTATGTAATAGAGGAAGGAGTCGTCTACTTCCCAAAAGAAATCGAAGGATTATGTAATAGAGGAAGGAGTCGTCTACTTCCCAAAAGAAATCGAAGGATTATGTAATAGAGGAAGGAGTCGTCTACTTCCCAAAAGAAATCGAAGGATTATGCAATGGAGGAAGGAGTCGACTACTTCCCAAAAGAAATCGAAGGATTATGTAATAGAGGAAGGAGTCGTCTACTTCCCAAAAGAAATCGAAGGATTATGTAATAGAGGAAGGAGTCGTCAACTTCCCAAAAGAAATCGAAGGATTATGTAATAGAGGAAGGAGTCGTCTACTTCCCAAAAGAAATCGAAGGATTATGTAATAGAGGAAGGAGTCGTCTACTTCCCAAAAGAAATCGAAGGATTATGTAATAGAGGAAGGAGTCGTCTACTTCCCAAAAGAAATCGAAGGATTATGTAATAGAGGAAGGAGTCGTCTACTTCCCAAAAGAAATCGAAGGATTATGTAATAGAGGAAGGAGTCGTCTACTTCCCAAAAGAAATCGAAGGATTATGCAATGGAGGAAGGAGTCGACTACTTCCCAAAAGAAATCGAAGGATTATGTAATAGAGGAAGGAGTCGTCTACTTCCCAAAAGAAATCGAAGGATTATGTAATAGAGGAAGGAGTCGTCTACTTCCCAAAAGAAATCGAAGGATTATGTAATAGAGGAAGAAGTCGTCTACTTCCCAAAAGAAATCGAAGGATTATGTAATAGAGGAAGGAGTCGTCTACTTCCCAAAAGAAATCGAAGGATTATGTAATAGAGGAAGGAGTCGTCTACTTCCCAAAAGAAATCGAAGGATTATGTAATAGAAGAAGGAGTCGTCTACTTCCCAAAAGAAATCGAAGGATTATGTAATAGAGGAAGGAGTCGTCTACTTCCCAAAAGAAATCGAAGGATTATGCAATGGAGGAAGGAGTCGACTAATTCCCAAAAGAAATCGAAGGATTATGTAATAGAGGAAGGAGTCATCTACTTCCCAAAAGAAATCGAAGGATTATGCAATGGAGGAAGGAGTCGACTACTCCTCAAAAGAAATCGAAGGATTATGTAATAGAGGAAGGAGTCGTCTACTTCCCAAAAGAAATCGAAGGATTATGTAATAGAGGAAGGAGTCGTCTACTTCCCAAAAGAAATCGAAGGATTATGTAATAGAGGAAGGAGTCGTCTACTTCCCAAAAGAAATCGAAGGATTATGTAATAGAGGAAGGAGTCGTCTACTTCCCAAAAGAAATCGAAGGATTATGTAATAGAGGAAGGAGTCGTCTACTTCCCAAAAGAAATCGAAGGATTATGTAATAGAGGAAGGAGTCGTCTACTTCCCAAAAGAAATCGAAGGATTATGCAATGGAGGAAGGAGTCGTCTACTTCCCAAAAGAAATCGAAGGATTATGTAATAGAGGAAGGAGTCGTCTACTTCCCAAAAGAAATCGAAGGATTATGTAATAGAGGAAGGAGTCGTCTACTTCCCAAAAGAAATCGAAGGATTATGCAATGGAGGAAGGAGTCGACTACTTCCCAAAAGAAATCGAAGGATTATGTAATAGAGGAAGGAGTCGTCTACTTCCCAAAAGAAATCGAAGGATTATGCAATGGAGGAAGGAGTCGACTACTTCCCAAAAGAAATCGAAGGATTATGTAATAGAGGAAGGAGTCGTCTACTTCCCAAAAGAAATCGAAGGATTATGTAATAGAGGAAGGAGTCGTCTACTTCCCAAAAGAAATCGAAGGATTATGTAATAGAGGAAGGAGTCGTCTACTTCCCAAAAGAAATCGAAGGATTATGCAATGGAGGAAGGAGTCGACTACTTCCCAAAAGAAATCGAAGGATTATGTAATAGAGGAAGGAGTCGTCTACTTCCCAAAAGAAATCGAAGGATTATGTAATAGAGGAAGGAGTCGTCAACTTCCCAAAAGAAATCGAAGGATTATGTAATAGAGGAAGGAGTCGTCTACTTCCCAAAAGAAATCGAAGGATTATGTAATAGAGGAAGGAGTCGTCTACTTCCCAAAAGAAATCGAAGGATTATGTAATAGAGGAAGGAGTCGTCTACTTCCCAAAAGAAATCGAAGGATTATGTAATAGAGGAAGGAGTCGTCTACTTCCCAAAAGAAATCGAAGGATTATGTAATAGAGGAAGGAGTCGTCTACTTCCCAAAAGAAATCGAAGGATTATGCAATGGAGGAAGGAGTCGACTACTTCCCAAAAGAAATCGAAGGATTATGTAATAGAGGAAGGAGTCGTCTACTTCCCAAAAGAAATCGAAGGATTATGTAATAGAGGAAGGAGTCGTCTACTTCCCAAAAGAAATCGAAGGATTATGTAATAGAGGAAGAAGTCGTCTACTTCCCAAAAGAAATCGAAGGATTATGTAATAGAGGAAGGAGTCGTCTACTTCCCAAAAGAAATCGAAGGATTATGTAATAGAGGAAGGAGTCGTCTACTTCCCAAAAGAAATCGAAGGATTATGTAATAGAAGAAGGAGTCGTCTACTTCCCAAAAGAAATCGAAGGATTATGTAATAGAGGAAGGAGTCGTCTACTTCCCAAAAGAAATCGAAGGATTATGCAATGGAGGAAGGAGTCGACTAATTCCCAAAAGAAATCGAAGGATTATGTAATAGAGGAAGGAGTCATCTACTTCCCAAAAGAAATCGAAGGATTATGCAATGGAGGAAGGAGTCGACTACTCCTCAAAAGAAATCGAAGGATTATGTAATAGAGGAAGGAGTCGTCTACTTCCCAAAAGAAATCGAAGGATTATGTAATAGAGGAAGGAGTCGTCTACTTCCCAAAAGAAATCGAAGGATTATGTAATAGAGGAAGGAGTCGTCTACTTCCCAAAAGAAATCGAAGGATTATGTAATAGAGGAAGGAGTCGTCTACTTCCCAAAAGAAATCGAAGGATTATGTAATAGAGGAAGGAGTCGTCTACTTCCCAAAAGAAATCGAAGGATTATGTAATAGAGGAAGGAGTCGTCTACTTCCCAAAAGAAATCGAAGGATTATGCAATGGAGGAAGGAGTCGTCTACTTCCCAAAAGAAATCGAAGGATTATGTAATAGAGGAAGGAGTCGTCTACTTCCCAAAAGAAATCGAAGGATTATGTAATAGAGGAAGGAGTCGTCTACTTCCCAAAAGAAATCGAAGGATTATGCAATGGAGGAAGGAGTCGACTACTTCCCAAAAGAAATCGAAGGATTATGTAATAGAGGAAGGAGTCGTCTACTTCCCAAAAGAAATCGAAGGATTATGCAATGGAGGAAGGAGTCGACTACTTCCCAAAAGAAATCGAAGGATTATGTAATAGAGGAAGGAGTCGTCTACTTCCCAAAAGAAATCGAAGGATTATGTAATAGAGGAAGGAGTCGTCTACTTCCCAAAAGAAATCGAAGGATTATGTAATAGAGGAAGGAGTCGTCTACTTCCCAAAAGAAATCGAAGGATTATGCAATGGAGGAAGGAGTCGACTACTTCCCAAAAGAAATCGAAGGATTATGTAATAGAGGAAGGAGTCGTCTACTTCCCAAAAGAAATCGAAGGATTATGCAATGGAGGAAGGAGTCGACTACTTCCCAAAAGAAATCGAAGGATTATGTAATAGAGGAAGGAGTCGTCTACTTCCCAAAAGAAATCGAAGGATTATGTAATAGAGGAAGGAGTCGTCTACTTCCCAAAAGAAATCGAAGGATTATGTAATAGAGGAAGGAGTCGTCTACTTCCCAAAAGAAATCGAAGGATTATGTAATAGAGGAAGGAGTCGTCTACTTCCCAAAAGAAATCGAAGGATTATGTAATAGAGGAAGGAGTCGTCTACTTCCCAAAAGAAATCGAAGGATTATGTAATAGAGGAAGGAGTCGTCTACTTCCCAAAAGAAATCGAAGGATTATGCAATGGAGGAAGGAGTCGACTACTTCCCAAAAGAAATCGAAGGATTATGTAATAGAGGAAGGAGTCGTCTACTTCCCAAAAGAAATCGAAGGATTATGTAATAGCGGGAGGAGTCGTCTACTTCCCAAAAGAAATCGAAGGATTATGTAATAGAGGAAGGAGTCGTCTACTTCCCAAATGAAATCGAAGGATTATGTAATAGAGGAAGGAGTCGTCTACTTCCCAAAAGAAATCGAAGGATTATGCAATGGAGGAAGGAGTCGACAACTTCCAAAAAGAAATCGAAGGATTATGTAATAGAGGAAGGAGTCGTCTACTTCCCAAAAGAAATCGAAGGATTATGCAATGGAGGAAGGAGTCGACTACTTCCCAAAAGAAATCGAAGGATTATGTAATAGAGGAAGGAGTCGTCTACTTCCCAAAAGAAATCGAAGGATTATGTAATAGAGGAAGGAGTCGTCTACTTCCCAAAAGAAATCGAAGGATTATGTAATAGAGGAAGGAGTCCTCTACTTCCCAAAAGAAATCGAAGGATTATGTAATAGAGGAAGGAGTCGTCTACTTCCCAAAAGAAATCGAAGGATTATGTAATAGAGGAAGGAGTCGTCTACTTCCCAAAAGAAATCGAAGGATTATGTAATAGAGGAAGGAGTCGTCTACTTCCCAAAAGAAATCGAAGGATTATGTAATAGAGGAAGGAGTCGTCTACTTCCCAAAAGAAATCGAAGGATTATGCAATGGAGGAAGGAGTCGACTATTCCCAAAAGAAATCGAAGGATTATGCAATGGAGGAAGGAGTCGACTACTTCCCAAAAGAAATCGAAGGATTATGCAATGGAGGAAGGAGTCGACTACTTCCCAAAAGAAATCGAAGGATTATGCAATGGAGGAAGGAGTCGACTACTTCCCAAAAGAAATCGAAGGATTATGCAATGGAGGAAGGAGTCGACTACTTCCCAAAAGAAATCGAAGGATTATGTAATAGAGGAAGGAGTCGTCTACTTCCCAAAAGAAATCGAAGGATTATGTAATAGAGGAAGGAGTCGTCTACTTCCCAAAAGAAATCGAAGGATTATGCAATGGAGGAAGGAGTCGACTACTTCCCAAAAGAAATCGAAGGATTATGCAATGGAGGAAGGAGTCGACTACTTCCCAAAAGAAATCGAAGGATTATGCAATGGAGGAAGGAGTCGACTACTTCCCAAAAGAAATCGAAGGATTATGCAATGGAGGAAGGAGTCGACTACTTCCCAAAAGAAATCGAAGGATTATGTAATAGAGGAAGGAGTCGTCTACTTCCCAAAAGAAATCGAAGGATTATGTAATAGAGGAAGGAGTCGTCTACTTCCCAAAAGAAATCGAAGGATTATGCAATGGAGGAAGGAGTCGTCTACTTCCCAAAAGAAATCGAAGGATTATGTAATAGAGGAAGGAGTCGTCTACTTCCCAAAAGAAATCGAAGGATTATGTAATAGAGGAAGAAGTCGTCTACTCCCCAAAAGAACTCGAAGGATTATGTAATAGAGGAAGGAGTCGTCTACTTCCCAAAAGAAATCGAAGGATTATGTAATAGAGGAAGGAGTCGTCTACTTCCCAAAAGAAATCGAAGGATTATGTAATAGAGGAAGGAGTCGTCTACTCCCCAAAAGAACGCGAAGGATTATGTAATAGAGGAAGGAGTCGTCTACTTCCCAAAAGAAATCGAAGGATTATGTAATAGAGGAAGGAGTCGTCTACTTCCCAAAAGAAATCGAAGGATTATGTAATAGAGGAAGGAGTCGTCTACTTCCCAAAAGAAATCGAAGGATTATGTAATAGAGGAAGGAGTCGTCTACTTCCCAAAAGAAATCGAAGGATTATGTAATAGAGGAAGGAGTCGTCTACTTCCCAAAAGAAATCGAAGGATTATGCAATAGAGGAAGGAGTCGACTACTTCCCAAAAGAAATCGAAGGATTATGCAATGGAGGAAGGAGGCGACTACTTCCCAAAAGAAATCGAAGGATTATGTAATAGAGGAAGGAGTCGTCTACTTCCCAAAAGAAATCGAAGGATTATGCAATGGAGGAAGGAGTCGACTACTCCTCAAAAGAAATCGAAGGATTATGTAATAGAGGAAGGAGTCGTCTACTTCCCAAAAGAAATCGAAGGATTATGTAATAGAGGAAGGAGTCGACTACTTCCCAAAAGAAATCGAAGGATTATGTAATAGGGGAAGGAGTCGTCTACTTCCCAAAAGAAATCGAAGGATTATGTAATAGAGGAAGGAGTCGTCTACTTCCCAAAAGAAATCGAAGGATTATGCAATGGAGGAAGGAGTCGACTACTTCCCAAAAGAAATCGAAGGATTATGCAATGGAGGAAGAAGTCGACTACTTCCCAAAAGAAATCGAAGGATTATGCAATGGAGGAAGGAGTCGACTACTTCCCAAAAGAAATCGAAGGATTATGTAATAGAGGAAGGAGTCGTCTACTTCCCAAAAGAAATCGAAGGATTATGTAATAGAGGAAGGAGTCGTCTACTTCCCAAAAGAAATCGAAGGATTATGCAATGGAGGAAGGAGTCGTCTACTTCCCAAAAGAAATCGAAGGATTATGTAATAGAGGAAGGAGTCGTCTACTTCCCAAAAGAAATCGAAGGATTATGTAATAGAGGAAGAAGTCGTCTACTCCCCAAAAGAACTCGAAGGATTATGTAATAGAGGAAGGAGTCGTCTACTTCCCAAAAGAAATCGAAGGATTATGTAATAGAGGAAGGAGTCGTCTACTTCCCAAAAGAAATCGAAGGATTATGTAATAGAGGAAGGAGTCGTCTACTCCCCAAAAGAACGCGAAGGATTATGTAATAGAGGAAGGAGTCGTCTACTTCCCAAAAGAAATCGAAGGATTATGTAATAGAGGAAGGAGTCGTCTACTTCCCAAAAGAAATCGAAGGATTATGTAATAGAGGAAGGAGTCGTCTACTTCCCAAAAGAAATCGAAGGATTATGCAATGGAGGAAGGAGTCGACTACTTCCCAAAAGAAATCGAAGGATTATGCAATGGAGGAAGGAGTCGACTACTTCCCAAAAGAAATCGAAGGATTATGCAATGGAGGAAGGAGTCGACTACTTCCCAAAAGAAATCGAAGGATTATGCAATGGAGGAAGGAGTCGACTACTTCCCAAAAGAAATCGAAGGATTATGTAATAGAGGAAGGAGTCGTCTACTTCCCAAAAGAAATCGAAGGATTATGTAATAGAGGAAGGAGTCGTCTACTTCCCAAAAGAAATCGAAGGATTATGCAATGGAGGAAGGAGTCGTCTACTTCCCAAAAGAAATCGAAGGATTATGTAATAGAGGAAGGAGTCGTCTACTTCCCAAAAGAAATCGAAGGATTATGTAATAGAGGAAGAAGTCGTCTACTCCCCAAAAGAACTCGAAGGATTATGTAATAGAGGAAGGAGTCGTCTACTTCCCAAAAGAAATCGAAGGATTATGTAATAGAGGAAGGAGTCGTCTACTTCCCAAAAGAAATCGAAGGATTATGTAATAGAGGAAGGAGTCGTCTACTCCCCAAAAGAACGCGAAGGATTATGTAATAGAGGAAGGAGTCGTCTACTTCCCAAAAGAAATCGAAGGATTATGTAATAGAGGAAGGAGTCGTCTACTTCCCAAAAGAAATCGAAGGATTATGTAATAGAGGAAGGATTCGTCTACTTCCCAAAAGAAATCGAAGGATTATGTAATAGAGGAAGGAGTCGTCTACTTCCCAAAAGAAATCGAAGGATTATGTAATAGAGGAAGGAGTCGTCTACTTCCCAAAAGAAATCGAAGGATTATGCAATAGAGGAAGGAGTCGACTACTTCCCAAAAGAAATCGAAGGATTATGCAATGGAGGAAGGAGTCGACTACTTCCCAAAAGAAATCGAAGGATTATGTAATAGAGGAAGGAGTCGTCTACTTCCCAAAAGAAATCGAAGGATTATGCAATGGAGGAAGGAGTCGACTACTCCTCAAAAGAAATCGAAGGATTATGTAATAGAGGAAGGAGTCGTCTACTTCCCAAAAGAAATCGAAGGATTATGTAATAGAGGAAGGAGTCGACTACTTCCCAAAAGAAATCGAAGGATTATGTAATAGGGGAAGGAGTCGTCTACTTCCCAAAAGAAATCGAAGGATTATGTAATAGAGGAAGGAGTCGTCTACTTCCCAAAAGAAATCGAAGGATTATGCAATGGAGGAAGGAGTCGACTACTTCCCAAAAGAAATCGAAGGATTATGCAATGGAGGAAGGAGTCGACTACTTCCCAAAAGAAATCGAAGGATTATGCAATGGAGGAAGGAGTCGACTACTTCCCAAAAGAAATCGAAGGATTATGTAATAGAGGAAGGAGTCGTCTACTTCCCAAAAGAAATCGAAGGATTATGTAATAGAGGAAGGAGTCGTCTACTTCCCAAAAGAAATCGAAGGATTATGCAATGGAGGAAGGAGTCGTCTACTTCCCAAAAGAAATCGAAGGATTATGTAATAGAGGAAGGAGTCGTCTACTTCCCAAAAGAAATCGAAGGATTATGTAATAGAGGAAGAAGTCGTCTACTCCCCAAAAGAACTCGAAGGATTATGTAATAGAGGAAGGAGTCGTCTACTTCCCAAAAGAAATCGAAGGATTATGTAATAGAGGAAGGAGTCGTCTACTTCCCAAAAGAAATCGAAGGATTATGTAATAGAGGAAGGAGTCGTCTACTCCCCAAAAGAACGCGAAGGATTATGTAATAGAGGAAGGAGTCGTCTACTTCCCAAAAGAAATCGAAGGATTATGTAATAGAGGAAGGAGTCGTCTACTTCCCAAAAGAAATCGAAGGATTATGTAATAGAGGAAGGAGTCGTCTAGTTCCCAAAAGAAATCGAAGGATTATGTAATAGAGGAAGGAGTCGTCTACTTCCCAAAAGAAATCGAAGGATTATGTAATAGAGGAAGGAGTCGTCTACTTCCCAAAAGAAATCGAAGGATTATGCAATAGAGGAAGGAGTCGACTACTTCCCAAAAGAAATCGAAGGATTATGCAATGGAGGAAGGAGTCGACTACTTCCCAAAAGAAATCGAAGGATTATGTAATAGAGGAAGGAGTCGTCTACTTCCCAAAAGAAATCGAAGGATTATGCAATGGAGGAAGGAGTCGACTACTCCTCAAAAGAAATCGAAGGATTATGTAATAGAGGAAGGAGTCGTCTACTTCCCAAAAGAAATCGAAGGATTATGTAATAGAGGAAGGAGTCGACTACTTCCCAAAAGAAATCAAAGGATTATGTAATAGGGGAAGGAGTCGTCTACTTCCCAAAAGAAATCGAAGGATTATGTAATAGAGGAAGGAGTCGTCTACTTCCCAAAAGAAATCGAAGGATTATGTAATAGAGGAAGGAGTCGTCTACTTCCCAAAAGAAATCGAAGGATTATGTAATAGAGGAAGGAGTCGTCTACTTCCCAAAAGAAATCGAAGGATTATGTAATAGAGGAAGGAGTCGTCTACTTCCCAAAAGAAATCGAAGGATTATGCAATGGAGGAAGGAGTCGACTATTCCCAAAAGAAATCGAAGGATTATGCAATGGAGGAAGGAGTCGACTACTTCCCAAAAGAAATCGAAGGATTATGCAATGGAGGAAGGAGTCGACTACTTCCCAAAAGAAATCGAAGGATTATGCAATGGAGGAAGGAGTCGACTACTTCCCAAAAGAAATCGAAGGATTATGCAATGGAGGAAGGAGTCGACTACTTCCCAAAAGAAATCGAAGGATTATGTAATAGAGGAAGGAGTCGTCTACTTCCCAAAAGAAATCGAAGGATTATGTAATAGAGGAAGGAGTCGTCTACTTCCCAAAAGAAATCGAAGGATTATGCAATGGAGGAAGGAGTCGACTACTTCCCAAAAGAAATCGAAGGATTATGCAATGGAGGAAGGAGTCGACTACTTCCCAAAAGAAATCGAAGGATTATGCAATGGAGGAAGGAGTCGACTACTTCCCAAAAGAAATCGAAGGATTATGCAATGGAGGAAGGAGTCGACTACTTCCCAAAAGAAATCGAAGGATTATGTAATAGAGGAAGGAGTCGTCTACTTCCCAAAAGAAATCGAAGGATTATGTAATAGAGGAAGGAGTCGTCTACTTCCCAAAAGAAATCGAAGGATTATGCAATGGAGGAAGGAGTCGTCTACTTCCCAAAAGAAATCGAAGGATTATGTAATAGAGGAAGGAGTCGTCTACTTCCCAAAAGAAATCGAAGGATTATGTAATAGAGGAAGAAGTCGTCTACTCCCCAAAAGAACTCGAAGGATTATGTAATAGAGGAAGGAGTCGTCTACTTCCCAAAAGAAATCGAAGGATTATGTAATAGAGGAAGGAGTCGTCTACTTCCCAAAAGAAATCGAAGGATTATGTAATAGAGGAAGGAGTCGTCTACTCCCCAAAAGAACGCGAAGGATTATGTAATAGAGGAAGGAGTCGTCTACTTCCCAAAAGAAATCGAAGGATTATGTAATAGAGGAAGGAGTCGTCTACTTCCCAAAAGAAATCGAAGGATTATGTAATAGAGGAAGGAGTCGTCTACTTCCCAAAAGAAATCGAAGGATTATGTAATAGAGGAAGGAGTCGTCTACTTCCCAAAAGAAATCGAAGGATTATGTAATAGAGGAAGGAGTCGTCTACTTCCCAAAAGAAATCGAAGGATTATGCAATAGAGGAAGGAGTCGACTACTTCCCAAAAGAAATCGAAGGATTATGCAATGGAGGAAGGAGTCGACTACTTCCCAAAAGAAATCGAAGGATTATGTAATAGAGGAAGGAGTCGTCTACTTCCCAAAAGAAATCGAAGGATTATGCAATGGAGGAAGGAGTCGACTACTCCTCAAAAGAAATCGAAGGATTATGTAATAGAGGAAGGAGTCGTCTACTTCCCAAAAGAAATCGAAGGATTATGTAATAGAGGAAGGAGTCGACTACTTCCCAAAAGAAATCGAAGGATTATGTAATAGGGGAAGGAGTCGTCTACTTCCCAAAAGAAATCGAATGATTATGTAATAGAGGAAGGAGTCGTCTACTTCCCAAAAGAAATCGAAGGATTATGCAATGGAGGAAGGAGTCGACTACTTCCCAAAAGAAATCGAAGGATTATGCAATGGAGGAAGGAGTCGACTACTTCCCAAAAGAAATCGAAGGATTATGCAATGGAGGAAGGAGTCGACTACTTCCCAAAAGAAATCGAAGGATTATGTAATAGAGGAAGGAGTCGTCTACTTCCCAAAAGAAATCGAAGGATTATGTAATAGAGGAAGGAGTCGTCTACTTCCCAAAAGAAATCGAAGGATTATGCAATGGAGGAAGGAGTCGTCTACTTCCCAAAAGAAATCGAAGGATTATGTAATAGAGGAAGGAGTCGTCTACTTCCCAAAAGAAATCGAAGGATTATGTAATAGAGGAAGAAGTCGTCTACTCCCCAAAAGAACTCGAAGGATTATGTAATAGAGGAAGGAGTCGTCTACTTCCCAAAAGAAATCGAAGGATTATGTAATAGAGGAAGGAGTCGTCTACTTCCCAAAAGAAATCGAAGGATTATGTAATAGAGGAAGGAGTCGTCTACTCCCCAAAAGAACGCGAAGGATTATGTAATAGAGGAAGGAGTCGTCTACTTCCCAAAAGAAATCGAAGGATTATGTAATAGAGGAAGGAGTCGTCTACTTCCCAAAAGAAATCGAAGGATTATGTAATAGAGGAAGGAGTCGTCTACTTCCCAAAAGAAATCGAAGGATTATGCAATGGAGGAAGGAGTCGACTACTTCCCAAAAGAAATCGAAGGATTATGCAATGGAGGAAGGAGTCGACTACTTCCCAAAAGAAATCGAAGGATTATGCAATGGAGGAAGGAGTCGACTACTTCCCAAAAGAAATCGAAGGATTATGCAATGGAGGAAGGAGTCGACTACTTCCCAAAAGAAATCGAAGGATTATGTAATAGAGGAAGGAGTCGTCTACTTCCCAAAAGAAATCGAAGGATTATGTAATAGAGGAAGGAGTCGTCTACTTCCCAAAAGAAATCGAAGGATTATGCAATGGAGGAAGGAGTCGTCTACTTCCCAAAAGAAATCGAAGGATTATGTAATAGAGGAAGGAGTCGTCTACTTCCCAAAAGAAATCGAAGGATTATGTAATAGAGGAAGAAGTCGTCTACTCCCCAAAAGAACTCGAAGGATTATGTAATAGAGGAAGGAGTCGTCTACTTCCCAAAAGAAATCGAAGGATTATGTAATAGAGGAAGGAGTCGTCTACTTCCCAAAAGAAATCGAAGGATTATGTAATAGAGGAAGGAGTCGTCTACTCCCCAAAAGAACGCGAAGGATTATGTAATAGAGGAAGGAGTCGTCTACTTCCCAAAAGAAATCGAAGGATTATGTAATAGAGGAAGGAGTCGTCTACTTCCCAAAAGAAATCGAAGGATTATGTAATAGAGGAAGGAGTCGTCTACTTCCCAAAAGAAATCGAAGGATTATGTAATAGAGGAAGGAGTCGTCTACTTCCCAAAAGAAATCGAAGGATTATGTAATAGAGGAAGGAGTCGTCTACTTCCCAAAAGAAATCGAAGGATTATGCAATAGAGGAAGGAGTCGACTACTTCCCAAAAGAAATCGAAGGATTATGCAATGGAGGAAGGAGTCGACTACTTCCCAAAAGAAATCGAAGGATTATGTAATAGAGGAAGGAGTCGTCTACTTCCCAAAAGAAATCGAAGGATTATGCAATGGAGGAAGGAGTCGACTACTCCTCAAAAGAAATCGAAGGATTATGTAATAGAGGAAGGAGTCGTCTACTTCCCAAAAGAAATCGAAGGATTATGTAATAGAGGAAGGAGTCGACTACTTCCCAAAAGAAATCGAAGGATTATGTAATAGGGGAAGGAGTCGTCTACTTCCCAAAAGAAATCGAAGGATTATGTAATAGAGGAAGGAGTCGTCTACTTCCCAAAAGAAATCGAAGGATTATGCAATGGAGGAAGGAGTCGACTACTTCCCAAAAGAAATCGAAGGATTATGCAATGGAGGAAGGAGTCGACTACTTCCCAAAAGAAATCGAAGGATTATGCAATGGAGGAAGGAGTCGACTACTTCCCAAAAGAAATCGAAGGATTATGTAATAGAGGAAGGAGTCGTCTACTTCCCAAAAGAAATCGAAGGATTATGTAATAGAGGAAGGAGTCGTCTACTTCCCAAAAGAAATCGAAGGATTATGCAATGGAGGAAGGAGTCGTCTACTTCCCAAAAGAAATCGAAGGATTATGTAATAGAGGAAGGAGTCGTCTACTTCCCAAAAGAAATCGAAGGATTATGTAATAGAGGAAGAAGTCGTCTACTCCCCAAAAGAACTCGAAGGATTATGTAATAGAGGAAGGAGTCGTCTACTTCCCAAAAGAAATCGAAGGATTATGTAATAGAGGAAGGAGTCGTCTACTTCCCAAAAGAAATCGAAGGATTATGTAATAGAGGAAGGAGTCGTCTACTCCCCAAAAGAACGCGAAGGATTATGTAATAGAGGAAGGAGTCGTCTACTTCCCAAAAGAAATCGAAGGATTATGTAATACAGGAAGGAGTCGTCTACTTCCCAAAAGAAATCGAAGGATTATGTAATAGAGGAAGGAGTCGTCTACTTCCCAAAAGAAATCGAAGGATTATGTAATAGAGGAAGGAGTCGTCTACTTCCCAAAAGAAATCGAAGGATTATGTAATAGAGGAAGGAGTCGTCTACTTCCCAAAAGAAATCGAAGGATTATGCAATAGAGGAAGGAGTCGACTACTTCCCAAAAGAAATCGAAGGATTATGCAATGGAGGAAGGAGTCGACTACTTCCCAAAAGAAATCGAAGGATTATGTAATAGAGGAAGGAGTCGTCTACTTCCCAAAAGAAATCGAAGGATTATGCAATGGAGGAAGGAGTCGACTACTCCTCAAAAGAAATCGAAGGATTATGTAATAGAGGAAGGAGTCGTCTACTTCCCAAAAGAAATCGAAGGATTATGTAATAGAGGAAGGAGTCGACTACTTCCCAAAAGAAATCAAAGGATTATGTAATAGGGGAAGGAGTCGTCTACTTCCCAAAAGAAATCGAAGGATTATGTAATAGAGGAAGGAGTCGTCTACTTCCCAAAAGAAATCGAAGGATTATGCAATGGAGGAAGGAGTCGACTACTTCCCAAAAGAAATCGAAGGATTATGCAATGGAGGAAGGAGTCGACTACTTCCCAAAAGAAATCGAAGGATTATGCAATGGAGGAAGGAGTCGACTACTTCCCAAAAGAAATCGAAGGATTATGCAATGGAGGAAGGAGTCGACTACTTCCCAAAAGAAATCGAAGGATTATGTAATAGAGGAAGGAGTCGTCTACTTCCCAAAAGAAATCGAAGGATTATGTAATAGAGGAAGGAGTCGTCTACTTCCCAAAAGAAATCGAAGGATTATGTAATAGAGGAAGGAGTCGTCTACTCCCCAAAAGAACGCGAAGGATTATGTAATAGAGGAAGGAGTCGTCTACTTCCCAAAAGAAATCGAAGGATTATGTAATAGAGGAAGGAGTCGTCTACTTCCCAAAAGAAATCGAAGGATTATGTAATAGAGGAAGGAGTCGTCTACTTCCCAAAAGAAATCGAAGGATTATGTAATAGAGGAAGGAGTCGTCTACTTCCTAAAAGAAATCGAAGGATTATGTAATAGAGGAAGGAGTCGTCTACTTCCCAAAAGAAATCGAAGGATTATGCAATAGAGGAAGGAGTCGACTACTTCCCAAAAGAAATCGAAGGATTATGCAATGGAGGAAGGAGTCGACTACTTCCCAAAAGAAATCGAAGGATTATGTAATAGAGGAAGGAGTCGTCTACTTCCCAAAAGAAATCGAAGGATTATGCAATGGAGGAAGGAGTCGACTACTCCTCAAAAGAAATCGAAGGATTATGTAATAGAGGAAGGAGTCGTCTACTTCCCAAAAGAAATCGAAGGATTATGTAATAGAGGAAGGAGTCGACTACTTCCCAAAAGAAATCGAAGGATTATGTAATAGGGGAAGGAGTCGTCTACTTCCCAAAAGAAATCGAAGGATTATGTAATAGAGGAAGGAGTCGTCTACTTCCCAAAAGAAATCGAAGGATTATGCAATGGAGGAAGGAGTCGACTACTTCCCAAAAGAAATCGAAGGATTATGCAATGGAGGAAGGAGTCGACTACTTCCCAAAAGAAATCGAAGGATTATGCAATGGAGGAAGGAGTCGACTACTTCCCAAAAGAAATCGAAGGATTATGCAATGGAGGAAGGAGTCGACTACTTCCCAAAAGAAATCGAAGGATTATGCAATGGAGGAAGGAGTCGACTACTTCCCAAAAGAAATCGAAGGATTATGCAATGGAGGAAGGAGTCGACTACTTCCCAAAAGAAATCGAAGGATTATGTAATAGAGGAAGGAGTCGTCTACTTCCCAAAAGAAAGCGCCCACGTAGTTAATATGCAGAGGTATAAGTTAATTAAAAGTGGTAAAAAATACTAGGAGATTCCAAAGGTGTTGTATTAAATTAGTAAAAGTAAAAAAACGAAAAAGAAAGTGAGTAAATATATAAATAATCAAATAATTATAAATAGAAGTAGAAGTGATTTAAGTGACTATATTCAAATTAACGTAACAAAGATGAATAAGTATTGGCATTGAATTAATACATAAATAATTAAATAACTCTAGATAGTAACATTAGTGATTAGTGTCAAAATACAAAATAAAGTAACAAAAGTAAGTAAGTATAAGGTATATAATAAAAAGATAAGTAATTGATGTAACAAAATTGACTTAGGATTAAATATTTAGTTAATGATTCGATTATAAACAATAGAAGAATAAAGTGCCTAAATATATAACTTAAGTGTAGAATAATAAATATAATATACTTATAATTAATTAATAGAAATAATAGAACTACTTAAAAATAAAATAAAAGAATGAGAATTATTCATGTGTTATATATATTTAATTATTATAAATTATTTATTTGAAAATGTATTCCTATTATGTTTAGGTATAAAGTATATTACTTAAATATCCGATTTCCACCTTCTCCCGGAACATTTACTTAATACTTAAACTTATAAATTTCTCTTCTTCGCTTAATTTCAAGTTATTTCCCCACAATTATCTATTTATTTTACATATATGTAAAATATCATCTGTATATTGATATTCAATCCTTAATAAAACATTGAATCATATTCAAAATTCTAAATTCTTGTTAACTTGGTAATGTTTTGGAAATAAGTTTTTTTTCGCCCTTTAGTCTGTTTTTTTTTTTATTATATTAATACGAGCTATGTATATCAAACTTTGAAACATAATTTTAATTATTTCTTTTGACTTAGAAGTCTCATCATCATTGACGAATTTGAGTAGTAATTAAAAAAAAAACGAAGAAGTTTAAAAACACCAAGAGAGAGTATAGCTGAAATAAATCAAAGGCTTCCTCTTGAAGTCAATAATACATCTATCGCTGTCAATTTCCTCTCACCCTGCACTAAATAGAAAGACAGTTTTTAGGATTTTTTAAAGTTTTTACTTCTGATGGTGCGAAACCTTCAGAATATAAGATATTCTTCAATTATTTCTCAACATTTGGAAGATTCTTTGCTTCTTTTTGCCTTAACCCTTTCGTTCTTAAAAGTGACCGTTGAAATATTTTTTAGAAGATGAAAAGATAAAAAAAAGAGAGGGACATATTTTTGATAAGGAATACAAAATTAATGGTTGGTCTTTTAATTAACTATGGAGAAAAATGACACTGTAATAGGCTTTACTGATACTTAGAATTGTATAACATACTTAGCATACTTTATACGATATTTGAAAATAACGGAAACAAACTTTCTGCATCAACCAATGTTTTATTCTATATTTTCCTTAAACTTCTCAAAATATAAATGGATATTAAAGCCGTCAGAGTTTAAAGGCCCTCCTCTTCTGTCTTAAAGCAGGTGGAATTCTACAAGTCTTTCAGATTTACCGAAGCTAACTTAATAGCTTTAAAGGTTTCTATGTGAAGGACGGAATTCCACAACCATTCAGATATGTAGTCGCCTTATATCATCCAGTAGTGAATTGTTTTCATTAATTACGAGGGGCGGTCAATAAGTTTTACGAATCGGCTGGGCAAAACAGAGGAAGGGGGATGGCTGTTTGTGGGGGTGTTAGGACAAGTTATGACAAGTCAGGGCCTGCAGCGGCACGCTTAGGCCTCGTCTATTTAAGAAGCAGTAGCTAATCGCAGATCGTCAGTCACAATTTTTTTTAAAAAAGCGAAGGTTGAGCACCGCGCAATGATCAAATTTTGGACCAAAGAAGGCAAGAATGCAAAAGAGATCCATGAACGCATGGTTACAGTGTACACCGACACCGCCCCTTCCTATGCAACCATTGCTCGCTGAAAAAGGGAGTTCCGCCATGGTCGTGAGTCCCTTGAAGATAATCCCCGTCCAGGACGTCCTTTAGACGTGACCAAAGAGGACAATGTGGCCCGTGTGGAGAGGCTGATCCTCGAAAATCGCCTGGTGAAAGTCAAAGAAATCGAGCGAGAACTTGGAATATTACATGGAAGTGTTATCAACATCATCCACGACAATTTGGCCATGAGCAAGGTCTCTGCCTGTTGGGTCTCTAGAAACCTCACGCACCATGATCAACTTCAACGTCCTCAAAGTCCACAAGGCCGGAGTTGCACAAGCTGCCCTGCGCGAGTAAGGATTCGAGGAGCTCAACCATCCCCTATACAGTCCAGATCTGGCCCCTAGCGACTACTTTTTATGCCGCCAGCTCAAAGCGGCACTGCGTGGACGCTGATTTAGGGACGATGAAGATGTCCAGCTCGCCGTCCAGGCGTGGATTGAACAGCAAAAGGGAGATTTCTGGTTGTCGGGAATTTGAAGCCTCAGGGACAAGTGGCCTAAGTGCATTGAAGTCGAGGGTAGTTATATTGAAAAATAATAAAACACTTTTCCTCATATCCCGTTTCCTTATATCCCAATTGCAAAACTTATTGACCGCCCTACGTATAAAACATTTACTTTTTTATTATTGTTCATTTGTCTATCCCTCAGTTTTGCTTCAGTTGGAATGTCTTAAACCTACCACCAAACTTTTTTCGGAAAGTAAAAAACATTCTTATATAAAGGAATATAATTCTCAGTTTCCTTAAGTAGAAACTGGGTAAGGCAGCATCCGAACCGGAAAATGGCACTATCCTAAGTACTATACGATTTGTAGAAGGACATCGAAGCAAAAAGCAAGTAAAGGAATTAACTATGATACTAAAGGCGAAGAGAGGAGTCCATTTAATCACACCTTTCTGCCATCAGATAATAATTATGAATTGCTGACTTCAAGCATTGCGTGATAAAATGACGTAGCTTTAAGACAAAGAATGAAAGAAATTCTGCGAATGAGCGAAATTTAATTAATCTTTCTTTACAGTCTTCTCAGTGACTCTTTAGCCCTCTTAGAGAGAGAGATCTTCATTATTACCCCTTTCATGATAATAGACTTCTTTCGTCGTGTAATTAGAAAGGAAGTCTTCTTCCCTTTAGAACTTAATCAAACGTTCCTGAAAACCCATAAAGTATAATTGGACGGAGTGCGCAGTCTATTAATACGAAATACAATGGATTTTTACATCTAGAATTGAAGATATTGAATAATAAAGTCATTAACTCGCGCAATTACATGGCTATGAGTTTATGTTCTTTTACTCTCAAGAAAACTGTTACGCCCAAACAGAAGTCACAAAAGAAGAATTAAAAAACAACAATGACCCTAAAATCACATAGATGCTAATTCAAAACAGATGAAATTGATGTAGGTCAGAAGTGAAGCACAATTAGAGGAGAGGATATGGATTGACTATTAGTTTCACAGCTAATATTTCCCCATGATCCTATTTAAAAAAAAATTAACGATATTCCTCTTAAACATATTTACTGAGAGAGAAGAATAAAGTGATTAATGAAAAGAATAATGGTATAAAACACAGAAAAAGTAAAAAATAAGAGAAAGAAATAAGAAACAGCTTGAAATGAATTCAGGTAGGAGCAGTACTCTCAATGTGATCACCATACAAAGTAAGAAAATATATTTTTCTAAGCTTATGCGCACGCAATATAATTACTATACAATTTAGCCCAAAACGAGCCACTTTACCAATAAAAAAAAGATACAGTTACGAAATCATGAGTATCTTCTCAACCCAATAGAAATAAACATTGTTGACTAAACACTATTTCACATGTACAAACTTTCGAATAAACGACACAAAACCATTTAAGTAAACGATACATCAAAATACACAACTATCTTTCTCTCAATCCAATGACACTGTTAAGACTCAGTACTAGTCTTTTAAATACCGTTATAGTTTGCATAAGCGCTAAAGAATTAATATTAAAAAATGGAAGAATAGAAAATATTAAAGATTACAAAGTATGTAAGAAGAAAAACACCTTCAAAATGTATGATAACAAAATAATTTTTAACAAGCTTGAGAAGCATAATCGTGCATTCAAAGGCGGAGAGTCGAAAACATGAATATTGTTAGGAATACATTTTTTTATTATCTTAAACCTGTATTTTAGAGCTTTACCATAATATTCAGATCAAAACCTCTGAGAAAAATTTCGAATAAGAATGTCAGGAAAACAATAAGGCTAAGACTTACCAAAATAGAAAGAGTCGAGTATCCATTCTTATACCTATCATGCTGAATTCACCATAGACAGGGGGTGGATAAAATAATGGATGCGCTATTTTAATTACTAATTTTATATTCAAAATGGAGTTGGCCTTCCTTTATCCCTAATTTTTACTTCCATATGTGAATTAATTAATTTTTACAGCTTTTAGACTGTGTAAGGGAATCGATAATTCCCTTCCCACCTGTCAGTTGAGCCGCTGGTCGTTAACCACAACGTCCTGGCAGTGGAGACGCAGTAGCTCGACCACTTACCTTCTCCCTTCTCGCCTCTCGTCTCGAGGAGAAGCTGAACTGTTGTCCCAGACCACATAATGCAATAATCAGCTCAGGTCAGAACCCGAGATCCTAACATCGGTTAAAACAGCAAAATTTCCCCTAAGAGCTGGTATTCAATTTCACCGCATATGCGAAATTAGAGGAGCGTCGCCCTAAAACCAGAAGGTCACTCTGGGCCAGGTGTAACATGCCCTGAGAAAAATCGTTGGAGGAGGAGGCTTCATGCGGTCCGTCTACACATCTCCCCTCCTTCCCCTACTCCAGTAGGGTGGCGACGTATAAAAGCAAATATCTTTGGAAAAACGGGGTAGATTAGGTTAGTCATCAAGGCCATGAAGACCCAGGCAAGAGGCGGGGCTACCAACAGAAGGGACTAAGAAGAAGATCATCCTCGACCCAGTTGCTGGTGGTCACACCGAACTTTAAGTTAACTTGATTTAAGAAGCAAGTTTAACTAACTCTCGTCAGAGAAACCCCCCTATCCTGGTGTATCCCAAAGCACAGAAATATAGTCCTCGCCCTTGAGTAATACCGAAACTGATAAGAAGCTCATCCTCGAGCCAGTTCCTGGTGGCCACACCGAAATTTAAGTTAACTTGATTTAAGAAGAAAGTTTAACTAACTCTCGTCAGAGAAACTCCATTTTTCTGATGGATCCCAAAGCACCGAGATAGTCCTCTCCCTTGAGAAATACCGGATCTAAGAAGAAGCTCATCCTCGAGCCCGTTCTTGGTGGTCACACCGAACTTTAATTTAACTTGATTTATGAAGCAAGTTCAGCTAACTCTCGTCAGAGAAACCCTCTATCCTGGTGTATCCTAAAGCACCGAGATTGTCCTCGTTCTTGAGGTGTACCCCGAGTGAACTCCCCTCTAGCACTCCTCTGATTCAAAGGATTCAAGAATTGACTCATCGCTCACCAGTGCAAATTATTCCCCCGAGTATTCTGAAGAGAAAAAAAAACATTCTTGCACTATCCCATGGCCAGGTCATTTCCTTTAGAAGGCGTGTGTCTCTCCATCTGCCACACGCGTCGAAGGGCTCTGTAGCTTTAAAGGATTTTCCCCTTGAGAACACAGCTCTAAGCGCGCATCCACGCGTCATCCCGGCAACAATATTCTTAAGGTGACGTAACAATTGAGTTTAAGGCCAGACTCAAACTCGATTATAGTATTAACATATAAAGGTATTTAAATAGGTATCCGTTTCAATGTAGGTCAATTTGCATTTTTATATAAAGGTGAGCTGTGGGTTAACCATTACTATAAATTCAAGTTTGTCAGTTATAAAGCCTCACTTAAATTTGATGAGTTCTTCTCTATATATGTAGTATGTTAAATTTCGTTGGGTCATGATTTTTTAATTAAATTTTTAGTTTTTGTAGAAACAGATTTTTAGCCAATCCTCGAAACGCTAAGAAAGGCCTTTCGGAACCCTCAAAGATTGAAGAAGTAATAATCATAAAATAATAATTAATAAATATAGAACACTTTTGGAGATAAAACGTATTCGCGGAGTTTTGAAGTACGTAACCAATCCATACGTACGAATTCCAGCCATCACTCGGACCTTCCTCTACCACGACAGACTGTATCGAGAGAAATTTTATCCATTCCTCGACAAAACCTGCTCCAACTCCTTCTAAGGCACCTGTGGATTTAATCGGTCCCTTAGTCGATGCTACAAGTTAAAACTTGTAGCCTAATTTAAATGGTTACTGCCATTTTCGTGCAGTTCAAACCAGTTTCTATCTAATTTAACAGTGCAAATGTGTATATTATCGTCATTGAAGATAGCGCTGCCAGTTGAAAAAGCATTTGCAGCATGGGATGAACATGGTCAGATAATATTTCCAGATTACACAATGAGTTAACGATACACAATTCAGTATTAGTTCGTGAGGAAGGGAATTCCTTGACATTGCAACCTAAATCATCATTAATCCTGTTTCATGCTCATACTACCAGAAGGAAACAATTGAAATCCAAATTTCCCGTGTCGTCTTTCAGATGTAAGCTCAAGCAGATAGGAGAAATTATGTGAAGGAATAAACGATCTAATACATCATTCTCTCACTGTTCAATTTACCAAGTCTCGTTTAATGTTTATTTTACGCCAAACACTTTTAGGTATTTGAGCCCTTTTATAATACTCAATTTACTGAAGCTTTCAACGAGGATTCTTAGTCAAAACATTGTTTATTAGATGCTAATTGACCTGTGGACTCACCTTTGAATATATTCTACTATGATTCTTCAACAGTATGCGCTTCTTTCCTTTCGGCAACTATTTTTTCTCGCCGGCACACACTGGCTTACAAACACTGCCTTCGGAAACATTAAACATTTGTCTATTTTATTACTGATGATCCAGCCATTTAAGTTCATACAATCTGCTATTATTGAAAATCTGAAACGTGTTTAATATTCTTATAAGATATCATGAATTCTAATGAGCACACATCATGAGGTTTAGAGCATAAAATAATAAATAATATTCTCTAATATATTCAAATGGATTTTTCCAAACCTGGCTTTGAATTGAGGAGGAAAATAGTTGTTATTTTTTGAAATTTCTAGTTAACAAGAACATAAGTACCACTTGAAAGGGTGAAATGTTTTCAGTAAAACAGAAAATTAGGAGGAAATTTTTTTTTAAATATAATAAATAAGAGAAACGGTAATACAAATGAATTGCGAATGACAAGAATGAATAATTCTAAAGTATTATTAATATTTAAGCATCTTTTACTAATATAGCTTAATTTCTCTAATAAACACTGCGTGAAAACTAAATTCGTGCTAATATGTATTGTTAGTGTGCATATTATCTATCCTGTCCCAATCTTTGGTAATGGAGAATGACTTAAATTTACCTAAACTAACTATAATACACCAATTCTCTTTATATATCTCATTTAGGCCTCTTGCATCTATAAATTAACCTATTTATCTCCTTTACACATTTTTATAGCTCTGGGTGAAATTTAATTCAATAAATGGAAAATTCATTTCGATGTTTCTCCCAGTCACTAATTAATATTTGCTCAGGACTTGTAGGTCGAAAATTCATTTCGACCTCTTTTCCCCTTACCAATATTGGATGTTGAATCTTGAGGGCGAATTATAATTCAAGCAAAGCTTCTTAGATAATCCGATATTATATTAATTGCTGCAGACAATCCAATGGTGGCCGAAATTACCCCACTGCCGAAACTCTCGTATTACCATTGATTTGTGATAGAATCATGTATTCAGATGTCGGAGTAAATATTTGTAAAAGAACAAACTATGACCCCCCCCCCATCCCCCATCCAATTTATCGGAAACCACGTGCTATGGTATCTCGTATTGGACAATGCCATTGGCTGTTCAAACATTCACGAAGTTTCCACTCCTAAGCGAATTGGGCGAATATTTCCCAATCTTTCGAACTCGCCCCAAGCTAGCTCCCCCCCCCCTGGTGACGAGGCGTGAAAGAGCCGCTCTCTCTCGCCCCTTGCCGCTAAATAACGAATCGACTATGCTTCCGGATTAAGATGTCTGGAACTTGTGACTCCTTTCTCCAAACTTCCCCGCCCCCCTCACTATCGTGCATACAACACTCGGGTTGTTCTGTAGTTCGAGAAGTCCAGCCCGCACCTCAAGGCCGTGCTCATCGTCTCAAGTTTAAGTACTCTAAGGCCCGTGAGCGTTCGTCAGACAACAAGACTGTCTTCGCCGTGATCCTACCCTAGGTCAATGGGTAGCTAATGTGAACGGAAAGCCTTTGAATTTGCGCAACCGGCTTCCTTCGTTTAATCGAACCGAAGAAAACCTCCATCGATTACCTATGAGGCAAAGAAAATTCGTCTTCCAGTGGAATTACGAGTAATCCCACATTCCCCGTCGAACGTCATCCTTGAAGTTTGGCTATCTTCATCGGAAGGTTGGTTCGGATCGTGCCCGACCTGCCTCATTCGGGCCATGCCCCACTTGCCATATCAGATAGTTCCCAACTTGCCCAATCGGATCCTTTACTATTCGCCGCATCGCAAGAAGGTCCTGCCTTGAAGTCACCGACCAGTAAGACTGAAACCCACTCCATCATTAGTATTCTCAAGTTCCTCCTTTTGATCTGAGCCTAGTAACATTAATCAATTAATTCTATTTGAAAATCATTCTTCATCATAATTATTAAGAAACTATTTCAATTTAAATAATCCCCTTTTATCTATTATTATTCTTATTTTGATCTTTGTAAATATATATTTTTTTTGTTTAATCTTTAACTAACCTCGAACGATCCTCTCGGCCTATTCATGTAAATCTAGCCAAGCAAATTTGTACTGTGTCTTATTATTATGGATTTAAAACCCAACGCCTCAAGTTTGACCTCCTACTCGGTTGTTAATCCCTGCGAACAGTCCTTAAACGTTTCGCGTTGCAGTAGGTGATTAAGTTACCCCCCCATCCCACATAATATAGGAGTAGTCTACGGTATAGAGGCGAAGCACCACGACAATATTCAATTAGAGGAAAGAATTGGATTACATTCTGTTTAAAATAATAAACTTGGGTCGGAGCGACTATGACAGGTAAACTGCTTTGCCAATGTAATTTTTTAAATTTTACAATTGGGAGTGACCTAAAATCGGATTATAAGTTTAAACATTTGAGTGTTTCTTCCCTTTGTATCAACTTGTTGCTGATTATTGTGAAGTGAGTCTCTTACATCCTTTTTTCATTCATTTCTCTGCTTTTGTTTTCCTATCTTATGCCACTTCAATTTCGTGGCGGATTGAAATTTACATCATAGGAATTTAAAGTTTCTTTTTTCTTTTGAAGTAAACATGTTTTCTTTCCTTTGCAGTAATAATCTAACGTCCTCTCTATGGCTTAAATGTTTTACTTTAAGCCATAGAGACGAAGCTAGATTATTACTGCAAATGAAAGGAAACATGTTTACTTCAAAAGAAAAAAGAAACTTTAAATTCCTATGATGTAAATTTCACTCAGCTAAATTATACATAAAAGCTCCCTTTTCATTATAGCACTATATAAGTTCCTTTCCTATTGATTGAACACCCAATTTTCTCTTCAATCAAGATTAAATCTACGAGTTTCCTTCAAATGTTCGACTTCCAAAGTTTCTTTTTCATCAATCAAATGGATACGTTTCTTATTCCTTGTTATTTACAGTTTTCTTTCAAATGGTGAAATATACACATTTCATTTCCGTTCTTGCACAGGTTTTCTCTAAATCCCTGAAATATTCAAGCGTCATTTCCCATCCTGAGAAGAGCCCCTTTTATTGTTCCTTCTCAAAGAATTTGAATCTCCCTTACAAATTTTCATGGCTAATGGAGTCCTTTAGTTGGAAGCTAATTGATTCTTATATTTCTTTTGTATTAAAAAGATTGCTGAAAATTAATCCATGACAAAATTATGCAGTTTATCTATTTTCTTTAGTCTTTAATAAACAACGATGGAATGTCGGCCAGATAATTATTTAAGAAACTAGTAAGTTAGCTGTCAATTAGTCAGGTTAAAGTAAGTGACAACGAGTGAGAGATACCAAACCCGAGGATCTAAGAGTTGTAACTCGTTGCTGGGTTAAGACTAGAGAGGGCGCGCATCTCCCACTACAAGAGTAAAGATATGGTTGAAATGAGAATTCCACATTTAATTAATAAATTAAAAGAAACCTTTACGAGCAATAAGGTAATTTTAACTGTCAAGACATACAAGCGAGGAAAACCAGAAAAAGAAAAAGAAAAGGATGAACACAAAAAAAACAGATAATGAGGAGGGATACTGAGTACAAATACTGGTGAATTAATAGTAATTTAAGCAGTATCTGTTTAATAAAAAATATTTCATAAAGAACACAAGAACTGGAGGATGTGTTAGGGCAGAAGATGGAATCAAAAGTGTTACAAGTAACACCTTTAGAAACGATCGCAGATGATAAGGAACATTTGGAAACGCCGTCTCATCTGCTAAAATTAGCCGTGATGCCACCTAGCTAAAGATTCTTGCACTTATGCCTTTGTGCTCTGAGATACGAATTCCGGGGATTATATAAACAAACCCACTCCAGAGCCACTGCAAATTCCTTTTTCTTCTACCTCTTACTTCTCGTACGTTTGAGATATAGTGCCTTATCCTACGAACGAAGACTTAAGTGACATATATACGTAAACCATCATCATCTGTTATTCCATCCATCTGATGTTTTATCTTTTCTTATTATGAGTAGGGGAAAACGCCCTCATTGAATTACCCTTCCTATCTCAGCCTTTTTCTTATGTATGTGTGTGTCCTCTCGTCACCACACTCAGCAAGATTTCTCCACTGGTAAACACCGATGGCTTTAGTTCAGAGAGTGGCAAAGATTGATATACAGCCTAGGGTAACAGCTGAAAATCAACCTAGATTTGCGGATTGAAATTGGATTTATAACACCGTTGGAATGAATGCACAGATTGAAAATTGCATTCAGAATCCTTGATCTAGAGGATAACCAAGATTCAGAGCAACTATTGAATGAATATTTGGATTCAAATTTGGATTTAGAACAGCTTGAATGTATTTGCGGATTACAGAGCTGTTCCTTTTTCGGCAGCACACATTGATTGAATGTAGCGGAAAATTGGCCCATACATCTTTTAGATAGCGGTTAATTGAAATTTAACCATTCGTGAATCAGAGTCTCGACCCAATTCATTTACTGATGTGGGCGGAGTATAGCGGTTTAAAGCTTTATGCTCCATTCTAAAATCCGGCAATTATGAAGTACAATATATGTATTCCACATCACTATAATGCTTTATGTGTAAGTATATAACAATTCTAGTGTTATTTTCTATGCATTATTATCTCGAAAGTCCTCTCCACTATTGAGGAACGATTTACTGTAGGATTCACCGGGTCACTCAAAAAATGAGAAATTTCCTGATTGTTGAAACTATTATCTACCACTACGGCATAACAAAAAAAGGATCACGGTCCCTCCTCATTTCTTTAGGGTGGGGTCAGGCAGTCAGCACAATAAGATTCTTTGCATTGCTCTAATAACTTATGCTCTGTGGTTACAGGCTAAAAGAGTAAAGGATATCGGAGTAACAGGGAGCCCCAGAGATCGTACACCAAAGACAAGCGATGTGTCGACTTAACCTTGCGCTCCGCCAATCTCTGCCCCAGAAAATAGGTAAATCTGTGATGACCTAACGGCGGATCGACTTTCTCGAGAAGGCAGATGAAGGCAAAGCCAGGTGGGCTGAGTTCAAAGGCGGACCTACGAAGTACTTGTTGGGCTGCGGGCAGCTCATTGCACCGCTATGACATACCCAGCCGTCTCGTCCTTCAGTGCCGCTGTACCTAGAATATTGGTATCTAGTATGTGGGATTGAAGATGCTTTCCTGCTTCCCACCTTAAAGAACTTCACGCACAGGAGCAATCCAGCTTTATTACTCCATTGCAATCAGAGGAGAGTGGCACTCAGTAGAGGAGTACAAACCTTCAAAGGAAATCGACATCGGCGTCTGGCAGAGAAAAGGGAGAGGAGAAAATCCCGTCAACAAAACACTTAAACAGGCGCTTTCCCTTGTCTAAACTCTCCCAGAATCTGCCCCTCGACTATTGAACTAATTAGACACTCGAGGACATACTGGAACTGAAAAACTAACTGCTCATTGCCCATGAAGCTGGAACCAGGCAGTCATACTCACGTATTGAGAGACTTTAACGAAGACGACAAATCATGTGAAAATTAGAAATAAAGATGCGTAAAAAATCATGTTCTCTTTCTATTTTTGTCCTGTTCTGATTAGTAGTAGGCTATTTTCGAGCTTTTCCAATCTCGAAGTCAGATATGAAAGGTTGGGTCATTTCAGCTCATAAAGTTATTGAGGTACATAGAGCTCTCTACGACTCTCGAAGAATGTTTTGGTCAAGAGTAAACTAGCAAGGGGTTTGGGTTAGTTGTCCAGTTTTTCCTGAATCTTTCGTTTTATATATCATCATCATCATCACTAACTCTATAATTTAAGAAGGTTTTTTATATTATTTGAATAATATTTCATTTTAGTTTGTTTATGACTTATGTTTTTTTTTATCGAAGTTATTCCTAATAATTCTTTTATAATATCAAAGAACAAAATGGTGAAGTTCCTAAATAAATATAAGTATCGAAATTTTGTGAATTTTTTAAAACCCAAAGAATTACAAATGGTGAAGTTCAGAACATTTATTTTTATATATCTTCTTTTATAACTATATTTTAGCAACTTTAGTTTAGAGTTCCTTTTTAAAATTATTATAATTGGCGAAGTTAAAAAAAAATTTAAAAATTTAACCATAGCTGCTTTTTTTAGATTTGAAATTTTAATTTTATTAGTGAAGCGCAAGCTTCCCTCGTAGGTGGGAAGCGGCGAAGCTATTGCTTTGTTTCTTTATGAGAAAATAATTTTAATTCTATACTTTCCGAGTCACTGAATTTTACTTTCCATCCAGAAGTCCGACCACTACAGCTGAGAATACCCTAATTTCGGTAATAGAATAACTTTAAATGCAATTCCCTTTCAAATAATAGCGAAATTCAGCACTTTTAGTGACCGAGTCTGTCCTTTCCGAGAATTTGGAATATTTCTCTTTCAGCACTAAATTAATAGATAGATCCGAAAAAGACATCAGTTGAGTTTTGTGACATCTGGTATGGTCATACATAATTTGTCGAGAATTGAGTTTTGTAGCAATAGAAAGCGGTGGTGTTTTCATTTCATGTTTTAGTCTAGCTCCTATATCTCATGTAGCGCCCACAACCTGGATAAGAAATCGGTATAAGAAATGGGTCTACGTCATCCAATCAATTCATTCTCCTTATTCGTGTTCATTTGGGGCAGAATCTAGCGATTCCCAGGAAATTTTATATTAGTTAATTAATGAGAGATTTATTGGAATCTTATGCCATTATTTCTGCTTTGTCGCTTGCGTATTCTGAGGATTTACATGGAAGAAGCCTTTTATTGGCCGGAGTCTCCTGAAGCGGAGGAAAAAGCACCGATCAAAAATTCATTTGGCAAAGGTGAAAGAAGTTTTTCTAGGATATTGGTTCCCTTTCTATTCTGTGTGTCCGCCTTTCCTCTTATTCCTCTTAGTTTTCTTTGTTATTTGGCATAGCTTAATAGAATACTCCAAATGATGTTGGCAGAATTCTCTTTTGCAAAAATATTCTTTGTTTTGTACTAAGGTGAAATGGATTCTTTTGAATCTAGTTTACTCTTTGATTCTGTATTCTTTGTTTTAAGACGAATCCGAAAGGGAAACTACATAGAATAGGCTTCTCTCTCGAGTTTCTTTGTTATTTGACAAAGCTGCATCGAATAATCAAAATGATGTTGAAAATTTTTTATTTTGCAAATATATTCTTTGTTTTGTGTTAGGTTGAAATGGATTCCTCTGGGTCTAGTTTACTCTGTATTCTTTGTTTTTAGGCAAATAGCGAAGGGATACTTTAGGGGATAGGTTTTTCTCTCGAGTTTCTTTGTTATTTTGCAAATCTGCATGGAATACTCAAAATGTTGATTAGTTTCTCTTTGGCAATCGTGTTCTTTGTTTTGTCTAAAGGTGAAATGAATTCTTTTGGGTCTAATTTACTTTTTTGATTCTGTATTTTTGTTTTAATCAAATGTAGAAGGGCTTCTTCATAAGTGCTCTTTTGTCCTGCAATTTTCTTTGTTTGTTTTAATATAGGGGAAATATTCCTAATCCGATATTTTATAGTTGTTGATCTCTGTTTTCCTTTTTTTTACAAAATATGAAACAAATGATACTAGAGTTATAAGATATAACCATTTTTCTGTTTTTTTTTTGTTTTTGTGACAAAAGTGAACGGAATATTTGGAAGATATCGGTTAGAGTTCTCTATTTTGTCCTGGCTCTCTTTTGTTTCTTCTTAGTTACATGTAACTCTTTGAATAATATAAGATACTTTTCTTTTTGCTTGCTCACTTTTATTTTCCTCTCTATTTCTTTTAAAATATTTGCCTTTCTTTTCCAACTCTTTTTAAAAGGTGCATGGTATTAATTTTCATTTTCTGTCATGATTTTCTGTCATATTTTCTTTTAATATCCTTCTTGTTTTCCTTTTGTTCATCTCTAATATTTTAGGAACCTTTTGCTGAGAGTGGGATTGGAGAACACACAATCCAGTAGATGTCAGCTTCAGCAGGATCCCCACTGCTAATAATGTCATTTTCACGTCTTTGTGAGGAAGTCGAGATACTCACAGCCTCTTTGGTCACTCGTCGTATAAGGCGACAAAACCTGGATAGGCTCGCTGTGAACAAAGCTGCCTCCTTCAATTTTCTTTCATGGCTGCCACATAAACTTACTTTATAAATGGTTTTGTCAACACCTCGTTCGTTTAATTATGCCCATAATACAGACCATCTTTGCTTTTTTATGTAGAATAGTTTGCGTTTCCAAGATTGGAAGAAATTAGAAATATTTAATTTGGAAAGTTGCAAATACCTAGATTTATCGCTATCTTCAGAAGCCTACTTTGATTGAGTGTATCAAAGGATAAATTTGCTGACTTCCATAAATAAATCAAATAGTCTTATAAATTTTTTTATTACACTTTCTTTTACGTCAGGAATTTTTCTTGATTTTTACGTTTTAGAAAAAGTTTGAATGTAAATATTGAACAAAGGCAAGTTTCTGGATATGAGTATAGTCTTGGCCAAATGTTTTTATCTTTAGTTTATTGTGAGAATATATTTTAACTTGGAAAGTTGTTTTTTTTAAAAATGGTGAAGTTCCTAATAAAAAGGATTAGCGAATCTTTGTTAATTTTTAAAAGAAAAAGAATTGCAAATGGTGAAGTTCGGAACATTTTTAAAAATTTAGGTATGGCTGTTTTTTTTTACTTTTCGTATATTTGAAGGTTTTATTGAAGTTATTTCTAAAATAGATTTTCAATTTTAATCTTTAGCAGGAGGAAATACTCGTAGCTACTAGCTCCTGAAAACGAATAAAGACAGGAAATTATTATAGTAAATTTAGATGAAAGAAAACGTGGGGATTGTTTTGTTTTCGTATTTCATGGCATCCATGTGATAAAAGATAGACCTAGAGTAAATTATTAGGCGATATATATTAGAACCTTTTAAAATTTTAAGAATATCAGGCAATGGCTTCGCTACTAAGATTAAAATTTAAAATCTAAAAAAAAGCAGCCATGGTTAATTTTTTATAGATTTTCTGAACTTCACCAATTATAATAATTTTAAAAAGAAACTCTAAACTAAATTTTCCCCCCTTTAAAAAAATCACATGGCTAAAATATAGTTATAGAAGATACATAAAAATAAATTTTCGGAACGTTACCATTCTTTAGGGTTTTAAAAAATTCACAAATTTCGATACTTATATTTATTTCTGAACTTCACCATTTTGTTTTTGATATTATAAAAGAATTATTAGAAATAACTTTAATGAAAAAACATAGGTCATGACCAAACTAAGATAGAATTAGTATTCAAATACTCAAAATTACTCCTTTAAATTATAGAGTTAGCGATGATGATTATAACTTTTAAATTTTTTAAACTATAAGATGAATCTTGAAGAACACCTTGGCATGGTGATTTACAATATAAGCTTACCAATTTAGGTGCCTGAGCATATGGATAGAGTAATGCAAGTCTAAAAATGTTTATATAACCCTTATGAAAAAAGTAACTATTACAGAATAAAAAGTATCTAAATATGTACAGAAATTAAGAGGTTGGAAAACTTCAGGCTAAGAAATATTAGACCGGAAATATATAATAGTAATTTAATAGTAAACAAATGTATACAAATATTTACTAATTGTCTTTAAAATGAAATAGAAAAGAAACACAAAAACAAAGGAGTGGAAAACAAGAACTAAAATAATACAAAAAGTTAAAAAAAATACAACAAAACACTTTCAACCTTATAACTTTAACTAATGTATCCTATAGAACTTTCATGTCTCTCAATGGTGAAGAAATAGATGAACATCTTGTACAGAATGACCATATGAACGAAACACAACCAAGGTTTACGAAAGGACGAAGAAAGGAGGATAATACTTATATTTTATAATACTGTATTGAAGAAAGTAAAAAATGTAATATTAAATCATATGTGATCTTAGTTAACTTTAATAAGCCTTTAATTCCATTAAACGAATTATTTTAATAGATGGGCAAAAAAAGGATAATCTTTAATGAAGAAAAAGATAGTAAAAAAAAAGTATATCTATATTGAAGGTATTTTGGAAGAAGAAAATGATCTTTTGAAATGTATATTTAATTCATGTGATAGAAAAGAACCAAAAACATTTCAGAGACCTTACAAAACTATTGAGTGGCTCACGAATGAGTATCACCGATATTAAAATTCAATATAAAGCAGAAATAAAACCAAAAATATATGAATGACACGTAAAACTGTGGAAGGAATAAATCTCAACTAAATCAACTCTTGAGGTAGACAGAAATTAGAAATAAGAGAAACAAGAAAAAAATATTTATGACGACTCGTATTCATCAATTATACCCTATAAAGCGAGAAGAGATACTCTGCCATTATATGCCAGAAATATACATACAAATGGAAAATACAATGTGCCCAGTTTGTGAAGGTGAGTTAGGGAATCTTAAGTACCTTCTAATTTACTGCCAACCATAAAACTGTTGGAGTAAAACAGTCTGAATCCTAGGATACAATGATTAGAAAACTGCTCTTTCATTAAGATAAAATCTAAAACGCAAATGAAATAATGCACAGAATTTGTAAATTTAGAAAAATCAAAATGAGACAAAACGATTAAGAGAAGAATTTAGCCCTAAATGAAGTAATTGCTGCTTCGAATGGCAAAACTCCCGATCCTAAACTGAACTGAACTGCGTGCAAAGCGCAAGCTCGCCCTGAAAGGAGAAGTCGCGAAGCCACAAACAAAGACCCTATTAATTTACTACTCTTGTCCTGTCGTCTTCCTTATGTTGCTAGAATCATTGAAATCATTATGTAAATATAGTGAATCTTTTAGTCTTTTATTTTTAAATATTCTTTATCAAGAGAGATGTTACGAGAAAAACAATAAAAGGGAATCCATTCTGCCTTTGCAACTCCGGTCTTACACTTGGCTTTGTCTGATTCTCAATAAAATCCTATCAATTTTTGGGTATTTGGATAGAAGACCAGACATTTTCGCACTAAGTCCAGTTTGCTCTTTTCTCAATTACGGATTGAATATCTTGCCATTCTCTAGAAATCTGAGCAAATAAATTTCCTGTACAATGTTTTCCATTTACAATAAATTAAATAACTTTGTCCAATATAATGATCAGAGATTTTGGTAAGTTTATTAGATTTGTCAATTTAAAAAAATTAGCCGAGAAAATGGATAAATCTGGTCTCTTCTGCAGTACCTTTTCCTAAATTGTAATTCTGCAAAAAGGCAAACGGATTCACTTTTGAAATTAACTTTTATTTATAAATTTCTTGCTTGTGTATATATTTTGGGTAAATAAAGGAGGTAGAGTAAAGAAATTCTATTTCATTTTCCTTCAGTCTTACAGCCAAATTTTCAATATAACAGGCAATGGCTTCGCTCCTGCCCCTACAGGGGAAGCTTGCGCTTCGCTACTAAGATTAAAATGTAAAATCTAAAAAAAAACAGCCAGGGTTAAATTTTATAAACTTTCTGAACTTTGCAAATTATAATCATTTTAAAAAGGAACTCTTAACTAAATTTTCACCTTTTCAAAATATCACGTTGCTAAAATATAGTTATAGAGGAAGATATATAAAAATAAATTTTCTGAACTTCACCATTTTAATTCTTTGGGTTTTAAAAAATTCACAAAAGTTTGATACTTATATTTATTTGTGAACTTCACCATTTTGTTTTTTGATATTATAAAACAATTATTAAAAATATATTTTATAAAAAAACATAACTCATAACCAAACTAAGATGAAATTATTATTCAAATACTCAAAATAAAATCCCCTTCCTAAATTATAGAATTAGTGATGATGATTTAAAGTCTATAATCTTAAGTAGTTTTAATAGCAAGTTCACTTTAACACAAACAAATCTGAAGAAGATTCCAGCTATATTTTCTAATGAACATATTCATTATTTTGGTTGTCGCTACAATGTGAACTAAAGTATTATATCTTCCCTCCAATTATTTGGGTCAATATTGCAAATAAATGTGGAACTCATTGCAGATATTTGGATAGATAAATGTACGTAGATAATAATGATCTATGTAGGATAAAATAAAGTTAGATAGCTAGAAAATTAGGTAGAGTTCTAGGTAGGATGGAAAGCACGTACGTACCTCCCTATGTAAAAAAAATAAATACTACTTTATAATACCCTAAAAACATTTATTTGAATGTTAGTTACTCTATGTATTTAAAAAGAGAATATAAAGAGAGGATAAAATATAGATCAAGAAAAGGATGTTGGTAAAAAAAAAATAATCGATAAACATTTTGGGTGATTCTAAAAAAAAGGAGAGTACAAAAAAACATAAATATAAGATGTAACCATCCTGCGATGTAGTGAGAGAGACCACCGACTGGTGTAGGGATGGATGTGAAAACACACCAATCAAACGCAACACTTCATGATACTTTTCCCAATAGTTCGAAATTGGATAAGGTTCATTTCTCATTTTCTCGGTCGTAGATGTGCGAATGAGAAAAAATATTCATTTTTCGCCAGGTTACGCTTCAAAGGCAGGATTTCCTTATAATGGCGATACCTTACCAGGAAATTCGTTCTATTCATTTGCTCTTTGCTATATTGCTTTTTTTATAATCCTTTCTTCTTTCTTTTCCATTCTCCCTGATTATTATAATAATTTTATTTTCGTTATTCTACCTCTTAATTTTCTTTTTCTTTTGTTTCCGTAATCCTGCAAAAATTCTTCTTTTTTTTATTCACTTTCACTATTCATTCTGGTTATTTCAAATATACTTTTGTATATTTTTAAATCAAAACGTGTTCACACGGTTTAATGAATTTTTAGATTTGCTTTAAAAATTATTTCCCTGATTCTCTAATGCAAATCTCGTAGGGCTCGACATCAGTTTTTCTTCCCAATTCCCGCGGTACAGAACTTCATAACTGCAGAAAGAAGAACCAGCAAAGACCCTAGGATCCGCTCAAGGCAAGCCCGCTTACGGAAGATATTAACTACCACATTCTAACGTTAGAGTATCACGATTTTTTTTCATGCTGTTTTTTTTGTTATATTTTTTTGTTAACTATTTCAACTCTACGGTACACACTTATCTACATGTGTACCCTTTGTATATATATTTTTTACATGAATTTTTATTTTTTTTAATATTTCTATTCTACTGTACACACTTATCTGCATGTGTATCATTTGAACTTTCTTTACATGCCTGTTATAATCACTTCAATCCTACGGTACTCACCTATCTACATGGTTATATTTTTTTGTTAACTATTTCAACTCTACGGTACACACTTATCTACATGTGTACCCTTTGTATATATATTTTTTACATGAATTTTTATTTTTTTTAATATTTCTATTCTACTGTACACACTTATCTGCATGTGTATCATTTGAACTTTCTTTACATGCCTGTTATAATCACTTCAATCCTACGGTACTCACCTATCTACATGTGGACCCTTGACATACAGGTTCAACTATCCCTTAAATACACGAACACGCTTCTTCGAACCTGGGGGCAGAGGGGTGATAGGATAATACTCTCTTCTTCCGCAGGATTCGTCTGCTAGCGATGAAAATAATATACTTATAGGACAGACAGAAAAAGAAAAGAGGAATTCACATTCACTCCATGCATGCAGGCGTTGTTGGCATCTTTCTATTCATAATTTCATTTTAATCCACAACTCCTGATAATATATGATGTTTTAATTTGTGCTCCTACTACGTTATATTTACACTATTTAAGTACTTATCAAGTCGGTTTTTGAACATGGTAATTAACGTGCTTTCAACTACATGGTTGGGAAGCCCATTCCACGTTTGCGTGATTTTAAACGTGAAGTAATTTTGAGCTATAGTAGAGTTAAATCGCTTGTTCACTAATTTTAAACCATTTTGGCGTCTGTTGGCCCTTTCTTCCATCTCGAACAATAGTCTGTAATCAATATTAGTAAATCTTTTTAAGATTTTGAATACCTTAATCAACTGTTTATGGAATCGTCTACTTTCAAGTGATAGTAGGTTTAATGAGCGGAGTCTATCTTCGTACGGTTTGTTCGGGATTCCAGGAACTAATTTCGTAGCCCGACGTTGCACTCTTTCTAACTGAGCTATATACTTATTTAGGGAAGGGACACCAAAATTGCATCGCGTATTCGAGGTGTGGGCGAACGAGTGAATTGTATAGTGGCACGATTATATCTTTCGATTTGAAAGTAAAATTCCGAGCAATATATCCTAGCATTCAGTTTGCTTTTTTTGCAAGCTTCTGCGCATTGCTTCGATACTTTAAGGTCTTCCGAGATTAAAATTCCCATGTCTTTTTTTAAGTTAACAGATTCGAAAATTTGGTCTTTGATGTGGTATTCTACTTTTAGGTTATGACATCCTAAATGTATGACCTTACATTTGCCTATGTTGAGGTCCATTTTCCATTTATCCGCCCATTCGACAGTTTTATTAAGGTCCCTTTGCATTTGCTTACATCGGGTCTCGAAAGGGCTCGGCTTCCTAGCTTTGTGTCATCTGCAAATTTAGAGATCCTTCTAAACACTATATTATCCGAGTCATTAATGTAAACAATAAATAATAATGGAGAACTACTACAGTATTCATTTAAATAATTCTCATTTTCTGATAGCAACCTCCTTTCAAACCACAATTCGCTAAAGCATATGACAATCCACCAAAGTCAATCCAAATCGAGACTCCACTCAGAGAATAACCGTACTAATTGTGTCTCAACTTCACTAAAGGAGGAAAGCCGGAATTCTGATTGCCTTTGTATATGATTGCCTTTTCCTGGGATCGACTTCGATGCACCAAAATGAGGCTAAGAAGGAACCGTATTTCTGAGTCTTAGAATTCCAATGCGTGTGAACCAATTTAAAGTTTCAAAGAAGACTCCCTAAAGCTAAAGAAAGCCTACGTTCTGATAGGGCGATATTTTTGTTTAATGAGTTTTCCAAGAAAGGAATATGGGTGGATTTGCTCTCGCATTTAGCTCATTGTCGTCCTACCTCAGATTGGGATGATGATTATGAGGCGGAAGAGGAATTCTTTTACGGTCGCATAAATCCATCCTATCTAGATTAGACTTCATTCTGACGGCAAATATATATATTTTTAAAATAAATTGCCTTAGCCTCCTCGTAGTTAACAGATAAATTCCATATTATTCTAGTATAAGTAGGAAGCTCGAAGCCCACTTTACAAGAGCAGTCAAGAGCGCAATTACCAAACATTTTAAACCGAATCCAGTTAGAATTTATAAATGAGACTTTAAAACTAATGTTGACTTTCATTTAATTCGTCTAATATATGCCGTAAACACATTTGTAATCACATTTTATCTCATTTGTAATTACTGTTGCAGGAAATTTTACTTTTCAGTGACATCATTAACGAAAAAGCAAAGATTACAGACAAAGAAGTTTTTCACCTGGTAACATCTAATGACTATCATTACGAATTTTATGAGGCCGTGATATATATAGAATGTGTCGGGCTAAATTTACCGAATTTTAATGTCTCCTTTTTGGAGGAATAGGGTAATGTATTGGTCAGCAGTCAATAGTCAGCACAATTGCAGAGTAAAGTTTTATTTAAGAAAAGGTTAGCTGAAATGCAAGATGGAAAGGTATCTGAATATAGGAAATCCTAATGATTTGCAACGGGTATCAAATGCGGACATCGTGACTGTAGCTCAAAGTTTTGTAACAGTGGAAAGAAGGTAAGACGTGAGGTGGATACATGGAAGAAAGACTAAAAAGCAGTTAATAGCTGAAATAGAACACAACGGGAGAGAGAGGGGGGGAAGAGGGATAGATAGAGGGGGGAGAGAGAAAAGAGAGAGATGGCGGGGGAATAGAGAGAGAGGGGAGCAGGGAGATAGATGGAGGGGGAAAGGGGGATAGATAGAGGGGGAAGAGAGAAAAGAGAGAGATGGGCAGGGGAATAGAGAGAGTAGAGAGAGAGGGTAGCAGGGGGATAGATGGAGGGAAAAGGGGGGATATATAGAGGGGGGAGAGAGTTGGGCGGGGGAATAGAGAGAGTAGAGAGAGATGGTAGCAGGGGGATAGATGGAGGGGGAGAAGGGGGATAGGGAATGGAGAGAGAGGGGAGATAGAGAGAAAGAGGGCAGGCGGATAGAAAGAAAAGGCAGGGGGCTAGATGGAGGGGAAGAGGGGATAGTAAAGGAAGAGAGAGGGGCAGGTGAGAGAGGATTGGATGAGAGTGGAGGGGGGATGGGATGAGAGGGGAGAGGGGAGGGGAGGGGGAGAGGGGAGAGAAGCGGTAGAGAGAGAGCGAAAAGGGAGAGAGATAGAGATGATAGAGAAAGGAGGGTGAGAGTAAGAGGAGAAGATACCAGCCCGTGGGCCTATTTGATCTTTCAAATCGATAGAGATCATCTCTACCTACCTCCCTCCCCTTCATTTTTCCCTATCATCTCCATCTTCCTCTAACCCTGTCACATCACCTACTCCTCCCCTTACACCATTATTTCACCTATCCCTATTTCTTCCCCATAATCCTCCTTATCTTTCCTAATCTCTTTACTCCTTTCCTCTTCCTATCTCCCCTATATCCACCCTTCTCAACAGTGGGGTGACAGAGTGATGTGGGAGGCGCTCATTCATAAATGAAGTTAGGATAAAATTTCAAATTATTAAAAAAAACACCTCCCTCAAGATATACATACTGCTCTCTCTCTCTCTCTCTCTCTCTGACAAAATTCCCCATCAGAAACTCATGAACAAAGTGCGTACGCTAGGAATTAACGGTAATATATACGGATGGATTAGTAGCTAGTTAAAAAACAGGAAGCAGAGAGTGATAATAAATGGCGTGGAATCGGACTGGGTATCTGTTACCAGCGGTTTTCCCCAGGGATCAGTCCTGGGGCCTATTTTATTTACTATATACATCAATGACATAGACGTTGGAATAAATAATATATCTAAATTTGCAGATGACACGAAAATAGGTAACTCAGTATTATGCGAAGATGACAGGGCTAGCCTGCAGGCTGATATAAATAAAATTACCGAATGGTCTGAGAAATGGCAAATGCCATTTAATATCGACAAATGCCAAATCCTTCAGTGCGGAACAAAAAACAAAAAATACACCTATACAATGCACGGCGGCTTAATAAACACAACCCCGCAGGTTAAAGATTTAGGAGTAATAATTACAGAAAACTTAAAAACATCAAACCAATGCGCAGCTGCTGCAAACAAAGCTAACACAGCACTAGGATTTATAAAAAGAAACTTTACTTATAAAAGCGAGGAGATAATTATGCCACTATATAAAAGTATTGTCAGGCCCCATCTCGAATACGCTGTACAGTTCTGGGCCCCTTACTTAATAAAAGACAGATAAATTAGAAGCTGTACAACACAGAGCGACAAAACTTATCCCGTCAGTACGTAACAAACCTTACCACGAGAGGCTAAAAAAACTCAATCTATTTTCCGTCAGAAAACGAAGACTAAGGGGTTAGCTTATAGAGTGCTTCAAAATACTTAAAGGATTTAACAACGTTAATGCCAATAACTGGTTCACACTGACAGGGAAGTGTCCCACCCGTGGACATGATTCAAAACTTCAGGGTAAAAGAGCCACTATGGATGTAATAAAAAACTTCTTCACTTACTCGATTATTAATGATTGGAATAATTTGCCAAACGAGGTAGTGGACAGCAGCACTATAGATTCATTTAAAATGAGATTAGACAAACACTTAACAAATATTGGAATTGTTTAGCATAAGCTACAAAATAAAATAATATTACAAAAAAATAACTCTTTTAGGTTTATGTAAGTGGTTTTCATATTCATTTCATTTAATTAGTATTCAATGCAAATTTCCTTTAGGTACTGTCTTCTTACACCTGCAAGGTACTTTTCCCAAATTATTTCATGTACGGCTTTTGCCGGAGGGAGTGGAGGGTGGGGAGAGCCTAAGACTTTTCTATCCTTTACTTCTACTATTCTATGTGTAAGTGGCAGTAGATGTAAGGCCAGATCACCTTAGTCTGGGCCGTAAGGCCCGTGTGATCTGTGTATCTATGTAACTCTATGTAACTCTCTCTCTCTCTATTTCTCTCTCTCTCTCCCTCTCTTCCTCCCCATTTCCCCCAATCGACTCTCCTCGGTCTCACTTCCATTCTCCCTCCCTCCCCACCTATTTTTACCTCGCCAACTACCCTCTCTCTAACACTCTATCCATAGAAGAGAAGAGGGTGCGGAGATAGTAAGATAGAGATAGAGGGGTAGATATAAGGGAAAGTAGCGGGAAGAGGGGAAACTGGGATGGGGATAAGGGGTAAGGAGACAGGGAAAAGGGAATAGAGGAATGGAAACAAGAGGAAAAGGAAAGGGGGCAAGAAAAAGGATGAGGCGTCAGATTAAGGAATGGAAGATAGGGAAAGAGAGGAGGGGGAAGGGGACAAAGTGTGAGAAGAGGACATGAGTTGGAAGATAGGAAAAGAGATGAGGCAATCATAGGAGGGGAAATAACGGGGGATAGAGGGTGGAACATAGAGAGGAGGGAGAGAGAGAAAGAGAGGGGATGATAGGGATAGGGGTAGAGGGAAAGAAACTGGCTATAGGGAAGAGGGAATGTGAGGAGAGGGAAGTGGATAGAAGGATGAAATAGGATGGGAGAGCGAAGGGGAAGAGGGATGTGGAGGATAGAGAGAAGGGGGATAGAGGGCAAGAAAGAAGGGATAAAGAGAAGTGGGAGAGAGGGGAACAAAAGAGGGATAGAGAGGGAAGAAAGGGAGGAAAGGAGAGGTGAAGAGATAGGGGGTGGAGAGAGTAGTGGAGGGAGAAAGAAAAAGGTAAGGGGAGGGGGAGAAGGCAGGAGATCGAGAGTTAGGCTCATGTAGGTTGGGGGGAGAGTGAAGAAGGAAAGCGAGGGGGGAGTAGGAGGCGGAGGGGGAAGGGGAGGGAGAGGAGTATTGGAGTCACAAGGAGTTACAAGGAAAGAAAGTACCCTAGGAGACCTTGCGGTCCATTCAAATAGGGTACCTTTGGACTAGCAATCGAGCGGGCACATTACTGCTCAATTGTTATGCCCTAAACGGCCACTTTTTAAGACTTTGTCTAGTCTTGACTTGACCTGGTCAACAGATTCACTGTTGACAACTGCCACTGAAATTGTGTTCCACTTACCGCAGATACTGTAGGTGATATTTATTTCACACTGATTGCGGTTGTAACGCTTCAGTTCAAGTTTGAAGCCGTGATTGCGCGTTTTGTTCTCACTCAGTGTGAAACTATCCCGGTAGTCAACATTGTCGAGCCCTCGAAGTATTTTGAAGACTTCGATGAGCTGACCACGCAGTCTACGGGTTTCCAGCGAGAACAGATCTAATTCCCTTAGTCTATCCTCATAACTTTTATGTCGGATAGAGGGGATCAGCTTGGTTGCCCTGGCTTGTACGCGTTCCAACCTTGCGACATCCTTTCGAAACGAAGGACTCCAAAATTGTATGGCATACTCCAGGTGCGGCCGCACGAGGGAGTTGTACAACCAAAGAACTATCTCCTTGTTACGGAATCCAAACTGGCGCTTTATGTAGCCTAAAATCTTTGGGGCTTTCTTCTCTGCCTCAATGCACTGTTTCAAGAACTTGAGGTCGCTAGTGATAGTTACACCCAATTCCTTTTCAGTGTCACTCGATTCAAGAGCAGTGCCCTCAAGGATATACTGAAATTGGGTGTTTCTGTGGCCGATATGCATTACTTTGCATTTGTTCACGTTAAAAGGCATTTGCCACGTGTCCGATCACTCCCCAATCTTCCCAAGATCTTCCTGCAGGCGGGAAGTATTTCCATCCTTTGCAACGTTCATACCAAGCTTGGTATCGTCGGCAAATTTGGAAATCTTGGCAATCATGTCACCGTCCTTTTCGTTGACGTAGATGATAAATAGTAGTGGTCCCAGGACAGAACCTTGAGGCACCCCGCTAGTAACGGCCACCCACTCAGAAGCCTTGTCCATTCACCGCCACCCGTTGCCGTCTGTCACTTAGCCAGTTCTCGATCCAGCCGGCTACATTTCCGTCTATGCCAAGCGCTCGCACTTTCCGGAGAAGGCGGCGGTGTTGTACCTTATCAAAGGCTTTATGAAAGTCTAAGTACACCACATCCACCGCCTTGTCACGATCGTGCTCACTGAACACAAAGTGGAAGAATTCCACAAGGTTCGTTAGGCATGACCGTTGCCTTCGGAAGCCGTGCTGGGAACTCCTCAGTAGCAGGTTTGACTCTAAATATGACGTAATTTTGTCCACCATCATGCTTTCCATGAGTTTACTGACTATTGAAGTCAGACTGATAGGTCGGTAGTTTGACGGTTGGCTACGTTCTCCTTTCTTGAAGATAGGAGTCACCTCCGCCTCACGCCAGTCTCTAAAAACGCGTTCGGTTCGGATTGACATGTTGAAGATTGAGCTAATGGGGCGTGACACTTGATCGCGCACTTCTTTAAACACTTTAGTTAGAAAACTATCCGAGCTAGGTGACTTATCCGTCTTTAGGTTACTGATGTTCTTTTTTATTTCCCCTTCGGTGAAGTCCATATCCTCCAGCTTTTCCCCCCGAGAAGGAATCCATTAGCTAGGGGATGGGACCATACTCTTGAGTAAACACTGAAGAGAAGTAGTCGTTGAAAAGGTTAGAATTTTCTGCATCTGAATGTTTTATTGCCCCCTCCTCATTTCTCAAAGGGCCAATCGTACGACGAATGGGTTAACGGCTGTTCACATACCTAAAAACTCCTTGGGATTCTCTTTACATAGTCTCGCGACTTGGAGTTCCTCAGACCGCTTAGCTGCCCTTATGCTGGACTTCACTCTTTTGGCTAGCCTCCGGTATTCGTCAAAGTCGCCCGAGATCTTCAAAAAGCCAGTACACAGTTCTCTTCTCCCTAAGCAGTGTGCCGATTTCTCGATTAAACCCCTTTGGTTGAACAGAAGACCGACGGGGAAATTTCAGAGAGGGATGAAACGTGATTGAAGACTCATGAATTTGGTTTTGAAACTGTTCCACGAGTCTTCAACAACATCGCACACTTCTAGCCTGGCGTCACTCAGTCCAGCACGAAGACCTGCAAAGTCTCATCTTTTTCAAATCGAGTTTCCTCGATTTACTAGTTGCAGGCCCTGCCTTCGGGACTTTGACTACAAACTAAATATTCGGTGGTAACTGCCACCGACCTCTTGGCCAACAGAGAGGTCCTTAACAATGTGATCCTCAGAGGTGAAAACCAAGTCGAGGATATTGTCTCATCTCGTTGGCTCTCTCACCCATTGAGTGAGGAACTCGTTGTTCGCGAACTCCAGGAGTTGTGCGTTCTCGCCACAGGGTTCTCTGGTTTCCCAGTCAAATTGTGTGTTGAAATCCCCCATGACGATACACACTCTGTCTTCGCCATTTCTCCTAGTAGCTGGTACAGATCTCTGTCATTTTCAACGAGTTGGGCAGGAGGTCTATAAAGCACTAGGGTCCTGTATTTGGCAGAACCTATCTCTAGGTCAACACCTAGTTGTTCATGGTTGGATACGATGCTGCAATCCGTCGAGTTGAGAGTATCCTTGACATACAACATCACACCGCCACCCTCTCTGTCTGGCCTATCTTTCAGGAAGAGCTGGTAACCGGGAATCGTGAATTCACCTTCAAAATCTCGGCTTGAGGTTTTTATATACGACTTCGTTATGGCCACCATCTCCGGTTCTTCTGTTGCTAAGAGGCCACGAAGTTCTGGAAACTTGTTTCTGATAGACCTCGCATTAAACAGAAGCACTTTGAGGGAGCCACCGACTGTAGAACTCCCTACGTTCTTCTGTTTCCCGCTTTGTTTCTCTGTGGCGGGGTCACTCCCCTCTTTGTGACTTCAGACAAGGTCGTTCCTGGAGTAACACGGGTGTACTGGCATACGTCCTCCTTTACTGGGGGTCTGACACTTCTTTGGGTCCGCTCCACAACATCCTTGATCATGTTTGCGAGTGCAGCTTTCCCTTCAAAGGAAAGATGCACTCCGTCCATTTTGTACAGGTCATTTCTTCCGTAAAAGGTGCGGTAGGGGTCTACAAAAAAGACTCCTTCCGCCGTACAAAGATTTCTCAGGCGTTGGTTACATGGAGACCTTCCTCCCGTAAGCATTGCGGGATGGATATCGTCTTGGGAGTATCCCGACGACGACACGTCTGCGGGTTTTTAGCCCACAGTCGTCAACTCCTCCCATAACCGTGGTCAGGATCTTCCCGGTGGCGCCTACTTTTCCTCCTCGTCGGTAGAGATCGTTGCCACTTGCCATGAGGGCAACTACTAAGTTCTCAGAGATCTGAGATTTCTCAGCCTCCACCCTTATTTCTCTGTTCCCCTTTCCTGGAAGGCAGCTTACCTTCACACTGGTGCAAAGGCGAGCCTTTAGCAAGGGTCGTAGATCCCGCGCTTGGGTTTCACCGATCACGATGACCCTCGCGCATTTGGGTTCAGAGGACAGAGGCTTTCCTTTCAGTATGGGCTCTTTCGATTCCTCTTTCTTCCCCAATTTTTAGGTTTTTTTCTTCTTCTTTTTCTTCTTCGTTTTTTCTTCCGTTTCTACTTTCTCTTCTGTTTTATCTACTGTTTTTCCTTTCTTACTCTTCCTTTTCTTCTTTTTGACGCCCTGAGTAACCCCAGCAGTTGCTGGCTCTGGGACGTCGGATGGTTGGCCTATCTCTATCGACGCGGTGCATGAGGGCCCGACAGAGGAGCCATCCGCGTCGTTAGGAGTTTCTTGTTGCTGTTGCTCTACCTTGGTGGCTTTAACCTCTGCAATGATGGCTTAGAGATGACGGATTTGAGTCACATGCTCAAACTCGAGGATTTTTACCTTTTATTCCAGCCGTCGTGTTTTTTCTTCAGAAGATTTAAAAAGTTCCTTAAGCTCCTGAAGTTTTGCCCTTAGGACGCAGTCCGTGCAGATACTTCCAGGGTGGCATTTTGCGAAACACTCCCTCCGAAAAATCTACGCATCACTTGTCCTTTTGGCATGTCAAGCAGGTATACTTTAACGCACCAGGGGGGAGGATAAGGAGGGGGGGATGAGGGGGTGAAAGAATTCACAGGAAATTCAAACCAGTTTACTTGCCCTCCTTTTAAAAAAAATAGTAAATAATTCAGATTCTAAAAATTTAAGGTTATGGATATTATATATATATATATATATATATAGTGTGTGAATGAAAGAGAGAGATAGGGAGAGCAAGATAGAGAGAGAGAGAGATATGGGGGTTGGGTTTGTGCTAAATTGGACGGATTAACCTCGAGAATATATCTGAAAAACCTCAGCTAAAAATTTATGTATCAAGTTGAAATAAGAGTAATGTCCAATTTTAGGGTATATATTAAAAATAAAAACTTATTAGCATGAAAGTATTAAATCATAACAATAACCTCTATTTCTTCCTTGAACCTTATTCCATCTCTCTATAAGTTATGAATACCAAGCTTGTAAAATTCTTTAGATTTTGATAATCCAACTCCTCTCAACCTCTTCTCTTGATGTCTACCTAAGACCATTAAAATTGTTCTGTTTCCTACATACAAGAAATAATTGGAACCAAGATGAGGAAGATATAATGGCTGAAATATTATTTCCCAACTGAGCTCTTCAATGAGATCTTTGTTCATTCGAACTGTGTCAAGATGGGCATTATCGTGATGGAGGATGACTCCAATTCTATTGAACAAAGATCATCGTCTTTTTCAAACAGAAGACGAAATTGGTTGTAGTCGATAGACACTAACATTAATTGTTCATATTTGTCTAACTGTTCATAATGGGAAATTCTTAAAAAATCCCTCCATTTGGGGATGAAGTCTTCCACTCAATTGTTGAGAAATTCTACATAATCAACAAATCAACGAACGGCGGCGTTTGACGTGATGATAAAGGATCCACTTCTCATCATAAGTTACAAGTCTTATCTTAAAATGGAGCCTGAAAGTGTGGTAAAACCGTGCCTCACATCAAGCAACACTCTGTTGCAGGTTCGCTTTGGACTATTCGAGGTCGACCGATTTTCTAATCGCTGTATCTTTTCAATTCCTTTTCTGTTTGCGTCTGACATTCCTATGGTTTACGTTAAATTATTGTGCGATTTACTTAGTAGTCGCAGGATTTGCTGTGAAAACTGCATCCAACTCTTAGTAATCATGTTATTTTGACGACATTACTCTGAGCCGTCTTTTAAAATGAAATTAATAGTTAAATACATAGGAAACGGAAAAGCCATCTCCTATTTTATTTAGTGCATTCTCGCTATAGGAGTATGTGCACTGGATGCATTTTGCTTCTCTACTCGCATTGGCAACTTTATAAATCTAATAGGGTCAAATTGTCTGTGATTTTTAGATGGTGGGACAGAGGAGTAAATACCGAATAAGATTCTGAGCAATATTTGTATAATCTTAAAGAAAAAGATATAAATTAAAAATTTTAGTATTCCTAAACGATAACTAGACGCACTAATTAAATAAATACTATCTAAAACTTTATTCTCGAAAATCAAGCATTAATTTCATTTCCACATATGTAAATAATTAGAAAATAATCATCTAGATTATTGCTATGAAAGAACAGTTTTGTTCAAGATACCTCCCTCAGCTTCCATCACGGCCTCTAGAGATCCCGAAACCTCATCTTGACCATTAGCTTAGCCTTGGAGTTCCAGGCAGAGCAGTTGGTGTCTTTCCTAATCTCACTCCACACATAGTTATCTATAGGATTAAAATCGTGAGAATTAGAATGCCATAAATTGGTGTTGGTGAAATCATAGATATTGTATGACAACTAGTTCTGACTCTTTCCGGAAGTATGCCCTTTCAGCGTAATCCTTTCCAGCCAGGTTTGCCCACTGTCCCCAGCAGCTCCAATAGTAGTCTAAATTGAACCTAAGACGATGCTCAGAGATGTGAGACGGCATGACGTTACGCTTCCTGGAGACACAGCCACATACTATCATATTTAGGGAGAACTTGTGCTTCATGATACTTGGAGCGTTGCATAGATTATATTCAAGCCACCTGTTATTTTGGATGTTGTGCAACTAGTACTGACAAAAGTTCTTTTTATCTGAGAATACCTTCATTGTTCCGGGCTCAACGGGAAGCCTCAACTTGTTCTGAAGCTTCTTTGCCTTCGTTCCGGGGTTAACCTTGGCTTTGCTGTCAGAGTATGTCCATTGATTTAGCTAAAAATCATTTTATAGAACTGCAATTCTTCCTGCATCCAATTTTAAGAACTCCATTGTTTTACCGTTTACTGAGCCCTTTTATTTGCTTCCCGCCTCTGGAAAAGTGTAACTGTTTCAGTATTTTTTAAGTATTAGTCTACCATGTACACAATGTTGATTTAAAATAATAACAATAGTAGAAGAGGCTTATTCTATCGATTGTGCCGTTTGCTCTAAGCAAAACTTTGGCCAAGCCGGAAAATCATTTGATCTAAGCTTGACCCAACATAAATACAATATTAGAAGAGGTGAAAGTAATACTAATTTCCTTGTTGATTTATCTGAAAATAGTCACCCTATAAATTGGAATTCGGCTAAATTTATTTATAAATCTGATGACTATGTTAAAGGAAATATTGTCTAATGTTCATTCATTAATTCTTCGCCGAATTCTATATATCTCCCAGCTCTTTAAACTGCCCCCTGTAATTAAAAGGCTTAATTGTGACGAAATTATCCATTTTAAATTTAAGTCTTTTGATTTACTAATTTGGGAGTATTTCTTTTGTTTATTTCAATATATTTATAATTGCATGTGTATGTACTCATAGCTTTGTAACTTATTTTCTTTCTCCCTGACCCCTGTTTTCCATGACCCCACTTTCCTCATGACAAATTTTCTTTCTCAATCACCCCGACCTTTCTCCATGACATCTCTCCTATCTCCAATACCTCATTCCTTTCTCATTGACCATCCATGTCATCCTACTTTTTTGACGGCCTCCTAGAATCTCCATGACCTCATTCCTTTCTTCCTGACCTCATTTCTTTATCTATGAGCCCTAACTTTCTCAATGACATCCTTCTTTTTCTCCATGATCCCCTCCTTTCTCCAATACCTCATTCTTTTCTCCATGGCAACCACCTTTCTCCATGACCTCCCATGTGTCTCAATGACATTCCTCCTACTTTTCTCTATGACCTTTAACATTCCCTGTGTCAACCTCTTTTTCTCCATGACGCTCATCTTTCTTCATAAAATCTTTTCTTTTGTACCAGGCAAAGCCAAGTACCTATGCTCGTATTATTCTCTAGAGAATGATTGTATTTAATAAATGAGTTAAAAACTAACAAGATAAAGGTTCAAAGGCTTAAACTTCATGCAAATGGGGCTAGGCTTGAGTAAACCCTGTGATGTGACTGTGATCTGATGTGATCCAGTGTGATTTGTTATATTCATACAAAAAAAAATCGAGGAAGTTTACAATAGACTGGCTAGCCGATGAATTCATAAATTCCTTTTACAATCTTATAGCAATGCTTTAGATGGGAGGTTTAAATTAGTCGCGAGCGGAAATATTTCATACTTTCTCCGTTATTATGAACAAACTCTTGAGTTTTTATGCAAGGAAAATATAACTATGAGGTTTAGCCATATAAAAATCAATGTCATCTAATTTTAATTAAACTTATGTCTTTCCAAAGTCCTGGATGATGGCTCACCTCTTACATTCATCACACTCACCTCGTTTCATAACCACGTACATTCTACTAGATATATTCTTCAATATTTGTACTTTCTACATAGAAAATATGCAGCAAATATGTATGCTTCTCCTAGGATCATAATTTCGTCTAGAACCACGGATAGGCTATAGCCGACTTTGCAGGGGTAAAGTAAAAATATTAGTGATGAACAAACTGACCGCATCTGCTGTGCCAGGCAAGTAAAGGAATGCTTAGTTGCAGAATGTGATTTAGTCATAATGTGATTTAATCACATTATTTAGTCATAATAATGTGATTTAGTCCGCTACCAGTATTCACTGGTAGCGGACAGTGAATACGTGGTCTCTTGGTTGGTCCGTTGGTCCCCATTTTGTTTGTTTTTTTGTTTTGGTAATAACATTGATATTATTGAGCTGATTCTAACGATATTTGAAAATCTTATGTTTTACATTCTCTTCCGAATGTTATAATTGCCAAGGTCCTCCAAAGGTTAGCTGAGGAATTATTTGGCAATAACTTCATAACTATTCGGCCGATTCTAACAGAATATGAAACCCTAATGTTGTTTTACATTTTCCTTTTAATGATATAATTTCCAAAGTCCTCCCAAGGTTAGCCGGGGAATTATTGAAAGTTTTGAAGGTTGTAAGGCAATAAATTAGAATAAGTGAGAGCACGCGACTTTGGTCAGCAGATGTCACGATAAATTTGTAAATGAACGAGCAAAGGGAGATTTACTAATTGTTTGACTATATTATATGGATTCTTTTGTTTCTTATCAGCACATTTCTTTTTTGATTGTTTCGCTAGGTCTAATATCAAACTTTTAGACATGGATAATTTCTTGAGGCGCATTTGAAATTCCAATCTGAAGACCGATTTGCCCTAAAGAGAGTCACGAAATAGTTTTTCGTTGGGAGGAACTTAGTGTTAAATCGAAATCTTATTTCAATGTCACACTTTTTTATATTTATTCACTACAATAGTCATTTTGTGTTGCTAAAGGGCCTCCTTCTTATCCATTCTATTCGTCCCATCATCCCACTAAGATAGAATATTTCAGGGAGGAATGAAAACTATATGGCACTGGTCTAACAGGGCGCCAAATAGGGATGTATTCCTTATCACAAAAGGAAACAATAAACAAAGAAACCTCCTTTTTGCTCTATAAAATTAACAAAGAATGAAGAAATTGGAGGGAAGAAGTTAAACTAAGTTTAAGGGTAATTCAACATAGAAAAGAAAATATTCCAACAGAGAAATTTCACTGCACAGATAGCCCGAAAAGATTAACCTTTACTTTTCTTTAGGATAGCCAAAAAGATGAATTCCAGATACATGCGTTAGAATGATTGTAAGGTTGTTAAGAAGTTAATGTTGATTTTAGAAGACGTAAAAATGTTTCATAAAGTTGTTTAAATTAATTCAAATTTTGATGCAAGGTCTTTATTGATAACTAGAAAGGTTAACGTCTTATTCAAGGTTTGGCAATGATTAGCCCTTGTTTAAGCTCATCTTTCTTGTTCTTTTAAGCTTCTTAAGCCTGTAGTGATTTTTAGCTATAATATTGTGGTTTTTATGCCAAATAAACTATTCAAAGAACAACGAGAGCTTATTTAGGATATAATTGTTAAAAAAAGATGAAAGGTGAGTTATTTTTTCGCAGAATGAACAAATAAAATGGCACACACCTGAATTTTATGCAATTTTACTCATGATTATATTTATAGTGACAGGCTACTAAGTTACTCTCGATTGGTGATTTCAGTGATAGATAGAGAGTGTTAGTGACCAGTGATAGAGTAGTTGAGTAGCAATCGGATGCAATAAATGAATGTTTCTTTCCCTTGTGTGACTAAAGCCTATCTGGCACTGCCATTTGAGTGTAAGCCGAATTCGTGTTAAGTCTATGGGAATCACATTATAGTCACCCAGCAGAGATAGAAACGTATTAAAAATAAAATAAGCATAAATTATTAAAATAAAAAGTAAGGATTAAATCCGTATATACAACTAAATATTGAAATAAATAGGCGAGGGCAGAAATTCTTAAGAAAATTAGACCTGTCCAAATATTTATTTCTTGAGCCTACTTTGAGCTAACTCTCGTGTAATGTAGAGCAGAGGAAACTTGTGGTTACACTCTTCATCTTTCTGACCTTCTCAAGTGTGGCTTAGACATGTGTTTACTTTGGTTTAGGGTGAGTTGTGTGAATGGATGATTGTTTGACTCCGACTCTGGTAATAAAGTTTAGTGTTCTTCCCGCTCTTTGGATTTTGTCGAGAGTCATACCTCTTGTAAAAGAAAAAAAACTTTCATTTTAAAAGAAAATTAAGAACCTGGTCCTTACTGCTACTGAAGCCTTTTTCAGTATCGAGAGATGGGAAGTTTGGTCATAAGTGAATGGAAGGCGGTATGGTTTAAAATTAAAATCACAACAGTTCTGCGGGTTTTAAGAGCAACTTGAGCGCTAAACGAACTTTGTCCGTTAATTTTGATGAGATAAGTTCTGCAAAGTTCTTTCTCACGAACACATGAGAAAAAGTTATAAGCTATTTAGCGACATGAAATCTTTGGTTACTGGGACATTGGGAGGAAAGAATTTCACGTAAATTCCCTTAGGGTTTTGAAGGCGTAATTCCGAGTATAAAAGTTGGAATGGGTCCTATAGATCAATCATTCATATTTTGAGCTGGAGAGATCGATTCCTAAAACTTGTCCTGAGAACAGTTGGCAACTAGCCCCTAATGTACATTATTATACCATTGTTGTGTCGTAGAACAAGCAAGAAAAGACCTTTCGGACAGTCATTGCTATAAATCTAAGATCGAATTACTCAAGGATTGTACCTAAAGGTAAAAAAGGTAAAAATATGTGATTGCTTTGCGTCCTGTTAAAGAGAAAGAAAAGTATAGAGCCAATGTTACTAGTATCGTGAGCGATTAACTTTGGGGGTGCCCTATAGCAAGAGATTAATTAACTTTTACCATATCAATTGTATGGATTCGGTTGCTGTAAGGTCTCTAAAATTAACAGTTTCAACCCATTTGTTATATTTATGATAGATATGAGATAGTTAATGCCATTAATATGGAGCTAAGGACCAGAAATGTCCAAGTGAATGATAGAAAACCAAACATCTGGAATTGTACATTGGTTGTTAGTTGCATTTGTTAATATATACGCGCTTATTTAATGGCTCTACACGCAAGTACGAACAAACTACATAATTTATTTACGCATAAATGCCCACACAGAGTATTTATTATAGGACAAAAGTGTCTCTAACACCTGAGTGGGATAATTATGTGAAAGATTGAGAACTTTTTCGTTGAATAACTCAGGAACAAGTAAACAAAGTGAAACTTGAGACGTATTAAAGAGAATAGTTTCATTAGCATTATGAATAGCGAGACAAGAAAGATTTCAATTTGTGCGTTCTTGACCTGAAAATATTTTCTTATTTTGGGCCAAAGGTTTTGATTGGTGACGAGCGCAAGATAATCAATCTTCTTGAATAGCGCGGTAAAAGAAATAAGGATGTCAAAATGCTTTATTGCTCTCGTTTGCCATATCATTTCAAAGGCAGCCCTTGATGCCTAAAGACAAGTACATGTTATTTTGCGCAAGGTCTTTGATGGTATTAAGTATTTTACGGTCGCACCGCATTAATTTAGGTTTAACATCTTGATGGAGGTAACTTGTTTCTTGATTTAGATTTTAACAGATGACCATAAAATTTGGTGTATTGATATTAAAATGGATAAAGGAAAATTCAGAAGAGCGCTTAGTTCTAAACTGCCTCTCACTTAATTTTACAATATTTATAAGTTTCTTATGTTTCTTATTGTTTTACTTAAAACGTGGACAATTCAGCAACAGACCAAAATTATTGAACTTGACAGTAGCTCAAAATATATTGATCGGACGCCGTCGACTTTACATTTAAAGGGAAGCCGCTAATCAACAAATGAGTTGCGTGAGCACCTGTTGAAGGGTGATGCTATAGCTGACATTTGGATCGGGGCTCGTATTTGCGGGAAAGAAATGCGTTTACCTCGGTTGATTTGGTCGGGCAAAAACCGTATTTACGTTCCCGTAGATTTGTTCCGGTTTAAGTGGTGTAGTTGAGATTCATAAAATTTCGAGAAGACACTGGCCACAGTGCGCCAGTAGAAATTGTAGGCATGGTTTTGGAAGGTTATGCAACGGTACTCTATCGCATGAAAATAGTAAACAATAGCCCCATGCCGAGAGTGTTTTGGGGCGGAGGGTCAACAAAAAACGGTAGATAGGGCCTCTCATTGTGGCTTCATTGGAGTTGCAGCTTGAAGCATGCACTCGGGTTATGGTGTGCCTTGTCGAGTCAGGTTGCTTGAAGTTCCTATCTGGCTTTTTAAATATTGTTTCAGTATTTCGGAATGGTCTGACAGGTAATGGAGACTCAGGCAAGCGGAACTTTTATTACTAAGTTCAGCACTATAGGTGAAATAAATGAGATACCAAAGTTGCGGAGATCGGTTGCAATGATTTTACTTCATTCTTTACTGTAAGTAAAATTTACTTACCTCCACCGTCACTAAAATTGTAGGGAGTTAAAGGAAATTGAACAATTGAGTATCAAACTACTCTTGTAAGTAGAGTTAAAAAATGGCAACTGCACTCTTACCATTGATGTAAAAGGGGCGGTATTTCTGTTGAACCAAGTCAATCATTTTCAACAGCACCTTACATACTTTTAAATCACCAGCTATACAATACTGCCACAATACTGTACAATAAAGCTCTACAATACTGCTAGCAAATTGAGAAAAGGTGTTATTTTTAAATCAGAATGGTATATTTGATACAGAAAGTAATATTTTTATAAAATAAAATTCGTTACACAAAATGTCCTTAGTCGAATTTCATTCTCATTTTTACTTCTTGCCTGAAAATCAGCTCATTTTATGGAAAACATTATTAAAGATCGATAAATGCCTTCGATCATAGAAGTGAAAATGTAAGTAACGATACCTTAAATATCATTTCATTAAAACCTGATGTTGATGAAGTAACTGATGAATAAAGTTAAGGATAATATTATAGACAGCAATTATATCTCTTTCGAAGTATTAGTTAATAATTTTCAGTATTGGTTTTATGTATATTTATTCTTAAATATGCATACATTATAGTGTGAGTGGGAAATGATGATCTACAGTGTGCCGAGTAGGCAGATCGTAAATGATGATAACAATAAAGATGATGAGGAAATGTTCCCAAATCACCACCTTATGTCAGCTCCAATTTGAAATTGTAGAAGGCAAATCTAAATTATGTATCTTCCGTTTCGAAGGGTGCAAATGATTCGAAGGCTGAGCTAATCGAAAAGAATTCCCTTCATGATCATGTAACTCCTTTTGAAAGCCTGTTACATGATAAATTGATGCTGCTTATTCCTACACATGATAGATTATATTCTCAACCAATGAAAGATCATAAATTTGCGCCTAGGATATATAGATTAACTATAAATTGGTTTTGTTGTTCTTTTCCAAAGTGGGTATGGATCTAGGTCAAGAGAAATACTAATACTTTATTGGTCGTATAATGAGGATGACGCACTCAGATATGTTCAAGATTGTATGACTTCTAACAGATTTTAAGAGATAAATTGATTCGACTGATATTGCTACAAGTGATTCAACAGTTAGGATGCATAAATTACGTCCACTGATTAATTTGCTAAATTCTAAATTCCAACAATGGGGCCATTTTTCACAATTAACTAAATATTGATGCAGCTCTGGAAAAGTATTTTGGGCATCATTCCACAAAACCTTTTATACGTCCATAGCCAATACTATTTGGCTACAAAAAGTGGATGCTGTGCAGATATGATGGCTATTGCTATTCATTTGAACTACCGTATATTGTTGTGCAAAGTCTAATGAATCAAAATAGCATCGATAATAAACTTCTGGCTACTAAGGTAATTACCAAGTTTTTTTTAAAACGGCCTTACAAGTTTGGATCTTTGGGTAAAACTTAAAGATCTTGGCTTTAAAGACATAAGCATGGTAGGAGGAAATCGCTTAGGTAAACATAGGCTTCCTTCATATAATGAGATAAAAAGAAATAGCGTATTATAGAGTAGAGATTTGAAACTGACCACTAAATCGTGATATTAAATTGGAAAGATAATAGTGTAGTAAACATTGCAACAAACATTAATGCCATAAAACCTTAACTCTATTCAAATTATAACTCTGGTATGGGGAGAGTTGACTCACATAACAAGGCTTTAAATAATTATGGGATCTGTTTCAGAAGGAAGAAATTGTGGTGGGTGCTTTTAACACATCAGTTTAATGTTTTACGGTATATACATAGCAAATACATAAAATTATTTCATTATATTCAATAAATTCATTTGGTAAAGGACTGTTGGCATGGACTATCTTCGCATTCCTTTGAATCAAATTGAGAGCTGTCATAAACGCGCATGAAACCCAGCAAATATTCCTCAAAGCTCAAATAATGATCCTTATCTTCATTCCCTGACAAATAAACAAAGCCTCGCGTTTTGCTGTATACCATGTCAGATTAGAGGTGTAAAGGGTGTATCAAAACCCTTTGTATAGAGCGAGATTGGTTTAAAATTTCTCATACTAAAAAAAGATCTAGATATTTTTGTTTTACTAATTTTAGGTATGATATTGATGTAAACATCACAAATATAATGTAAAACAAAATATGTGAATTCTTTCATACTTAAAAGAATATATATTTATTGGAGGTTTAGCTCATATTTGATTTCAAGGACTCGCTTGAGTACAATCCTATAATTAATATAATATTTTAAAATTAATAATATAACAAAGCTAAGGGTGTGGCATAAATATTTTCCCTATTTTGAATTAACACAACTATATAGAAAAATGTATAATATTTCTAAAATTTTATAATAAAGTTTTGTTTTAATTAATTTTTACAATTTTATTAGACTAATAGCAGCCGTTGTTTGCAATAAATTGAGGAAGTCATACGTGAAAGTTCTCCATGACTCTCCGTTTCATCTCAGGTGGAATTGCGACGATTTACTCTCTCATCCTTTCTTTGAAACTCTCAAGAGCTTGAGGACGATGTTAGAAAAGCTTTTTTTTCAGGTATACCCTAAAGGAAAAAGACCCAGGGGCTTAAATCCTGTGACCTTGTCGGACACTTCACGTCTCTCCTTGAAGAGATCAAACGCACAGGAAATATTTCCTTCCACACTCCGAACGAAAATCATGTGTGACATGTGTCCACGTTTTCTTGAAACCGCACATGTTATGAATGCAAATCGTCCAGTTTAGCACGCAGAAAGGCTCCTAATATTTCAAAATACCGTCCTAGATAACATTCACTGTTGCACCACATTCTTCATAAAAGTACAGACACATTCCACAAAAGTTAGCAACTGCACACCAAACAGTTAGCGATGAGAGTGAAGCATTCGTTAGTGGAGTTCATGAGAAGTATGTTCATCCAGGTATCAAAAGTTCTACTTGTTTACGGTGACATTGATATGAAAGTGAGGCTTATCAGTGCTCAGAACAACAACAGCACCAGGAAGTTTCGCTAGAATATTTGCACATACGACTCATATGGTGGTTATAATCAATCTCAGTTAGTGGTCGAAGGAGTTAGAGTTTCTCCTCCAAAATTGAAATGGGGAAAGGTTTTATCTAATTTAGTGATCAGATGTTCAAGGTAAGGTAGCTCTAAGACTTTAAACTTTTGAATTGTCTATAATGGTGCTCTTTAAAAATTATTTGCGATAAAAAGATCGATATGGATTTATTAATTAAAAATTAGGTTACTAATAATATCTATAAAGAAATTCCTTAAATAATACCCTTCATTGTAAAATGAGCACGAATTTGAATAAATATGGTATGCTCTAAAGATCCGACTTTTAATGCTAACTAATATAAGCTGACGATGAGTGCTAATAAAGAAATGAATTCCTTATTTGTAATGTGTATATTTCGTTAAGTGACATATAGTGAGATTAAAATCCAAAACCAAATCTAGTTGTCAGCTTCTGTTTTCCAGTGAATACATGATATTAGGGTGTTTGTGGTTTATATATTAAAAGTAAAGAGACACGAGTGTTGTGCTCCAATATAAGGAATCAGTAATGTGTATATCCAGTGGCGAGGTAAAACTTTTAGCTACATGGAGTGGTATTTGATTTTTTTGCCCATTGAAAAAAGAAAAATAAAAAATCACGAAAAAAGCCAAATCGCATATTGTATTTCAATATAAAGTAGAAATTACGATCGAATATCTTCTTGCTTCTCAGAAGGAAAAATCATTAATGACGCCGTTGAAATCAAATTTTTTCAGCAATATTGCTCTCAATTGCCAAAATAGCTAAGTTTTCTTTCCCATATTAGTTATTTTTTTTTTAATTTATTTTTAAAAGCGTTAGTATAGAAAATTCCACTCACAACTTACTACATCAATAGCTGCAGTAAGCAATATTCTGGTTAAAGCAGTGATGTTTGGTACAGAATTCCAATACAAACTACTAAATAATCTCCAGTAAGTACTTCGCTTACATTTTTAAAACAACTGTTATTGTTTCTTTCTTCTGGAGCAGATTTAATGAAATGCTTGACTCTTGCACATTTGAGGAGCAATTCTTTTTTCTGCAGGTAATGCTAAATTTGGTATTCTTCATTTAAGAGTTAAACAGAGTAAGTAAATAGTAACTATCTAGATGTTCTGTCAGAAATTTCCTGAGTGGTTGTCCAAAACAGCAAACAATTCTCTGTTCCACTCAGCTTTGTATGATAGTCTGTTTCTTCCGACTCCTTATCAGCCATTTTATTCTCCTTTCGTGTTCAATGTGTCATTGTTATACCATAGCTAATTACAAGTTTCTTTGGCATATGTCACTGAATCTGCTGCTCCTTTTCTCAACAAGAGGATTCTTTAATGTCTGTAGTTTAATATTACTTTGATGTATATATATTTAAATTTTTTTTTGAAATATTTCTGTTTCATTGCTTCAGTCAAAAATGCTCCCAAATGTATTGAATATGACAGAAATATTTAACTTCCCCGCGTCTTGAATATCTTAAATATTTCTGTTATATTCAAGTATCAGTCTATCATGTGCAAAAGGCTGATTCATAATAATATAAATAGTATAGGAGGGGGGTTTATTCTGTCGATTGTTCAGTTTGCTCTAAGCAATTCTATGTCTAAAGTAATAAATCATTAAATGTAAGTAAGCTTGACGCAACATAAATGCAATATTACGAGGAGGGATAGCAGTAGTGCTTTCTTTGTCCATTTATCTGAAAACAGTCACCCGATCAATTGGAATTTAACTAAATTTATTTACAAATCTAATGACTTTATTCAAAGAAATATTGTTGAATGCTCATTCATTAATTCCTCGCCTAATTTTAATATATCCCCGTCCTCTTTAAACTGGACCCTATTATTAAAAGGCTTATTTATAACGAAATTGTCCATTTTACATCTTAGCCCTTTGATTTATTAATTTAGTTATGTTTCTCTTGTTTACTTTTATGTATTCACAATTAGGTATGTATGTATTTACCTTAGTTATTTAAATGGCTACATTATGTCCTCACAGTTAGAATTTCTGGAAGTAGACCTTATCTAATTGGTTTTATACTTCATATCCGTCTTTGATAATATTTCGTTATTCCTTGATAATGAACTGAACAAGTCGGAAAGTACTTGGAATCCGCCTTTTATTTTCCTGTGGGAGAGATAGAGAGTGGGTCGCAAAAGTTCCCATCACATTAAAATAAATGCATATAAATAGGTTTTATCTACAAAATGTCTAATTAAATAATAATACTCATGTGTTTTGGAATATCTATAATAACCGAAACTAACACGGCCGTATGCTAAAACAAATGTGGAATGCACATTTAGGCAAAAAACCTATTTTTTTATAAGTATTTTACATTTTAGCCTTTTGCATATAATAAATTTATAAATAATTGTGAAGCTACGCAAAATCTGATAAAAGTGCATGTTACATTTTTCTTAGCATACGGCCGTTAATGTGACGTTTTTTCGCTTCGTTGTGTAAGGCTCCTGCATCATTCTTTACAAGATATTCGGACCTTCGACATCAACATGGAGAAAAGCCAACAAATGGTTAAAAATCTTCGTAAACGCATCGTAACCCTTCATAAGATTTATCTGGGTTACAGAAAGATCCATTTACAGCTTAAATCACTTCTTAAATCAGTTAGTACCATAATAAGCAAATGGAAATATGGTAATTCAATTCATCCTTTGGATCCTTCAGGTCGCCATTGAATGGTGACAGAAGGTGCAGGTAGAAAACATGCTTGAACAGTATGTGATGAAACAGAGTGTACGCTTAAATCTTTAGAAAGATCTGGAAACTAGTGGAGATAAAGTTATCAATGGTATATTGAGTATAACGCTGCCTCGTTATGATCGCTTTTCTCGGACTCCAAGAAAACTCACTTTAAAGCTCTCTTTGATTTTGAAAATTAACATTTAAGTAAACCAGTTAAAGTTCTGGGAATAAATTTTATAGTCAGAAAATACGAAAATAGAATGTTTCGGTAGAAATTCGATCACTATGGTTTGGAGAAAAAAGAGTGTAGCTTACCCGACAAAGAATTCAATCCATGCAGTCAAATTCTGTGGTGGATCAATCATGAAATGTTTTTGTTGTTATTTTGTAATCAGGGTTTAGAAGAAGGCAAATACTCAAAGATTAAATGAACACCGAAATTTATAGATGAATTTTAGAAAGAAATTTGAAATCAGAATGGGCACTCCAACAAGCATTCGTAAAAGAATCTAAGAGGTGGCTGCTTTTAGGTAAAACTAATGCTATAGAATGGTCAAATCAATCTTGACTTGAATCCTATCGAAATATGTGGAGGGAATCGAGACTCATGGTACAGAAACGAGATCCACATAACATATATGTAAGTCACTGCATTCTCTTCGTGTATGTGTAGACATTCTCTCAATGTATATTAGGGTAGTGTTAGTGAAAATTCGCTGATTATACTTATGTTTCAACTATTCACTAATCCAAACAATAAATATCAAGAGACCAACTAAACAAATAACCATGGGTTATTTCAGCATGTTAAATTAATTAAGAAATCATTTTCAATTTTTCCAATTTATCGTTATGTTTTAAAAATGTACGTTCTTTAAGTTATCTTTCAAGTATGGGCTATTAATCAATTTTCAGACCATTTGATGTAAATGGTTATTCAGTCTCAAAGTTTTTTTCAATTAATCAAATGCATGTACAAAGTAAGTAAAGTTTCGCAAGATTTTAAGTTTTTAAAATTGTAATTAGTACGATTACAAAAACTGTTTTCATTCAAATATAAAAAAAATGGTACAAATATTTTGTAATATCGCTATGGTTAAGCAAGCATACTTCATAATCTATTTTGTCCTTAATCTTCATTCGTCAAACCAATGCTTTTAGTATTCACAATATATAATATCCGATCAACCTTTCTGTTTGTCGTATTCAGCTCTTCCCTCCCCATGGAATCTATGGAATGCTTACTTCTGGGCGCAAATCTGGTTCTTCCCCATTCATCTTAGTAAAACAACTAAGGAACATTTTCAATAAACTTTCTACTTTGCTATTTAATGTATCACAACTCTTGAATAAAGTGACCAGAGAATCAATTTTGTATGTTTGTATAAAATTTAATGTTAAAGTCAACTAAATAGATTCACCGGTTTAAATTCAGATATATTAGCCAACTCTCACATCAAAATCCTTCTAGTCAATCTCTCCAAATCACCTTTCAACGAGTAATGACAGATTTTAAATGGGATTCAAAATGTAATCTCACTCAATAACCCTTCAATCCCTTGTTGGTGACAAATATCCATTCTAATTCAGTAAATATTCTTCCCCTTAATTACTGAAACTTCTAGTTTCCATGAAGATTATTTTATTCTTTGCAGCGCCATCTGAAGAAGGAGGGTCCCATCTTTATTTTCTATGTTTCGGGATATTTCTAAACCCATCTTCAGGAGCTATAAAGCAAATTTGAAATATAAAGTTAAATCTCTACTACGGCGAAAATAAAATATAATTAAAGATTGACGCAAACGGCGGTTACATACTAAAATGAACATTATATTAACAACAACCAAACGAACACGGTTGCAATGTCGAGAGAGAAATTAATTGGGAATTCAAATGACAAAGGAGAAATTGAGCTAAGCACGCGGCGAATGCACGATGTATATTTCTCATAAGCGTAAGAAAAGGACAAAATAAATCGAGCAGACCACAAGAAAGAGAAAACGGAATATCTTTTTTCTTTAGAAATAGTTATTTGCTATTTCGGAGTAGGAAAAAACTATTTCCGAAGAAAACAATATTCCATTTTCTCTTTCTTGCGGTCTGCTGGATTTATTTCGTCATTCGCTCACGCTTATGGGAGATATATATAATATATATATATATATATATATATATATATATATATATATATAGATATATATATATATAGATATATATATATATATATATATATATATATTGCATTTTCTAATATATTTCCTAATTTCAATATAAGTAAAAATAAATCAGAGCGTTCATTTATAAGGATTTATTTCAAAGACTTCAAAGAATTGTACCATTTATTTGCTCCAATAATATCACCATCGGCTAAAATGACTTATTCCAAGCGAGAGAGGACTTGCTGCATGTCCTCTTGTCGGACCCCCTCTTTAATTGGTTTAAAACTGTGGTGATCTTACACCTAAGCTTCACCTTGGTTTTGTATGCAGACTTCTTGCTCTGTCTCTCTTTACCTCCCTCTCTCTCTCTATTTCTTTCTTGACCACGCCCTGCACAAAATACTCCACAGGGTTACAATCTGGGGCTTTAAGATTGCAGAGGTTCGGAGTGGCGTGGCCAAAGTAACCATCTGACTAATATACTCGGGTCCTCTTGTTTGTGTGGCATGTTGCAGAGCCCGGTAGTGCCACATACGCTCTTCCAACAGCCACTGACTGGATCCTGGGCTAAAACAACTCATCCAGGGATTTGATGTCGCCCTCTGCGATCATAAACAGGCATATAACGCGGACCCTAACCATGGTTTTCATGACTACCAGCACAAACTTTGGGGCAGAGCAGGTTAGGAGTTGTTTCGTGTGTTCACCTCCCGTTTCTGAAAGAAAGAACTTCTCTTCCGAGGCGAAACAATTCATGTGGGGGATACTTCATATTATTCACATGCTTTACAGTATGTTCCCCGCTTTTCTTTAATCGTTTGCTACATAAACTGGCCCCTTTTCACCTGCCTGAGTAGTAGCGGATGTTCTCATGCAGAAAATGCCTGATGAGAAACTCTGACGTGTCTATTGCTCTTGACCTCAACGACTCGCTATGATTGTTGTCAATAATGGCCTTGATCTCATGTTGAAACCTTTGTTTTGTTCAATTTGGGGTTCAAACTTTATTAACAAATTGAATTCTCTTTTTTATCATAACAAAATATTTCTGGTCAGTTTTGATGGATCTTCTCTTTTACTAGATAGGGTCTGTGGCTCAGCAGTTAGAGTCGTCGCTAAAGAAGTGAAGATCGCTCGGTTAAATTCTTCACTACTCCCAAAGATGGAGGATATATTTTCTAAAACGGTTTACTATGATTAAATATATATAATAAATTTTTATTTCACAGATAAATGAATATTCGTTTGCAAATGTTTGCGGAGGCTTATTTTGCAAATACTTCCATTGTAAAATTTCGCGTTGTTTGAACAAAACGCCGAAAAAATTACAATACACACATCCAAATGAAATGAAGGAGGGCTCCCTTTTGTTTACATTTATCTTCAAGAACGACTATTCCTAAAAGGACGGCCAATAGAGCTTATTTTTACATTTTCTTTGTTGGCTAAATAAATACTCAGATTCCAAAACGGTTATGTAACGAAACAAATGTTCAAATCTAAAAAAAAACATTTGAATTTTTTATTGACTTAGGGCTTCTTACAACATTTTATATTTGCATTTACTTAAAAAAGGGGGAAGTCACAAAGTTATCTTTCCATTAAATGAAATAAATTGAAGATCCTAAATTGTGGGAAGTTAATAGAAGTTACAATGTGTAACGGTAGATATCCAAGTGAAACTAATTGGAATTTGTGTCTCTGACCATATAGGTTCATAAAAATGAAACACCAAATACCTCGTTGGGGCAATTTGAATTGGTCTTTCAATCATCTGGTGCTTTTGATCAAAGGGTTGTGTTCTATCAATGCTTTAGTTTAGATTGTTTTGTTTTGTTGTTTTATTATTCGATTTATGCTAAATTAGTGTTATCTTTCAGAATTTCTTAAAAATGTAATTTTTTGTATTTGGAAGATTGTTTTCAATATTTTTACATGTTTTAGAGTCTTTTTGTAGAAAGTACCATTTTTGCCTATTCTATTTAGGAATATAAGAGAATCACGACGGATGATCGTATTTAGGGGCTTTGGAAAAATGTGAGGCGTACATCAGCACCACAAATTTGTGTCTATGTAGAGTGCATCTGAAGGTGTAAAGTGCTCACTCGGCAACAAGGGTACTGGAGCCTCAAACAAGATTAAACTCTCCTTTTACCGCCTTTCGTAAATTTAGCTACAAGCCCCTACTCACCTAATTTTCTTGTCTAAAGTATAATTTTGCAGTCAATTTGCAGATACTCGTAAGGTTTTAACAACTCATTCTTGATCATTGTTCCTGAGCGGTGTAAGCGAACCCTCCTTGGTTCCAGCAGAATGATGACGGTTTTTATATTTCCCCTATTTTCTAAGATTTTTCCTTCCCTTCTGCTGTCTCATTTTTCTCTTCTAATTATATCCACCGTAAGTCTATGTCAGTTATAGCGTGTATGATCATATTGTAGCATACATCGGGTGGTTTGCGTGGCATAACGACTTTCACACCAGATTTGCCTTCCCGGCTAAGACCGCAAGAAGCAACTGCGATTTAATATCCCTCACACTTTCACTTCCAATATTTTCACTACTTTCGCTGGACATTCTCTCATTGGTTTTTGATTCAAATTTCGAGGAAACTGAATCGCACGAATCATGTTATAAACATCTTTCTAAAGCTATATTATGTACGTATATATAAATGTTAATAGGCAAAGGTTATTGGTATTTCTTTGCTGTTCTGTTTATATGGAAGTGCTGGTAGGTAGGATATTATTGAATGTATTCGTAGGTGAGCATGTGTACGTATTTACAATTCTTTCCACTTATGTGCCATATTTTAGGCAGAATTCCTTTCCCACACAAGTAGTGTAAAAGAAGTTATAACCTTCCGATTTCCTTTCATAGTATTCATAGTACAGTTTTTTTTCTAGCAGATTTGATCGTTCTCAAAGCAGGTATGTATATCTATGGGTCAAGAAGCTATCCCATTCCACAATGGTCATTGAGCGAACACCATGTCATATTTCATACCCCATTATTCGTTTATCTATAGTCAATATTTTTTTTCTCTTTAATGATATGCGGGTCTATTATTTATTCTTTTTATTTACTTGTAATGAACATCACAACATTGAATCCACCCACTTCTCTCCATTCTTAATTAAGAGTGAATTCATCAAGAAAGCCATTTCTTCCCCAGTTTTCTGAATTAAATACCTTCCAGCCTCTCTTGCATAATGTTGTCTACATTACTCTCAGATTTATTAGATGAACAATTTCCAAGTCTGTTATAGATTCAAGGAACTTAATATGAACTTAATTCCAGGAATACCTTTCTCTTTGATTGTAACGCAATCCATTTAACGGTTTCCATTTTACATTATCTACTTGAGGCTTATTCCACTTTCAGCACAGAGTGCTTTCTTTTTCTATTTATTCACCCAAACACCTCTTCCTCTAACTTCAGCAATTCCATTATTCAAAATGCTTCGTTGATTACAAAGTTCCTCTCTTACTCTTTCTTACTCTTATTTTTCTTTTCCCAACCTAGTTTTCGTTGACTTTTACTTCCTGGAGGCGAGTTATTACATATGCAGTCGTCACGTCGCTTTCGTCTACATTGTCCGTGAATTTCTGTCTTCTTTAAATTGATGCGATGTAAGAATTTTTTTTGTTTATAATCAAAGGAAAGTTAAAGCTAATATTAAATTAAAAACTGTTTCAATAGTCCCATTGGATTAAATGTTTTATTTGTTTGTTTATATATAGTTAATTAAAAATATTATTAAGTAAAGAGTGAGGAACCTCTTTTAGACTTTTCTGAATCATTGTTAAAGGTGTTTTCCAAGCCCTAATATTAATAATTTAAGTGATTTGATATGAAGTCATTTTTATTCACGTGCCGCAAATTTATAGGTTACTATGTTGGTTGGATGGTCACTATTTTACATTTCAGTGAGCTTTTTAGAAATAACATTTATTCATCGTAACATTCTGTCCGATTCTAACGTAATTGGAAACTGCCATTATGTTTTACATTCTCTATCGAATGATATAATTTTCAAGGTTCTCCCAAGGTTATTCCTGAAAACATTGAAAGATTTTGAAGGTCGTAAGGTTATGTGGTCATAAGTCAGTATAATTGAGAGCACGCGACCGAGGTCTGTTAAAGTAGTCATTTGATTCCTTTCCTTTGGAGCTCTTCATTCCGTTTTTGTTTCTGATCTTTCTTATTTTTTCTGATCTATACCGTGATCCAACGCTCAAAGATTGTACCTGTTAATAATAATATAAATATACAATGAGTTCTAATAATATAACAAATGTTTAGATAGACATAATGATAATTTCTCTGTGTAATCATTTCTATTCTTCTCTTCTGTTATGGGTTTAAATCTTGGAATTCGGCTGATCGCAAAAAATCCTTAGGTTGAGATTAAATAAACGAGACATTCATTTTGGGTCAGGTTTGGGGTATTGCAGCCAGAGACGCTCCCGCTCAAAATCGAGCCATATGCCTAAACTCATTAGATTATTGGAGCGGAGGAATTATTGACTCTGTAATCACCGACGCTATTGTAATAATAGATTACCCTCACATGTAGATATAAAGCAAAATTTGATTAGGTATGGCAGAAACAGCTCAAATTCTCATTATCAGTGTAAATTGAAGTTTTCTTTCAGAGAGAAAGATAGAATGAGTGGTGATTGAGTAGTAGGGGGAGTTGGAATTTCAAACATGAGTAAGAGTCGAAGTTTGATATGGAAATCGTTTTGCAGTATTACAGTGGAAAATAGTATTGTGAATCGTGGATTCAAATTATTTTCAATATACTCTTGATATTAATTGTGAAATTAAATGGAGTAGGAGTTAGAATGGCGTACGATTGATTTAATTTTATTTCTTTGTAGCCTCGGTTATGTAATATTTTTCCTTTTCGATGTGGATCTAGATTTCCAATGTTGATTTCAATTGCTCTTATTCTTCATTTTTCTTTGTTGTTCCCCCAAATCGCGTTATCGACTCCTGCTCGGGTTCCGACAGAAAAAACCTCTTCCTAAATTACGATAAATTTTAGTCATAAATCTTCCCTGTTTTCGAAACTATCTTTAGCCCTTTGCAAATTGGTGCACCATTTATTCTATCCACATTTTGGTCAACTTTCCAATTTTTATTCCATTAGGTTTATTAATACCTATTCCACTCTATCATTATCCAGTATGAGTGTAATTTCCTTTCGCAATGTTTACATTCCTATCGGTAATATACTATGTCCCAATAATGTAGGAGTGTCTCGGTAGTATGGCCTTCAGGCATGCAACGCTCTGTTTGTTTTAACCTAAATAAATGGTCACCGCAATTGGATATATTTGAAACTGAGGGATTGAAGTTGATTTTTTGTTTATTAAACTCTAGTTAAAGAGAAATGACTCCCAGTAATGAGACAACGACATTGTTCATTTATTTAGAAATTGTAATATTTTTTTATATGTAAGAAATGAGAAACAAATAATAAAATTTGAAAATAACCTTATAAAATATTTCAATAATTATTTAAAATTAGGTAAATGCTAATTACTTAATAATTTTCAATTTGATATTTCCTGTAATATCGCGTATTTATGTTCTATGACCACTCTGAATTTAATAATGAGACCAGAAATACTTAATCAATTCTTTCACTAATAAATACGATAAATAATACTTTAAATACTTTGGCTTTGTGAAGATTGTAGTTTAGTGTAAAATGCCTAAGAAACTTTGTCTACTCTCTTCTTTTCATATTTCTATGATTATTTAGCTAAACACTAAGCTTGTTATATGAAGTCCAGAATGTTTTCATCTTTTACCATAACATGTTGCTAGTATCATCTTTAGTAGCGTGTGAGTCTAATCGCAGGCGACTCTACATCTCACTATGTCAGCCGGTCGATCGGTCGGTCGGTCGGTCGGTCCTCGTTATGCTTTTATTATTTTTTGCAATGACAATGTAACTCTTGAGCTGATTTTAATGAAATTTGAAACCCTTATATTGTTTGACATTTTCTTCCTAATGATATAATTCCCAAAGTGTTCCGACGTTAGCCCGCGAATTATTTTATTTGACGAATAACATCATAACTATTCAGTTGATTCTAACGAACTTTGAATACCTAATGTTGTTTTGCCCTTTCTTTCGTATGATATAATTGCCAAAGTCCTCGCAAGGTTAGCCCTAGAACTACCTTGTTTTGGAAATAACACCACAACTATTCGACTGATTTTAACAAAATTTGAAATCCTCATATTTTTCGGCCTTATCTTTCGAATGATTTAATTGCCGAAGTCCTCTTGAGGAGAGCCCTGGAATTATTCTGTTTTAGCAAAAACATCATAACTGTTGGGCTAATTTTTAAGATATCTGAAACCCTTATGTTGTTCTAGATTCTCTTTCAAATGATATAAGTCACAATATCCTCCCAATGTTAGCCTAGGAATTATTTTGTTTTGACAATAATATCATAACTATTTGGCCGATTCTAACGATATTTGAAACCCTTATATCGTTTAACATAATATAATTGCCAAAGTCCTCTCAACATCAGCCCGGAATTATTTTACTTTAGCTATAACATCATAGCTATTCGGCTGATTCTAACGAAACTTGACACCCTTATATTGTTTTACATTCTCTTGAAAATAATAAAATTAGCAAGGTCCTCCGAATGTTATTCCATGAATTTTGTAATGTTTTGTAGGTCTTTAGATCATATATCAGAATAATTGAGACATGCGACATTGCAGTCCACATACCTTGTATTCTTACAACTTTACTTAACGATTTTTAGTGTATCTTATGAACATATTTTCTTGTTTTTCATTTTTTTAGCAACTGCGCTTAGCCTTAAACAAGAAGGGAAAAAGGAAAGTATGTAGAAAGTATACTGACTGGTATGGTATACTCCATCCTTCTTTAGTAGAGTGGTAAGATTACAAAATTTAGACATTTTCTATTTTATCATTACATCTCCAGTTTTTACAATTCTACTTTCTAATAGATTAATTATAAAAAAATGTACATTTCGCTGAAGTAAAACGTTTTTATATGATGATACCCTGAATTGGATGCAGTAGATAAAAAAAAATATGTTGTAAACATTTTACATACTGATATGCAGACAAAATATTTTAAAAAATCATTTCTACAATCTTTATTTTAATTTTCTTAGATTATTTAGAAACCAATGAAGTTTATCATAAAATGCTGAATAATTTATAATTCAATAAAATTATTCCATTTTTTATATCCTCGTCAGTCATGTATAATTTCAAAAGGGGATGCAAGCTATTCTAGAGCAGTAGGAAGGAACATTGTCAAAATAAAAAAACGAATTAGTATTATTCGATGTTTGACTAGAAGATCCAATAAATGGTAGCTTTGCTTATCAGAACAGATTAAAGAGGGAAGAATGCTATTCATAATGAACTGATTCAAAGGATTATCAAATATAAAACTGAATGAATTCGGTAAGTAAACATAATTTAGCAGCAGAAAACTAATCATTCTAATCGATCCATATAAAATTTAGAGGATAAGACTTGAGAAAATAATGTTTTGCTAAGAGCCCTAAAGGGCGCATTATAAATACCTATTATTATTATATTATTATTAACAGCTTTAAAAGTACAATATTGTAAGTGTGAAGATGGAATTATTTATGAAATTGGACTTGAGTTATTTATGTATAAAAACGGCAAAGAAAATTCGCTTTTCTTTGTCACTACTCGAACGCGTTATACCCATGTGGTTTATTAAAACACAGGTATTTATCTATTCTTTTTTAGACAACATATTTCCGCTTTCATTCATCCCTTCAGTGAATAATTCTAGATGAACAAATTTTCAACACTAGAAAAGGATTGTAATTAATAGAAATGTTCGCAAAATTAGATGATTCTTTAAAATATATATTTCCTTGTAATCCCGACGGCTTACTTTCCTGAAAACCTGCCGTTTTTAAAGAATGTTTCTAGGATGAGAGTCGTACCGACTGATCTCATGGCCTCTATGACAAAAGTACTCTATTCGGAGTGTGGAAATTCCACCTAATTTCAATGCTACCTCAAAATGTTTTTTCATTGATTAATAAGGGTAATATTAAAATCGAGCAAAATTGCTTATGTTTAAATTTTGGCGGCCGATGTTATTATTTTGTATATTGTAGTACACTTTCCCAGTAACGTTTTTGGGAGCTTATCAGGGTTTTTATTTTCTGTCTTTGTTAGGTTTAACCATTTTTATGATTTCTGCCCTTACAAACTATTCACCTTTTCTTCTCTTTGTTTGCAGGGCTAAAAGTCTAAGGCTTTATGCATTCTATTTTAAATAACCTGGCATTCATCTGCACTAAGATCATTAAACATAGCTACACCGTCTCCACACATAGTGAAACCTCAAGAACTGACCTAAATACAATTCTTTATGCCTAAATTTTACTAACAAATAGCAATGATGACTAAGGACATTAGCGTAACCTAGATTAAAAGAGCAAGGAGAATGCCCCACATTGGGTGTGCATCAATTAACCCTAAAGCCTGCAACTAAAGCAAAAGTTAAATATTTTGCCTTATGACAATATGATGCATCTCTCGCCAAGATTACGGTGTGATTTCGTCAAATGGATTCGTGCTGCACGCAAAGGTGGCGGGAAGGGAACTGCGGCAAAGGGATTATTGAAAATAAAACTGACATCGCCGCCACCTAGGGTGGAATTTGAGCTTATAGTAGAGGAAAAGGAACCAAGATAGAATAAGAAATTAAAAGAACACAAATATAAATTAATGTTATATATCTAAAAATTTGTAGTACCGTCCTAAACTAGGGAACAATATACACATATATTAATGTTCTTGAAAATGCTGGTTTAAGTTATAGGAAAATTCTACGTAAATGACTTACATTGTTTTTAATCGTTGTCAGAGCTCTTCAACATTCGTCATTTTGAGCGTGATGACATTCTCACCGATTGTCTTTCATAGGTTTTCTATCGTGTTTAATCCCGGGATCTTCAATTTTAGTACGTAGATATTTAATGCTTGCAGAAAATGATACAATGACTTTGCCCTCTGGCACGCAGCAGGTTCTGCATTAAATCTTGTCGATAGACTCATTATAATAAAATAAGGAAAATTGGTGCGTGAATCAGGTAAATTAATACTTCAGTCTTTATTTTTCTACGCAAACGGACGAACCAAAGGACAATCTATCGACTCTCTTATGTTGGTTTCGTAGCAAGTATGAGTTATATGAGTCCCGACTCTCTCAGGCAACTTTTGACAGTGTTTTCATATTTATGGTGCTAAGTTAAGTGTAAATCGAATGTTATAACTTATCATTCTTAATTTTACCATAGTATTTTTATTTCCTATTCTTACAAATGATTCAAACACTTACTTTGGCAAATTTTAAAGAAAAAAGGTCGAGCGGGTTCGCAATCCCTGTTTACAGGAGGAACTTGCGCTTGGCAGGCAGCACTTTGATCTGTGGTGGACAGCATATTTGTCTCAAGCATTGGGATTTTGGCAAAAAACAAGTAAAAGGTTTTCAGTACATATTTGTAATAATTTAATCTTGGTCTAAGTTTTATTGAATCCATGATTAATTTTTGGCCTAAACGTTTAATTAAATTCTTTTGATATACGGAAAAAACAATCTTCAGAAGTCAATTTTCCCCATCTAAATTTGCTTTTCTATAGGAACAACTACAAAAAGGAGCCATTATTGAATTTTAATACATTTTCTGAACCTTGAGGAAAACTTTAAATAAACCAAAGAAACAACCTTAATTTTAATAATCTAGGAAAATCTCTGATTTTCTCTGTTTCCGATTTTATTCTTTTAAAAATTTCCCAAACATTCAAAAAATATCTATAAAATTTCAAAAGATTCCTTGTTAATATTTTTTTAGAAAATTACAAAAACATACAAATTTGAAATTAATTTAAGAGTAAAAAATTCCAACTGTTCAAAGATTTTCTTCCTTAAAATATAAGTTAAGCGTTAACGTGGTATATTTTTCAGGGAAAAATATTTTGATAATGAATTTTGGTCGATAATGTATTTTTGGTCAGTAAAAATTAACTGATTCAAAGCTCCCAATTCAAATCGGAATTAACATATATAAAACATCTAGAAATATGTTCGCAAATAAAGTACAAGTTTTCAAAAATAGAAATTCTTACAACTGCATTTCATGAATCATGTAGATAGTATTAATGATAAGAAACATCGAATCAGAAAGGCAAGGTCAGGGTATTTGTATAAAAGCAAAGAACGATAATTTAGGTAATATAAATCGAATGATCTGCTACATTCGTAGACAGGACGTAACACTACCCACAATTTCTTCCGTTTCATTAAACGTAAAGGAGCTCCTGATGTAAATGTTATAGCCTGATACCGAACACTCTTTATTCATATCTTATACATACTGTGAAACTGACCTGTAATTCATTTCCACTTTAATTTAGTCATATAAAATAAATATATTCATTATAACAGCGTTAGGGAAAGATAGGCTGTCACAAGCTCGAATTAAATTCATTTATAATGAATAGAATTTCAGTAGTATTTATAATGCATTACGAATTTAATCCAGGAAGAAAAGCGATAAATAGCATATATATTTTATAAAGCAGTCAAAAGTCTTTCTAAATATTAAATTATCTAACATGTATATAGAATATATGAGATTTTGAGGTTTCAAGTTTAAAGATTGACTTGGAGTGGAGAAATAAATACAGATTTATCGGCGCTAATACTTCATAATATATGACAATAATTACACTTCCAAATTTCGTATTTTATAATGCAAAGATTTCCCAGAACATGTCGCAAAAATATAAAAAAACCTATATGATTGTGAAATAGAACAATCTGTTAATGTAAAAAAAGCTGCTAGATGAAGATCTATTGGAAAAGTAAAGAGATTCATCGAAATAAATTAATTAGGCAGGAAACATATCCGATCAACATTTAGATCTGTATGAGAGAAATTTGATTTTCCGTTTTAGCTACACATTTATAATTTGCCTATTTAGGTTTGGGTACATATTTGTATCGTTCTTGAATATGACGGTTAGGAAATTGTTTTAGCTGATTGGCCTATTTTCTTCCTGGACCTTAGACTTCGCTTCACAATGGCACGCCATCGGTCTTTCAAACCAGTTAATTTTTTAAATATACAGGGTGTTTCTAAAATAGATGGCATAACTTCTCTATTATGTTCTTTATATCCAAATAATAAAAATAGTGTCAATGAACATATGTCCGGAAATGCTTGGTTCCGAGTTATAGGCTATTAAAACACATGCTAATGAGAATTCCTTTTGCTCCTACAGGTGGCGTCTTTCAGCACAGGATTCCGTTGAACTGAATTAAGTAGTTGTCTGGATTGTGGTGCATCGTGAGTGGACATGTACTCGAATCAAGAGAGAGCAGATATGTATTTCTTCTATGGTTAGGTTAGGTACGGTTAGCCTATAACTTAACCTTATCATACAGGAAATATCTCCATGTACGCCATTTTGAGCTGTCTACTTACTCTCTATCAGTACAGTTGTTCGGAACCAATCATAAGCCTTGTCATACATATGTAGATTATATTATCCAAGCACGATCGAGTTCCTTTTGTCCTTGTAATCTATTTCGCACCCAAAGTCACTCCTGTTATCTCCCCTCGTCAGAAAAGTTTAGTTACCAACAATGTTCCTGCAATCTAATCATTTAAATATCCAGTTTCCATACTATAATTTCCCTTTTTCTTCTCTTTAATTCCAGTTCCCGGTGAATTTATATCGTTCAAACACCAACTCAACATGACATTCAATCTAATTTAATATACATAACTTACCAAGATTTTATTGTATTTATTGAAATTTAATTGCAATCTCAACTGTGTTTCCCATCTTCTACCTTCCTCTCAAATATATCCAATATTTACCCTTTTTGCGCCTGCAATCGCAGCTAATATAATATATTTATATAAATTATTTTATATAGAGAAATGTCAAAAATACAGTGTATATATATTCCTAATTTATTTTATATCTAAAATTTCTAAAGATCTTTATCCGACCCCTAATCTAGGATTTTATCTGGGATGCTCGCCTTTTGTTCATTTAACATCATCGTTCCCCTTTCTAACGAAATTCGTTTTCCGTTACGAAATACTTCAAAAATCCCATTCAATCATCTAAATTTGAAACAGGTTAAAGATTGAGTTAGATAGGCAAATATACTCATTAGCCTTCACATTACGTCCACCATTTAGGAAGCCGAGCTTTTCCTTGTTGGCAAAGATTTTGAAATTTTAAACTGTTAAGATACATATACCAATCAATTTAAGCAAGGTCACTACTTGACCAATATTGACGAAGCGGAAAAAGTTATTAATCACTAACTCTATAATTTAAGAAGGGGATTTTTTGGAGTATTTGAATAATAATTTTATTTTAGTTTGGTTATGACTTATGTTTTTTATCAAAGTTATTGCTAATCATTCTTTTATAATATCAAAAACAAAATGGTGAAGTTCAGAAATAAATATAAGTATCAAATTTTGTGAATTCTTTAAACCCCAAAGAATTACAAATGGTGAAGTTCAGAAAGTTTATTTTTATATATCTTCTTCTATAACTATATTTTAGCAACGTGATATTTTGAAATGGGGGAAATTTAGTTCCTTTTCAAAATTATTAAAATTGGCGAAGTTCAGAAAATTTCTAAAAATTTATCCATGGTTGCGTTTTATTAGATTTTAAATTTTAATCTTAGTAGCGAAGCGCAAGCTCCCCCCGTAGGGGGAAGTGGCAAAGCCATTGCCTGGTTTTTATAATAAGAAAATTAAAATTTCCAAATCCTAAAAGAATTCATTAGCAAAATTTTAAACCCATTTATACTTTTTCGCAACGTCTATTAACGAGCGAACAGCACACTATAAGTTGAAAGACGGCAAATTTAACTACAATTTAAAAATGGGTTAGAGATTGATCCAGAAAATTATCACATCACTATTTTATAATATACCTCAATTTTTAGCAACACTAATGAGGTTTTTTTTATTTTCCGTGCAGAATAGTGTACTGGTGACATCTGGCAACTGTTTTCTTGTGCCCTAGCTACACCTAGCCCGACAGTGCTACACCAAAGCTTGTCGTGGATGATTATTGCTGGGAGCGTGCTGCGTGGTAGACTTGGTTCTGCCGGAATATTAATCTTCCAATCATTATTAGACTATAAGTTCATTATGGATATCACACCTAAGAAGCGTGCAATATCATAGCTCTTAGAAAACATGCTGGATTTAGCATTAGACGGATTTCTGAGGAAATGAAGGTAGCAAAGTCAACTGTTTTTGACATTGTGAAAAGAGTTGAAGACACTAGTGAACATTCAACACTGCGACGAGGGAAATGTGGAGGAAAACTAAAGACAACACTTCACGATGACAAGTCTCTCATCAGAAATGGTGTCACGGATCCCAAGAAAACCAATAAAGACCTGCAGAGAAAATTGTGCTTAATTAGTGTAAATGTTTGTTCTTTAACCGTTGGGTAAAGGCTTATTGAAGTTGGCAGATTTGCTAGAAATCCGCTACGTTTTCGCTGGGCGTGCAAGTATGCTAGATGGACGGCAGCTGACTGGGAGAAAGTTATGTTTTCAGATGTATCGCATTTGGAAGTACATGGGCATAGGTCAGTGGTAGTAAGACGAAGCAAAGATGAACCACTTCAGCCAGGACACATTAAACAGGCGCCAAGATACCCACTTAAAAAAAGGTTTTGGGGTTGTTTTAGCGCTATAGGCCTAGGAGGATTGTTACTATTGATGGAGTAGTGAACAGAGTTGAATTCAAGGCATTCCTGCAGAATCACTTATTTCCAACGATGCAGAAATAATTTCTTGATGAAGGCGGCATTTTCCAGCAGGATCTGGCTTCATGCCATACTTCCAAAATAATGCGCACATTCTTCGAAAAAGTGGACTTACCGTTATAGGTTGGCCTGGGAATTCTCCTGACCTAAACCCCATCGAGAATATATGGGCTATAATTTAACATAGAATCGATAAAACAAACTGTTTGACGATGCAGAAGATGATTTGTGCTGTTATCAGTGACTGGTACCATAACAATGAATTGGCAGAAATGTGTTCTAATTTCATTGAATCTATGCCAGAGCGAATGAAGCAGGGTCTAAAAGCAAAGGGCGGTCGTATTTCATATTAAATGTACCATTTTTCTTAACATTGACGTATTCTTTTAAAATATATACAACAATTAGCAAATAATTTTATTATTTCACCACTGTCCGAACTAATTTGTACATTATATATATATATATATATATATATATATATATATATATATATATATATATATATATATATATATATATACAGGTGTTGAACAAAATAATGGAAACATTAATTAAATTACTGACTTTGAGCCCTTCTGCCTTAGCAGTATAAATAGATTTAATACGCTGACCAATCGATTCATACAGTTTTGGGCTGTATCTATACGAATTTAACTGTTTTCGAGTGAAACCTGCTTTAGCTCCTTCGTAGACGCTCTTTAGACGGAATATATCCCCTAGTTTTTTCTCCAATTTACACAAAAAACTTGATTATGGCAAGATCTGTGAATCATGGATACCATATGTGTTCAACGTCATTTTCAGGCATTTTAAATAAGTTTTAAAAACTTTTTGGGTGTAAATGGGTGCATTATTTTGTCCAACCCCTGTATATATATATATATATATATATATATATATATATATATATATATATATTACAATAATCTTTGAAAACGAACGAAATATTCAACTATTTTAAGAGACGAGGAATTAAGGATAAGGCGTCGAAAAATTTTCAACGTCGGAATTTTTATAATAAATGGACAAGCAGATCATGTCCTGTATAATGGTTTTCGCAGCTTTAAGAAATATAAATATAAAAAGGTGATAGCACAGATTGTGACATATATATTTACATTGTAAGCGATAATTAGCTACCTAAAACTTTTGGTTGACGAGTTGTAATGCGTTTAGGAACATATAAATGAATAAGCTTGATTACCATTCTCATTGGAGCCAGATTAGTAATATATGTACTGTACATACTAACACGAATTAGTGTGCTAGAGATAAACATGAGAGAAAACTGTGTATAATAAATTTAAGGAACAGTTATGATCTACTACGCTCAAGTTCAAGAGTAAATTTAATAAAATAGTCCAATCAATTTAGATTATTGAGATATTTTTTTCCATTTTTTTTATGCCACCATAAGCAAATAATATCATAAATGTATATCAGCCAAACAATATGAAAAGCGAGGATGCCAGGTAGGAGTCTAGTCGTGAAATCTCCATAAATAATTTAGAAGGTATAGACCGAACCTAACTTTTGCAAGAAAAATTTATAATTAATCGAGAACTTACAATTCTTAATATCAGATCAGAAAGGGAGTAATGTCCGATTATATGGTATATATTTTAAATGAAAATACTTATGACTATTGGAATATTTAACCATAAACATATCTTACATTGCTTTCAAGAACCTCATGTCATCTGCCAACAAGCTTGTAAATTACTTTAGGTTTTGATGCAAAATATGAAGTGAGCTCATTTTAAACCTCTTCTCCTGGTGTCAACCAAAATCCTCCAAATGATTTTGTAATTCTATAAACAACTGATAATCGAAAGGAGCAAAGTTATAGGAATGTAGACGATGAAACAATATTTACCAACCGAGCTCCTTCAAGAGATCTATGGTTATTCGAGCTGTGAGAGGACGGGCATTATCTTGATGGAGGATGACATCCGTTCTGTTGACTAAGGAGGGTCACCTTTGGCCCAAAGTGGCTTTCATCGGACGAAGTTAGTTGTCGTAGAGATTAAGATTATTTTTTTTTATTGTCTAACAGATAGTAATGGAAACTTCTTTTAATATGCAAACATTCACTCAACATGATCTTATTTGGATGAAAACGACCTCTCAGTTTTTGGCAAATTCTGCTTCTTAGACAGATCGACGAATTGCGGCGTTTAACTTTATCATCAAGGATCCACTTCTCATTACGGGTAAGGAGCAGATGATAAAACGTTAGTTAAATGTTTCGTGAAAAGCAATACACAGTTTTAGTTGCGCCGTAGACAGGTAATGCGGGACTGATTTTACAATCAATGGAACCATTCAAACCCGTTTCAGTTAGCGTAGCGCCCTATTAGAGATTACATTAATTGTTCTGCGAGTTCTCTAAAAGTTGTAGCTAGATTTGGTGTAACACCAATTTCCACCAATACTTTGCAATCAAATTCTTTTAAAAGAAATACTTCTGGTTCGTTTTTTCAACTAAATTATTTACTTCAGAAATGGAAAAACACTTTCTGGAACACTTTTCATTTAAATTGCATTCCTCTTAGTGCTCTGAATGGATTTTTCCACTATACTTACAATGACAATTTTCTCAAGTTCATAGAGAAAATCATGTCTAATGTGATCTTTTGATAGGAGGACATGAGGCTGAATAGGGAAAAAGTTATAAATAATATTTTCAAAATCTTAAGATAAAGGTATACTTATTGTAGCAAACATAAACGATAAAAAGAGAAACTAATCTAATAAATATTATACAACGTGTCCCAGAAAAAAGTTAACCATAATTTGAATTAGTATAACTCAAAAACTATTGGGGATTTTTGGGTGTTCCAAAATGTTTTTCATTTAACAATTATTTATCTGTCGATTCTGGAAATTTCATTATATTCCCTTTTATGATATTGATACACTAATGGGTTTAGTGGAGGCTATCAAAAATATGTTTGCGCAAGGAAGTAAAATAATGAAGCGAAGCCCTGGAAGGCTAGGCCATCGTGCACCGCCAAGAGAAGCGTAGGGAGCCTAGGTAGCCTAGGTCACTGTGCGATTCTTCAAGCAAAGCCTAGGCCATTTTATAGTGTTTTTTTAGCCATGCTGTGGTTTAGTCTAGTAATTATTGCTTACTAAGCAAATCAAAGCGTTTCTGTGTAAAAGTTTACTTCCATATAACGTTTTTAATCATGCAAAAGATCAACGCGCATTTACAAACTTTATTAAGAGTGGCAGTATTAAACAAGTACAAGATTCATTTGAACAACGTTTCCAGGTCAGCACCCACCAAGCAAGCCCACAATTTGTTCGCAAATACCAACATGAAGTAACATGCTTAAATCTAAATAAAGGTCGTTCGGGTCGTATGAGAACCATAAGAACAGCAGAAAATATCGAAAATGTTCAGATGACCTTCCTTCAAAATTCACATGTATCAGTCAGAGAGAATGGGTAACAAATGTCAAAGTCATCATTTAACCACATTATGAAACATGACTTAAAATAACATCCCTGTAAGATGCATGCAAGACACCAGCGTTTTGAAACTGATTTTCCTCCTCGTAGATAATTTGTCGAATGGCTTCTCTATAAACATGCTCGTTTTTTGGAAAACATTGTAATCGGTGACTAGGCAGCCTTTTTCATGAATGGAAAGGCAAATAGCCATGACATTCGGCAATATGCGCCACTGACCCCCCCCCCCCCCCTCCAGCATTCAACTTTGACACATATTTTTCAGCAGAAATTGTCTCTGTGGATCGGAATATTAGGGAATGGCTAATTTGTCGGCGCATTGTTTTACGAGAATAACTTGAATGATATTGCCTACCTGAGCAAGATCAACGAAAGGATCTTCCCGAACCATCGCCAGATTTACGGCAATTAATTCAATAGACTTTGGTGGATTCAGGATGGCGCACCAGATCATAGACAGCTTGCTGTAAGAACAAAACTAAGAGAAACGTTTGACAACCGCATTGTAGCGCTAAATCATTCAATTGAATAGCCCCAAGATCCCCTGACTTAACACCGTGCGATTATTTCTTATGGGGATATCTAAAGAATAAAGTGTATTCTAATCCACCACAAAGCATCAACCAGTTAAGATATAGTATTACAGGTGAAGTCAATAGAATTAAGGAAAATCACAAGTTAATCAAAAAAGTTGTTTATTCAATGTGATCCAAGGCGCAATTGTGCTTGGAAAGAAATGGAGGACAGTGGAAGGAAAAGGTGTTTAGAAAATAAAAAAAATGAATTTGTATTACCAATATGAAGAGGTGTTTTTGTTATAAATAGATTTAAATATATTTGTTGATTTTAAATTTCGAAGTTTCATTATTTTACTTCCTTGCGCAAACATAATTTGGATAGCCTCCACTAAACCCATTAGTGTATCAATATCATAAAAGGGAATTTAATAAAATTTCTAGAATCGACAGATAAATAGTTGTTAAATTTGTTTTGTTTTGTAAGACTAAGAATCTTTAAAAGAATTTGAGTTATACTAATTCAAATTACGGTTAACTTTTTTCTGGGACACTTTGTATACAACTCGATTCTATAAAATCGAACATTAATTTCATTCCAACCTGATAAAAAGCATTATGAGGTAAATAAAAGTGTGGACGGGCACAGTAAGATAAATATATAAATTTTTAATTAGAAGAGAAGAAAGGTCGTTAACAGAGACTGTTTTGAATCTAGAACACACAAAAACTAACAAGAGTATAATTAAGTGCGAGGGCAGTGGCGTTTATTGTGTTAATTAGAACCTATCTATTTTTACATGAAATTTAGTAATGGTGCCAACAAGAAGAGTAAGGAGTTTAGTGAGCCATTTAGCTAGATACTAACAAACAAAGCTAATATAAGTTATATTAATATGCAGTGGATTGTTCTCTTATGCGCATCGTGCTTTAGTTAATAATGGCAAAAGAAACTCGATCCACATTACTAAAGCAGAGAGATTCAGCGTGGTTGTAATTTTGGATAAAATTGCTTATATTGCTAAGATGAGCTAATGGTTAAATTATCATTCCGAACTCGATCCACTCATTAAAAAGCTTAACCTAAATGAAATAATTCTTCATTACAACCCATAAATTTGTTTTTTTCCTATTTATCCACACTTTATAAGTTCTTAAAATTATACGAATTTTTCTTATTACTTTGATCTTTTCCTATTTCTCTCTGTTTTCCCCGTCTTCTGAGCTGTAAACCAACGTGTGGATTTCACTCAATTCCTCCTTGCCCATTTTATCGTTTTCTTTTGTTTAGAGGCAACATGTTTTGTTTTCTCATATATATATATATATATATATATATATATATATATATGTGTGTGTTTGTGTGTATATTACTTCCGGTAAAGCATTTCTTCTTTTTTTAAAGAATATAATGAAAGTTGCCTTTGAATTGCGGATCGAGCCTCCTTCCATTAACTACCCTATTAAAAGACATAAATAAACGTAGCCCAACTTCGGTTTAAGCCTGGAAAGATACGGTCACAAAGGCTTTTGAGAAAATCTAAATGGACGTAGCACAAGTAACCCTTTGAAGAAACCATGAAAGGATTACTCATTCACATTCACCCATTTTTTCTCAAATATAAGTGCGGCAGAATTTCTAGAACAGTTATACAATGAGGAATGGGAGGTCCTTCGGTTATTTTTATTACGCATTTATTGCAGCTAATCTTCATTGTTCGACATTTTTTAAAGAATTAATAAGCATATTTTTAGCCATTAGACATTTGTATGCATCCTAGATGGCAAAATGTTCCATTTACTTGCAAATTTGGGGCAATTTTGCGAACGTCCTGATCTCATAAAACAAAGCAGACCTCCAGAGAGGTTTTCACCCTCGAATGTAGCCACCACCCAATTTGAAGTAGTTAGAAACCGAGCTACTTTCTAATTCGCAAGCATCACTCCTTCTTTGTTTAGAAATCTTTTGTTACTTGAGATGCATTCATCCTCGTCCTTACATTATAACTATCTAAACCCAACAGTTAATCAAATCTCTCTTCTTATTCCATCATGTACATACCTTAATATGAAGTATTCGTGGGAATTTGAGAATATTCACTCGACCACATGCATTAGACTTTAATTTATTTCTTTCCTTTAAAGGGCATTCCATTTAGGCTGTTAAAAAATCTACCTTTACTTCGATTGGCCTTGGCTAACTCTTCCAATTCAGATAGCAATTACTCTCGAGAATAAATCACATACGAATTTAGCCTACTTCTCCTAGGTAACTCGTTTGTCACTCGAAATAATGACTGCTGAAACAGTCAATTAATTCAGCCAATGCACTCACTAGTTCTTTAAGTACTCGGATAACATGATACAAAGTAAACATTTTCGTTTGTATATATAACAACAACTGACCTGCAAATTGTATTTATCTCACCCATCAACTTTGTGTGATATATTAACTGAAAATTCAAAACCAATTAACTGGACACCGCCCAGTAAACAGTGTTCAATATAGCAATTAGTCCGATTCTCATTTTCTTTATCAGAGCACGAGTGAAATAATTTGTACTGATAATTCTAGTCTCTTAATTCTTTCACATATTTTGAGTCTTTGTAGCCAATTACCTGCGAGAAATGAAAAATTTACACAACCATAAACATGGCTCACCTCTCGGTTTGCTGAGTCTTATCCCTTTTATAATAAGACACGGTAAAAGAGCCCCTTATGAAACTCTGATGGAGATGACTACTTAGTTCTTCTACAGAAGAAAGTAGATGGGTAATCCAAAATACCTGAACTTCATGAGCCTCTATTTAATAAAAGGATATCAAATTCGAAACAAAACTAGTGAAATGGAAACCCGGAAACGTGAAGTTGTCTACCATTATAGAGTGTATGAAGCTACCATGAACTTTACTGAGGCGTGATAGTTCAAACCTAATGATGAGCTAATCCCTTATGCGGCAATGGCCCCATATCTTTGTCAGTGAGGTTAAGAGTTGCTATTAAAGGTAATGATTGAACCCAAGATTTTATACTCTATAGATTGGACATATGTGATTGGCAAAAGCGTAACTCCCTAAGCTTGCCTTCTCTTACATGGGATCAGGCCTTACATTAGAAAGGCATGTATAGATTTAAGGCAGCTATCGGCTGTTAAAGAAAAGAAAGGGAAGTGATAAATAGTTAGAAACAGTTTAAGTATCCCGCGTATTGCAAAAGTTCTGTTACATTCGATACGACGCTCTACCAAAAGACAATGATAGTTTTGATGAGGTTAGACACGTTTTATTGTTTTAACAATTAAATATGTGTTTATCTTTTAATTTAAATCAATGTGGCTGCCCTTGGCAGCGAGCAGGCACTCGATGTTAGATATGAAGGCCGCACACACATTGACGGAGGAAATTAGCTCGTAGACGTTTCTTTTGACAAGCTAGCAGGCATTGTCCTTAATATTACCTGCAGGCTGAAGTCGAGGGGATTAAAGTCGGGAGACTGCAGCGACCAGAAGCCTTTCGAGCAAACGTTCATGTTTGCACCACTATTTCACGGTTGAGGCGGTGTGGGTCTATCCCCGTCTTGCTGAAAGACGTATTCCACCTTCTTTGTGATTTTTCTCATCCGGGGTTGGACATTCACGGGAAATATGTTTCTGCTATTGGCAGCGGTGTGCTTTTAATTGGCCGCGAACAACACAAGTGGCATCTTCTCGCCATTTCAAAGCCACGCTGCCAAGCATCATCGCAGAAGTCTGTTGCTTGGTAACAGAGACGTCCTGGACGAGACTTACCACTCGGTTGTTCTTCTTGCTGATGACCGTATTTACCGCGAAGGTTTTGTTATCAGAAAGGATAAGAATTCAATTGTCGTGACACTTCAATTTATTAAGAAGACGAAGACAGCCCTACCGACGTTTTGGGCGCATCCGGTCGCTAAGCAGGTCTTTTCACGCACATCAATCTCTTGACTACCATTACCACCGTGGCCCCTGATGCGTTCTTCTTCTTCGCAAGTGCAGTCATTTTGAGCTTTGGAGCACTTTCGATTGCTTTTCTCACAACCAAACGGTTGAAAACATGAGGTAAGCCTGAACGCATTCAATTTTTAGGTCTTCCACGTTCCTCTGACTCTATGGGAGTCAGTGGACGGTAATTGGAAAAGACGTTTTAATGATACGTGGTATAAAAGTTTAACAGTTTGTTTGGTCGAACTTTTCTATCCATTAAGTAAATCTCTCGGAAGATAAAAAATAACGAGTGTAACAGAATTTTACAAAACCTTCTAAAGAAAAGAAAAGAATAATCATTTTAACATAAACAGGTAGGATGTAAATAATATATATATATATATATATATATATATATATATATATATATATATATATATATATATATATATATTGAATGTGAAATTCAAATAAGGTGAGTTTCTATCGCATAGGGATTTAATAGGGACTGATCCCTATATATCGGTTGAGCTAGCTTTCGATCGACACCCACGTTTTTATGAGCCCCCGTTCTGTTGTGATTTTAAACTGCCACCCTTGCCTCTTCCAAACACATTTCTTGTCTCTGGGTAAGTCAATGAGAAGCAAACGCCAAAAAGAGATCTTTCCTTTTGAGGGCTAAGAGATGCATTTCAACTCGCGTTTGGAGCTTCTTTGAAGTAGAATCCAAATATTTGGCTGCGCAACAACTGCATTGGACTTCGTTGACCACCTCTGACTTCCCTTCGTCAATAACCGTGTCTATATCTCTTGTTAGTTGCTTGCGCAAAGTGCTTGAATGTTCCTGAGCAACCTCACTCCCGAAAAGACGGAGATATCGCAACTTGATCCGTCCAACATTAGGCAAATAAGGAAGGGAGACTTTCCTTAAGTCTGCTTTATCGTGAAGTCTTTGAGGTGGTGGTATCCTCGTTCTGTAGACAAAAGATTCAGAGTAATGGATGACCATGTACTTTGCTTTGAGACGCCTTTCTTCCTGCAAACGAACTGAACATCGTTGCAGTGAGCTTGAGCTATCTTAAACACCGTCCTAACTGAGCTCCATTATTTATTCTTTGAATGGACAGAACTCTATTTCACAGACGATATCTCCTGATTTTATACGGTGTCGTTTTCTTCACATAATGGACTTGATCACTTCCTTCGATTCACTTCCAATTTCTTCCTTTATTTCTACATTTGAACGAACTACTCAAATATTCTAGGATATCAATATGTAATCATGAAGAAAGAATCAGAGAAGCGTGTTATACAAAATTAACGATGCGAATATTTTTTAGGAGAATGGAGAAACTACTGAGGTTTGATGAAGGCATGAAAATAAATATAACATGGAATAAAATAAAAGTAGTTGAAGTGAAAAGAAATAATAGTACCGGATATGAATGTAATATTCTTCACAACTGCGCAAAAGTATTCGATTTCCCACACCCCCTTGGCGCATTTACACCAAAATTATCGATATTTGGCCTTATATTATAAATGAACGACAATGTATCATTTTTAATGAAAAATTTATGACAACATAAATACAAGATTTGTTTTGTCAAATAAGGATAGGAGTTTTACACAAATGTAGGGTGTCGTAAGTTGATGTTAGAACTCAAACTTTTCTAAATTCCTCAGCCTGATGAAAAAGGCCTATGAACGGATTAGTCTTATGAGCGTGGGTAAAATTATAAATATAAAACAGAGTACAATTTAGGTTATCTTAAAAAGGTTCTGGGGTAATAGAAACGGATTGCAAAAATATACTTGCTATTTACAAAATTAAAAGGGTTTTAATTAAGTTATTTAAACATAAGAGTGGTACATGTGTCTCAGATTCAAAGAACTACCTGATTGCCGTACACACAAACGGACAATGACAGATGGGACGCTCAAATGACCTTGAGAGCACTCGAAGACCAGATGACGGAGGCTTCATAGGGGAAGGGGGGCTTGCACAGAAGAGTGTCGCGTTGTGGTTACCTCGAAGATTTGGATCAAGGAGTAATCCTGCATTGTTTGAGAAGGCGTAAACTCCATAATAATACCCTCTTGACAAACGACTATTACGCGAGATGAACTCAGATCTTGCTTTCGGGTTTAAAATACCAAATCGAGAACTTGACTCGTCGCGTTTAGGTAAGGGGTACAAACGAGTACGGGGATGACTCTCGTGAGTTCTACGAGAATACACGGAACTTGGTGGGCTCTACAAGGGTTTGCGCGGAATTGAAAGGACGGGAAGACGGCAGATACTCGTGGATACTATGGACACAGGCGGTTACTTACTCTTGTCCAAGTCTGGCGTCGCACGTTTTATAAGAGAGAGGCGGAGGGTTCCATTCGACAGATGCTTCGCCGGGCCAGATGGACTTTGCCCGGTTCACGCCGTCGCAGGATAATCCCCGGCGGGACCTTTCGTGCTCTAAAGCACATTTCAAGCTTCCGCGAAGGCCTCCACGCCATCACGGCTTTAGAGATTTTGCGCCTTGTTAGCGTGGATTAAAAATGGTCGCACAGGTGTCTCTTCACTCTCTCTGATAATAGGGACGAATGCGCACGTCTTTCTCTCTCTCTGATATAGGGATTAGATGAAAATTTTGGTTGTTGATTCACTTTTTATCTTAGTAAAATTAATTTCTTTCACTTGATTTAATTAACTGGTTTAATTCAATTAATATGATCATTAAGATTATACATAAGACATAATATCTACATAATACAGCTAAGTTTATTCATTAGAAAAATTAGGAAAAAGACAACAAGGGCATCCCTCTAGATAATCTGAATTGGAAAATTGAAATATGTAGCCTAAAGCCTTGCTGGTAGGTACCCTGTGTAGCCTGTTTCACTTGTTAACAGGAGGAGCTGGAAATCAAAAAAGCCCTCTCGGTTGGCCTGAACTCTCTGATGGGACCGGGTAAAGTGGTAGGTGCTCTTCCCTCTCACCCTCTCTCGGTGCTATTTTATCTTTATTTATTAGTAGTATTATTGTTTTTAAGTTTCTTCTTATTATTATTTACCATTTATAATTATGTGTTATTACTTTTTATTATTATTTGTCATTAATTGGGATCTTTTCTCTTATTATGGTGCAATCTCCTATATTATAAAAACTCGTATAATATAGGAGTCGATCAGAGAACGAGTGGTTCCACATTCTTTTTTATTGCACATTTTCGACTTGATCCAAAGCGAGTTTATTTGGTTTGTCTGGGCACCTGTTTCTGGATCTTTAAAATTCTGCGAGTGGTTAGCTTTCATATGATTATGCCTCTTCTAAACAAACGGGATGTCACTAAAGATGTCACGGGCTACACACTCGAGTAACCGACCGTTTAGCCATCTGGCTGAGGAAAAGAAGTTGCGCCATGATAAGAGGAAATATTTATTAATTGTTATTTAGTATTATTATTGATAGTACTTTTTATTAATATTAATTATTATTAATGCGATCCCTCTCGACCTTGTTCTACCAGCACCCTTTATCAGCTAGACCGTGTTTGGTCCGCTAGCTATGTCAACTTGGTGGACTGCTTGAATCCTAGGACCACCTAGCAGCTGGGTATGATAATAATAGGTAATCACCCGCCCATTCGGTAATAGACCCGCTTATCTATACATCTCGCTATTAAATGTTCGCTTACCTCCTAAACTTTCCTTTCTCTCCACAGAGGCTCTGGCGGAATTTCGTTTTCATATGGGTCCTTAGTCAATGGACAGTGTATACCGATAGGTCGCTACCTGTTGCGAGGACTGAAAGTCCACTGGCTTAGGCAAGTATTAGACACGAGGTGTTTTGCTCCATCGAGTCTGCTCCCCTTCTTCCAGTACACATAAGTATAAAGTTGCTACGTTGGTAGCCTGAATGGTGGGCCGGGTTGTCAAAGCCTATCTTTACTTAACCGTTGAACAGAGTAAGTGTAAATATTTATCACCTTCTAGAAACTTCTGATTCTATGTTGACTTTTCTCTTCTCACTAACGCATCGGGGGTCACAGTATCTACTTTTTATACATAATATTCTTATTCTTTAATCTACTAACGAAGAGGAGGTTTAGTCTTCTCGTAAACTTAGGTTTGTGGTGGTTTTGCCCTCACCACCTTCTTTGGAGTCGCCATTTGACGACTCTACCTCTGCATCAGCTGGGGTCCTCCCTTTAAGTTTACAATCTTCTGCTATGAAAACAAGCATGCGTTCAAAGATCTAGGGCACTCGGTGGGAGCGACTCAAGAAGAACAACGCCTTAGAGGGGAAAAGGACAGCGGTTCCCGTCGGGCTCTGCCTCTTGCACTACAGATGAGCTGTTTTCAGATTTGTCGGGAGGTCGGCGTGTCTTCCCCCTCTCTTTCTCGAAGAGCAGCAATAAGGAGGCCCTCTCCTGAGAAGAGCATGGTCCCAGAGGTGACTCAGCCACAGTTATTAAGATCCGCCATGGAGTCGACCTGGGCTCGGTGCCAAACAACGAATATATATCCACTCCTGTGCAACTTTCTCTTGGCGTCGCTCGGGGCCCTTTGAGCGATAAAACCTTTTCCATTACGGAAAAGGATCTTTCTGAGGCCGGTTCTTCCGGTCTAAGTCCTCCTTCGGTACTGAAGAAAAACGGATTATTCCCCACCACCCTCTTCTAAGGAAGGTAAGAGAAAGACAAAGAAGAATAAGGATTCCTGCCCCTCCTCGGGTGCTCCGTGCATGGACGGGTCCACTGCTCTTTGGGCAAGCGAGCAGGCCAAGATCGGTACGTCCGGTCCCAAGGCGCTTTCGGATAGTGGTGGTGGTGGTGGGGGGATAGAGACCAAAGCCGCAAATACGCTGAGTGAACCCTCGATTACGTATGGTCTCGTCATTAGGAGATTACCTGGCGTTTTAGAGGCCACTGGCTTAAGGACCTTTATAATTATTAGCTCAAAAATTGCAGGATATTACCCAAAGGTAACATAATCCAACAAAGGATAGTATTAGCTAGTTTGATCGGTAGAGAGCCAAAGATGGCCCATTTATCGGACGGCAGCCGTCTCGCAAATGCGTCGGGCTCTCTCGAGGTGGTTATAATTAGTTCCATTCGTACACTCAATCTACGGTGAGTATGTCGCGCCCAGGTTGGCCTGACGATGTGTTATGCCTTAGATTATAAAAGGGCACTCTCTGTTACTGGCAACTCCAGACCTAAGAGCGCATCCGGAACCCTTCTATGGATTCTACCCCACCCCTCCAGGACGCTCTATTGGTAGAGCTGGGGGTACGAAAAAATTCACAGCCAGCTTAAACCAAATGTTGGGCTTCTCCCTTCTTTTAACTTGTCCGTTTACCATAAGGTAAGACGGCCGCGGGCCTCTACAGAGTCGATAGACTTACAAACGACAACACGCATGCGGCAGTCTTTCGAGGTTCCTAAAGCTGCCCGTGGAATAAGGACAGCATCAAGGGAGTTTCAGCCTCTCCATCACGCCCTAAGGCTGAACTGGATCACTCACAGATGGTGGTTCATCTAAAATAGGGACCCCCACCTCCAAAACATGCGCTACCTGCCAAAGGATTCGAGGCAGAGATAGGAAAGCCTTGCATAGCAAAGCCAACCACAACGAGTGAGACATCCAAGGCAACAGCACATTCAGCGCCCTGTTCAGCCTTAAAAAAGTGTACGACTATTCCTGTAAGGGTCTTCCCCTAGAAGAGGAAGGCATATTCCTTTGATGGAATTGCCGTGGATGCCTGACAAACAGGGAAGACTGCAGAGGCTCTCTCCTCCCGTTGCTTGTAGGCTATTTTTTTAAAAAGACATGCAGGGGGCGTATCCATCTGATTACCCTCCCGCTCATAAAAGGTTTTGTGATCCTACCACCAAAGGATGAGAGACAAATGAAAAATGGGTAATGTGCTTGGTTTTTGGAAAACGGGAAAAGATTACTCTACCCCGGCCGGTTTCAACCCAATCTCTTTTAACCTCCGACGTGTGCAATTTGATGAAAAAATCGTAAATGTTAGATTATCCTTTTTCTTGGGAATCTAGGGCTACCAATCCTCTGCACAGCGTGGCTTCCGTAAGTTCCACTCTACGCCGGAGAATCCGTTTGCGAGGCCTTTCTTCGCAAACAGCACTACACAACGGTGTTTCTCTCTCGGAGAAGGCATATGAGATTGCCTGGTGATAAGGTATCATTGAAATTCTCGCCACGATGGGGTTGAAGGGACGCCCCCCAAATCTTTATTACTGAGTTTCTGCAAGTTCTTCTATTTCGCATACGGGTGGGCAGAGACTTCCTTGGCTTAATGGAGAAGAAGGAAGTTTCCTCAATGCCGCACTCTTTACCACCAGAATCGTCAGGATCACCTCCCTGCTGACGGATGATGTGCTCTCTACCATCTACATGGACGACCTTTCAAACTGTTTTGGTGCGGCCAAGATGCCGACTCTCGAGCGTCAATTCCAACAGGCAGTGAACCGCATCTATCACTATAGCGAAGCGCAGAAGATTCTTTCGAAGACTAACGTGGTGCACTTCTCCCGCCATCCACAGCTCCAACCCGACTTCGACTTCTTCCTAAACGGTGATCATTTAGAAGTAATGGATTCTAGAAACACCTAACCTGGGGTGCTCATATTCTCATACATAGCGACTCTTTTATTTGCGCCATGAGCATTTCTCTTTCCGTGACTTTCAGCCCTTGGGGTACTGATAAGCCTACTACTGCCTTGCTTTACTACCAATCCTTTTTTCGTTCGAAGCTTGACTATTCGAGTCTTATATATCCACACTCAAGCGTTAATTGTGAAGGGTGGACTCGATTCACCACAACGGACTCAGCCTGGCCAACGGTGCTTTCCACACCTCACTTATTGAAAGCGTATTTGTCGATGCTAGGGAGATGCCCCTCATTCTGCGGCGTGGACAGAACATTTTGCGTCTGTAAGCGCAAACCAGACGTCTCTTTTGGTCGCCAACGACTCTGCATCTGCAGCTGATCTAAAAGGTTCCTATGCTGCCGACAGCCGCTAGTCCTACCCCAAGCCCTTTGGGTTTAAGGCTAGTAAACACTAGTAAACTCTTTCGAAATCTCGGTGTAGCACTCGGGCGAGTTGCGCGTCTGGTTCTAAATAGGACGTGAATCTGGTAGTTACTGCCTGTGACTATTTCTCACCACGTCTCTACTCAAAAAACTTCCACAGCGACGGAATTATTGCGTTCGAATTTTTCGGAGCAAGCACAGAAAGCGGTGGATTTCACGCCGTATCCGATCTATTTGAAGTCACGGGGTCTCTACCAGGCGTTGCAATTTTTTCACGGTAGAGCAAGTTGAAATAAGCTGCAAGGTAGGGAATATAACACATCTTGCCAGGTTCAGAGACCGGATTGTGATCTTTAGCGACTCAACAAACAGTTTGATTGCTTTTCGGGCATCGGAATGTCCAGAGTCCATTTTTCGCTGTATCTATATCGCCACGATGCAAGAAGCCGGGCGGACGTCGAGATTTTCTATTTCTGTGATTCATGGGAATGTGAGAATTACAGGGAATTAGTGCGCCGATAAGGACAATTGACTTCCCGAAGACTGGACGAACAGACTTGCTTTTGGGTCTTCCTAATACCAACTACAGAGCAGCAAACTGGAATCATGGCATCCCTCCGTGCAATCTCGCAAATATGATAAAATATGGCAGAAGGGAACCTAATTTGCGTGCCGTTATGTACATAAATGCCGCGACAGATTCAAGTCGCTTTCTGTCCTCTTTAAATTGAGCACTATCGGGGGACGCACCGCCATTTGATGGAGCGCTTCCCTGCACATTATTGTAAGGAATGCATTTTCCACCAGAATATTTAGCACATTTTTGTTGAATGTCCTAGTCTGGTTGTAGTGATAACCTACCACATGGTTTACGGCGCATTTTTTGAATTACGTCATAACGGCTGGGAAGCGCAGGTCGGCTACTCAAATGTGGTGTAAGGAAAACTTACTACGTATTTACGACGCAAATCGTAAATTGCATCATGGCGGCTGAGAAGCGCAGGTCGGCTAGTTGAAAGCCGGCGTGAATTTCGTAACATAGACACTCACAGTGACGGGTATAAATATGGAGTTCCCGAATCGAAGAAGCAGAGCCAATCAGGAGTTCATACAGCGAGGACCTATTGTCACTTACCAGACCCTTGCCAAGACTTTTTTTGCTGTTATCTCTTCCGCTGCACCGAATGCAAGCTCCCGATTTACTCGTCTCTCTCTCTCTCACCAGGAAGTCGGATATATTTGGGCTCATTACGACTCTTCGGTGTTTCCAGGACAACCAACATGTGTGTATTGCATTACTACTTCCGTCACAGGTATTCGGAGTATTTCTGTTCATCCTACGCCCCATTCTTAGGTTCTCATTATCGAGACCTACAGTTATTTATATAGGACGTAAGACAGGGAGAGGGGTATACTCCTGTCTCGATTGTCCGGAGTAGCAGTATTTATTTTATAACGACGTGTTTTCGTTGGTGGTTAAATCTTGTGAAATATATATGCAACTGTTTGTGCACCCAGTTTATTTAATACTTTTGTATTTTATATGACCCATTTCTGCACTGTATTTATTTAATACATTTTGTAAGGAAATAGAAGTCGAAGAGGAATATCCCCTTAATTTGCTCCTTAAAATTCTTCTCTTACTCCGTTTTAAAAATCTAGATCCACATGCAGTAACGTGAGAGTCAAAGAAGCGGGAAAGAAAGAAAGAAAGAATTGAAATATCTGCCAGGTGCCTCACAGGTGTAGATAATTAAGTTAAACGCGTTAAAAGCCTCAATCTCACCGTGAAAACGCTAATCTCCGTATTTTAGAGGCTGTTTGCCGAGTCTCTCACCCACATCGTTGTAAGCCATTAAGACCTGGTTCGGGCGACAAACACTAATCCCTCTAGACGCCAGAAGTCTTTTGTTAGACGCCTGTGCCTTCTGGTGGTTAAGCATCAAAAATAGCCGTCATATAAATACCTTTGGTTTTAGAGTCTCTGGTTAGATTGAGATCACGTCGCTTTCCGTTCAGATCATTGTCTGTTTTCTCAAGTTCCCCGGTATTCGGCTATACCTCGGCATCAGATCTCACCAGGCAGACCCATCTCTTTTGTGAAGAGAGCAAGCCTTGAATCGTTTTGGTCCTCGAAGTATTGGCCGGGATTCCTCTCTTCTCATCTGGACCCCCCTCCCCCCATCCTCAAGGATCTCCAGTTTCCCGGGTGAGACTTCGTGCCGAGCTGCCTCAGAGTCTCGAATTTGAGGTTGTACTTCTCTGGAGCAGAGGGGCCATCGTCCTTTTTCAAGAAGGATCGTGAAATCGTCTTCTGGTGCCCCCCTCCCTCCCTTCATCCTCGTTACCATCAGGATATTTAACCTGGGGATATGTCATTTGGCCTTCTCCATTCCTCGCACCGCCCCGCTGAAGGATATTCACTCAAGGACCACATCCACTGGCCTTCTCCCTTCTTCGAGCAGACCACATTAAAGATAAACGACGATTGCTTTAATCTCACTATAATCGACCCACTTTCCGACATTTAAATATTCCCTCTGTATAACTGATTTGAAATATTCCATTTAAAAGCTGATTAACGAGTAATTAACGTTCCCCGATTGCCCATTAATCTGAATTCTATTAGAGTTGTCCTTTATTTACATTACCTATATTTCCCGTATGTTTATCATCATCATAACTAACTCTATAATTTAAGAAGGGGATTCTTTTGACTATTTGAATACTTATTTCATCTTAGTTTGGTTATGACTTATGTTTTTTATCAATTATTTCTAAAATTTATTTTATAATATCAAAAAACAAAATGGTGAAGTTCAGAAATAAATATAAGTATCGAAGTTTTTCGAATTTTTCAAAACCCAAAGAATTACAAATGGTGAAGTTCAGAAAATTTATTTTTATATATCTTCTAGAACTCTATATTTTAACAACGTGATATTTTGAAATGGAGAAAATTTAGTTTAGAGTTCCTTTTACAATTATTATAATTGGCAAAGTTCAGAAAATTTATAAAGATTTAAATATGGCTTTTTTTTAGATTTTAAATTTTAATCTTGTAGCAAGTGCAAGCTCCCCTCGTAGTGGGGGATTAGCGAAGCTATTGCCTAGTATTATATATATGTTAACTAGTCACTCATTGAAATTATATTTTTGGTTTGTATTCTTTAAATATAACTTTGAACTACAACGGGGTAAACTCAGTTAAGCGCTTTCGGCCCCTGTAGTAAATCGCACTTTTATGCCTTGTAACTAACGGATTATTTTTACGAAGTTAACGTACTTGTACTTAGCAAGGACGTGTCCGTACATTAGAGGATATATTTATGTATAACTATGTATATACATATTTCCTTGGTCTCTATCTCTCTCCTCCAAACCAATAGATACATATATATATATATATATATATATATATATATATATATATATATATATATATATTATCTAGGGAGGCGACTATTCATCAACACATTTGAATCATTCATTGTATTATTATACCCTCTCACATATCTAAGCATCTTATTGAGGACCTCTTTTTATGTATTTTTGGGGCCGAGAGAGCTTACTTCCTCGTTTTGCCTTAAAACTGGGTAATCTTGTCACTTGTTACCTGTCGGAACCTGGAAGAACTGAGTCGCTTTCGCTTGTCGCTTGTATACGGGATGGATTCATGGACAATGACTTGCGAACTATCTAACTTCTTCTTCAATTTAGCCTCTTACATTTTACTCTACTCTTAATTCCTTGTCGCATTTGCCTTCGCCGGGACGAGGTGGGCCTCTTCCAGACGCTGAAGCCTGCTTCTTTCTCCTTGCTTCTTGTTTTCTTTTCTTTTTCTTTTAGTTTTCGTTTAGTTTAGTTTAAAAATAGTTAGAGTAGGCTAGCATTACGTTGAGATTTTATTTTTCGGCAAATTTTGCTCTTGATGTTATTCGCCAGAATAACCCTATAAAAATAAAGTAGTCTAAATTGTAGATTAATGCAGTAATCAAATGGGGGCTGATTTCAATTTCCTGCATGTTCTTGTCCTTAAAAATATTTGTAAATCCAACTTCGAGCGCGGGGGACTTGCGGGCCAGTAAACTACCAGTTGGTTGCAACAGAGTTTTCGATGTTAGACATGACACACATTTTAGCGGTTTTACTGACTCAAATTCAGACTTAAATTCTTCTCTTTTGACCCAACCGATAAGAGCGCTCATAATCTCCATTCTCTTTCTGCCGGAAGGAAACATGCTTGGGAATGGAACTTTTCTCTAATTAGGAACACTTTTCTTCAAATAGGAACACGCCGACCTCTCACAATTTTGTAAGAATAAAACCGAGTTGTCGAGAAGCACTTGAGGTGAGTTCAAACGAGTCAATCCAGAATCTATTTTAAGTTTCCGCCCTACCTCAGGAAACACCTGCCTCAATTCTGTTACATTTCACTTTACTTATTGGTAACCAAAGTAAAGATCGGCTGGTTACCGCTGCCTCAATTCATTTTCAAGACCAAAGTTTTGCTTTTGCTCTTGATTCATCGTAGAGTGAGTCTCTTCCACATATACACGCTTCCATTAATTTCACTGAACTCCAAAACTATTTAATTCATGTGATCCTAATGAACTTTAACGTACGCACTTGGCCAAAATTATAAAACATCCTATGGAATCATTTACATAATTTAATTAGACATTTTATTTAAAGTAATTCACTATATATAAATTTTGACCAATTTCTGACGCTTTCTTGCCCATCTCTGCTTGTAATTTTTCAAACACTTCGTTATATTTTTAGCTGTATTACTTCTTATTGTTCTTCCAAGCACTGTCCAAAAGTGTTCTTTTTTATAAGTATGTGCTTGATGATGGCCACTACAGAAGGGTGATCTCTCTTTCTTCAGAACATTTCTTAGTGCATTTGGTGAATGTATGGCACAGAGCGAACTTCGCTGCCCAGTGCTAAGCTTCAGGGTATAATAGGTGCTATTTGGGCTAACGGATGACCATATCCTAGTAAGAATATTGATCTTTTCACAAATACAACTCTACACTTTGCTCATAATTAACATTCGTCCCCTTTTTAAATGACACAGATTAAATTGGAAAAATATTAATATAATTCTATTTATGTTAACGTAACTTTGGCGAATAGCTGTGATATTATATTTAAATTACAATATTTAATTATATGTAAAATCTATTTTAAATATTTTTGAAAAGAAAATCCAAACAAAACGATTAAAACTAAAACCATCAATTACAATAAATTTTGGATTTATTAATCTTTTTTACTTCTGGAACCACCCATTCACAAACAAATAATCTTTAGACCTGAGAAAAAATATCCATTTATAAATACAGTAAATTGCTTAAAGATAACGTAAGTTCTACTTGTCATACTGAAGAAGTAAAAATGACTAAGAAATTATGATATAATTAAATTGAATTTCCTCCATGATTGCGACACCCTGCGAACTTACGCTATTTGTGGCCTACTTATTCTAGCACTCCGGATATTGGAGTATTGTTATTCGCACAACTCTCTCTCACTCTCTTCCATCATGGACCCACGCTCAGTGCCAGCCTTCACATCAACCTCTAAGAACTTTCCATCCACGCAAGCTACCAAGCCGAATTGTATCATCCGAGAAGAATTTCAGCCACAGACTTTGTTAATAAATAGATTTTGAGAGCGTATTTACTTACCAAAGGCTCCAGCAGTGAACGTATGGAGAGAATAATTGAGAAGTAAATGAAATGGTAAATAAAATGATCATGTTGCCAAAAGATATGAAAATTGCCATCGTAGGACTCATCTTATTTCAGTATACTCACTTTATATACTCTTCATACTTCTTATCACGTTTCCAGAAGATAGTAAAAAAAAGCATAGTGAAGAAAGTAAACTCTAATCTTACAAATGAAGACCGGAATTGAAGATAAAGCCCATAAGGCACACCCAGCGCGAAATTATGCCTGGCAAAATATGTATGTTTAAAGAATATATCGATCCTTTCATTATATTACAACTGTGTGATGTAATTTCGAATAATTTGCTAGCACATGTGGCGTGCTGAGAGCTCTCTAGTAAAATCTAGGCCTGAAATGGATGATTGTAGAGGAAATGAATGTGTTTATTGGTAAGAAGCTCTCAACTCATATATCAAAACAACTTTACTATCTCGCAATCTTAGCTTTGATTCCGAATCGTTTTATAGATCTAATCATTATAATGTTATGAATAACATACATTAAACCTAAGATGCTTAAGGATGTAAGGTTTTATTATTCTTGAAATTACATAGAGAAATGAAATTCAGTAATTTGTAAACATTTCAGCAATAAACAAGCGCATTATTCTTCCTAATGACGTACCACATTCCCCAAGCCATGCATGGTAAATAACAGCTTAGTAGCTCCGAACGACTCGCAGAAGTATTCGAAGAAATATATTAAAACTGATATAATGGCACGGAGTGGTCTTTCATAATGTGTTAATTGGGTTTTTAAGAGCGATTGAAGTGGCGACCAATTATAGAAATTTAAAAAAATATGAAAATTAACTGAAAAATCTCGTTCAGCAAGATTTGAAAGAGGAACTTTGATAAATGGTGATGTTGATAGAATTGTAAAGACGTTTACTCTTTGCCAAAGATTAAATGTTTGACTTCCGTTATCCGGCATCAAGTATTCACAGGGAGATAGATACTGAAACAAATGATATTATAACAAAAATTGCTAAACATGCTACCTGGTATTTTATGGGAATTAATATGTACGTATATATTTCCAAATTACTTAGGGCCTAAATTAAATGATAAGGGTGAATAATAAATCTTATGAAAAGAGAAACATCGTTTTAGGAATTAAAAAACAAATTTGCATACCAAAAGACCATTTTACAAAAAGAAGTGAGGTTTACGAGGAAGAACCTAATAAAGTAAAATGGTCGAAGGAGTAAAGGAGAACGTAGATGAAAGACATTAAAATACAAAATCTCTCCTTAATGATGGCCTGAAAGAGGAAGAAATTAAATTAATTAGTTTACCTCTTTGAAAGATGAGGGGTGGCAAGGACTGTATGATGGAAGGTGGCACAAAGCAAAACAATTCAACACACAACTCGTTGCTAAATCTTCAAAGTACCTACAATTTTCTTATTTTACAAAGCGAAAAAAGTTTTCTCTATAAAACACAAGTTCTGAAATATTAAAATCCAGAAGCTCTTTGCGAATTCCCATTGAATGAAGAGGAAAAAAAGAGTGAATTGACCTCATGGTCGAATTCCACTTAAATTTTCTGCGAATTTGCTTCCCTCCTTTTAATAAATCTTAAAGGAAAGAAAATACGAGCCACTTGTGAGAAGGAAAAGGGGACAAAATAAAAGAATATTCACTTAAACATTCCATTTTCATAATAATTGGATGGTTTAGGGCTTAAATATATGGAATTAACAATGGTGAATTTCTCTTAAATAGTTTCCTTTTCATCAATGTAAATAATTACATTCGAAATTATTTAATTTTCATCTTTGTTGTTATTCTTGAAAATGGAATGATGACTCTTACATATAAGGGAGAGGAGGCATTTGGCCATAGAAGGCAAAGATAATCTTATTAATGACCTCGCGTCTCTTCGTAGGTGGAAAAGAGCCTCCAAAACTTCGTTCCTCGGAGCAGAAGCTCATATTTACAAACTGCCTGGTACGAATTGTACTATACTCACTCCAAACAGCACTCGGCCTCATCATCGTCGACTTAACATTACCTTCACCTTTATCCTCCTCATCTCTTTTTAACTCTCATACCTAAGTTAAGGTCAATCCATCAACACCTCTGAACTAAACTACACTTCCTCCACACACACACAACTGCACCCTTTATGCGCGATTAAGCCCAAATATTCCCGTCCTTTTCTCGCCAATTTTGCCAACATCTAATCCTCTTTACTCTCCAAATCGATGGCACGAAGTCACTGGTACTTAGGAGACCAATCAAATAGATGCCTAAGTTTTATTCAACAAAATGGATCATATTGACTCCACTGAGCTTAATTTTAGTTGTGGTTAGGGAAATAAATGTAATACCCTTTGAACCATCCATTATTTGGAAGACCACTTTTCATTTCATTCTCAGTAAGGTGTAGGAAATTTTGAAAGTGATTAATATTAAAGGTCTTAACGACGCCATAGCTTCCCTTATTGCCTAAAGTCAGCTTTCAAGAGCAGAAAATGATGCCACAACCGGTTTGGGGAGAAATTTCATTCACGTCGTTTATCAGAAACTAAACATAAATATTGCATCTCTCAGCAATGGTTAGTGCATAATTTCTTTATCATTATTGTTATCCTCTCTATTTCTTCTTCTTTTTTCTTTATAAATAATTTCTGTCTTTTAAATAAAAATTGCCATTACAGGGTTCAGTAGTTTTAATTAGTGATGTCTACAAAAAGGTAAGTAAAGATCGATAAGGATATTTATCTTCTCCAGGCGTTTAAATAAAATTTTCTATGGAAGTCGAGGCAGTTGGGCAGTAGGTGGGTGTTAAGTACTCGATTTCATGCACTAGGTAACAGTAGAGAACGCAACGAAAATGATCCTACTTTGGTTGTGGAATCAAAGCAGGTTAGAATGTCATGTGTAGGGTAAACGAAGATTCAGGAGAGTTACGTATTCTTCCAGCTCACCCTACTCTAAGTTGTCTGTTACTGCTATTTTTCAAAAGTTTTACCTCCTTTACGAACTTTTTTATAAAATCTAGGATGGAAATACCCTCACTAGTAATATTTTTTAATAAACCAAATCTAAAACCAATTAACTTTTCGCCTAAATGAATAAACATCGTCACATTGGGATATTATTATTAAGATACTTCGACAATACTTATATTCATGAGTATGGTCTCTTCTAAATAAAAAATTACAAATATGAAGAAATTGAAATTTACTACCAAAGGTAATCAGTATCATCAAAGTTAAAACTTAATTTTAAATATTTCAGTGTATTTTCCACTTTTCTAACTCTATTCGTAAAGTTAATGTTAAGAATCCAATTCTTGTCAAGGAGCAAATCAATCGGTACACAGATGGATGCTAAAAAGAGCAAATACGCTTAAGAAAAAAGACTGTGTAAAGGTTTGAGTAAAACAATGAATAATAATGAAGCTAGTTTACGCTGAATTAACTTTTGATGTGGGTCGTTTTCTAAACTCATTGCAGTACTAAAAATGACTCAGAGTTGTGTGTGTTTTCCCCAAACGAGATGAGGAAAATGAGTTGTGAGGTTATCTACTCACTACCATCTACTTTCTACAACAAAGGCTGATTGCCTAATTAAAGTGTCGAACTAAGCTCAATGTAATTACCACCAAAAGGGGAGTCAGACATGCAATGGGTATTCCTGCTGCAGCTAACATCAACAGTACTGCAAACCCTTCCGCCCTCAACACCTTTGGAGTGACTACCATATCTGCTGATGCCATTCAGGGCCCGAAAACATGCGTCAATTGCCTCCTCTGAAAGAATCTTGTTGGCTAATCAATAGAATACACGCCATATTTGCTCTCGCTCCATTAAATTTCCTAATTTTCCCCAGTTTCCTCTAATATTTACCAGTTTATTTACCAAATAAAATAGTCAGAAAGAGGATGAATCTGCTGATGCCAGTGGTACTAAATATTTTCCCGTTTTTGCGCAATAAAGCAGGATTTCTACACCGGATCAGAAATATGGCATACACCATATTATTACTTTACCCATGGAAATTATGAATCAACTGCTCACTGCAGTTCATAAATAACATCGTCTTTGCCCGCCCATTTCATTTGGTCACTCACTTACACTACCGTTCTGGAAGACCAATATCAAAACTTTAATACTTCACTATCTAAAGGTTTCTCATAAGGCGATGTTAGTGAACTTCAACGGAACAAAAACTTCCTGCCTATCAAGTACAAAGAACACCTATAAATTTGGCCACTTTAAATTTCCTACAGAGTAATGGGGTTTTGGGTTCTGTAAAATTACTTCCAAAAAGGGTTCATCATTGGGCAGAAGGCGCCAAGCACGACGAATCTCAAAACCCCCTACCCACCATATGCACATTTCATACAAAATATCATGGATTTAATCTTCGGTTATCCTTTCTATCTCAAAGACTCATTTACCTTCTCTACTCAATTTATTTTGCTCTTCCAACCATTCTTACGTCCTGACAATCTGTCTTCTATTCTCTTCAGAAGGCTATCTCTAAACATTCTTCTTCCATGTATATAACGCTTTAGAATACCGTAACCTCATTCACAGGCTTTGTACCTATAAACATCATTTATCCAGTAATTCATCACTCTTTTCAGCTGCGGGAGGGACGTTTTCTTGAACCACAGTGAGTTTTCTATATGCATATAAAAACTAAGCAGACCTTCCCGACCAGTTTACTGCTTTGGCCCGAGCCAGAGAAAAGGGAAATTTCTTAGTTGGTTGCCTTTCTACCAAAGTAATAGCTCATCACTAGATCCATCTCTGATCTCGGGGATCCTTTAAGGAAAGTCAAAGCGTTTTCGCTAATATCCCTTACTTCCATCCAGTCTCAGACCTAATTGGAACAATTGTTCCGAGCAGGGAAGAGTGCCAAGTCCTCACAACTTTGGTAAAATAAACCTAGAATGCGAAGGAATTAGAAAAGTTTTTAAGGTTAACAAAAAGAAATGAAAAAATCTTCCCACAGGAAAAAAATAATGAAACTTCAAGTTTCTTAAAAAGAGAGCTTTCCTACGATGTTTCAAATCGAGAGGTAATGAACATCTGTAACTTTAAATTGTTCTTTATTTCCCTCTCCCTCTGTATGTCTTTATATACAAGGTGCTTTGAGATCATTTGTAAGAATGAAGAAAAGACGCATAGCACTTCTGATAATAGTTGTATTTATATGAAAATCGGTCAAAATAATCTTTAACATCTTATAAATATGCATATTCAATGAATCTATCATTAACCTTAATGGCTTATTCAAATCGTGGTCTGAAGCGTTGACATGCAGGAATCAAATGATCTTTATCACCTTCGAACTTATTTGTGTTATAATCGACTAGAGAGATTGTATGTTGTTATAGGGGTGTTTATGGACCTTACTCTCAATGACACCACATACGAAGTAGTCGAGTGGATTGACGGCGGCGAAATATGAGGCTACGTGTCTGGGAGAACATTATCGTGGTAATTGTCACGCATCCAAGCTTGAGTTGTTGTAGCCTTATGAGATGGTTCAGTCCTGTTGGAAGATGTAAGATTTCCTTTGCGTCCTCTGTCGATCCACGGCATCACAACCTTTCCCTAGACCCCTATCTAGGCAGCAGCATTAACACTTTAGCGCAGTGAAAAATGTGAGAGGGGGTATGACAATACCCTCACTGCTAACGAATCTTAGTATCATCACAGTTGCTGAAAACCTGTTAACTGTCGTGGTATGACATTACATTATATCAATACCATATTATATATACGAGGGGGGGACCAATAACTTGAAAGCGAACCGACAAAAGGGACGGAAAACCACGAGCTTAGACGGGCTGAGTAGCGAGAGAGTGCAACAAGGTCAGGTAAATTATGGTCAATGGCAAAGCTCAACATTATTTAAAGAGGCATGTATAAAAATATAATTTTATTTACAAAAAAATATTGAGAGAATTGATGGGTAAAATTACCTCAGAGAATTAACGGGCAAAATCATATCAGTAAATGAAAAAGGGAATTATAGTTATAAAAGAGACTATGAAGTTATAACTTAAGGTATTACAGAAGGAGACTATTCAAATGGTGTGTGAGAGGGGGGGGGAATTAACTCAATTGAGTTACTGAAGGGGGGAGAGACGTTGGCTTTCGGATGCCTTTTGCACGAGAGGTGAGGCCGTTCGGAACTTCTGAGCGGGAGGTTGGAGTGATGACGGTTCTCCAAAACAAGGGGGGCGGGGGGTAACTTCGGGTCCAGGGGAGAGTATTTCGGCTACCCGAAATAAGAAGGGCTTCAACAGGAGTTGATGGGAGAAGTCGGGAAAATCACTCGGGGGCGATCGTTCAGTGGAATTACCTCCTGGCTGGGGCTAATTCCAAAGACACAAAATAGTCGAGCTGTCACTTTGCTTTGTTGCTAGCACTTGACTTGGGACCATGGGGAATCTTCTTCTCAACTCTGTGTCTCCTCATAGGATTCGAACTCTATTTATGTTCGAGGCTCTCCCCGAGGGGGGTTAGCGGAAAACAGCTCTACTCTCGAATGACCTCGAATCTTCTTGTAGAAGCTATTCTAGTCCGCGTAAAGGTGAATCGTGGGGGACGCGATTCGAGCCTACCGCTTGTGGAAGGGGGGAGGGGGAGGCTTACCAATTTAGGCCTAACCAGGCCGTCTGCAGCACATGGAAGTTCTGTCTGCTCAAGAGATTCCACGTGGGGTTCCCTCACATTAACCCTTACAGTTTTAAGCTTGTTTGGCCCTTTTTATAAATATACTTGATTCCTTAGGTTTAACTAATTGTCCTGGTCGAAGTTTTCCTCGTTAGAAAAAAAAACAAAGCATTCCAGCTGCTTGAAGTTTTAACATGGAGAGCAAACGCTTTCTTCACATGGATCAAACGATTCTCTTTTATCTGAGTTCTCCTCATCACATACGACTTGTAATCGAAATCTTCATAGACAACTCTTCTAATGGTGCATTCTGAAACCTTTAAGTCCATAGGCGAGCTTTGATGTGACTTTTCGTGGCGTTCTTGAAATTTTCCTGTACTTTCTCCAAAGATTATTGTGCTCTCTTGGTATTAAAACCATTTGCATGTGTTTTTGATTTGCTGCTAATGTTAGATCCTTATCAGCAGCTTCAGGTCTTTTCTAAATTTGGCAACGAAGGATAAGGCAACATTCCAAAAGTGAGCAATCCCCCATTTTATCGTGTACAACCCGGCCTTCACACTTTATTTCCATTGTGTTCTAAGAAAGAATTCTAAGTTGGATTTGAAAGCTTAGAAAATGAATGATTATAGCTCAGCTTGCCTTTATTTCGTTCATTATGTATCCTGAGTTTTCGCTCACATTGGGTAGTCTGATATGGAGTGATTGAATCTTTATTGAACCAGGCACGGCAGCAAATTTGGCGTTCGAAGTTATCGCGAGGGTAGGTTATTCTATGTCGTTCGAGGCTTTTAGTGTGAGTACGGCCTTTAGGTTAGGTCAAGTTAGATTTTGAAACAAGGTCTTGGCGCAAACTTCTCGAAGAGTTTTTTCCAATCAATTATGCATTCTGTTTACATTTGGAACTGTTTAAAACAAAAACAATTAATTCTCAACGCTTTGTATCATGCGTTAAGGAAATAAAGGATTGTGTCAAGAGATGATTTTAACTGTTGTAACCAAGTGTATTTTGACAATCTAACACTGAAATTGCCTTCACGCTTATTACAACGCCAATTGGAAGGAGAAGATGCTAATGAACGGTTAAAAAATGTCCATTTTTGCAAAGTCATAACCGAACCTAACCTAGCTTTATACTAATCTTAAACTATCTATAACCTCTAACAGTTAATTTGCTTTCGGGCCTCTTCCAAAAAAGACCTAAGTGACTTGATGCTAGTTTGAGTATATCCATTTTTAAAAGAAAATGAAATTTCATACGATAACGCTTCATAGCTTTATTTCACAATAACGCACGTTTTAATTTCTATATAAATACTCTTCATATGTTTGTTCCAACTACAACCAAATCTCTCTAAACCCCGTTGGTTATCACCTATTAATCCTCAGCTATCCTTTATCTATACCAAATCAGAATTTCTCACTACAATTTACTTACAGCACAAGAGTCTTATCTTTCTACAGTTTTTGCCTTCCACTTTCTTTCCATTACTCTTATACAACGGTAATCTTGCGGCATCCTTCCAGTCCTCAGACAGTTTACCACTTTCCTAAACTTACAGCACAATCTCCAGCCCCATTCCTTAACATAATTAACACCACCTTTTAGCATCTCATTTTTATATCATCTATTCTCGCAACCCTCTCATTTTTCAGAGATTTCAGAGCATAAACCACCTCCTGCATACTTATCCCATGCATACCCAGATTCGGCACCCGACTTACATAGAGAAACCAATTATATTTACATTAACATCCTCTTCCATCCTCACATTATACATCTCATCCAAGTATTTTCTCCTATATTGGACCACCTCTTTGCTTATATGAGGATCTGGTTTTTGTCCTTGCTGTCAAACAGTTATTCTTCTGCTTGTTTCTCACACCTCTCTTTCTTCTACAATGCATTCATATTCACGTAAGGCTTCTGTATCATCTTTTGTCCAAATGCTGAATGTGCTGTTTTTACACAGGATGTAATCACTTGTTATACTTTCTTTTCCATTGACATGTATGCATTCAATTGCATCTCTCTGACAATGACATCTCCATCTGCGTTATTAAATAATTCCATGTTAGCCTTCACTTTGCTTTCCAATTCATTCTTCAAATCATCTTTCTCGATTTAGGATTTTGTTACTTCTTTCCAGTTATGATACAATCATAAACAGCCTCGAGGATTCTCGTATACTCTCTCCTTTCTCTCTGATTTAATAACCTTTCACTTCTAACTCTCCTTTCATTTCCACCTTCCTTACCTCTTCTCCCAAATATACCAACCAATTTACCATGCAAAGCAAAATTATATGATTACTTTGCCTCATATCTTTTTTTATCTTTCATATAATATACGTCTAGCAATAATTTTGTCTTAGAAGGGACAGATCAAGTATAGTCTTTTTTTCTAAATTAATGGACAATTATGTTCACTAGCTTATTGCGGTCACATTTCCTTCCTATACAGGGTGTCACGACTAAAGGGAAACCGACATTTAAATCAATATATCTCTGAAAGTATTAGAACTAGATAGTTTCTAAAAACTTAATCTTGTTTGTCTATTTTATGTGCAACTATGTTGAAACCTTTATAAACTTAAATCTATAATTGTAAATTCTGTAATGAAGTATATGCTAGAAATAAAATTATGCTTACGCAAGCAGGTAAAACACAGAATCAAGGGTGTCGCAAAAAAGTGCATTTCATATGAATGGAAGAATCAACAATCATAACATTTTCCAGTATGCACCACAAAGCAATCCTCTAAATTTTAACTTTAATGTATGCATATCCAGGGAAAAGATTTCTGTGTGGGTTGGAATGTGTGGAAACGGATGTCTTGTGGGCCTTTTTTTCTGCGACAATAACTTGACTGAAGATGGATAACTGAACCTAATTACAGAAATAAAAGTTTCTGAACTGCGTCAAATTTATGGAAACAGATTTAATAGGCTGTGGTGGATTCAAGATGGCTCTCCAGCACATAGAATTCGTGATGTGCGGGAATTGCTGAGGGGCATTTTAATACCCGTATTAATGCATTGAACCATCCAATTGAGTGGCCACCCAGATCTGCGGACTTAACGCCTCAAGAGTAAAGTGTACTTTACTCCACCAGATAACACAGACGATTTGAAGCAAAAAATTAGAAATGAACTTGATTTACTAAAACAAAATCAGGATTTAGTTAAAAGAATTATGGTAGAAATGCGAAGAAGTATGCAAGTATGTGCAAAAAGAAATGGAGCCCATACCGAAGGAAACGGATATTAGCCTCTTACATTATAAATAAAAATTAACTAGGTTTTTGCAATAAATTTTAGAAATTAAATTGTATTTTTTCTGCTCCCATCTACGAAATGGTTTTGAAATATGTTTATTTGAAGTTTGATTCTGTATTTTACTTGCTTGCTCAAGCACACTTTTTATGTCTTTTATTTACTTTATTGCCGAATTTAAAATTATAGATATAGGATTATAAAACTTTCAACATATATTTATAGAAAATAGACAAACAAAATTAACTTTTCCGAATCTATCTAGCTTTAATACTTTCAGAGATATATTGATTTAAATGTCGGTTTCCTTTTTTATTGCGACACCCTGTCTATTTGCAGCATTTGCAGATGATTAACTATGGTCTACTGATCTCTCGTCCCGTTGATTATCTTTTTAAACTTTAAACGTGGTTTAAGCAATTAATTGTTGATATGCGATTAGTCTTGTCCTTCATTCATTCTCTATCTCACATCTGATCAAGTGTTGTGCATTCCTCGTTTGATAACTGCATAATGGATCCAGGTTCGACTCCTTTCTCGTATTTGCTGTCAGAACTAACTCAATTTCGTGTCTCCAAAGGCAAGTTATTTGGGATTATATGTCCATTAAATAAGAGTATTGCAATATTTCCATTCTGAAACTGGCGTTCCATTTTCAGCGGCACAGAAAGGAACAAACGTTCATTGCAGCACAGAGGCAAAATCAGCAAAAAAACATACAATTCCTATCTTTAGCTTCTTCAATACTCTTCTTTCTGTGTTAGCATTTCGTCCTACTTACTCTGCAGACTTTTTCATTTCTTCTGAACTGTCCATTTCTTAAATAAAATTATTTTCAAATTCTTTGTAACACATATCGCCGGATATATTTTTCGAAATTTAATAAATTATTATAAAAACATCCAAATAAATGTAAATTTTACTTTTCTCTTAGCTTTCGTCACACACACCAACCAAAAGCGACCTTTTCATTCAGAGGAAGAGAGCGTAAAATACTGAAAGTTTTTTTTTAATAAATTGCTTAAAACACGATTATTACTCACACTACCCCAACCTTCCTCTCTCTCTCTCCTTTTCTTTCTCTTACATTCACTCCTTTCTAAATGGAAAATATATGAATATTTCTTTGGTTAAAAATCTATATTGACGAAATTATTAGTTTCGGCAAATGTTCACCTGCCTGAACCATATATTTCTGCTTGATCGAGGATATATGGGACCAGGTATATGAAGTGGCAATGGGTGGAAGGTATATATAGCTGTGTTATTCTGAAGATGAGACTACATGAGCTTTGTTGGCTGGTAGGGCACGCAACTCTCCAAACGTCCCGAATAACCATAATTATGGCGGATTCCCTTGTTGGTTTGGTTATTTATTTGGCGACTGTATGGATTAAGGAAAATTGTACTGGGCGCAATGATCGTATGTGGTTAGTATGACAGTGAGCAACCTGGGAGACGCTCTTTACTTACACCAAGCAGATGACTATATCCAATAACCACAGTCACTTGGCGCGGATGAAAAGCATCCCGCTGCGGAGCCAATGCAGTGTGAAAGTAGCTACGAATTGGTATACTAACCACACACTGCATGAATATTAAACATCAGCATTTAGTATAAATGTAGTTGAGTGTTTGCTAGGATCATTAATAAAATTAAAAAATTCTACAGACAAAGAAGGTCGTCAAAATTAACTCAATCTTGAATCTAAATTGCATAAAAGTAAAGTTTGTTTAATTAATTCCAATCTCGCTAGATGTTGCGCCCTCAAAAGCGTAAATGAAATTCGAAATTGTGCAAACATTCTATAAAGTCCGATATTGGAATTTCTATTCCATGAGATAGGAATTAAAGCGCACCGTGTATGTATTTCTCGAAGATAAATACAAAATTCATTCCCCCTTCAAGCGAATTTTCGGAAATATTTTGTAACATTATTATAGAGTGAGGTAAAGTTTTTTAATCGGTATACTTTAGATACTTGGGATTTATTTACTGAAGATTGAATCCTATGGTATGGTTTGGACAAAGAAAGCTTTAGTATAAAGCAATTGCTTTTCATAACATGTGACTTGAGAAGAGATCGAATCATGTATGTTCATATTTAAGGCTCTTATATCTTTGCTTGTTTATATTCTTAAAAAATTTTAGACTTGGGTTCCAAGAAGGTTTATCTAAGTAAGAAATATTTTTTACACATATTTATTGAACAGGGAAAACAAAGTATTTGTCAAGATATAAAAGATCAAGGATAAACTGGAAAGAGAAGAAAAGGAGATGAAAAGAGAACGAAAAGTTGTTCCCTCTTTTTACTTGCAAGTAAAATATTTAACTTTGCACAATACATAAACATTTGAGAGTATAATAATAATTAATTTTGGATTTAGAAAACCTTGTTCTGAAAAATTGGAATAAATTCTTTTCGATAGCATTTTGTCTAAGAACATCGCAAACCAAGATGGTATAATGAAACAGTAATGCCTTAATCAATCCTCTCTTAGTTGAGAAATCATTAAATACTAACAAAGCTTGAATTAGCATTGATTGAATGGGAGAAACACATTGGAACTAAGAACGCAGAGGCTTGTAATGACAAGTGAGTTTTCTGGTTACTAATTCAACCAAAGCGCAAAGAATTCGGAGTTTTAGTTCACTCATTTGAATTATTGTACTTAATATCTTTCTTTCTATTTAGGTTACAAATAGTTCTGTAAATTTGTAGAGTAAAAATTAGTAACAATTGACATCTCATAGAATATAACATTTATAGGAATCAATATGAGAACGCCAATCTATCAAAATGGGGAAGTAACGAAGACGTCGTGAATCAAAAAATGGAATTGAAGTGAAGGTGAAAAAAAATCACTATTAGATTAAGTCAAATGACTTTAACTTTACCACTTCCTTTAAGTACTTTGTCAATAAAAGATTTCCCCGCAACTTTGCCTCTATTTATTTTTTTTAATAAAATGAGTAAGAAATAATTCTCAAGGGTAATTTAAAGAATTCCCAAAACCAACATCTCTAAACCCATCTCGGGGAGGAGGAAACTTTAATCATTAAGCGTTTTACGCCCTCCTTCACCCATATTTGTGTCTAACCAGGCGATTCGGGAAGAAAAGAATGATAAACTCTTCCATGCAGATGTGAACCACAATTTGATTTGCTCCAAGCACACCAAGGCTGATAATAGAGAATAAATGGATAAAGAGTAATTTATGAATGGTTATTTTCTTATTGGAAAAATACTTTAAATGAGGATAGTATCTTATAGAAGCGAGGAGGCATTCCCATTCAATGCAGATCCTACGAGTAAAAGAAAAAAAGGGATCAAGAATGCATAAATTGCCAGAAAGATCATGAATAGCAAGTAAGAAAGAATAAAAATGTCTGAAATGCTAAACATTTACTAACAACTGCGTGTTAGTCCTCGAAAAAATAAATCTTCAGTGACAATTAGACATCGCCTCATGTGTATGTGTGTGACTATTCACGCATCACACAACATTTGAACGTATTACGTGGGGAATCCATACCTACAGCATCCCCAAATAGTTAAAAAAACTAGTGGAAATTGCAGGTTTTTTAATTCCCACTTGTTCTTTTGTTCAAGCTTGTTCGGTTAAGTTTAAGGATGAGGTACACTGCTCAAAAGGTCGTTACAATAACGAATTTGGAATCGTTTCCATTTCCCTCCGCTTTCTGCAGTTCTATTTTCTATTACACTATTCTTTTCGTTTTTATCTAATATTTTCCTTTATGTGCATTCATTGGTAAATAGATTGACTTTTATTCGCATTGATGGGTTATAATATTATAAAATATTATATAATATATTTGGAAATAAATTTGTTTATTTGTTTGCAATAGAGAGCATCATTTCACGATCGAATATGCAGAAATTTGGCACCTAAGTAAGCTCACCGGACAATATATTAGTCACCTTGGACAGGAGCGTACTTAATGCCATGTAATATTCCCACAAGTGTTGTTGACAGTTGCGATTCGAAACGGCAGTGAATAAATAATGTTCTGGCTGTAGGGGAACTCAACCTTAAATCACTATTATATCAAAGAATGGGGTAATTCCGCCAATTTTCTTCGATGCTGTCCATGTTGTTTGACTGCATGTTCGAGGTAGTCTCATATAATTTCGATGGGGTTCAGATCTTAATGTCCGCTGAAGTTAGGGCAAATTCAGATGCGTAATTTATTATGAATGTTCACCATGCCATTCAGTCAGCTCTAGACGGTGAACGCGAGAGTTCTCATCCTGGAAGTCTTCGATTGAATTATGTTCTGGTTAAGATGAATAGCAAACGGCAAAAACTAGTCATCTATCAGCTCGATGTAGTCATACTCATTTTGCATAATAACCACCCCCCCTCCCCACACACACACCACAGTAAATCTCAGAGCCTTTCTCCATCTTGAACCGGACTATATCCGCATTTTTCCTTTAAGGCTTCATGAGGTTTACGGTGAACATGAGGCCAGGTATCATTGACAAAGTTTAGCCCACACTAAGGTTTAGTATTTCTAAAGAGGGAGGGTTGACAGTGAATCACATTTTCATTATAACGTGATTCTTAAACATGCCATTTAAAGTTGATTTGATCGTCGCGGTTCCACCAATATTCATATTGTGAGCGCATTTCATTAGTAGTGGTTTCAAAACACCTGCATAGTTATCGTGTTTCTTTTTTTCTATTGTTCCTCCTTTTCTTAGCTTTCTTGCTCACTGTAGCAAAGTAGGTTTGTGAGCACAAGTGACAAAATACCTCTTGCGTGTCATATTCTTCTATATGTTCATGCCATGCAGTTTCTTGCGGATCGTGATTTCTTTGGTATGTGCCTAAAAACTGACATTGACCTCTTGAAAAATTTCTGCATTGAAGCAAATAATTATTAATCACAATGCTTGAAACATTGGCGGTCCTTCAGTATCGTCTTTCGACCACAATTCCGGCAGGAATTTCCTGTTGATCGTGATTTAAGCCATTGCTGGTAGACCCGTATGATCGTACGCGTGAAGACACCTGAAAATTCTGGTAGATCCTTTGTAGACGATCTTTGGCACCCCTAAATGCATTCATTCGGTGTTGCTACCCAATAACATGTGATATCCGCCCCATTTCACTAACAGTATAGCGGAAAAACTACACCACTTTTAAGACATCTATAAATCCCACCACACACTTCCTTCCGTTTCTCTTCGCTCAATGATAACTTCATGTCCCTTTATTTTAGCCATTTTTTAACACGCCACGTAACCTATTTTTTTATTCGGTGAGCTTAGATGTCTGTTACAAGATGGTTAATATTTATCTTAGAATCCGCTACATTCTATGAGTTGTTCCTCACAAGAAGGGGAAAAACATATGTGTCTGTTGGCCTCATATCTGAACTCAGTGAGCTAAATTTGGTATAGAGCTACATCTCTATAAGAAATGATTATAAATTATGTTAGGTGCCTGTGGTTGAAACTGATTACCCCTTCTAAGGGCCTCAATAAATGGCATGATTCTAAGATCTTACAAAGGAAATAAAATCCAGGTTACTTCTGAATTCATTAGTTGTAGAACACCTCTTAAAATATGGCACTTGACCAGATAAACCTAACATTACAGGCCACTAGAGCCTGGCAGAAAGATATAATGATTTTATGTGATGGTTTTCACCTCTCTCATCGACTCCCTTAGGTGTAAACCCAGAAACACAGTTTTTCCCCCAAACATAGCATATAAAAACTAGCTCAGGAATACAGCTACGAAAGGTGGTCAATAGGTTTTGCAATTCGGATATAAGGAAACGAGATATGAGGAAAAGTGTTTTATTATTTTTCAATATAACTACCCTCGGCTTCAATGCACTTGCGCCACTTGTCCCTGAGGCTTCGAATTCCAGACAACCAGAAATCTCCCGACTGCTGTTCAATCCACTCCTGGACGGCGCGCTGGACATCTTCATCGTCCCCAAACCGGCGTCCACTTAGTTCAGCCTTGAGCTGGCAAAATAAAAAGTAGTCGCTAGGGGCCAGATCTGGACTGTAGGGGGGATGGTTGAGCTCCTCGAATCCGCACTCGCGCAGGGTAGCTTGTGCAACTTTAACCTTGTGGACTTTGACGACGTTGAAGTCGATCATGGGGCGTGAGGTTTCTAGGGACCCAACGTTCAGAGACCTTCCTCATAGCCAAATTGTCGTGGATGATGTTGATAACACTTCCATGTGATATTCCAAATTTTCGCTCGATTTATTGACCTTCACCCGTAGATTTTCCTGGGTCATCCTCTCCACACGGGCCACATTTTTCTCTTTGGCCACGGTCACGGGCGTCCTGGACAAGAATCATCTTCAAGGGACTCACGAACCTGGCGGAACTCCCTATTCTAGCGAGCAATGGTTGCATAGGAAGGGGCGGTGTCAGTGTACACTGCAACCATGCGTTCATGGATCTCTTTTGCATTCTTGCCTTCCTTGGTCAAAAATTTGATCACTTTCCTCCTCAACCTTCTCCATTCTCGAAAAATTTGTGATTGACGATCTGCGATCAGCAACTGCTTCTTAAATAGACAATGCAGGAGCATGCGGCTCCAGGTCCTGACTTATCATAACTTGTCCTAACACTACCACAAACAGCCCTCCCCCTTCTTCTGTTTTGCCCTACTGATCCGCAAAACTTATTGACCGCCCCTCGTATCTCGCTGTTGTTCCTCCTCTGGCTAAACGCAAGAAAAGTGAGGCAGTATCCACACGAGCTGTTGTTGAGAAGACGTTTCCAGCTTCCCCCCTGACGGAGAATATTCTCGAGACTATTCTGCCTATGGGAAGTATGGATATAAGGAGCAATTCGATGCAAAGGATAGAGAGCAAGTTTTAGTCCTTCGTTTTGCCAACACTCAGTTGCGACGATGCAAAATTCTAACACCGCATCCCGCACATTTTATTCGCGATCTCCCTACATTATCCAATTATAAGGTAGAGATTTATTAGATAATCGCATAATCGGACATTTTTCAATATGAGATTTATTTCAAATAAATTCCTCCACCTCGCTTGACAAGACAACAATTATGTTATTTTTAATGAGACCAGGGCGACATGACGCTAATTGCCTATTGACAAGTAAAACAAGAAAAATTATTTAATAAGTTACACAGTTTCAATATGGAAAGCGTTGATATGGCAGACAAATTGAGCTGGATATAATGACAAGGATAAAAGAATTAGGTCGAAAAGTTTGTGTGTTCACGAGAATAGGTTTTTAATGAAAGGTGGAAATATTGTATGAGAATAAGTTAGAGAAATTTTAAGTATTCACACTCCTCTAAGCTATAATAAAGGAGATTAAATGGCATGATATATAAATATTGGCAATGGACACCAAGCAATTATGAAATTAAGCAAAATAATCTGCTGTATTCTGAGAAAGGAGGAGGCCTAATTTACGTTTTATTTATAGAGCTCATTTGAGTAAACTTTCAAAAAGGAGTCTCGACAACAATAAAAATAATGATATTTGGTTTGTATATAAATGTAAATTAGAAATTAGAGACATTTCATTGTCAACTAAACATCAATAGGGATGACCGAATAAATTGAGTGGTCGATTATTCTTCGACTGTGCAAATAAAACTCAACAAAACACCGGGTTTGATTTGTAGTACTGATGAGTTAACATTAGAGAGGATGGTTGTATTAAATTTGGAATGAAAACATAACTGGATTCACCATATTCAAGATACAATAACTAGCACCAGGTTTCATTCAACGTAAATGGAATCTTTGAAATACCCTAAGGACTATCAAAATTCATAATTATCTAACTGGAAAAACTAAAACATTATGACCAGAGATGTTAGATTTCGTAACATCTGTCCATCAAACCGAAGGTTTTAACGCCTTAGAATAGAATTAGGCGATGGTTTAGAGTTATTGTACCTGGTTTTACTCAAGGGAAATAATTTCAAGGTAAGTCTTGCATTAATTTGTTATCGAAACAAATACATATAAGTATACGAGGGGCGGTCAATAAGTTTTGCGAATTGGTAGGGCAAGACAACGGAAGGGGATGGCTCTTTGTGGAGGTGTTAGGACAAGTTAGGACAATTCAGGACCTGCAGGTGCACGCTCCTGCCTCGCCTATTTAAGAAGCAGTAGCTGATCGCAGATCGTCAGTCACAAATTTTTCAACAATGGGCAAGGTTGAACACCGCGCAGTGATCAAAGTTTTGACCAAGGAAAGCAAGCAAGCAAATGAGATCCATGAACGCATGGTTTCAGTGTACACCGACCCTGCCCCTTTCTATACAACCATTGCTCGCTGGAATAGGGAGTTCCGCCATGGTCGTGAGTCCCTTGAAGATGACCCCCGTCCAGGACACCCGTCAGACGTGACCAACGAGGACAATGTGGCCCGTGTGGAGAGGAGGATCCTCGGAAATGGACGGATGAAGGTCGAAGAAATCGAGCGAGAACTTGGAATATAACATGGAAGTGTTATCAACATCAACCACGACAATTTGGTCATGACCAAGGTCTCTGCCAGTTGGGTCCCTAGAAACCTCACGCCCCATGATCGACTTCAACGTCGTCAAAGTCCACAAGGCCAGAGTTGCACAAGCTGCCCCGCGTGAGTGCGGATTCGAGGAGCTCAACCATTCCCCCTACAGTCCAGATCTGGCCCCTAGCGACTACTTTTTATTCCGCCAGCTCAAGGCTGCACTGCGTGGACGCCGGTTTGGGGACGATGAAGATGTCCAGCTCGCCGTCCAGGAGTGGATTGAACAGCAGTCGGGAGATTTCTGGTTGTCTGGAATTCGAAGCCTCAGGGACAAGTGGCGCAAGTGCATTGAAGCCCAGGGTAGTTATATTGAAAAAGAATAAAACACTTATCCTCATATCTCGTTTCCTTATATCCGAATTGCAAAACTTATTGACGGTACTTCGTACGTTCATTTTAAGTATGATACTCCACGTTTCATCCAATGCTCATAGTATTACTCCCGAATTCCCTTTATGCGAAGACATAAATCGATAAGCCCGTTATTCTGACTTTCTCGAGCTGAGTCGCTTCAACACACCCATAAAATTTGCGCGTCAGCCATGACATTACAATTATACCGAGTCCAAATGACACAGACTGAAATGTCCATTATTTGAAAATCTTTCGCCAATAATTCAATGCCTTTTCGGTGTACACGAATCTAATAGAAATTGTTGACATAAATCGCAGTAACTACTACTTCTTTTTACATCAATCATTAAATTATCGGAATAGTATGCAAACGCATAAACACGGCGAACAGAAAGAGTTATAGGTTAGATAATTTAGAGGATAGTCACTGGGTATTAAATAATAATTTTGGTATTTTTATGTTTCTACCAATGCACAAGTCATATCAGTGCCCGAAAGGTTGGGTGATGGACGGCTCAAATAGGATAAAAGTAAAAATTAGGGGATCGAAGATGTGTAGAATTTTGAAAATGAAAAAAGTAAGACTAGATTAAAGTTGGAGAAAAAAGGGAAGAGGTGAAGAAGATACTTAAGAGTGTAAACTAATCTTTTTTTAAAATGATTTAGATGACGATGAAGACAAAAGACGAATTCAATATGCCCCCGTGGGACATGGTGGTGTAAAAGAATCCTAGAACCGTGTTTTTTTTATTAAATACAATAAAAATAATAATTTTGGTTCTATATAAAAATGAGAAATAGAAATTAAAGAGAATTTTTGGCAACCTCTCCACTCAGTTTACACATCAAGTGCCATGGCACTTAATTGAAGGTATGAAACAAATATGTTATCCATATGCGTGGTTAGTTAACGAAAACATGTAAGAGCCTCCTTGCATGTTTCCTAATATATTTTTTTAGTCTCTTCTCTTAGGTCACTTTTTGGGCTGCAGTAAACGTCCCTTAATATTTGACTAATTCATTCACTCTATTTATTCTATCTCAACTCATTTTTCTCTCCTAAGATTTTTTAACGGGATATTTTCATTTTTATATTTCAGAGTAATAAGCCAATGTTCTTAGACATTTAAAATAAGCTTTAAGTCATTTTAAAAAAAATACATATATATAATACCATATTGGAAACCTGGAGTTGTGAGCTTCAATAATATATCAGTGCCTCAAATTCAACGCTCGAATCGAGCGCGCGAAGACTACGGTGTAAGCCCGGAAACAGCTAATGAAGCCTTGACTTAGAATTCTTTCACGAGGCTCATTCGCGCGTTGCTCACTAACGAGAAAAATTTCATTGGGGTTCATTAAATCGAGAAAGAACCAGTCCACACCTGAGTGGAAACAATTCCAACTGGATTGAAGAATAAAGATCAAAGGCGGAAAAATTATATATATATATATATATATATATATATATATATATATATATATATGTATATATAATTTTAAAAGAATAAAGAAGAACCGTGAATGTCTGATTCGACCTTTCTCAAAGGGAAAGAAAGGTCAGAATGCGGGTAGAAAATCAGAACTGAGAGAAGACATTTCGACTCATCTCAAATTTGGGGCTCAAAGGCCGAGAGTCAGCAATAAATTGGGTTGCAAAGTGGACACAGAAAGAAAACTTAAGTCGATTTATGACCAATATTTATCTTTGCCTTGACCATATCCATTTAGAAAAGAGGGAAGGAGATCACAAAAAGTAAAATATATATAAACAAGGTCTTCTGACCAAACGGTCGCGTGCCCTCACTCTATAGAATATTATTGCATATCATTGTATATCATAGTACAGCATTGCATAATATAGCACAGCATAGTATAACATAACATGTATATCATAGCATACTATATTATAGCATAGTATAGCATAGCATAGACTAGCCTAGCTTAAAATAGAATCGTATAGGCACATTAATTAGAATAGCATAGTAGAGAATAGCCTAACCTAGCATAGCGTAGCATTGTCTAGTAGAGCATAGCATAGCCTAAAATTGCATAGTATAACATAGCATAGTATAACCTACCCTGTTTTAGCCTAGTATAGCGAAGCCTAGCCAAAATTGGATAGCCTAGCTGTGCCAGGCCTAACGTAGCCTATATTAGTGTAATCTAGCTAGCCTAGTATAACCTAGCTTAGTATAACCTACTTTATCCTACCGTAGCTTAATATAGCCTAGTTAACGTATCCTAGTACACCCTAGCCTAGTTTAGTAGACCCTAGTCTAACCTAGCATATTATAGTATCACCTAGCTTTGTCTAGCCTAGTATAGCCGTGCTTTGGCTAGCATTCCTAGTGGAGCCTAGCTTTCTATAGCCTAGCCTAACCAGGTATGGCTTAGCATTGCATGCCAGGGCCTAGCCTAGCGTCGCCTATAGTAGCCTAGCCTAGTATAGCCAAGCTAAAATAGGCTCCCTTAACCTTGCCAATATATCCTTGCATAGAATAGCCTAGCCTAGCCTAGCATAGCATACTCTAGGCTCGTTTGGTATAGCCTAACCTAGCATAACCACACCTAACATAATATAGCCAAGCGTTTCATATTATAGCCTAGCCTAGTATAGCATACCATACCCTTGACTAGAATAACCTTGCATAGCTAAGGCTATTAAAGCCTTGTTTAGCTAGCTTATTGTAGCCTAACATATTATTATCTAGCATAGCCATCCCTAGCGATTATACCTTAGCCTACTCTACCATAGCATATTATAGCCCTGCCTAGCCTAGTATAGCTTAGCATAGCTTAGCCTAGCCTAGCATAGTATAACCTAGTCTAGCATTAACTCTCTTAGACAAATATAGCTTATACTATCCAATTTTACCCTAGCAAAGCATAGCTTAGTATTGTCTAGCCTAACATACTATATGATATCGTAGCAAAGCATTTTATAGCCTAAATTAGCATAGTATATCTTACCCTTGTACATTATATCTTAGCATATCTTAGCATAGTATAGCCTAGCGTATAATAGCCTAGCATAGTAGAGCCTATTCTAGGCTTGCCTAGCAGAGTATAGCACATTATAGCCTAGGCTAATCTAGCAGAGTATCGGCCGAATAGTTATGATGTTATTGCCCCCCCCCCAAAAAAAAAAAAAATCAAGGGCTAACTTTCGGACGACTTTGGCAATTATATTATTTGAAATGGAATGTAAAACAACATAAAGGCAACACATTTCGCTAGAATCGGCCGAATAGTTATTATGTTATAGCCAAAACCATATCATCCCAGGGCTAACCTTGAGAGGACTTTGGCAATTATATCATTCGAAAGAGAATGTAAAAGAACATAAGGTTTTCAAATATCGTTATAATCGCCTGAATAGTTATGATGTTATTAGAAAAACGAAAAAAAATCAAAACGGGGATCGATCGACCGACTGACCGATATAGTGAGATGTAGAGTCGCTCGCGAATAGAATCGCACGCGGCTAAAAAGACGGACGAGAATAAAGGATAATCTATTCAACTAGGTAAATAAAAAAAAGACTAGAAAAGAAGATTAAAATATAGAATCAAATAGAAAAGGAGGATCGGATATCGGAAGAAAACATACACCTGTAAAAAATGGTCAGTTATATGTGAAAGACATATATACCCGTAGATCCTTCTGCATGCATTCAAGCCGGGATGCCCCTTAAAACTGCAGATGTCATCAGGAGCACGTTTGCCCAAGCTATACCTAACATCCACATACGTATGTGTATAATAAGAAATGAGGAAAAAAGGGGAAAGGGAGAGTGTAGAATAAGAAAAGAGTGGAAAGAATGGAGGCATGTTAAAACGGCCACGCCAACCGAAATAAATGGACGAAAGCTGGTCAGCAACTAGCTCGCTAAATTAGCACCGGGCCAAAACAGGTGAGAATTGGCTTGTAAAGAAAGTGCCCAAAACGTAGGTAAAATAAAATGGTTAGAAGGAATAAAACCCAGGTGGTTTGCACCTACGAGGATCAGTTGAAACTGGAGTGTATGTCGCTACTCCAGGTATCAGGTTTAACGGTCTACATTGGTTCCTCAATTGCATGCGGTCCAAACAAATAAAAAAGACATACATAGATGTATGAACATTGAGACAGACAGAGTTCTTCGATACATCCACCCAGTACAATGAGTACCCTTGACTGAAGCTTGGGATTATTATAACTTGCACATTGCATTCAAGGCACAAATTAAATCAATACCTCTAATTTTATGGCTTTCTTGAGCTGTGGCTTGACATAATCAGCCAAAACAGATGTCTTTGTTACTAACCCCCAAACATTTCAGCTCATTCTTGTTGAATGACTAAGTCTGGGTGATCTTCGCGAATGTTGCCTGTCCCGGTACCGGGACGAGCGGGGTCGCTACCGCCGGTCCCTTGTACACGGAATGGGTTTGTGTCCACAGAGTTGTGGACTATCTGACTTTTTGAAGTCCTCCGTTTTATTTGACCCTTTTTTTTTCTTTCTTTAGGTCGCATTTGCCTGCGTTTTTTTAATCTAACCTAGAATTAAGGTGTAGTGTGATTTCGGCGACTTTTGCCTTAGTAAGCAGGCGGCAGATGGGCTCTATAATAAAAATTCTTGTCTACTAGAGCAGGAACCGCTCTATTAACGCATGTTCAGCGTAGTATGTAAATATTTACGCCCCACCTCTAATATGGCGTCATTTCAATGTTGAATAAAATCAAAATTTGTGCGTTTTTTAGAGTTCAGGAAATATCGACGTTGAAAATTGTTTTCAATATTCATAAATAACGACGCCCCAAAAGGAGAATTCCTGCCATTTTACCAGGAATAAGGTTGGCAACTTTAAAAGGAGCCTCCTTGTTCAAGAATCAAGGAGGGTCTGTGAAAGCTGGAGTAGCAAGGAGCACAAATTGGAATCTTGTTGCTCTCAACCAACCTCATTAAAATGATTTGACGGTCTCTCCGACCTGGGGCGACGGCACTTGGATTTTACCAAGTTCGATTCCCGGAAAAAGTAGGCAAAAAACTACTTCTCGTGCTCTCAGAGAGCAGCCGCCATCTATGTCGTGTCATGGCACACATGCAGACGTCTCCCGCCAGTTACGTCATCACACACTTAGCCAATCACAACTCCGATGCCACTTTTTCCCTCCTCTCGTCACACAAATACACATACACCATATCCCTTGGAACGGCTGGCTAAACGGTGCTTTGAACGAGGATGTTCCCTTTTCTCACGAGACACGTATCAAAAGGCAGCGCTACCATTCTGTTCGCACCTTGCCATCTAACAAGAACCGGCCTCGGGTGGCTTTGGTCTTCTCAGCGTTCATCATTCTGATCTGTATATAAATTTCCTTATCCATGGGAAGATCTTTTCAATAATCCAGAAGCAATGAGTGTTAAAATTAACAACCTCACTCACGAACCCCTCAGCTTCATTGATAATTTCTTTCCTAATTTACGTACGTTAATTTAATAATTGATATTTATTTTTTTGCCTTACTTATTTCATTCGTTGACTGTTGCCTTCAATTTAACGTTTTCTGAATGAGTTCTTCACTTGTCCATTTAAAATTATGGCAAAATCCAATGATGTCAATTAGCCTTTTTTTAAAATTTCTAATTAGCTTCTATTAATTTAAATCCCCATAGTTCAAATTTTATTCTATTTATTGATTTTATTTTTGATGTGTAACTTTTACCCTATTATTAAAGCTATCATATTTTAATTATTTTTTCTATTTAATACATTAAAATTTTAATGAACTTTTATTATTTTACCGATCTATTTTTATATTTTAATTTTCCCTTATCATTTATTTTACCACTCACTTTTGCAACTTTATTTTTTTTTACTATTTTATCTATCGTGTTTTCTAGTTTATTTTTCCTCGAATTATTTTCATTTTACCTCTTACCTTATTAATTTTATTTTTACTATTTTTAATTTAATTGGCATTACCACTAAAATTAATAATTTTGCCTGCTTCATTTTCAATTTTACTCTTAATGCCGATTTGAATGTCTTTTCTTTCTAGTTCGTAGATGTAAATAGCATTTGCTCTAATGTACGAGCATAAACTTACAATATCATAGCTCCATTTGTATCCCGGACAGCTTAAAATCGAATCATTGAATGAGAACTGAATTAAGAATGACGCGAAGGATGCCCAACTTTTGTGGGCCCTGGTCTCTTCTGTGGGGTAGCATGTCATTTGGCTTGCATTTTCTTCTTCTGTCTATCCGAGGGTAGAGCTTTCATAAACCAATGATGGCATTGGCAAGTGCAATGCACTAATTCCCTCACGTTGCCTTCAAGCGTCGCTTGAATAAATCCCCTCTTCTCTCATGCTTCTCCTGAGTCGATTGAGGGGCGCTTTGAGAAGAAAAGGAGAATCGAATTGTGTCATACAGAAGTATTATTATTATTATTTGTCCTTATTTTATATAAATAGTATCGGGTATTGCTTTTTAAGAAGAGGGCGTGTCTTTTTTTGGTATTAATATTAAAAATCTAATGTGATCTCAGTTGGGTTGAACTTCGTGCCCCTCTTGCCTTGAGCTCTCCAAGTAGTCGCCTCTTTTGAATTTCCTAGTTATGTATGACTCCCTGGCACTTTTATTCCCCCTTACTTCACTAACTTCCTTACTCGCTTTACCTTCTTCGTAGCTTAGATGCCCTCATTGGAATTCCCTCTTAAATTGAATAATAATGAAAGGAAAGCAAGAATAGAAGAATCAAATCATGGAAGAAGAGAAAAATTAAAGAAATAGGAGAAATACAAACGAATGCAGCGAAAACCAACGGGAGCATCTCCCGAGTAAAATGTGGCATGATAAATCTGCCAAGAAAACGGTGAGATGGTTGAAGTGTAAACTTAGGACAAATATGTACACAAAACTACATGTAAATATGTACATAGAGAGAGGGAAAAAAAGGCGTAATATCATTTGGGTCGGAAGGGCACGCATTTTCCGAGATATCAGCTGCAACAAGCTGTCTCATGCAACACCTAACACCCCTTCAGGAAGAATAAAAGAAAAAAAAACCCCGACCAAATTGTTTCCGGTAAATGCATCCATCGGATCGTAGTGGGAAGTGGCACGTCCATCTAAAATGAACGAGGCCATAAGTTATACACTTCCTCGAAATTCTACTCTCTTTTACTTCACGTTATGATGGTTAAGTTATATCTTTTTATTCGGTACACATCCATACAAGTAGAAAATTACCTTCATCACATACGCTCCTAAACGGCCTAGTAAGACCATAACCATGCTTTGATCCTTCATTGGTCTTACATGGTGATGCATTGAAATGTACTGCTTCAGGCTTTATCCCGGCTTTAGCAAGGGAAGTGAAAAACTCGTCCATTTCGTTAAACCAACGTTGGGCAATTATGACGTCAGTGTTATTAAAATAGCATACCAGTCATAAGACAAACGTCTAAATAGAAAATACATTGCCTAAGTTGCCATCAAACTGTTTCTAATTCGTCTACAAGGTATTTCTTAATTCGTAATTCAGGGTGAAGGAATTTGCAACTCCTGGCTTCTTGTAGTCATTTGTCAGACAAAGTCGCTTCGGTTGATTTTCTGCTTCTATTACTACGAGTTTATATCAAATATTAAAAAAACTCCTCTTGTTATCCTCGATCCTATTCATATAAACTATTTTTGTCTTCTATCGTCCCCACTACATTTTCTGTCGTGTGTCAATTTCTTTCTTCTTTTTTTCCTTACTATAATTTTATAAATATAATCGTGACCAGACGGTTTCTCACGCCTTTCCCCGCCATTATCGAAATTTGGGTAACGTTTGTCCTGTAATTTTTTTCCCAGTTGATTATGCCATATTTTTTCTTATTACCGTCATTTTAGTTATCCTGATGGCATCCATACGGATTGGTTTAAAACCTAGGATGGCATCAAAGACCGTCCTTAACCCTTTGCTTTTATTTTGAAATCCGTAAATAACCCGAAACTTCCCAAGGGACCGAATAACGTAGTCTGCAGCAAAATTGTTTATTGACTGATAAATTGTGTTTTATCGTTACGTTTACAGCTGTATTTCACTTACAATATTTTCCACATTCGCAACGATAAATTACAAATATACTATTCCGTTTAGGCTTTACGGTGATAGAAGTCATTTGTGATGGTATAAACTCGATATATGATATCTCTCGGGAATCATTATAGTTAAATACAGCTATAATGTTAAATATAGCTATATAATTATGGGAACTATGTAACTTGGAGGATGGTATTTTATATAGTATTTAGTCGTTACAATTCCCATAGCTCGATCGGTGCTAAAAGAAGAATGGCGGTTCAAAGCGTGGAGTAAAGATTTTTGTACTTTATGTTCGCAGATGATTTTAAGGGCATTTTTTTATTGTTCTTATGTCTCTTTAGTGCGTGATATTTAATTGAGTTTATTTAATTCTTTGTATTATGGCACAGAAGCTTGTTCAGATTCATGGTTTTGATTTCATGTGTTATATTCTTCGCAATTTGTTGCGAAATGCTTGAAATGATATTTATCCTACCGCACCTGCATTCATGATTAAGTTATGAATGATACTACAGTCCCTGCCTTCTTCAAAATACTGCTTTTTCTCATATTTTACTCTTATGGGCTTGGAAAAAACAGAAAGGATACAAAGCTTCTTATGTTGAGCAGAGTTAAAAAACATGAGATATGGTTAATTATCGGGAAGATTCCCAATTCCTAAATAATATGTGACGGATATAGGTAGCAAACGTACCAAAAACCACAAATGTTCCCATCCCAAAATTAGTTTTAAAAGAGAGTTAAGTAAGTTACGCTATTAAATATGAAGAATTATCAATAAAATGGTAATAAGGTAATTCGTATGGCCTTTTCAAAGTTATTAACATTCACAGAGCGCCCGTCTATGCTCTAAGGAAAAGCTTGGGGGAAGATGGGGGTCTTCTAGGAGCATTTGAAGGCCCCCATTCAAGGGATGGGCGTATCGCCGAAGGTAGATGGGCAAATATAAAGAAGCATCACTCATGCACTACATACGAGTGATAGAAAAAGTTAGCAGTGGAGTAGAGTCCGAGCGGTGGGATCTGGGGTGGATAGGGGTGGAGAAGAGAAATGGGAGGATGCAGGTGTGACATTTGTAAACAAATATAAACAAATTAACTCAAAGGCGATTCTGAGTAGGATAAACAGCCAATGACAGCAATAAACCTGATCATCAGGCGCTTTGCATCTCTTTATTTTTTTTCTTATTTTCATCAATATTTTTCTTTTCATCTACCCAACGCATACCATATACTCTCCTACAAACACATGAACTATCATTTACAAGCAAAATAATCACAGCCAGTGAAGGTAGAAAAGCAAAGACTTTGGACAAGAGCCTTTCCGCGCCAAAGAAGAGCAGAGCGGAAAGTTTTGCACCAGTTGGAGAGGTCGAAGAATACATGCAAATATACCTAGAGAATAGATTTGGTGCTGCCAAGCAGAAATGGAAGGATGGCATAAATGTAAATCTCAAACCAGTAGCCACCAAAGTAGAAACAGATGCGGAAGAGATAAATAAAGACTGGATTTACATATGTTTGCATCAAAAGTTTTTTAAGAAATAACCTACTATCGGCGTGATGCCCATTCTTTTATACTTTATAAGAAATAGGGATCATTCGATGTACCAAGGTTAAGATAGGGATCACTTATTTACTAGTGATAGACGTTTGCACAAGTACCTACCAATAATACCTCTAATTTGTCATGCTTAGTTTCAGTTAATTATCCCAGAGCCATTCAGTCATTATTTTATAAGCAAATATTAGGTCACTAAGAGTCTTTCTAAAAGAGACTATAGAAAGAAGAGAACGATTTGGATGTCATCAGCAGGAATGTTAAATGACTGACTAAGACGACGCAGAAAAATACCAAGAAGAAGAAGATAGATGCGAGACCGAAGTAGAAAATGAACGGACACTTGCCGAACATCAAAACCTATCTCGGCCCACGAAAATACATCATTACCAATATAGATATATTATGCATCGATATAAATTGTATGAGCGGAAGCGGTTAAGAAAGTTCCATAGATAGAGTAATTCCTTGATATGGTTAAGAAGAACAGTGTGGTCAAATCCTGCCGAGAGTTTGGGAATTGCCGTTGGAGGAGTACAGTATTCTATTATACGTGCTGCCACCGAACTTTCAAGAGTTTTTGAGAATGACGGGATTTGGGAGTTTGGGCTTTAGCTTGCAGGGGTGCTTCGGTTTAGGTTCGGTTTCTTTAGGATATGGCGAAGAGCAGCGTGTTTAAAGTTAAGTGTTACTAACCATACGAGAGCCAGGTATTAAAATATTAATAAGGTAAAGGGGAGAAAACAGACAAAGTTGATGGTAAAGAATTGGACTGAATGAATTTATGAACGAACCGGTCCTTTTAGGGAAAAGACGGAGGCAAGTTACTTCCACAAGGCATTTTGGACAAGAAAGTTTGAGGTGGAGGTTTAAAATTAGAAGGTATTCAAGAGCAGATATGGTCAATATTTTAAGGGAAGTGGTATGAAAATTCACCAGGACAAATAGGAATCTGAGATTGGGGTCTAGATTGGAGAGCAAGTTAATTAAACAAAGTGTAGGGCTTTATTATGTTTTCTGTATAATATAGCAGGTGTGACCTCAAAATGAAACGAGGAAAGCAGTTTAGACTGCAAAATGAGCGGAGAAATCGGAAAACCTTGTCACGTATTCATGTATGTATTTCTTTTCTTTAAAATTAGAGACTGAGAACCAAGGAGCCCCTTTTCGGTGAGAAGAAGAGATGCAAAGAAGGGGGGATGGTCGTCGAGGCAAGAGTAGATCTACATTTCTTACAGCTTTGCAAAATACAACTTACCTCGTAGCATTAACCAGAAGTCAGAGTAGCAGTGCTGGTAGATCTCAAAAACTTCTGAATCTTTCATTTTGGGCGGTTTGCACTGAGGTTGTGCATTAATCAATTCGGCGTTCAGCACCCAAACCTAATCTCTAATCTTAAGAATATATAAAACTTTACCTAATATTTACAGTTTGCATAGAAGAGAATAAGTAGTAAGAAATAATAGAGCGAGTTTTTCCAAACTTATTGGGCGTCCTGGCTTATTCCGCTAAGAAATGTAACAGTGAACCTATCTACCGACCTAACGCCCAGCCTTATCCCATTCTGTTACCACAACCCTTAAACATCCGTCACTCACACTCGTCCAATCCATCCATTTCTAACATCACGGCTGCCTGGGCTAAGGTTCAAAGTTCAGTTAAAGCACCTGCGTGCTGGGTATCTAGTGGAGGCTTGACAAACCTAAAAACTAGGCACTAAATGGGAGGGAGAAGAAAAATAAAAAGCAGTCATGTCTAGAGTCGTCTAGATGTTTCTTCCGTCTCTCTTAAAATTATTTACTAGATTCAAGTTTTTTTATCATTTTCCAACTCTAGAATGTTCTATATTTTAAAATAAGTTTTCACTGGAGTCTTTTGATCACCCTTTTATAGGGTGGTGGGGTGAGTTTTTTTTATATTTTCAATCAAAGCAGTCGAGATTTTGATCTGAACTGGTGGCGAAGGACTCAGCCTGAAAGCTCTGTGATGAGTTCAGGTTTCATCTGTTTGATGAAAAAGGCTTTAATAATCTTCAGGCAATGAGTATCGGAGTTCTTCATAGAAATAGTGGTGTTTTCAACGAGTATTTTGGCTCTGTTCTCTGTCATGTTGAATTTTAATACCACCTTATTAAAGGTACTTGGTTAATCTTAAGCTGAGAGTTCTTGGGGTCAGGCAAATGTAGAAAGTATGTGTATGAGGCTTACACTCTTTATGAATGCACGAAAATTTGCAAGACGCATTGGCGAACTCAATGTTGTTTGTGCAGCTGTTTTATATTCTCAATTAAATTTTGACGCTGTTTTTTAGGGGTATTGTTTTGTATAGTTTCTTGGTACCATGATCGGTTTTTTAAGCGTTGGTCTTTAAATTTTCGATGTCGCTTTTAGAATGAGTGGGGCTTAGAATCGAGTAGGGGCGACTGTAACAAAAAAAAAGGGTCCTAATTCTGTGACAGATACTTTCTTTTGGCCGTTATCAGGATTTTTTCGCGACCTCATGAAAATATCCCTCATTTTAACCTAGAGCAGGGTAGCGGCGAACCCTCTCAGCCCCAAGTGCGCTAGAAGTCTCAAATTAGAATTACATTAACAGTTTTGGCTTTATTCTTTCCAAACATTTCCATTTTCCTCATATTTTTCTTGTTTACAATCCACCTCTTACCTATTTTCATACCCGACCTGCAATTTATGAAGCTAGTTGGCGATCAGCCTTGGTCCAATTATCCTTGTTCGGGGCGAAGATGGGACAGCTTGGCTGACCTTTCAATATTACGTCCGGAGAGGGAAAATTTTTAACAGACCTAGATTTTTTACCCCCTTTTCTCTTCCCTATCCCGCCACTTTTCTTTTATTTATCTACTAGTGTGTTCGTGCCTTCAGAAATGACGTCATTATTTTTAAGTTAGAGCTATATTTCATTCGTGAAAACTGTGTTAAAATGAAAAAATCCCCGACAATTTCTATCTATAACCAGCCATGGCTTCGCTACTCTCCCCTACGTGGGGAGCTTGCGCTTCGCTACTAAGATTAAAATTTAAAATCTATAAAAAATCAGCCATGGTTAAATTTTTAGAAATTTTCTGAAATTCGCCAATTATAATAATTTTAAAAAGGAACTCTAAACTAAATATCCCTCCTTTCGAAATATCACGTTGCTAAAATATAGTTATTCACAAAACTTCGATACCTATATTTATTTGTGAACTTCACCATTTTGTTCTTTGATATTAGAAAAGAATTATTAGAGATAACTTTGATAAAAAATTTAAATATACCTAGGGTGTTTTAATCTAAAAAAATAGCTTTTTTCACGTGAATTTGCTTCTTATATAGTAAAAAAAACAAAAAAAAACATGCATCCGTTAATTTTAATACATTTTCTGAACTTCACGATTTGTAATTAGTTTTTTAAAAAACGCAAGAAAACATAAGTCATTTTCCACTAAGGAAAAAAAACATTTATTAATTTTTCACCCATGTTCAAAAATCGTGTTGTACAATTATAGAGTTAGTGATGATGATAAATCAATATACATTCGTTTATCTATTTCAGTGTCTTTATCATATCTGTTTTGCCCAACTCATTAATAATCCCAATATTCTATAAGACATTAAATGAATAAATTTCATCTGTATTGTTACACACACACACACGAAAACACACACATATATATATATATATATATATATATATATATATATATATATATATATATATATAGATATATATATATCCATCCACCCCAAATCTTAAATGTGGTCGGCAGAAGTAGGTATTCATGTGCTACTTTTTGCGACACTGCGGTACTTCGGTTCACAAAAAGTATATATATTATATAAAAAAGTAAGGTTAATTCACCACTTTTTCATTTAAAATTACATAAAAATTACATTTTTCTTATTTATTAAATAATTATCTTGTATTAAGTAATTTAACAATATATAGTCGTTTTATATTATACTTATAAAAGTACGAAAATAGTGAAGCAACTTTGTTTTTTTATATAATACCAAGTCGTTGAAATATAAATTAGAATTTTTATTCAAAATAAGTAGATTCGAGAGTTACCGACAAAAGGAAAAGTATAAATAAATAAGGCAATGGCTTCGCTACTCTGCCCCTATGGGGGGAGCTTGCGCTTCACTACTAAGATTAAAATTTAAAATCTATAAAAAAGCAGCTATGGTTAAATTTTTCTAAATTTTATAAACTTCGCTAATCATTTTGCTTTGGGAAGTCCATCGAGTTCGATGGTGACGGATGCCCTTATGTTGAGGGCATCAAACATGCACTAGGTTTTAATGGGTAGGAATATGTGCAGTCTTCGGCCTCGTATCTTGACCGAGTGGAGAAGGACCCTAGTGGCAGGAGAGGCTCGAGACGACCAGGCTTCTTCCTCGGCTGTAGGGAGCTGCCGAAACACCGGTCTGTTGGTGCTTGCCTATAGGCACTCCCGATCCTGGTTTGTGATTAAGGTATCCTTTCTCTAGCCTTTGCCTAAAAATGCAGAACCCACAAGGCAGTGCAGGTGGGGGTGCAGTGGTTGGTAGGCGCCAGGGTGTGCCTACACACCGGTGGACCTGCACTTTAGTATTAAGTTCCTGCTTTGCTTGCTTTCTCGCTTGCAGCTTCCGCCGCTGGCTAGCCCTTGTGATCAAAAGGGAAGCCGAGTGAGTAAGCCTTTCCCTGTCAGTACATAGCCTTTCCAAAACAATATATATGTATGAGAAGATGGGAACTACTAATCAGGAGCTTCGCTTAATTTCAGCTTTGTGCCTTTCCGTTAAACATGGGTTTAGATGCCGACAACGTTCTTATTGAAAAAAAAAAACTTCATCAGGACGAGCTATTAAATAATATACAACCCTTTAGACATAGCTACTGGCCCCTAGAAACAAGTTGAATAATTTTAAAAAGGAACTCTAAACTAAATTTCCCCCTATTCAAAATATCACGTTGCTAAAATATAGTTATAGAAGATATATAAAAATAAATTTTCCGAACTTCACCATTTGTAATTCTTTGGGTTTTAAAAAGTTCACAAAATTTCGATACTTATATTTATTTCTGAACTTCATCATTTTGTTTTTTGATATTAAAAAAGAATTATTAGAAATAACTTTAATAAAAAAAATTCATAACTAAACTAAGATGAAATTATTATTCAAATACTCAAATAAATCTCTTTGAATTAAAGAGTTAGTGATGATACACGACGGGTATTATTATTATAGATCATTTTTCTCGCACAAACAACATGATGTCATGTGTGGTATGAGCAACCGTAGTACCACTGACATTTGTCAATCAACGTGCCCTACTGGTCCAGACATCTTCAGTTTTCCATCCGGGATCCAATGCCTAGAGGAAAATATGCAAATATTTATAGATATATCCCCTATGGATCTAAACATGTACTAGCTTCGCCATTTTCTTTACAGATCTCGGGTTAAAATTCATAACTAAACTAAGATGAAATTATTATTCAAATACTCAAATAAATCTCTTTGAATTAAAGAGTTAGTGATGATACACGACGGGTATTATTATTATAGATCATTTTTCTCGCACAAACAACATGATGTCATGTGTGGTATGAGCAACCGTAGTACCACTGACATTTGTCAATCAACGTGCCCTACTGGTCCAGACATCTTCAGTTTTCCATCCGGGATCCAATGCCTAGAGGAAAATATGCAAATATTTATAGATATATCCCCTATGGATCTAAACATGTACTAGCTTCGCCATTTTCTTTACAGATCTCGGGTTAAAATTCTTTTGCCGATCCGTCCTTTTTTCCTTTGTGCTTTAAATTTGAGTGGAAAAATCGGCCCCGAGAGGCTAAAGCTGAGGAGTGTAATGAAAAATCGCTCAACAACAGCAATGATAAAGAGTCTACATTCGAGATCTACAGTAACCAAAATGAGCATAAAATAGCGTGGTAAATAAACCAATATTTACTTTCCTTCTGCTAGGAATTTTATCTTGTCTGATATAAATATGTTTCTCTCTCTTGCACCAAAATGAACCATCTTTGGTACAAATTTGACCCCCTTCTTATATGCCTACGACCCTTTAAAGCCCTTTCTTGCACGAATTTAAATACCTTCAAGATTTTGATCTGAATAACGAAGCCTACGGTGATTAATCTGAGCATGGCTCTGCGTGAGGAAATTTGTGGAAGTAAAGAAGAGACATAATGAGAGGAATGGAATACAGAAGAGGGCAAAAAAGATGATAAATGGTTATGTTAAATTCGGAATAAACCACCTTTGATTGTGAGAGGGGGTGATGGGTTGTCTTTATTCTCCATTACGTCAATTTGAAATAAAAGATGACCATAAATTAATATATGTACATATTAATCAAAAGAGTATAAAGTGGTTAAAAATATAAATAACTATAACATAAAGTAGAAATCCAAGCGATAGTACGTTGTATCCATTTCCTATACATATAGCAGTGGATACTCACACGTAGGCGCTGCTGCATTCAATATAAATAGAGGTTCGCCATCTTGAATGGAAGAGGCAATTTTTAAAAAATCCCTATTTTACGATAAAAAACATTCGAAACAATAATTTGAGGGTTTCTAAGAGCAATTTAGAGGCAAGTTAATAAGTTCAAATTAGGGAAAGTTACTATATACTTTCTTGACGAAGATTCATAGCAACTAACTCGTACGTGCATATATGTGCTGATCTGTGTTATTAGGGGAAAGCATATCATATTTTAGGGACTAATGGTGGTAAATACTTTTACTTCTGTATTATTATGAAGAATAAAATAACTCGAAATCGAAGCGTGGAGGAAATATTTTATATTGAGAGCTATAAAAATACAAATATTCAAATAAATAGACTGATAGCTAATAATAATAAAGATCAGAGAAAAACATTTCATTAATAGAAGGGTAGGGAGAACTTTAATCGAGAATGTTTTCTGAACAAAGAGCAAGATAAAAGGCGCTCAATTTATGTGCATTAGCCTGTGCTTTTACTATCCCATCTACCTATCTAAAAGATCACATTAAATAGCAAGAACCAAATACCCATTGCCCCATGATAGTATGACATTTCTTGAAAGAAATATTCATGTTTAGAACAAGATTAAAACTTCGGACACAATTCCATAAATGGAAACTTCACCGGAAATTTAATTAGCATAATATGGAATGAAGACGGAATCCTTACACTTCGAGGGTAATTTTATATGTATAAGAAAATACATTGGAATTCCACGTATATTGTTGCATATTAATACATTGTGCTTTCTATTTTCTATATTTTGAAACATAATTTTAAAAAGATATTAATTTTTGTTAATTCAATAATCGCCCTTAACCTATGCCTATTTTAAATATATTCTCTAGATTAAATATTAAATGAATTTATTCAATCATTCAAAAAATCCGATTAAAATAGTAGGAAATGAATAATTATTTATATTTTTTTCAAAACAAGGAAGACACAACTCGTAATCTTTGAGTTAATCATGAATAATAAATCCTATTACCTAGAAATTGACATAATTAGTGATTGACGGGATGAAAATAAATAATTGGAGAGAAAGAAAAGAAAGAAAATACGATGAAACATTGTAGATAAAAGATTTTAACACGTATTTGATTTCCATAATAAAACACCAGGTAATTCATTCAATGAAAGGAATTACCTATTCAAACTCTTTCTTTTGCACAAAAAACCTAATATGCAATATCCACGGAACGACTCATAATTCATTTTTTTCTATTCAAAATTGATCAATTTCCTATTTTTTTACATTTAACAACTGGTCTCTCATTTAATAAACATCAAAATTAACGAGATGAATTTAATTGATCTCTTCTGAACATGTTTGATGTCAAATTCATTCATTTTAATATATGATTACCCCTTTCATTTAGTAAGCGATTTTTTAAGGGAAATTTAAAATTGAAAAGGACGACTCAAAATGGAAAGAGCAACTTCTGATGCCAAAGTTCTCTATTTAAGAGTAATTCATCTCTTTCTCAGGACTGTTTTTAAAGAAAACTGTCATTGTTTCTTTCGTTCGTTTTATATTTTTTTATGATTTAATATTTGATCGATATAGAATAAGTGACAAGGGGTAAAAAGCACTAACATAACGAGTGAAAACTCAATGGCAACAATGTTAGATAGGCAAAGAAGAAGGAAATAATCTAAGAAATATGAAAACTAAATTAACTCCTCATGGAGGTTGTAACACCCTAATATTTGGGCCCCAAAAATGGTTCTTGAGTGACCAGGACCTTGCTCTGGGGAGAACAGATGAATAATTTCTAATCTTAGTTTAGTCTTACTAATATTGATTGAATTAGTATTAGTTTTGATTTATTAGTATTAATTATGTTTTTTTATAAAAAAAACATTAAATTAAATTAAATTTAGTAAATGGGAGCAACTAGAGGCTTCCAAATTCAGAACACTAGCTTCTATCTCATTTAAAACGTGCTGGAATCTTAGGTCTGAATTATTTTTCTTATTTTTGTTATCTATGAGAATTGAGAAATTACCTCTCGCGTAATATACAATATAAACAAGTTTATGTTTGTAAGTTTAAGAACAGATGTTCTTAACTACAAACTTGTTCCCCAATCTTTTAAGAGATTCATAGTTATCTGCCGTGATCTGAGCCTTAGATTTTAATTTCGCACTGATGAGGTGCCATTTACTGAGATAAAAACTTGCCGATAAACATGAGAACTATTAAAAGAGACTAAGAGACCTATCGACCACGTCAAAGCGTAAGTTATCGGTCACAATAGCACAGGAAAGCCAAGAAACCCAACTATAGCTAGACATCAGCAAACAGAGGCTACAAATATATTTGAAAGCCAGGAGAGGCATTTGTGTAGACAAAGGAAGATTTTAAAAAATGGTAGTTAGAGGACGGAAAAATGTGTGGACCATTCCTTCTTTGGACTTTAGAGAGCAGAAGGACGCGTACCTCTATTAAAAATGTAAAATAGAAATGGCAATTTAATTAGGAATTCTCGCACTCCTAGTAAATATAAATCCCTAAATGTTTATAATCAAAATATCCACGTCAGGATAGGAATTACATCATAAAGTCCCAAGGAGCACATAATTGCCATAGAACGAAATAGGCCTGATAAAACAGATAGTAGATAGAAAGTAAGCAAATTCATAAATCATTTAAATAGATAATAATAAGAAAAACCAAGAAAACATCTGACTATAGGCTTTAATCCCAAATTGACATTTAACATGTTATTTAATATCACTTTAACTAATTCCATAATAAACTTTGAGAAACCCTTAGCAAGAAAGATGATTTTAAGAGTTAAAATATCCAAGACATAATTTTAAAAATTTAATTACTTATAATTTGTACAAGAAAAGAAGTATTTTAAGAATTATTATGTTAGTCCTTTGGTAATATTCCTTTGCCTTGCGTGAGCAAGGGGCATCCGCCATGCATACCTGCTGTAGTCAAAAGTTAGCTCAACATTATTGGCATACTACAGCCGTATACAGTGCAGACACTTGGACAATTTCTTTTACGCTTAAAATATTTATGACTTAAATCTTGACTAACAACTGGGCGATTTTTAAAAGATATCTGTATCTGTTGGATACAGTCTCTTCTATATATGAGGACCATCTACTAGAAAATCCCGATGCCGTTTGAATTTAAGGTAGCTAGACATTACTAGAGTATTCGCATTCTAAGGATATTAACAGGTTATTTAAACTGGCATTTGCTATGTAAACATCATATAGTAGGTCTACAAGAAAGTGTGTGTGGTTTGTAACTTATTAAAGAGAGTCAAATACAATGTAAAAGATATTCTTTAAACGACAAACGAGTTTCCATTCCTATCAGAGATCTTTTCCAAACAAAATGATCGTTGAGTTATGCCTCTTGACTAAACTTAGCCTTCGACACAAAAACTGTTAAAGTTTCTCTTTGAGTACGTTATATCAAAGAATAAGAATTTTTCTTTCCGATTCTACTTATCCAAATACAAAAAGGTTGTCATCCAGAGGAGATTATGGTGGAGGAAGCAGTAGCTCCAAACCTTGATATTTCAATGTACCACGCACAATGCCTGAATGTGTGGTCGCAAATTACTTTGCAGAAACACAACTCATTTACTCGAAACCAAACCTGAGTACTTTCTACTAAGTTTCTCATCAACCATTTGTTATTAAACAGCATATATTTCACTTGTTTGTCCTTTGAACAATTGAATTCGTAATGGAAGTTTCTTCGAGAATGACAAAATCTAAGAGAGATGTCAAATGCCTTAAGGTTAAATTCCTGAGTTTTATTCAAGAAGCATAACTCAACTTTCATTTTCTGGAAGAAATATCTCTGATATGAATATAGAATAATTTGTATAAGAAATATTATTATTTAAATTATATTTTCTTTTATCCAAGGCCTCAGTCATTGACTAGAGCCTCGTTTCTCCTCAGCGTTTCATGGCAGGATTTAGTCTAATTATTATTTTACTGAAAATAAAACACGGTCAACAACGCAAACATCACGACTATAAAGAGTTTTAGGAGTTTTGCTAAAACTCGGTGACGTTAGGGATACTAACAAGTAAGGAATTAATGGAAAAGACAAAGCCAGGTTAGTCAAAGGAGTGAACTAATTTGATTTGCCGTAAAGTCAATTTGGTATGACTCCACTTAACTTCCCAATTCCAAGGCGAAGCTAGATCCTCACGTCAAAGCTGTAACAAATCCTGTCTTAACAAATCTCATCACCAGCCCAGCCCTCTTACCTCAGACTTTCCAGCCTCCCCTATGGAGTAAAATCCCCTCCTTCGGATATACATTCGTTATACCTATCCGAAATTCTATTAAGCCTCTGCAATGTTTAGGAATCCATGTATTTATAACGATAGAGACGCAACGGTTAATAAATTATTTATACTGTATCTCATCCTCCTTTAAAATTGGTGGAGGTCATATTTTAATCCGTAAAATATTTAAGATTATCTTCCTAAATTTAATCTTGGCGTCGCTTCTCTTTAATCTATTTATATAAGACAGTAACTGAAAGATAACTTGTTATGTCGCGGCCTATGTTAGGAAAAAATAAGGCACTGGTGAACCTATGAATAGGAATTCAAAAATCTCTTTGAGATTAGTAAATTATGGGTTTACATGATGTGACGAGATGACCTAAAGGATAACAGAACTCATGCGTATGTTGACTTCGAGTGATGTTAGTAATTTCCAAAGGAAAAAAAAGGAAGCCTTTCTAATCTAAGGAAATAAAGAAAGTGATAGGAATGTTAAATAACTCAATGCAGGCGAAAAGGGATTCGACAAAAAATCTAGTATAACTAACTCTGGCAGAATTAGAAGTGAAAGGAATCTTACTCAATCAACGAACAAAATAATTAGACTCAAAAAAGCCTGTATATTACAATGAGGGTGAAAAGAAAGTAAATGAAATTTATGTAATTCAAAGAAGTCCCAATAGAAAGTAGAAGGAAGTATATCTAATTTAGCAGATAAACAAATTTCCTAAATTGATTAATTTGCACAAAACGAAGGAATAATTTAAGGTAATAGTAAATTTAAGAATCAAACGAGGGTAATTTCATTCCGATGGATGGAATAATGAACAAGCAAATAAATTTAAAGAAATTCGAGGAAGAATAAAGAGATCATTAAATGAAAGGATTGGAAAATGAAGGATAAACCAAAATAGACGGGCAGTGCACTCAAACTTTAAGGGAACAGAACTTGGAACAACACACTGAGACTTAATTGAAAACTTGTAACACAAGGAAACCCACTTAAACACTTGAAACGCACTTGTACACGTAAAACGCACTTGGCCACATGGCACAGAGCGCAATAAAATTTAACTATTCAAACATATGGTCAAAAAGACAAAATTCTATCCCTTTTTTGAGAAAATCCCCAGATTGGTGTGAGAGTTGACTGAGAAACAAATACCCATTTTCGTTAAAAATGAAAAATATGTAGAGTATTTTCCCAGAACAAGCGTAAATATAAATATTACATATACTTAAAATAAAATAGGAAGAAAATTATTCCATCAAGATGGTCAGAAAAAATCCACAAATTCATATCTGAAAATGAATATAAATGATAGAAGCAAACCCATTTAATTTTTCAAAAAATGGTCCAAGATCTACATGTGCAATATCTCTTAAACAAGATAATATTAAAAACTCATAAATAGATCGATAATGACCTCCAATATCATATTTAAAAATCCAAAGGATTAAGTCAGAGTTATTTGGAGACAAAATAGATGAACTAACAAGATTACTAAAATTAAAGTAAATTTCGAAGTATGAGAAGTTTAATATATCAAATGGAATGAATCCATTATGCAATATATTTAATTCGATATCTCTAAATTTCAGAGAATAAAATGTATTTTCTCTCTGATTTTTGCAATGTCTATAATAGATCTGGCAAAGCGTTACTAGTTGTGGCAACTTTATATTTCCCCTGAACAAACAATTACCAATTACAAAAGTCTTCAACAAACAGTGTATAGTCTTATGTCTCTGTTTGCCTGCCAAGCAAACAACCCAATTTGTTGCTCCACTGAATATTTAATCATGTCTATTTTAAACACTTTAGAAATCCAATTTTCGTCTCATTTAACTACATATTTTAGGTGGAAAATAGTTCTTGAAATTGTTCTCATAGTGACAGTAAAACAATCTAACAAATGATGATTAGAAACCTTGCCTCCCTCTTGTTACTAAAAGCATACTAAAATAAACAAATAATTTATGAAAAAAAAAATATTTGTGTTTGAGGGAGGATAATGGAAGTTGTGTTCACTTATGTGGCATTCATCTAAAAGGATGTTTGTTTGATTACAGGTAGGTTAGGAAGAGAATCATTCTTCAGTCTCAACTTACATAAAGCTTACTGCCACAACTTTCCACATATTTGAGGAACTGTGTGGCCTACATAGATACCGACCATTCAGTATTCAGTTTATATCCGCAAACTCGAATTTCTTAGCTAATGCGTACATACAACTTACTGGCATTTGTTCATATACACTTTGAGCGACTAAAGTAAGAGTTCCTCTTTAATCTAACAACATATATATTTTTTAGCCCATTTGTTTGGTATCATGGAAGTATTCATTTTCTTCACCGTACCTTTGTACCTTTTCAACCAGTATTTTTCTTTAGATTCTACCTTTCCTCTTTTCCTTTACAAGAAATGCCCAAATTCAAATCATTGCAACTAAATCAAAGACGATTTACCCAAGAATGCAACTTGTGTATATTATCTTCATTGTTTTAACCTTGCTGGATTTCATCAGGTGTTATATTGTTTCTTTGCCGGAAAAGGTTAAAAAGTAAATATGAAAAGTACTATTACAGGTTTAACTTTGTAGCAAGAAACAAACAGAATCAAACATATGAATTACACCCTGCATGTTGAAAAAATAAACTGGGCGCGAACAACGAGCATAATGCTTATTCGTGGAGGTTAAAGATAAAAAAATAACATATATGAATTGAAAGGATGCCAAAAGTGATGAAAAAATGCAATTGGATGTGAATAATCAGAAATGCAAATTTTATGAGCTTAAATTACGCTGAATATTATCAACATTATATTAGACGTTTCTTTTAGGAGGATTAATTTTGCATGTTTATAATATAGATATATAGATGATCAACCTCCTGATTCTCATCACGACGTTTTATCCAACTCCCTAAAAAAAGGCTTCCCAAGAACTTTCTCCTGATCTCTCTCTCGCGGTCGACTTTTCTACTTCGCGCCGTCGTCATTTGGGTCTTGCTTTGAATAAAGGTTCTCAGCTTAAGATTTACTTCGTCATTTTCCAACAATTGTTCTATCAACGTAACCTGTCAATTTTCACTTAAGAAGTTTGTTTATTTTATACTCCTTTGCCATACCCGTGACCCGGGTTTATGTTAAAATTGGGTCATTTATTTACTCCTTTTTCGTAACGTGTATCAATGTTCTATTATTTCCTGCAAAAGAAATTATGGTATTTAGGAGATAAGCTCACGTCTCACTCCATCGTTCCTTGGTCTTTTCTGTACATCTCTCAACTCAGTTAAATATCATAGACAAAGATAATAGGAAGATACGCTTTAGGATATTTTTGTTACCCTGTTTTTCTTTTATGGTTTTTATATCCTCTTTTCTCAATATTTTATTTTCCAAAGCACCAGGACACTCTAGCTATATTTATCAATTTTGTAAGGGAAGGAAGTTAAAACTAGACATATTAGGGCTGTTAGGGCATACTGCTCTCCTGGATCTCAGCCTCGATTTCTCAAAAAATCCACTCAAACTGTACGATATGAAAAAAATAATGGAAATCGGACAAAAGGAGAATAACAAAAAGAATGCAGGAAAAATATAATAGTTATATGGAAATTCCTAGAGTAATAAGATCCCTCACAACTAAAAAAAAAGGGACAGGAGTTATTGCCATAAGTCTTGAGGAAAAAGTTCCTTTATACTGAACATACGAGTGCTCAGAAGTGCTCATTGTGTGAAAATGTTTTCCAGTCGACATAAGCCGTGATTCTGGACGCGATAATGTACACGAAGCAAAAAAAGGTAAGATAAGAGGAAGAGAAAATTTTGGGGGTCATTAAAGCTCACAGTAACAGTTTTAAAACTGATTACAAAGTTGTGCAAAACAAACGATTATTTTCTTTGCGACTTCAAAATATCATCGTTTAAGCGCCTGAAAAAAACTAATTTTTTATCGAATTTAAATAATCACATCGCATTAAAAGCTGGTATTCAAATGCACAGTTCTCTTTAAATATTCTTACATCTCATTTCTGAGAAGAAAACAGGGAAATAATAACTGTATTTCTTTCACCTAGGAAGAATCTAAGGCATTCTTGTCTTTTTAAGCCGAATCAGATTTATTGAGATTTTTTCTGCGAAATTTGGCTGGAGCTGGGTAAAAATTTCTGGCTCTCATTTTGGCCTGTCTGGGAATAATAAACGCAAGTAATCATGAATTGGCAAGACATAAATTTCCCATAAGAAAAAATAAATCCAGGAATATTTTCACGACACAGGAATGTTGTATCACATTATGAAGATTATAAAAATGCGGTTTAAAAGATTAATGAATATGATGTAAAATATAAGGTGAATAAAATGGAAAATATATACTTACATTCGAGACTTGCGAAAATCAGAATGATTTTATTAATCAACTTCATTTCTATATATATAAATACACCAGAACCGTTTGCAATCAAAATGTAACTTTAAATTCACATAAGAAGTTCACATTACAAACGAAGGCAAGACTAGAACACGAATGAGTGTGGCACAATCGGACCAACTGGGATTCCCAAGAGCTTTTGACCGTGACTTACCCAACTCTCTGCCAGTTGTACACTGAGTCAATGGCGACTAAGCATTGGGGTTTTAAATCAACTGACCTAGGGGATATTTGCCCTTTCATACATTCTATCAAGTCACTATTGCGTTCTGTGCATATTTTTTCCTTCTTTTCCTAATATAGATTATGCATGCAAAAAAATAACCATTTATTTCCAGTATTCTTCGGAATAAAGTAATAAATAAGTAGTTTTAACACATTAAAGTGATAAATCTGATGGTCAGAGCAATTCATTATACCAGAAATTAATGAATTGGTGCGTTCAGCTCATTTTCTAAAAAAATATATGATGGGTTACTTTGGCGAAGTGATAAAACTGCGGGAAAACTTACTGAAATCTATCTCCTACTTTTACCGCTGGTCTTTGAATTTTTCATAAGGATAATAAAGCCAAATACTCCGTTAAATAATCTCTAGTATTTTCAAATAGCAAATAATTACTATAATCTATAAAATATTTGTCTCCAAAATGATTAATGGATTTATTTTATGAGTTTTACACCGATATTTAAAATATTTGATTAAATTGATAATTAAGGGATAAATGAATCTCCGCCAATTTTTGTGAGCAGAGTAACACAATGGTGGCAATGTAAAGAGAATTTGAAATGTATGGCAGGTAAATTGTGCAATTATCCAAAAGGGGATGCAACTTAAACAAGTTCCTTTATCTAAAGTTACGAAAAGTTGGCGCGATATCATGTAAATATAAAACTAAAATCATAAAGGGGATTTATTTTTCAAATTCATCAAGCTAATCGTCGGCCGTTAAATTGGTTTCAAAGCCATAGTTGCTCGCTTTAGCACATTGAATATGGAGAAATTATTAGTAGATTTTGTTGAATATATTTAAGGGTTTAGCACTGATAATTAATTATATATATATATATATATATATATATATATATATATATATATATATATATATATATATTTAGGATAAATAGGCAGGGTAAATTTAGGAAGTTCATTATTATATTATAACTTCTTGGTACCGACGTTTCGGGTAGGAAACGCCTGGCCTGGCAAAAAAGATGATAAATGGTTATGTTAAATTCGGAATAAACCACCTTTGATTGTGAGAGGGGGTGATGGGTTGTCTTTATTCTCCATTACGTCAATTTGAAATAAAAGATGACCATAAATTAATATATGTACATATTAATCAAAAGAGTATAAAGTGGTTAAAAATATAAATAACTATAACATAAAGTAGAAATCCAAGCGATAGTACGTTGTATCCATTTCCTATATAGCAGTGGATACTCACACGTAGGCGCTGCTGCATTCAATATAAATAGAGGTTCGCCATCTTGAATGGAAGAGGCAATTTTTAAAAAATCCCTATTTTACGATAAAAAACATTCGAAACAATAATTTGAGGGTTTCTAAGAGCAATTTAGAGGCAAGTTAATAAGTTCAAATTAGGGAAAGTTACTATATACTTTCTTGACGAAGATTCATAGCAACTAACTCGTACGTGCATATATGTGCTGATCTGTGTTATTAGGGGAAAGCATATCATATTTTAGGGACTAATGGTGGTAAATACTTTTACTTCTGTATTATTATGAAGAATAAAATAACTCGAAATCGAAGCGTGGAGGAAATATTTTATATTGAGAGCTATAAAAATACAAATATTCAAATAAATAGACTGATAGCTAATAATAATAAAGATCAGAGAAAAACATTTCATTAATAGAAGGGTAGGGAGAACTTTAATCGAGAATGTTTTCTGAACAAAGAGCAAGATAAAAGGCGCTCAATTTATGTGCATTAGCCTGTGCTTTTACTATCCCATCTACCTATCTAAAAGATCACATTAAATAGCAAGAACCAAATACCCATTGCCCCATGATAGTATGACATTTCTTGAAAGAAATATTCATGTTTAGAACAAGATTAAAACTTCGGACACAATTCCATAAATGGAAACTTCACCGGAAATTTAATTAGCATAATATGGAATGAAGACGGAATCCTTACACTTCGAGGGTAATTTTATATGTATAAGAAAATACATTGGAATTCCACGTATATTGTTGCATATTAATACATTGTGCTTTCTATTTTCTATATTTTGAAACATAATTTTAAAAAGATATTAATTTTTGTTAATTCAATAATCGCCCTTAACCTATGCCTATTTTAAATATATTCTCTAGATTAAATATTAAATGAATTTATTCAATCATTCAAAAAATCCGATTAAAATAGTAGGAAATGAATAATTATTTATATTTTTTTCAAAACAAGGAAGACACAACTCGTAATCTTTGAGTTAATCATGAATAATAAATCCTATTACCTAGAAATTGACATAATTAGTGATTGACGGGATGAAAATAAATAATTGGAGAGAAAGAAAAGAAAGAAAATACGATGAAACATTGTAGATAAAAGATTTTAACACGTATTTGATTTCCATAATAAAACACCAGGTAATTCATTCAATGAAAGGAATTACCTATTCAAACTCTTTCTTTTGCACAAAAAACCTAATATGCAATATCCACGGAACGACTCATAATTCATTTTTTTCTATTCAAAATTGATCAATTTCCTATTTTTTTACATTTAACAACTGGTCTCTCATTTAATAAACATCAAAATTAACGAGATGAATTTAATTGATCTCTTCTGAACATGTTTGATGTCAAATTCATTCATTTTAATATATGATTACCCCTTTCATTTAGTAAGCGATTTTTTAAGGGAAATTTAAAATTGAAAAGGACGACTCAAAATGGAAAGAGCAACTTCTGATGCCAAAGTTCTCTATTTAAGAGTAATTCATCTCTTTCTCAGGACTGTTTTTAAAGAAAACTGTCATTGTTTCTTTCGTTCGTTTTATATTTTTTTATGATTTAATATTTGATCGATATAGAATAAGTGACAAGGGGTAAAAAGCACTAACATAACGAGTGAAAACTCAATGGCAACAATGTTAGATAGGCAAAGAAGAAGGAAATAATCTAAGAAATATGAAAACTAAATTAACTCCTCATGGAGGTTGTAACACCCTAATATTTGGGCCCCAAAAATGGTTCTTGAGTGACCAGGACCTTGCTCTGGGGAGAACAGATGAATAATTTCTAATCTTAGTTTAGTCTTACTAATATTGATTGAATTAGTATTAGTTTTGATTTATTAGTATTAATTATGTTTTTTTATAAAAAAAACATTAAATTAAATTAAATTTAGTAAATGGGAGCAACTAGAGGCTTCCAAATTCAGAACACTAGCTTCTATCTCATTTAAAACGTGCTGGAATCTTAGGTCTGAATTATTTTTCTTATTTTTGTTATCTATGAGAATTGAGAAATTACCTCTCGCGTAATATACATTATAAACAAGTTTATGTTTGTAAGTTTAAGAACAGATGTTCTTAACTACAAACTTGTTCCCCAATCTTTTAAGAGATTCATAGTTATCTGCCGTGATCTGAGCCTTAGATTTTAATTTCGCACTGATGAGGTGCCATTTACTGAGATAAAAACTTGCCGATAAACATGAGAACTATTAAAAGAGACTAAGAGACCTATCGACCACGTCAAAGCGTAAGTTATCGGTCACAATAGCACAGGAAAGCCAAGAAACCCAACTATAGCTAGACATCAGCAAACAGAGGCTACAAATATATTTGAAAGCCAGGAGAGGCATTTGTGTAGACAAAGGAAGATTTTAAAAAATGGTAGTTAGAGGACGGAAAAATGTGTGGACCATTCCTTCTTTGGACTTTAGAGAGCAGAAGGACGCGTACCTCTATTAAAAATGTAAAATAGAAATGGCAATTTAATTAGGAATTCTCGCACTCCTAGTAAATATAAATCCCTAAATGTTTATAATCAAAATATCCACGTCAGGATAGGAATTACATCATAAAGTCCCAAGGAGCACATAATTGCCATAGAACGAAATAGGCCTGATAAAACAGATAGTAGATAGAAAGTAAGCAAATTCATAAATCATTTAAATAGATAATAATAAGAAAAACCAAGAAAACATCTGACTATAGGCTTTAATCCCAAATTGACATTTAACATGTTATTTAATATCACTTTAACTAATTCCATAATAAACTTTGAGAAACCCTTAGCAAGAAAGATGATTTTAAGAGTTAAAATATCCAAGACATAATTTTAAAAATTTAATTACTTATAATTTGTACAAGAAAAGAAGTATTTTAAGAATTATTATGTTAGTCCTTTGGTAATATTCCTTTGCCTTGCGTGAGCAAGGGGCATCCGCCATGCATACCTGCTGTAGTCAAAAGTTAGCTCAACATTATTGGCATACTACAGCCGTATACAGTGCAGACACTTGGACAATTTCTTTTACGCTTAAAATATTTATGACTTAAATCTTGACTAACAACTGGGCGATTTTTAAAAGATATCTGTATCTGTTGGATACAGTCTCTTCTATAGATGAGGACCATCTACTAGAAAATCCCGATGCCGTTTGAATTTAAGGTAGCTAGACATTACTAGAGTATTCGCATTCTAAGGATATTAACAGGTTATTTAAACTGGCATTTGCTATGTAAACATCATATAGTAGGTCTACAAGAAAGTGTGTGTGGTTTGTAACTTATTAAAGAGAGTCAAATACAATGTAAAAGATATTCTTTAAACGACAAACGAGTTTCCATTCCTATCAGAGATCTTTTCCAAACAAAATGATCGTTGAGTTATGCCTCTTGACTAAACTTAGCCTTCGACACAAAAACTGTTAAAGTTTCTCTTTGAGTACGTTATATCAAAGAATAAGAATTTTTCTTTCCGATTCTACTTATCCAAATACAAAAAGGTTGTCATCCAGAGGAGATTATGGTGGAGGAAGCAGTAGCTCCAAACCTTGATATTTCAATGTACCACGCACAATGCCTAAATGTGTGGTCGCAAATTACTTTGCAGAAACACAACTCATTTACTCGAAACCAAACCTGAGTACTTTCTACTAAGTTTCTCATCAACCATTTGTTATTAAACAGCATATATTTCACTTGTTTGTCCTTTGAACAATTGAATTCGTAATGGAAGTTTCTTCGAGAATGACAAAATCTAAGAGAGATGTCAAATGCCTTAAGGTTAAATTCCTGAGTTTTATTCAAGAAGCATAACTCAACTTTCATTTTCTGGAAGAAATATCTCTGATATGAATATAGAATAATTTGTATAAGAAATATTATTATTTAAATTATATTTTCTTTTATCCAAGGCCTCAGTCATTGACTAGAGCCTCGTTTCTCCTCAGCGTTTCATGGCAGGATTTAGTCTAATTATTATTTTACTGAAAATAAAACACGGTCAACAACGCAAACATCACGACTATAAAGAGTTTTAGGAGTTTTGCTAAAACTCGGTGACGTTAGGGATACTAACAAGTAAGGAATTAATGGAAAAGACAAAGCCAGGTTAGTCAAAGGAGTGAACTAATTTGATTTGCCGTAAAGTCAATTTGGTATGACTCCACTTAACTTCCCAATTCCAAGGCGAAGCTAGATCCTCACGTCAAAGCTGTAACAAATCCTGTCTTAACAAATCTCATCACCAGCCCAGCCCTCTTACCTCAGACTTTCCAGCCTCCCCTATGGAGTAAAATCCCCTCCTTCGGATATACATTCGTTATACCTATCCGAAATTCTATTAAGCCTCTGCAATGTTTAGGAATCCATGTATTTATAACGATAGAGACGCAACGGTTAATAAATTATTTATACTGTATCTCATCCTCCTTTAAAATTGGTGGAGGTCATATTTTAATCCGTAAAATATTTAAGATTATCTTCCTAAATTTAATCTTGGCGTCGCTTCTCTTTAATCTATTTATATAAGACAGTAACTGAAAGATAACTTGTTATGTCGCGGCCTATGTTAGGAAAAAATAAGGCACTGGTGAACCTATGAATAGGAATTCAAAAATCTCTTTGAGATTAGTAAATTATGGGTTTACATGATGTGACGAGATGACCTAAAGGATAACAGAACTCATGCGTATGTTGACTTCGAGTGATGTTAGTAATTTCCAAAGGAAAAAAAAGGAAGCCTTTCTAATCTAAGGAAATAAAGAAAGTGATAGGAATGTTAAATAACTCAATGCAGGCGAAAAGGGATTCGACAAAAAATCTAGTATAACTAACTCTGGCAGAATTAGAAGTGAAAGGAATCTTACTCAATCAACGAACAAAATAAGTAGACTCAAAAAAGCCTGTATATTACAATGAGGGTGAAAAGAAAGTAAATGAAATTTATGTAATTCAAAGAAGTCCCAATAGAAAGTAGAAGGAAGTTTATCTAATTTAGCAGATAAACAAATTTCCTAAATTGATTAATTTGCACAAAACGAAGGAATAATTTAAGGTAATAGTAAATTTAAGAATCAAACGGGGGTAATTTCATTCCGATGGATGGAATAATGAACAAGCAAATAAATTTAAAGAAATTCGAGGAAGAATTAAGAGATCATTAAATGAAAGGATTGGAAAATGAAGGATAAACCAAAATAGACGGGCAGTGCACTCAAACTTTAAGGGAACAGAACTTGGAACAACACACTGAGACTTAATTGAAAACTTGTAACACAAGGAAACCCACTTAAACACTTGAAACGCACTTGTACACGTAAAACGCACTTGGCCACATGGCACAGAGCGCAATAAAATTTAACTATTCAAACATATGGTCAAAAAGACAAAATTCTATCCCTTTTTTGAGAAAATCCCCAGATTGGTGTGAGAGTTGACTGAGAAACAAATACCCATTTTCGTTAAAAATGAAAAATATGTAGAGTATTTTCCCAGAACAAGCGTAAATATAAATATTACATATACTTAAAATAAAATAGGAAGAAAATTATTCCATCAAGATGGTCAGAAAAAATCCACAAATTCATATCTGAAAATGAATATAAATGATAGAAGCAAACCCATTTAATTTTTCAAAAAATGGTCCAAGATCTACATGTGCAATATCTCTTAAACAAGATAATATTAAAAACTCATAAATAGATCGATAATGACCTCCAATATCATATTTAAAAATCCAAAGGATTAAGTCAGAGTTATTTGGAGACAAAATAGATGAACTAACAAGATTACTAAAATTAAAGTAAATTTCGAAGTATGAGAAGTTTAATATATCAAATGGAATGAATCCATTATGCAATATATTTAATTCGATATCTCTAAATTTCAGAGAATAAAATGTATTTTCTCTCTGATTTTTGCAATGTCTATAATAGATCTGGCAAAGCGTTACTAGTTGTGGCAACTTTATATTTCCCCTGAACAAACAATTACCAATTACAAAAGTCTTCAACAAACAGTGTATAGTCTTATGTCTCTGTTTGCCTGCCAAGCAAACAACCCAATTTGTTGCTCCACTGAATATTTAATCATGTCTATTTTAAACACTTTAGAAATCCAATTTTCGTCTCATTTAACTACATATTTTAGGTGGAAAATAGTTCTTGAAATTGTTCTCATAGTGACAGTAAAACAATCTAACAAATGATGATTAGAAACCTTGCCTCCCTCTTGTTACTAAAAGCATACTAAAATAAACAAATAATTTATGAAAAAAAAAATATTTGTGTTTGAGGGAGGATAATGGAAGTTGTGTTCACTTATGTGGCATTCATCTAAAAGGATGTTTGTTTGATTACAGGTAGGTTAGGAAGAGAATCATTCTTCAGTCTCAACTTACATAAAGCTTACTGCCACAACTTTCCACATATTTGAGGAACTGTGTGGCCTACATAGATACCGACCATTCAGTATTCAGTTTATATCCGCAAACTCGAATTTCTTAGCTAATGCGTACATACAACTTACTGGCATTTGTTCATATACACTTTGAGCGACTAAAGTAAGAGTTCCTCTTTAATCTAACAACATATATATTTTTTAGCCCATTTGTTTGGTATCATGGAAGTATTCATTTTCTTCACCGTACCTTTGTACCTTTTCAACCAGTATTTTTCTTTAGATTCTACCTTTCCTCTTTTCCTTTACAAGAAATGCCCAAATTCAAATCATTGCAACTAAATCAAAGACGATTTACCCAAGAATGCAACTTGTGTATATTATCTTCATTGTTTTAACCTTGCTGGATTTCATCAGGTGTTATATTGTTTCTTTGCCGGAAAAGGTTAAAAAGTAAATATGAAAAGTACTATTACAGGTTTAACTTTGTAGCAAGAAACAAACAGAATCAAACATATGAATTACACCCTGCATGTTGAAAAAATAAACTGGGCGCGAACAACGAGCATAATGCTTATTCGTGGAGGTTAAAGATAAAAAAATAACATATATGAATTGAAAGGATGCCAAAAGTGATGAAAAAATGCAATTGGATGTGAATAATCAGAAATGCAAATTTTATGAGCTTAAATTACGCTGAATATTATCAACATTATATTAGACGTTTCTTTTAGGAGGATTAATTTTGCATGTTTATAATATAGATATATAGATGATCAACCTCCTGATTCTCATCACGACGTTTTATCCAACTCCCTAAAAAAAGGCTTCCCAAGAACTTTCTCCTGATCTCTCTCTCGCGGTCGACTTTTCTACTTCGCGCCGTCGTCATTTGGGTCTTGCTTTGAATAAAGGTTCTCAGCTTAAGATTTACTTCGTCATTTTCCAACAATTGTTCTATCAACGTAACCTGTCAATTTTCACTTAAGAAGTTTGTTTATTTTATACTCCTTTGCCATACCCGTGACCCGGGTTTATGTTAAAATTGGGTCATTTATTTACTCCTTTTTCGTAACGTGTATCAATGTTCTATTATTTCCTGCAAAAGAAATTATGGTATTTAGGAGATAAACTCACGTCTCACTCCATCGTTCCTTGGTCTTTTCTGTACATCTCTCAACTCAGTTAAATATCATAGACAAAGATAATAGGAAGATACGCTTTAGGATATTTTTGTTACCCTGTTTTTCTTTTATGGTTTTTATATCCTCTTTTCTCAATATTATATTTTCCAAAGCACCAGGACACTCTAGCTATATTTATCAATTTTGTAAGGGAAGGAAGTTAAAATTAGACATATTAGGGCTGTTAGGGCATACTGCTCTCCTGGATCTCAGCCTCGATTTCTCAAAAAATCCACTCAAACTGTACGATATGAAAAAAATAATGGAAATCGGACAAAAGGAGAATAACAAAAAGAATGCAGGAAAAATATAATAGTTATATGGAAATTCCTAGAGTAATAAGATCCCTCACAACTAAAAAAAAAGGGACAGGAGTTATTGCCATAAGTCTTGAGGAAAAAGTTCCTTTATACTGAACATACGAGTGCTCAGAAGTGCTCATTGTGTGAAAATGTTTTCCAGTCGACATAAGCCGTGATTCTGGACGCGATAATGTACACGAAGCAAAAAAAGGTAAGATAAGAGGAAGAGAAAATTTTGGGGGTCATTAAAGCTCACAGTAACAGTTTTAAAACTGATTACAAAGTTGTGCAAAACAAACGATTATTTTCTTTGCGACTTCAAAATATCATCGTTTAAGCGCCTGAAAAAAACTAATTTTTTATCGAATTTAAATAATCACATCGCATTAAAAGCTGGTATTCAAATGCACAGTTCTCTTTAAATATTCTTACATCTCATTTCTGAGAAGAAAACAGGGAAATAATAACTGTATTTCTTTCACCTAGGAAGAATCTAAGGCATTCTTGTCTTTTTAAGCCGAATCAGATTTATTGAGATTTTTTCTGCGAAATTTGGCTGGAGCTGGGTAAAAATTTCTGGCTCTCATTTTGGCCTGTCTGGGAATAATAAACGCAAGTAATCATGAATTGGCAAGACATAAATTTCCCATAAGAAAAAATAAATCCAGGAATATTTTCACGACACAGGAATGTTGTATCACATTATGAAGATTATAAAAATGCGGTTTAAAAGATTAATGAATATGATGTAAAATATAAGGTGAATAAAATGGAAAATATATACTTACATTCGAGACTTGCGAAAATCAGAATGATTTTATTAATCAACTTCATTTCTATATATATAAATACACCAGAACCGTTTGCAATCAAAATGTAACTTTAAATTCACATAAGAAGTTCACATTACAAACGAAGGCAAGACTAGAACACGAATGAGTGTGGCACAATCGGACCAACTGGGATTCCCAAGAGCTTTTGACCGTGACTTACCCAACTCTCTGCCAGTTGTACACTGAGTCAATGGCGACTAAGCATTGGGGTTTTAAATCAACTGACCTAGGGGATATTTGCCCTTTCATACATTCTATCAAGTCACTATTGCGTTCTGTGCATATTTTTTCCTTCTTTTCCTAATATAGATTATGCATGCAAAAAAATAACCATTTATTTCCAGTATTCTTCGGAATAAAGTAATAAATAAGTAGTTTTAACACATTAAAGTGATAAATCTGATGGTCAGAGCAATTCATTATACCAGAAATTAATGAATTGGTGCGTTCAGCTCATTTTCTAAAAAAATATATGATGGGTTACTTTGGCGAAGTGATAAAACTGCGGGAAAACTTACTGAAATCTATCTCCTACTTTTACCGCTGGTCTTTGAATTTTTCATAAGGATAATAAAGCCAAATACTCCGTTAAATAATCTCTAGTATTTTCAAATAGCAAATAATTACTATAATCTATAAAATATTTGTCTCCAAAATGATTAATGGATTTATTTTATGAGTTTTACACCGATATTTAAAATATTTGATTAAATTGATAATTAAGGGATAAATGAATCTCCGCCAATTTTTGTGAGCAGAGTAACACAATGGTGGCAATGTAAAGAGAATTTGAAATGTATGGCAGGTAAATTGTGCAATTATCCAAAAGGGGATGCAACTTAAACAAGTTCCTTTATCTAAAGTTACGAAAAGTTGGCGCGATATCATGTAAATATAAAACTAAAATCATAAAGGGGATTTATTTTTCAAATTCATCAAGCTAATCGTCGGCCGTTAAATTGGTTTCAAAGCCATAGTTGCTCGCTTTAGCACATTGAATATGGAGAAATTATTAGTAGATTTTGTTGAATATATTTAAGGGTTTAGCACTGATAATTAATTATATATATATATATATATATATATATATATATATATATATATATATATATATATATATATATTTAGGATAAATAGGCAGGGTAAATTTAGGAAGTTCATTATTATATTATAACTTCTTGGTACCGACGTTTCGGGTAGGAAACGCCTGGCCTGGCAACGCCAGGCCCACATGACACGTGATATCTAGATGTATTTAAAGGCCCAAGGAAATGGAAATTGGTAACACAATCCGGAAAAACGCTAAGAAGAATATTACATGAACCAATGAAAGCTTAAGAAGGAAAATGGGAGATGTAGAGAACAGGAAAATAGGGCAAACTATTTTAACCGTTGCCCCTTTTTAACCCGACCGTTCATTAGAGGTTCAAACCTCTTTTTTCTAAGCTTTTACTTTTTCTCTCTTAGTAGGGTCATTTGTTGCCCTAAATTAATTATCTATCAATCCGCTTCCTCTTTCCCCTTTAGTTTTTCTTTCCTTTGCTCTTCCTTCTTACCATTTTTTCTCCTAAATGTGCGTTATATTATATGGGTATAAGAGGAAGGTAACCATACTTGATACACATTTGTTAAAAGAGCAGGTTTTATTTTTAAGACAATAAGCCTCATATCAATATTTTCGACACTGCAATTAACACAACCACCATTAACAGAATTCCCACAAGATTCTTAAAGCCCTAATCAAGGGAGAGAAAATTAAGCTCAACGCACTGCTCTCCAAAAAGCTTTAGCCCATATTTGACCTTTGATGTCAGCTTGTTTAAAATTTGAGATGTTACTAATATATTATTATTTAATTAAAAAGCGATTTGGCCTTCTCAATCCTGCACTTAATATTCCTATTTAATTTTACATCTTACCCTTGAGAGCCATAGAGTTATGTAAATTATAACCAAACATACATAAGGGGATCTTTTCTTCCTTTAAGGGAGTGAGCTTTATTCTCTAGATTATACACCAGTGAATTTTGATCATAAATCAATTAACCCTCCATAATTTTAATTAGAACGATTGATGTTTGATCATTCATTGCATTGTTAATACTTCTTAATATTTCATACTAATATGTAGCCTGATGTCAATTTAATATTATCGATTAAGCTCTCCATCAATTGCCCCCAAGAAAAGCAAGCTATTTTTGCAAAGAAATCATAGTTGGACGAGAATCATGGTTAAATTTAAACATACACTCACTTATTTAAGCTTATATTCCAGGAGACATCTATGGCACATAAGACAACGTAATTCAGCTTGTTTCTCTTTCATATCAAAATTTTTCCTCAACCAATTTAAATAGATGTGAATTTCAGCTTTAACTGTTAACAGTCGGGAACGAATATGACCAAGGCTTGCTCTCAAACACCAAAGATTTTTACTCAGAATGTAGCTTAGAAGGTCATACTTGGAGCAATCCTGTCCAGCTGAGAATGTACTTATCAAAATGAAAACTAAAAATGCAGAAATAGAATAAAGAAAAAAATACTAATTATGTTAAAGTCACAAAAGCTGCAATTAATCAGGTTATGACAAAAAATAACATTGGAAACGATATCTCGATAAAAACATTGCCATTCTCTTTAATGTCCCCTTTGCAAATCTAAATCATTCCAGGACTTTTTGCTAAAGAGATGATTACAATGCTTACAAATAATTGATTAAAGGAAATCTGGTGCCCTGCTTCGAAAATACCGTTTCAGGTGATATTTTACAATTCGATTTAGGATTACAGAAAAAATAACACTCTAACATATCAGTTAACACATCAGTTACAAGAAAAAACACCCTTAAAAATGAGTTAACACCTCTATCAGACTTTGTACCCTAGATTACAGACAAAGTAAAGAAAAAGAATGCAAAATACACCGGAAACTACAAATTCATCAGAAGTAGTGACTCATCTTCAGTCTATCGAAATGATAATTAGACATAAAAGGTATCTAAACACAAGGTTAAGGCTACTCATCGGAGCACGTACTATTGTAAGATCCTTATCAGTAACCTCGAAGGCAGTCCCATACCTCTTTCACAGCAAGAAGAATAACAACACGTTGACTGCGATTATTGACAATGAATATGGTAAGTTATTCGTTCACCTAATACTGGGAACGTTCCCTTTGCTGGTGCGACACATTAGCGTGATATCTCACAAGACAAAAAATAAATCATTTACAATACGGGTGTTCCATATATGGCCCAATTTATATTCAACCTATTAAGACGTTTTACTGCTAAAATACAATTCTCAATTCCTAAATAGAGGAACACCATGGTAATTTTTGTATGATATTAACAATGCTGAATAAAAGTAGGATTACGATTACCCCACCTCTTTCTCTCCGATTAAAGATGCTCTCTTACAAAGCTATATTAGGCCAACATCGCATGTCTATCATCTTTATCATAAGGAGAATGACGACGATGAAGAATCCTCTCTTTCCTTGGAGGAAGCATACTTCGAAGTTAGATAGAAAGGAATCACATTAGCTATATCTTAGTATTGGCAGACCAGATTGAATAAAACATCGAAATGGATTTTCTAACAATAAAATTTTGTTTTTAGGTATTAAGGTAAATAGATTTCGACATAAAGCACTGAGAGTCAACCAGAATATATACAACTATTCTACAGAATGCTCGGCACTGTTAATGAAGTTAAGTAACGAATGTTATGTATCACATATAAGGAGTGACATAGGAAAACCTCGAAACAACTTAAGATATCCTTAAAATTTTCGAGCATTAAGGCAAGAAATTATCAAAAGTGTCTATAGTACATGTATAAAACATAAATTCTTTTAAAAATACTACAAATTGTACAAAATAAGGTATTGGTCTTCACCACGAACCCTCTAAGAAGAGAAAGATAGTGTATGAATAATTTTAATTTAATACTAATGCTTATTGAACTAAACAAAAGAGCAATGGAAGTGCAGATAATCGATTTAAAAGCTTAAACTTATTTTAAATTTAATTTTAATATAACCTACTCTTACGGCCCATTGATGTTTTCCAACTTTTCTATAACTTTCTTTAATTTTATTTCTTTATCTCTCACTACATATATGACATTGTTTTTTAATAGCTTCATCTGTAAAATATCAAATGGACTAATTTCTCCCAGCCTTTGAAACATCACGTCGTCATACTCACTTGATAAGGGAGGCAACGTCACAGAGAGTTCAAAAGGAAATCGTCTTTAATTAATTTCAACACTCCTATCTGATGATACCTTAGAAATTACAAAATTTCACGATCAAAGGTAATAATAATATTATATTTCAAATATACATTTAAATGGAGTGATTTACCTAAACTAATTTTCCATCTAAAACATAAGATATTGGATTTGTCACATTTAAAGGAGTAAATTCAAGAGAGATATGGCCAAATTAAACCTATCTTTTAATACGGTGTTGCAGAATATCCAAGTCCTAAATAGATTGCATTCTTTTAATATCCAATCTCGCTGTCAAAAGAATAATAGTTGACACTAAAAAGAACAGCATTATATTAATTTAATAGTAACTTCATTTTGGGGAATAGTTACTTTACCGAAATGTGTGCAATCGTATTTGAGGCCACTTTTTGGGAGGATGGATGGCTTCAATCTAATCTATTGTAGAATAAACCGAAATCCATGTCGATACTGCTTATGGCGGCAGATGACACAAAGTCAACATGCATAGAACGATATTTCCTCTGGACTTGCCTTGGCAGAATTAAATCCTGATTCGTTTGTTCGTCCGGAATTTTACTACAAAATTCTCTGTGCAATCTGAATATGTGTTAGGAAAAATTCATGTTTATGAGCAATGAAGTTAAAAAAAATCAACCAAGCCAGAAAAAAGAAATAACCTTCTTCAATAGCAAATGCCACCAAGGACACAGGTTGCCGCAATTACTTTCCAACCTAGTAATAGTCAACATATAATACATAAAACAAATCAGTAAAAACATTAGCTCCCCCGCCAAAAAAATAAAACTATCTAATAAAAATTGAAGCAAAACCAAAGTACAAGAAATGTAAGAAAAGCAAGTAAACGAAGAAAGGAACGTCCCATCGTCCGGTGGAAAGCCCGTCACCATACGGTGCAAGAGGATGTGCGCAACACTAAACAGAGGCAAACAAAGTGGAGGATGACAACTTCCTTGAATAAGTCAAAATGTCCAAAGTGTGAGTGCACAAACGTATCCCGAGTAAAGGGAAGAACGGTAGCGACGACGCTCGTCCCACTACCGGGACAGATAACGTGAAGGAAGATTTCTCAGAATGACTCATTCAAGATGTGCAGAACAGGATAAAGGAAACGCATTCGTGTTGTCTCCCAAATGGCGTTGGGTCCCTCTAGCTTTCCCAGTCCAAAGACGATAAATATCAACCAGAAGCCCCTACGTCATTGTGGAATAGGTCCACGGAAACATTTGCGGCGCAAAGGCGCGCGAATTTAATTTCCCATCGGCTCTCTTCCATCTTCTTCGTCAGGTAGCCCGAAAGGTTTATCTGATTTCTGTGATGTGTTTAGCGTGAAGAAGAGTGAAACGTTGGTCTAGTCGCTCAGTACTCTCTGACTCTTTGGTACCCTCATCGGTGCGCTCATTCCCAGCAGTCCTTATATATTCATGAACCAAGCAGAAGGTAATCACAATATTCGCGCGGCTTGTGGCAACCGTGGCATCTCGGATAGCAGGAACACTGACAGTCGAGATAAAAATTCAATGAGAGCACTCACGATGCTTTGTGTTTCTCTAAAGATCACAATCCGATCTTAAAACCGGACATGACGGATTATATCACAAGCCGAGCTTAGTATTGCAGCCTGCTCGGCTGCGGTGACAGACACAGCACCCAGTAGAGCCCCGCTGACTTCAAACAGAGGTAATATAGCGTGGAAGCTGACCCACTCCTGGGACTTAGAGCTATTCGTGTTTAATTACTGGCATTGGTTGAAAGTAAATCGATGCTACTAGGCATATTTGCTTTCACTTTGATTCTCCTTTCAAACCAACAAAGGCATTGAATGCTTAGAGTAATCTCTCAGTAAATCTGGATGATTCCAAGGAAAAAAATTGGATTCTTGATTTAATAAAATAATTTATTAACTTAAAAAGATTAAATTAATATGTGTAATACTAAGATGACACATTATATATCGATTTCTGTACTAAAACTGAAATTGCTTATTAGAATTAATCTGCTATTATTCATTTAAATATTCACTTCACTTTAGGCATTGTAAAACAGTATAGATAATTTTTAACTATGCGTTTTACCGTACATTAGATTTAGTGGTAAATGCACGAAAAGAATTCAGTGTTTTGGGGGTCGATGAAGTACACTAGAAACAGAAGTGGAAATAATGGCGGACAATCGAGGAATTAGCTTCAAAGAGTTTTACTTTGAAATGCAACAAGGTTATACACGGGGTCCTTTACCACGGGTAGCAGCCAGAGATGTAGGCGTCTCTAATTCAGACAAGCCTTACTTCGATTCATCTCTGAATGTAGGGAATGGTATTGTCTCCGACTTAACCTCATTTAACTGGATTTTGCCTGCCTCTGGTAATCATAGTTTTATTTCCCATTTGGGAGTATATGAGGTAGAATTTACTTAAATTGGAATGGCTTTCCCAGGTAAATTTATTTCCTTCGGAAAAAAAGAGAGAAAGTAATATCTACATCTTTAAAACACGAAATTGCATTTCCATACCGTCCCCTCCACATAAACCTGCTGAAGCTTAACCGGAAATTTCCCTTATTGCGAGGGCATAAGCGTATGTGTGTACCATTCATATGGGAAAGGTGATGATTGGCGTTTGTCTCTGCCTAAACTTGATAATGGAAAAAGTCTAATCTCTTTTAAATACTGTGAAAATAAGTCCACTGCTCTGGATTCATAGAACTTGTCGTCAAAATTAAACTACGCTATAGAATGACCGCCAAGTACAATAAAAGGACAAAAATTGATAAATCTTTTCAAACACCTATATTTGTAACACTAAAGAAATTACATCAAGGTAAGTTTTTAAAAAGGTAAAAGAATGTATGGTTTAGCGCTAGCATATTAAAGTGATATTCTTAAAAGTAATCTTGTCGAAATCCCCCCCTAAATTTAATTGTGTCGTCATACCAATTTAATAGAAGGAGAGCAAAATTTTAGTGCGTTTTATAGCAATTATAGGTATTAATTAAACGTGTTCATCTATATATGTATTTATAGCTTTTTATCTATTAATGTGTAAGAAATCTTAAAAATAAAAACGCGTTTAGTAGCTATAGAGAATAATAAACGTGCTAGAAAATGGTAGATATTATGTTATGGAAATGGAAGTACTTTAAAAAAACGAATGGGCCATAACTTGTGACATTCCTAAACGGCATCCTTATTTAATGATTTTTAATCTAGATGTATTCTCGTAGTGCGTGGCATAGTTTATATTAGAAATTGTTTCTCTATTTAATGATTAGTTTTGAAGACCCCGTAAAAGAACACAGCAATCGAAGAGTTGAATGAAAGGGTAGGGCTCTCTGGAAGGGATTTAACGGAACTTTGGATAACCGCGGTATATATAACGTGCGTGTGGAGATGAAAGGCTATATCAATGGAGGAAAAGTTCTTGACCTCTAAACAGTATATTAACACTTGCGCAGAGTTTAATGACCATAAATGCCTAATAACACAGAGTGCTCAAGGATAATTAAGGAAACAGTGACCATACGCAATAATCATGTCAAATCTGGTCTTGACACGGCAATTCAATAGGCCCCCTCATCAGAAGAATCTGAAGAAGATGATGAAAAAGAACATGAAGAAAAAGTAGATCATGAGAAAGAATCAGCCTGTTCGGACTGTGACAAGGCCCCATGCACTCGCAACACGGCGAACAGCAAATTTAAAACTCCAAGCTCACCGCCAAAGAATTTTAAACCAGCACACCCCAAACCAAAAAGAAGAAAAAAGAAGAAGAAGAAACATCGCTAAACACAATACATCATGAGAAAAATCATTTTCTTTAAAAATCATGGGAAGGACCCTAGGTTTAGAGAGCTACCTGCCAATTTCATTCTTGGAATTTAGCGGGAAGCTCTTCGAGGAGATCCTCAATCAGAGACTGGAGTCTCGCCTGAGGATAACTCTCTTTATAAACTGTACCAGGTTGTTTTTCGTAAAAAGAAATGTACAGAGATGGCGATGAATGTCATCACGTAAAAGCTAGCCCGAAGCTAAATGAAAGAGGAGTTACAAGGACATTGTTTGTCGGGATGTATCAAAAGCGTTGATGAAGTGTGGCAACGGGAAATACAGTATAAGGTCCTAGGTCTGGGCCTAAATGCAAGCCTAGAAAGAACTCTCTGTGACTATGTTATGGATAGGGCGGCGTATGTCAGTTTAGGTTGTCCGGACGGACCGAAGTCTCCGTTCACTGCAGGCCTCCCGCAGAAGGGTGAGGGCTTGTCTCCAACTGTTTACTCGATTTACACCGCGGATGTACTAGCCCCTACGAACCCCACTTGCTTCACGATTCAATTTGCCGATGATTTTAGCCAGATAATCACTTTTCCTTGGAGGAATGCACCTATGCAAGGTCGCTTGACCGCTGAAAAAACTCGAATGATTAAACATCTACGAGGCCCAATGGAAAATAAGCACCAACCACGAGAAACACAACGTAGTCCCTACTTTCTGGTATTAGGGTGCAATGTACTCAGAATGAAAATTTCTTCATCCAGGTAAGGGAAGCGCGTCTTAGATCAAATTTCTAAAGCTTCAAACGCAATCAGAACTCTAAATATGTTTAGAAATATCCGTGAAAGCAACAAGAAGAAGATCTACAATGCCATTGTAAGATCTACCCTGCTCTACCGCCTCCGCCCTCTCTTGTGTCTCGAAGAAACAAAAGAGGAAACTACAGATGGTGCAGGAAAAATGCATGTACCTTATCATAGGTGCACGTAGATGGGATAGAAGACGCCCAGAAGAGCTGCACCGAGAGGTGGGGTTAAGTCCCATTAACGTTGTCATTGAAGAACAGACAAGGAATATACAGGAGGTGGTTAATCGAGAATGAATGAAGACATCACTCAAATCATTGACCAGAACAGAACAGATATAAGTCGCGGCAGATTTCAGAGTTCCACTAACCTATTGGGTAGTGGAAAAGAAGTGCAATTCTAAGCTTGAAAAGGATTGTTTTTTAACAAAGATATTGACAAATAAATTAAGAGAACAATGCCCCGAACAATATAAAGTCACCGATTATGAACTACAGATTCACCGATGATGACTCATCTATACCAATGAAGACTTCAAGAAGCAATTAAAAAAATGCACAAAAATACACTCACTACAAAATAAAAAAAACAACAAAGAAACTAACCCCCAAACTTAAAGTAATTAATTACAACAACAGCAAATGCACATACTAGGGGCGGTCAATAAGTTTTGTGAATCGGTAGGGCAAAACAGAGGAAGGGGGATTACTGTTTGTGGGGGTGTTAGGACAAGTTATGACAAGTCAGGACCTGCAGCCGCACGCTCCGTCTCATCTATTTAAGAAGCAGTAGCTAATCGCAGATCGTGAGTCACAAATTTTTCAACAATGGAGAAGGTTGAGCACCGCGCAATGATCAACTTTTGACCAAGAAGGGCAAGAATGCAAGAGATCCATGAACGCATAGTTGCAGTGTACACTGAGACCGCCCCTTCCTATGCAACCATTGCTTGCTGGAATAGGGAGTTCCGCCATGGTTGTGAGTCCCTTGAAGATGAGCCCCGTCCAGAACGTCCGTCAGACGTGACCAACGAGGACAATTTGGCCCGTGTGGAGAGGATGATCATCGAAAATCGACGGGTCCAGGTTTAGGAAATCGAGCGAGAACGTGGAATATCACATGGAAGTGTTATCAACATCATCCACGGCAATTTGGCAATGACCAAGTCTTTGCCTGTTGGGTCCCTAGAAACCTCACGCCCCATGATCCAATTCAACGTCGTCAAAGTCCACAAGGCCAGAGTTGCACAAGCTGCCCTGCGCGAGTGCGGATTCGAGGAGCTCAACCATCTCCCCTACAATCCAGATCTGGCCCCTAGCGACTACTTTTTATTCCGCCTATCAAGGCTCAACTGTGTGGACGCCGGTTTGGGGACGATGAAGATGTCCAGCTCACCGTCCAGGAGTGGATTGAACAGCATTCGGGAGATTTCTGGTTGTCGGGAATTCGAAGCCTCAGGGACAAGTGGCGCAAGTGCATTGAAGTCGAGGGCAGTTTTATTGAAAAATAATAAAACACTTTTCCTCATATCTCGTTACCTTATATCCAAATTTCAAAACTTATTGACCGGTCCTCGCATTATACCCAAGAACATTAATTTACATAAAGAGAAATAGCTTGAACACCACAATGATAAAGACTAACGAAAACAGCAAAGAAAAAACACAAAAAAAATAGTGAAAGCAATAGGCCTGATCACCAGGCTTTTACATCTCTTTGCAAATTCCCACACTACTTTCTATTTTCATCACTTGTCTATTTTCATCTATCTACCTATACACACTTTTGTTCCTTACAAACACACACACACATACACACACAAATTTATATGAATTCGTAATTTGAAATTCGATGAGCACAAAGATCACCAGCTGAGTACGTTGGAACCTCGAAATAGGCTCAACGCGTAATGCCCAGTGTATCCATGATGCCGAACTCTTCTTGATTTCTTCGAGAGCTTGGCTTCATCTAGACGGAAGTTAAAGAGACCAATAGGTACAAGGTGGTTCCAATTCGATAGGAAGAGGTGAGACTCTTTGTTCTTTCGGTTTGGGTGTATACATACCTATTGGTTGTATGCGCGTTTGTAATTTTTTAAGTATATTTTTTTATATATTATATGGTATCTTTCATTTTTAAAGAGGTTTGGTATTGTCTTTTGGGATTGTTATATTCGATGTTTTATGTATATTTCTGGGATAGGTATCATGGAGACAAATTCGTTTAATCTGATCCAATATCGCTTCAAAATTCGAACACAAACCAAACGAGGCTCCAGTGTCGAAACGCTACAACCAGGCGTTTTGGCTCATTTTAATTTGTAAATTATGAAAAAAAATGTTGAGTTATTGTCACTCTCTAGATAAAATAATCATTGTGAAAGCATTTTATTACATTTTGGTTGTCATAAAACCACAGTTTGATATTAATCATTTAATTTTTATCTTTATAAAATTGGCAAACATAATTTGAAAATAAAAAGGAATTCTACTGAAAAAATTGGAAATAAATCTACATAAAAGATTTTCTATTATTTTTAGGGCTCAAATGACTTATTAGAACGTAGGACCTACTTATTTTAAAATGAACTATGCTTATTTTGCAGAGCTAAATAGTATCCATATAATTAATTTGTTAAGATTATAAGGGGATAAATTTCCCCGATCTTATTCATGATATTGTGTAATCATCATCATCACTAACCCTATAATTTAAGAAAGGGATTTTTTGGAGTATTTGAAAAATAATTTCATCTTAGTTTGGTTATGACTTATGTTTTTATCAAAATTATTTCTAATCATTCTTTTATAATATCAAAAAACAAAATGATGAAGTTCAGAAATAAATATAACTATCGAAATTTTGTAAAATTTTAAAACCGAAACAAATATAAATGGCGAAGTTCAGAAAATATATTTTTACATATCTTCTTTTATAAGTCTATATTTTAGCAACGTGATATTTTGAAAGGGGAAAATTAAGTTTAGAGTTCCTTTTTAAAATTATTAGAATTAGCGAAGTTCTAAAAATTTATAAAAATTTAACTATGGCTGCTTTTTTTTAGATTTTAAATTTGAATCTTAGCAGCGAAGCGTAAGCTCCTCTCGTACGGGGTAGGGGCGAAGCCATTGCCCTCTGCATTATAATTATTTTTCTTCTAGGTTAGTTATTGGGGCTGACTATTTTTTTCGATTACCTTTGTTCCTGATAGTGATAGTAGGTGCTAAAGAAAACAAATGTAGTCAAGGCATGTGAGTAGTAGGATAAGATACTAGAGCTTGGTACCATCACGATCATAGAGTTGGAGTAGGGTCCCAAAGGAAACCTAAAACATTTTATAGACGGAATGTGTACGTGCGGTGTTGGAAAAATTGCCCTGAGAGACTCCATTTCGATACCAGTCACATCCAGAGTCAATGCAAAATGCTCTCAGAATACACTTTCTGCAACTCCAGAAGTAAATAATTTAGATTTTAAGAGATTGGAAAAAACTGTATGGGACAAGACAAATAGTTTAGCCTCTCAAAGGGCACGGTAATGGTAATGTTTAATTATAGGAAATTCTTTTTAGAGTATATTTTTATAATTGTTTTTACATGAATTTTTTTAAGGGGGGGGGATTAAAAATATATCTTTGCTCGAGAATAAAAGATAATTTTGTTTTTGTTCGAACATTATGATTAGATGTTAAGTATTGATACAATGGGGAGAATTTCTTGATTAATTATTGGTTGGACAAACAAATATGAGTCAAACTCGCCCCATTGACTTCGGAGGAACGGAACAAATAACTAAAGACCGATTTTATGAGATGAGTATTTAACTCTACTTGATGCTAAAATAAAAAACAGTAAAGTTTATTAACTTTAAATGCTTTCGGTACAGTAAACTGCCCAAGTCAAAATACCGCCAACACATCTTGCTCCCAAACTACCCTCTTCCACTCAGCCATAAACTCCCAGTAATACAGTATTACATTGAAGTTAATACTCATGGTCAACACCCTCAAAACTTTCCTAATCACCAAATATGGAAAATACAATGAAACGCCGAACATTCTATATAGCCAGTTATTCGGCATGAAAATAAACAACGTATCCACAGCTTTGGAATACACATAGCTAATCCAAACCAACACACCTTACAAACTGTCCAAATCAATGACTCTTGTATTGCAACTGCCTGCACAAAACTACCCCAATACACTACATCCAATTGAAGACAACTTAAATGTGCTACGCACATAATTCTTTAGCATGCTGTGATGCCCTTCACAAACTATACACTATATATTCCTATCCCAACCAAGAACGACAAATAGAAGCTGACCACCGACTGCACCCAATTATTACCAAACCATTCATCAACCTCAGCGAACCAACACAATTAAACACCAACATGTGCACCCACTTTACTCGCATAGCGCTATAAAACTAGTCGCACAACGTCCCGGTACAAAGCGTTCATCCGAAATTCACCAATCCGACGCTACTCTACAGTAGATCGCAGAATAAACCGCCCCTCTCTAGAGGAATAAAAATAAGAGATTACTTCCACACTCAGAATGCCTCCTCCCCTGAAACATCCCTCAAACTTAAAACACTGCCCCTTTCGACCATAACAAAATTCTTAAGACAACCTCTCAGGGCGATTAGGGCTCGACTGAAGTGTACTGAAGTGAATATAAATACACGTCAACTATTCACGACAAATGAATTATTAAATTCTGTACTCCATTTGTAAAAGCCATCACCATGTATGCTGTTAACTCTTACAGTTAATTGCATTTCAAAGATAAGTTTTTATTCCTTAATACAAAGAAAAACAGATTTGCAAATCTGTTTATGATGTGTTTTATTAACAAAAACATTTTTATGTAAAACATTGAATTTACTAGGATTTCATAGGTTAAACCGGACTCTCATTTGAATTTATTGCTATTCGGGATTCGATTTCCTCAAGTAGCAGGAAAAGTTTAATGGAATAAGGAGGAAGAAGCTAAAACTCCTAAAATTTTCTAGTTTAGCGAAAATAATGTAGTCCTGACCTCGAACCATTAGTGTGTATTGCATGTTTCTGAAGACTGTAGAATTATTACAATGGTAGTAATACTAATAATGCCAATACAAATGAAATTATGACAAGGCCGAATGAATATTCTGTAGAAGCCTCGACGACAGGGATATATTAGACTATTCTTAGACATAACGAGTAAATAATTTGTTAAATGGTATTTTAGACTACAAATTACTAAATTTAAAAAACAATAGCAGAAAATAATTGCGTTAATCTTCAACTAAATTGAATAGCATATTTATATGAGTAGAGTACAACACTAAGCACTACTGAATCAAGTATTCCATAGGTGTCTTTAAAAAAATAGGGAAAACTAAGAGCAAAATAATTTATTTAGAACTCATTCATGTATTATATCTATTTATATACTTAATTTAATGTCATTAATCCAGGATGCGATTTTATTTCCATAAAATTGTATGTAACTGGCACATGTGATTGGTATTGATCTTATTTGTGTTGATATCAATTGGTATCTAACTGATGCAGCCAGATAAATAAAAATTCTAGGTTCATGTAATTTGCATACATTGAATTACATACATGTTCAGAAGGGCGAATGTTGCAAACTATATCAGCAAAGTGCAATGATACACCCAAAATATACACTTTTCAAAGATTGGAATCTCCTGCCCATTCAGCTTGTTGATGATAAGAGACATGTAGGGACAAGTAGGGGATACACACGTAGTACCCATTTGTATAAACAAACATCGTAACTTTTGCGCTCATTTAATATTAAACCAATTTCGAGGAAGACATTTACATTAAAATTCACGAATCTTAACGCCGAAATTTGCTATGGCGTTTTCTCTTTACTCCACTGAGCCGATCCAACGAGCTGTTGAATTTGTTCAATCGTGCAACAACAGCCACTTTGGTCTTATTAAATATATACCCTGGCGAGATCAGAGCAGGCGGCTTATTGGCTCCAGGCGAACTAAGTCTCTTTATGCTGAGTGTATTAAGCCTTTCACGTTGATCTCAATGACCCGAAGTTTGGAGCATTTTCTTTCTATCGCTATCTGCTTTAACGGGTGACCCTGGAATTTTGAGGGAGAGGGGGGCGGTGCGATACGCATTCTAAACGAGTCAGGTTATTCCCTGAAGTTAAAAGAAAAGTAACGAAAGTTGTTTGTGGATCATGCATCGCCAAAAGGCCTCCAGAGGTTTCAACTTCTTATTTATATGCGACCGTTTTTTTCAGCACGAATTTTCTGAAAAATCTTATAATGAATTGATCCCTCAGGAACGAGTTTTGATAATTTAATATTTGATAACTTCCAGCTATTCTTATACTTGTTTTTTACTAGTTACTTTTCTCTATATTTTTAGTCGCGTAAAAGTCTAGTCGTGGGCGACTCTACATCTCACGATGTCTGTCTGTCAGTCCTGTTTTGCTTTTTCTGTTAATTCTTCCACGGAGATCCCGGGAATTATTTTGTTTTGGCAATAACATCATAAATATTCTGCCGATTCAAACGAAATTTGAAACCTTTATGGCGTTTTACCTTCTCTTTCGAATTAGATATGTAATTCATAATGTCCTCCTAAGGTTAGCAAGGTAATTATTTTATTTGTCAATAACATCATAACTATTCGGCCAATTCTAACGAAATTTGAAAAACTTATGTTGTTTTATATTCTATTTCGAATGATATAATTCACAAGGTCCTCCCAAAGATAGCCCAGAAATCATTTTGTTTTGGCAATAACATCATAACTATTCGTCCGATTTTAACGAAATTGAAAACCCTTATTTATATTGTTTTACATTCACTTTCGAATTATTTAACTGATAAAGTATTCCAAAGATTAACCCAGAATTATATGGTTTTGGTAATAACATCATAACCATTAGGATGATTCTAACGAAATTTGAAAGCCTTATTTTCTTTTGCATTCACTTTCGAATCATAGAATTGCCAAGGTTCTCGCAAGGTTAGTCCGGGAATTATTGAAAGTTTTGTGGGTCGTAAGGGTCATAAATCAGATAAGGTAATGCACGCGACTTTTCGTCAGCAGACCTTGTTTCAAGGTTCCTTTGTAATCTCTCAGTGCACTCTTCCTTTCTAAAATAAGTTAGAATGATTTATTGATTTTCCCATTTATTTGAATATAATTAAAGAAAATTATTGTGATTATTATTTAGTACCATTCTTTTAATATATTCAGATTATTTAATTCACTCGCACGTTATCCTCATAATAGTTGACTTAATTGGATTTTTCAATGAAGAGAGAGAACCTACCTCAATAAAATGATCGGTGTTGAGATAATAAAGTAATGTTTTAGAAAATGTAATTACACTGATTTGGCAACGGTCATAGGCTAGCAGTATGTTTATGGAATGGTGAGCATCGCCAAATGGAGAAGCCATGGAAATTATCAGATATGTATTAGTTATAAATCGACATATCATGCCTCGTAAGCAAAGGCAATGTTGCTTTTGACAAGGCGATACAAATTTTCGAATTTCGATCGGTGCAAAATATTTGTTGCGAAACGGATGGGATATTCCATAAATGAAACTACTCTGCCGATATTTAACATCTTGGGATCTACGGTGGCACTTTGTGTACCTAGAATGCTTTATGGCAGCCTTGCCATCCACCTACTCGGCGAAGTTACCGACAACGGAACAATAATAAACGTAAGCAGTGGTGCATAAAAAGAAATGTCCATGAAAAAAGATAAGCAGCACTGGCTCAAATCGTATTCAATGCTGAAGGTACCAGACCAATAACCATCAGGTCGTTTCAAAGTTTTTACCTTCCATAAGATATCAAGGAAGAAAGCCCACCAGAGTGCCCTCTTGAAACCAAGACAGCGGACCGGATGCAGATCTGCACTAGGACTTACCACATCGCTTAACAGGTTAGAAGGATTAGGAACATGTTATGTGGCCCGATTGCAGTGGGGCCGAGCTAATGGTAGGGTTTGAACGTGGCGCTAACCAAGGGTCCCCTTGAGCCTAGTTGTCAACTAGGCAACATCTAGATTCACTACTATTGTTGAATGTGTTTATATGTATTTAGTTGGATCAGCCTGATCGACTATATCCCGCAGAGATTACCCCGTCTAAAATGCTAGACATAGTAAATGGAAGAAAGATCGGTACTTACTAAGCTATTGCCCGCAGTTTAGCGCCCGCTAGCATGGCCTCTTGACCAACAGTACAGCTTCATTGCCCCTCCACAATTTATACTTTGCATAAGCTCGCCACTTTTCTTTCTAATCGCTCTTTACTGACTTCTCAGCGGCAGGAGTGATAGTACTATGTATAGATTGCTGTATCTATTACTTGGATAAGCGGCCCAAATAATCATAGAGAAAGTCTGGCCGACTGCGTAGACTTGAACTCATTTACAAGTCCTGAGGAAGCTGGGACATTCCCATTGTCGCTCCATACACCCCTCTTTTTAAGAGTATCACTTAGTTCTCGAGACGTGAGGCTGTATCTTCGCGAAAGGGCGGGCGTTAATCTCTGACACTTAACGGGTGACCTTAGGTTAAATACCATGGTAAGTTTCTCGCTATAAAGCCTCCAGACATGGTAGTCCCTTCAGAATAACAATTGGCACCAGTCTCTTTAGGCTCAGACGAGATAAGACGATCGAGGAACCTTCTTTTCGGGTCGACACTGGCCTATAGGCGGGGGAGGGTCGCAAAAATGCGTCTCAGTGGGGGATAGGCCGACTGGTCAAACACAGGTGTTACCTGCTGCTTTGAAGTTTTCCCATGCGATAATAGTTCTCTCTCCATGCGTTTAGAGATTTATGTTAGGCCAGCGTGGTCTCCGCTTGAAGGGTGGGGCTCAAGGTGGACCTTATGGTTCGTTCCTTCACACTCCTCCCTTCCGAAAGATAACATTTGCTTGACGCGAAGGGGAGAGAAAAGTGCATCAGTAAACTTTGGAATGGGGTCTTGCTCGTAGGGTATCATGAGTGGGAACAGGAAATTCCTAACCTGCTTTGAACAGGTGTACACATGTATGCCTATCCGAACAAACCGAGACAAGTAATAAAAGAAATCATTACTTATAAAATTAAAAAAATACTTACATAAGCAAATACGCAAAGGGTAGTGGAACGGAAACGACAAAACATTATATTATATATGAGGAAGCATGAAACTCAATACACCCTTATCACACAGAATTGCTCTGGTCAAGACAGATCAACGCAGCTGTTTATAGTTTAGGGTGCTTTATCACCATCTTCCCCATAGTTTAATAACGCTGTCGTGCTTCCAGGTGGCAGCCGTGTCCATCTTCCCTCTTTGGGCTAGAAGGGAATCTCTTTTAATTCCCTTCGCCTCGTCGATGCCCAAGATTATCAAGGTTCATGTTTGCTTAAGCCGCGGCCGATATCGCTTGAAATCTCGCTTAATTCCCTTCGTCTCGTCGACACTAGAAAATATCAAGGTGCATGTCTGCTTAAGCCGTGTCCAGGATCCCCTTGGGATGCCATTGTGCGCGAAGCGCTATTTTGATAATGAATGTGGCTCCTATTTAAGGTGATATCTGCAAATCTTCAGCAGATAGAGAGAACCCGAGATTCTCGCTGACCAGACAGTAGTATGAGTCTCCAAGGAAGTGATCTCCTCGCTCTTGTGATCTCGTTAGCAGATCGTCTTCGTTCAAACCGCCCTGATCAGAGAAAGATTTCGAAACCCGTTTATACGCCGGAAGATTGTCCTGAGTTTTTCTCGTCTCACTACATTGATTGAGACTTCCTGCCGTCCGCTGACGAATCTCGATTTCGTGATTACTTCTCCCTGAAGCCAAGGTAATCTCAATCCACTTCGGAGTCTCTCTGGATACCTTCGCATAGAGACTCCATCGACGAAGTCCTAGCCATTGGTTTACCCACACCCTTAGTTAATCATCCAGTAGAAACCAGGAATCCTTCCCTCGTAAGTCCCACTCCTGCGTTCCCAGTCCAAAGAGGAATTCCCCATTTGGTGTATTACCAATAGACTTGCTAATTCTTTCATTCAATCCCAGTTATTGGATCACTTATATATTTTCACGAACTTAGTTTCCTTGATTTTTGCCTGTCATAATATTCTTTTGTAGTAATGATTATTATTTAGATTTCCATATTTATCTGTCCCCTTGTTCTTATTATTTGTATTATAGTTTATTTTTGTAGAGGTGTTTATCTTTTGAATAGCCCTTGAGAAGAATCCGGCAAACGTATTCCCTTTTAAAGAGCCAACCTATAATATCACACTCTAAGTAGAAGGTCCTTACCTTTATCACAATTAAATTCTACCTGAGCGTAGCTCTGATAGTGGGTACAATACTATGTACATTTAGAGAATTTTTTGGTCACACGCCCTCGTCTCTCGACATACATATATATATATATATATATATATATATATATATATATATATATATTTCTATATATATGTATTATATATATCATTATTTTAAAAACTGGTGTCAGGTATACTTGGGTATTTTTATTTTTATTTTTATTTTAATTGCCCCCCATTTAATTATGTTACCGAGTTTGCCTAAGTTCGCTCAAATTATTCAAATATTGTGGAACTAATTATTAACTTTTTGTTAACTATTTAATTGTGTGCTCGCGAGTCCATAAATTTGCTTTTTTTTGGTGGTAAACCTCGACTAAATCCCGAGTTGGATTAAGAGGAAGGAAAATTTTTAATCCGATAGGGATTAAATTTTCGCTGTTTTTTCATATTTCTTATTTTTGGTGTGTATTTCTTTTGTTGGTAAATCTTTGTAGAATTAAAAAAAAATAAAAAATATTCTGTGAGCGCCCATATTCTGTGTCGTCTGTTCCGTGTAAGCTCGAGCTTTTAGAAGCAGACATATTGTTAAGGATGTCGTCCTTTGATAGATTCCACAAACAAGATTAAATATTGGGATTAACAGGTAACGATTTAATTGCTTATATGTAGAACGGAGAAAGAAATGAAAGGGAATAAAGAATAGAAAAAGAACAAAGAGAAGCCGAAGAATGAAGAGAGCAAAGAGAAGCAGAATTAAGATGAGAAAGAGAGCAAAGAGAAGCAGAAGAAAGGGAAAAGAACCGTCAACATGAACGAGATCTAAATATGGTTAACGGAGAAACCCTTTCCATCAGTTCAAGGAGTGAGTCCCCTTAAACCCCTTTGGTTAAGTTACCCGTATTCAAGGATGGCGAAGAGTTCAATGCCTACCTTAATCACTTCGAAAAGATTTTCAAAATGAATTCGTGGGACATCGAGGAGAATGGAGTCGCATGCTTTCTTCCCTTGCTCAAAAGTCATATTCGGGACATTTTCATATCTCTTCCTGCCGAGGCCACCCTTAATTATTCGACTCTTAACGCCGAATTGCTATTGGCAATGAATATGAATTCCGATTGCTATCGGACTAAGTTTCGCCAGGCAAGAATATTTCCTGGCCAAACTTACTGCTTTTTTCGCTTCATCCTTCAGAGAAGACTACAATTCTGGCTTGACTCGGCTCAAGTAGGACGCGTATACGAGTCTCTTTTTGATTTCGTCTTACGTGATCAATTAATGGCTGCGCTGCCATCCGAGATCCATGCATTCATAAAAGATTGACGAGGGTCTACCTTTAAGGAATGTCTGGGAGAGGAAGATGTTCACTCGTCCAGCCATAATTGTCATCCGAAGGAGCCCAAGAAATCGCATCCCCCATATCCCAATAGTAAGAGTAATTTCTCTAAGTCCTCCCATAAAAATTGGCCTAATTTTGTCAAAGTGGCTGGTCCCTCAAAATCAAGATTTCCTCCCTAACAAGAACCAAGTGATATTAAGCCATTCCTAAATAATCCCTCAACATTCAATTACCCCCGGCGACCCATCGTGTGTTTCACGTGCGGCGTGCCCGGATATTTAAGAACCAACTTCTCCTAAAACTCTCACCTTCGCTCTTCCCCCATCCAACAAGTCAATCAAGGCAATTGTTCTATCTCTCAACCACCTTCTAGCTCAATAACTCCAGCTTTTGCCCCGACTAATGATTCCACAAGACATAACATCAACTATTTATTTAATAAATGCTCCCCGGGTGAGCTTGAATTTTAAGAAGGAACTGTGAACAGGTGTGGTTGTCAACCCTTGTGAGAGACACTGGGTGCACCTGCGTCGTAGTGTCTGAAAAATTGCTTTCCCCTGTAAGTCCCGACCCCGATATGTATGCAGTAGTACACGACTACTTGGGGCGCACCAAACCGTTCACCGTGGTTCGCTGCTACCTAGAATGCAAATACTTCACCGGTTGGGTGGAGGCCGTTGCAGCCACTATTAAGTTCTGCGCATTGTTGGTGGGCCAGAACCCCCGGATCTCCCATAATCCTCTCGTCCAGCTCGCCCTTACGTGTGCTCAGTCCGTAAAAGAGATCGAAACCCCCGTGCCTTTAGAAACTCCTTATGCCCCCGAATTTGCATCACTTCATAACAAGGAGTTTGCAAGTAAGCAAAAGAAGTGCTCATCTTTCCATCCCCTTCGGTAAAAAGCCCAGCAGGACAATCAAGTTTCTGATTGTGGCCCAAGGACGGTTATTTGTCTCGTTAATGATGACCTGATTTACCGTTCTACCTCTACCGAGAAGGATGCTAAGACTTGCTCTTTTTACATCCCCCCTTCTCGCGTTACTCAGGTTCTTCGCCTTTCCCATAATTGGTTATTGGCTGGCCATTTTAGCCACAATAAAACGGCCCAGAGAATCTTTCTATATTTCTTTTGGCACGACGGTGCCCAAGAGATTGCAGAATTTATGAATCCTCTAATACTAGCCAGAAGACGGCGGCAACAGTACGGATCGCACCTGCCCCCCTTCAAAGGACCCCCATTATTTCTGAACTCTTTTTTAGAGTGTCTATTGACTTGATTAGCCTAACTCACCCCCTTTGAGCGTAAGACACTCTGATGTCCTTACGCTCGTGGACTTCACTAGGAGGTTCACTGATGTAATTCCTCTAAAAAGAATCGATAGCCTAACTTGCGTGGAAGCATTAATAGCTATCTTTTCTTGAGTACGCATCCCTAAAAAGATATCGTCTGCCTGAGGCAGAAAATTTGCGACCGAACTCATGGAATACATGAAATAACTTCTCCTTTTAAAACCTCTCTTCACAACCCATTTCCACCGTGCGGCTAACAGAGTCTGCGAAAAATTTAACGGGACTCTGAAGACCGTCCCGAAGAAGCTGTTCCGCGCTCAGCCTCAAGAGTAGCATCGGCACCTGCCAGTTTCTCTCTTTGCGTGCCGTAAGATTTACCCTTAGAACTTTGGGGTTTGCCCTGTCCGAACCACTTTATGGGAGAAACGTCCGATACCCTATGATTATTCTCAACAAATTATTCGCAAATCCCCGCCTTGATGAAGAAATTAAAACCTCGTATTCGTACGTTTTGGACCTGAGAAACCGCTTAGAGAAATGGGCAGAGATCTCGTATAAAAATACGAATCTTAATTTGGAGAAATAGCGGACATATTTCAACGTAAAGGCAAATGATCGACTCCTCTGACCCGGTGATGAGGTACTGCTCTTTCTCCTCACTGAATCTAATAAGCTCCTTTCACAGTGGAAAGGCCAGTTCCCCGTTTTAGAAGCACGAGGACTCGTGAACTAGCTGCTAAAGACCCCCTCCGGTAATAAGTTGTATCACATAAACATGCTTAAGCGATACCACTGCCGCACGTGTATTAATAACATAGTGGCACTTGACGAAGAGGCGGTGATGGAAGCCTCTTACCCCACAGAGCCTCTCAATCTGATAGAGACCGTTTGTATCGAGTCAGATAAGGAGCACCTCTTAACTTTCCTTTCCGGTTCCAGTGAAGAAACTGCTCTGAAACTCGATTTAAACCCACATTGAAACTCCCGCAAAAGGCTCACATGGTTAAGTTATTAACTGATTTTGAGAATGTGATTTCGAAAAAGCCAGGATGTGCACGTGATTTCGTACATGACATCTCTCTGAAAACACAGGAAGGAGCCTGTTGGAACTAAGCCGTACCCCTTGCCTATACATCTTTTACCGGCCTTTAATTCAGAAGTGGAAAACCTATTAAAGTTGGGTATCATTGAGCACCTAACCTCTGATTTGTGCTCCCCTATTGTAATGGTAAGAAAGCCCAATCAAACATTCAAAATGTGTGTAGATTTCCGGAAATTGAATTCTGTGACGGTTTTTGACGCAAAACCAATCCCGCTCATCGACCAGAACCTACACCTATTTAAAGAGGCCAAACTTACTTCAGAAATAGACCTATGTAAGGCCGATTATCAAATTCCCTTCAAGTTTAGTGCTTGGAAGTACACTGCGTTCCCCACGGAGAAGGGCTTATTGCAATTTAGGCGTCTTCCATTTGGTTTGGATACTGCTTGCTGTAACTATGATAGAATGATGCGCCGAATGCTGGATGGCCTAGATGACGTGTCGTTTTATTTCGATAATGTGTCCGTTGCCTCACGTACATGGGAACAACACCAAATCTCCCGTTGCTTCCTCTTCATGAGGTTATGGGAACACGGATTGACCATTGGCCCTAGTAAATGTCATTGTGCCTATAATTTCATTCGTTTTTAGGCTTTCATTTCAGGGAAAACCAGATGAGGCCTCAGCAAGATAAAGTAAAGACTATTGCCACCATGCCTCTTCCGCGTACGAAGAAACAGCTCCGCTCCTTTTGGGATCCACCTATTTAAACCAGCGTTGTGTCCCCAATTTTGCCGCCTTGTCTTCTGCACTTAGCACCCGGTTAAAGAAGCATTTCCTAGATCCCTATGTGGAAACCCAAGGGACCCGTCCAATTTAACAAACTTAAGGATAGGCTTACTGCTACCCGTATTCTATGACTCCCTATTACGAACAAGCCTTTCAGAATCAGGACCGACGCTTACAACAAATAAGTAGGATGCATGTTGTTGCAATGCGATGATGATTGCAGCCATCCGATTGCATGTACGAGCCGGAAGCTCTGGTCGCGTGAGAAGAACTACGCGAACATAGAACGTGAGGCTCTTGCAATATATTTTTTTGGGGGGGAGGGGGTCAAAAATTTTAAATGTATTTAGTGGGAAAGGAGTTCGGGATCAAAACGGATTCTCTACCCTTTAGCATATCTAAAATGTAGTAAATGTCAAAACGGTAGACTCATGCGATGGTGTTTACTGTTAATAGGAACCCCATAGAGGAACTATCTCCTACCCCGTAAGAATCGAGTCACCGATGGTGTGTACTCACAATTGTATATATTGTTAAGCCTTGTTCCTTCTCTCTCTCTCTCTCTCTCTCTCTCTCTCTCTCTCTCTCTCTCTCTGCTCTGCCTTGTCCCCAAGGCAGAGCCTGCGAATAGAAAGTCAAGGAAACTGGATTTGAGAAGAGCAGACTTTGAAGGTCTACGCGCGGGACTGACTGACGCGAGGCTAGAAGAGTGCGATGCTGTTGAAGACTCTTGGAACAGTTTCAAAACCACATTCATGAGTCTTCAATCGCGTTTTATCCCTCTGAAATGCCCCCGTCAGTCCTCTGTTCAACCAAAGTGGTTTAATCGAGAAATCGGGCAACTGCTTAGGGAGAAGAGAAATGTGTACCGGCAATCGAAGATCTCGGGTGACTTTGACGAATACCGGAGGCTAGCCAGGAGAGTGAAGTCCAGTATAAGGGCGGCTAAGCGGTCTGAGGAACTCCGAGTAGCGAGACTCTGTAAAGAGAATCCCAAGGAGTTTTTTGGATATGTGAACAGCCGTAAACCAATCCGTCGAACGATTGGCCCTTTGAGGAATGAGGAGGGGACATTAAAGCATTCAGATGCAGAAAATGCTAACCTCCTCAACGACTACTTCTCTTCAGTGTTTACTGAGGAGTGTGGTCCCATTCCCCAGCCGACGGATTCCTACTCGGGGGAAAAGCTGGAGGCAATGGACTTCACCGAAGGAGAAATAAAAAAAAAAGATCGGTGACCTAAAGACGAATAAGTCCCCTGGACCGGACGGGTTTCTACCTAAAGTGTTGAAGGAAGTGTGCGATGAAGTATCACGACATCTGTGCGCTATCTTTAACATGTCAATCCGGACCAAATGCGTTCCTAGAGACTGGCGTGAGGCGGAGGTGACTCCTATCTTCAAGAAAGGAGCCTGTAACCAACCGTCGAACTACCGACCTATCAGTCTGACTTCGATAGTCGGTAGACTCATGGATAGCATGATGGTGGACAAAGTGACGTCGTATTTAGAGTCAAACCTGCTACTGAGGAGTTCCCAGCACGGCTTCCGAAGGCAACGGTCATGCCTGACGAACCTTGGGGAATTCTTCCACTTCGTTTTCAGTGAGCACGATCGGGACAAGGCGGTGGATGTGGTCTACCTAGACTTTTAGAAAGCCTTTGATAAGGTGCCACACCGCCGCCTTCTCCGGAAAGTGCGAGTGCTTGGCATAGACGGAAAGGTAGCCGGCTGGATCGAGAACTGGCTAAGTGGCAGACGGCAACGGGTGGTGGTGAATGGACAGTCTTCTGAGTGGGTGCCCGCTACTAGCGGGGTGCCTCAAGGTTCTGTCCTGGGACAACTACTATTCATCATCTACGTCAACGACATGGACGGTGACATGGTTGCCAAGATTTCCAAATTTGCCGACGATACCAAGCTTGGTATGAACGTTGCAAAGGAGGGAAATACTGCCCGCCTGCAGGAAGATCTTGGAAAGTTTGGGGAGTGGGCGGACACGTGGCAAATGCCTTTTAACGGGGGGAAATTCAAAGTGATGCATTTCGGCCACAGAAACCCCCAATCTCAGTATATCCTTAAGGGCACTGCTATGGAATCCACCGACACTGAGAAGGACTTGGGTGTAACAATCACCAGTGACCTCAAGTTCTCGAAACAGTGCATTGAGGCGGAGAAAAAGGCCCAAAGGATGCAAGGCTATATTAAGCGCCAGTTTGGTTATCGGAACCAGGAGATTGTACTGTGCCTGTACAACTCACTTGTCCGACCGCACCTAGAGTATGCCGTACAATTTTGGAGTCCTTCATTGCGAAAGGACATCGCGAGATTGGAACGCGTACAAGCCAGGGCAACCAAGCTGATTCCCTCTATCCGACATAAAAGTTATGAGGATAGACTAAGGAAATTAGATCTGTTCTCGCTGGAAACCCGTAGACTGCGTAGTCATCTCATCGAAGTTTTCAAAATACTTCGAGGGTTTGACAATGTTGAATACCGGGATATGTTCACACTGAGTGAGAACAAAACGCGCAATCACGGCTTCAAACTTGAACTGAAGCGTTACAGCTGCAATCTGTGTGGAACTTTTTTCACTTACAGTATCTGCGGTATGTGGAACGCACTTCCATTGGAAGTTATCAACAGTGAATCTGTTCACCATTTCAAGTCAAGACTAGACAAAGTCTTGAAAAGTGACCGTTTAGGGACGCAAAACAATTGAGCAGCCTTGTGCCCGCTCGATTGCTAGTCCAAAGGTACCCTCTTTGAATGGACCGTAAGGTCTCCTAGGGTACCTTCTTTACTTGTTGTTACTCCTTGTTGTTACACACACACTCTCTCTCTCTCTCTCTCTCTCTCTCTCTCTTTATATATATATATATATATATATATATATATATATATATAAATATATATATTACCTTTAATTATTTTTTCTTTTGTAGTCCAAAGGTACCCTCTTTGAATGGACCGTAAGGGCTCCTAGGGTACCTTCTTTACTTTTTGTTACTCCTTGTTGTTACACACACTCTCTCTCTCTCTCTCTCTCTCTCTCTCTCTCTCTCTATATATATATATATATATATATATATATATATATATATATATATATATATATATATATATATATATATATATATATATAATATATATATATATATATATATATATATATATATATATATATATATATATATATATATATATAATATATATATATATATATATATATATATATATATATATATATATATATATATATATATATATATATATATATATAAATATATATATTACCTTTAATTATTTTTTCTTTTGTAATTAATTGTAATTGTCACCATGTTTATCTTGTTTTGGGGTTATTATTATTACTTATCTTTAATTCTTAAGTTCCACAACCTCAAATTAATTGATTTTTTTTGTGTTCGCAGCTATGTAGGCCCGAACTTAAAGATTCACCTATTAGCTTGTATCCCGTTAGTAAATTGGTTACTCCAATCACTATTACTCCCATTTGCGGGGAATGACATTTTTCATTCCCTACGTATCTGTGAAATCTCATCTTAGGAAGGGAGGCGTGTGGAAGCATGAAACTCAATACGCCCTTATCACACACAATATTTCTGGTCAAGACAGATCAACGCAACTGTGTTTAATATGAGTGCTTTATAAATGTCTTCTCCCAGTTTGATAACGGTGTCCCGCTTCCAGGTAGCAGTCCTGTCCATCTTCCCCCTCTTGCGATAAAAGGGAATCTCTCTTAATTTCCTTCGCCTCGTCGATACCCCAAATTATCAAGGTTTATGTTTGCTTAAGCCGCGTCCGGTATCCACTTGAGACGCCCTCGCGCGCATAGCCCTCTGTCGACCATGGCTGAGGCTCGTATTTAAGGTAATGTCTGCTAATCCTTAGCAGATATAGAGAACCCGAGCTTCTTGCCGTCCAGACCCTAGTATCTGTCTCCCGTGAAGTGGTCCCCTCGCCCTTCTGATCTCGTCAGCAGATCGTCTTCGTGTAAGCTGCCCTGATCATAGGAAGATTACGGAAATCCGTTTACCCCCCGGAAGATTTTCCTGAGTCTCTCTCGTCTCACTACATTGGTTGAGACTTCCTGCCGTCCGCAGAAGAATCACGATTTTGTGATTACAGTACTTCTCCCTGGAGCCGAGGTAATCTCAACCCCTTTCGGAGTCTCTCTAGACGCCCTTGCATCGAGACCCCATCATGAAGACCTGGCTATTGGTTTTCCACATTCCCAGTTGATCCTCCAGAGGTAACCAGGAGTCCTTTCCTCGTAAGTCCTACCTCTTCGTTCCCAGTCCTAAGAAGAATTCCCCATTTCGTGTAACGCCAATAGACTTGCTAAATCACTCAATCTAACTTATTGGATCACTTATATATTTTCCCCAACCAGGTTTCCTTAATATTCTTTTGTCGTACTGATTATTATTTATATTTCCATATTTATCTGTGCCCTTTACTTATTATTTATATTAAAGTGTATTTTAGTAGAGATGTTCATCTTTCGAATAACCCTGGAGACGAACCAACCAAACGTATTCCATTTTAAACAGCCAACCTATAATATCGCACTCTAAGTAGAAGATCCTTACCTTTTTTTCCATTAAATTTCACCCAGGCGCAGCTAGGATAGGGGCTGTCTTGCGTACAGTAGTGTGTACCTTGAGCGATTTTTCGTCACACGCCTTCGTCTCTCGACAATATACAAATACTGAGGATTACAACATACCCACCAAATTGGAAAAATACATAAGCGTCGAATGGTCTACATAAAATGGATAAATATAACAACAGATTTAACGCTTATAACGAGAGTACGCAGACTCAGCGATAGAGTCTCATGTACAAAGTGAGAATAATATAGGACTACGTATTCCTAGTTTAGCTTTATGGCGTCCTCTACGGGATTTCTACTGAGACTATCTCCTAGGACATTAGCACTTCCTTTAATATTTAAAATTCTAAATTGTTATCTAGAAGAGCAAGCTGCATCCAATCAAACGACCATTTTAACTTTTAGACTTCTTTAGATAGGCTAGGGGGCGGTGATCAGTTTCTACAAAAAGTTCCCTTCCTATTAAATACATTCGAAATCTATGTTCAATCCATTAATCGCGAGGGTTTCACGTTCGATTACTGAGTAATTCTTTTCTCGCGCAGGAGCAACAGGGTGACTTTCGCCGTCCTCTCCATATTGGAGGAGTACACACCCGATGTCATCATTACTGGCGTTGGTTCGAATGTCACAATTTTTATTTGGGCTTGGGAACCTTAAGATGGGGATGGAGGTAATTTGGTCTTTAAACTTATGAAAATGGGTGGTAGCTTTGTAGTTCCAGGCGAGGGGATCGGGCGACTTCATTTGAAGCAGGGAGAAAAAGGGAGCAGTGAGTGATGCAAAATTTGGGAGGAATCGCCGGTAAAAAGACGTAGATCCTATGAAAGAGCGTAACTGCTTCTTCGTACGAAGAAGGGGCATGCTGACTGTGTTCCTTATCTTTTCTTCTTGGAGCGTAGTTTAATTCTCTCCGACATTGAATCCTAAATATTTAATTGTTGTGTACGCCATGAGGCACTTACTGGGGCCTTCAGTGAGTCCGTGCTCACGGAGCTTACTTAAGGGGGATTGAAGGGAGATCAGATGTTGATCCTAGGTATGGACAGCGAAGTAATGTTGTCGAAGTAGAACCAGACATTATGCTGCAACCCGTCCAGTATTCGACGCATCATTTTCTTATAGTTACTGCAAGCAGTAACCAGTCTGATTGGAAGGCGCCGAAATTGCATAAGTCCTTTCTCGGAGGGAAATCGGTATATTTCCGGGCATTTTCTGCAGGGGGATTTGTTAATAGGCCTTGCATAGGTCTATTTCCGAAATAGATTTGGTCTCTTCAAATAGGTGTAGATTTTGTGGAATAGGTTTAGTGTCGAAAATAGTCACTGCGTTAAACTTTCGAAAATCTACACACATAAATCAAGACTCATCAGGTTTTCGGATCATAAGGATAGGGCGGCAGTAATCCAAGTTACAAGGTTCTATGATTCGCAAATTTAACAGAGTTTCCACTTCCTCGTTAAAAGCCTGACACAAATGGATTGGAAGAGGATAGGGTTTTGATCGAATGGGCCCTTGGTTGGTGAGTGTAATCGAATGTTTAAAGTGGATCGAGCAACCGGATTTTCAGAGATCAGGTGAGGAATTTATTTAACATGCCTAATAATTGTCTTTTGGGATGATACCAGTCGGGGGTCCACATCTAGGAGAGGTGCGGGATTTACTTGGGAGCCTGGTACAGAGAGGAGAGGATAATCCTTATTCTTCTCAACACACACAGTTTTGACTACGTTAAGGGAATGGGAAGGATAAGAGGCATTCACTACTGTCTCTTCATCAAGGGCGACTATATTAGTGATACAGGGGGGTGGGGCGGTGGTATCGCTTTAGCATGTTTACGTGGAACAGCTTATCTCCAGAGGGGGTTTTAATAATATAATCCACGGGGCCACAAGCTTCAAGAACGGGGAAGCAACTCTTCCATTGGCTGAGGAGCTTGTTCGTCTAAGTGGGCAAAAGAAGGAGTACTTCACTGCGGGGCCTAAATCGTCTTTCTTTTGACCTGACGTCAAAGTAGGTCCAATATTTTTCTTAATTTAGATCGTCATACCTGTAGACTATGTCGGCACACTCTTCTAGATGATTGCGGAGGTCCAATAAATAAGAGAAGGATGATTTTATTTTTTAAGCCAGGTGGAGGTTGGCAAATAACTCGTTTAGGATGCTCAAGGGGCCTCTTACATTTCAGCCATAGAGGAGCCAAATGAGGCGAATCCTAGGGTACGATAAGGGATTTCCGTGCAAGCGAAGAGGGCAACGGGCAGGTACCGATGCCATTCTCAGGGCTGAGCATAACACAGCTTCTTTAATACTGTTTTTAATGGACCTTTTCATTTTTCACAAATCCCATTTGCCGAGAGGTGAAATAGGGTTGTAAATAGGGGCTTAATCATGAGGAGTTTGCTCACGTATTCCTTTAATTATGATATGAATTGCCTAACTCTGTCTGACTAGATCTCGTTCGGGATACCGACACGGGAGAAAATAGAGATTATGTCCTCCTCGCAGGTAATGCTATCTATTTTCTTGAGAGGGACCGCTTCGGGGAATCGCGTCGCTAAATCTACTAGGGTTAAGTAGTAAAAGTTTCTTTTGCTGATGGGTGGTAAATTGGCCTGATCAATTCAATGGCCACTCTGAAAATGGGCTCCGAAGTTATTATGGTCTTCTGGAGGGGGGCAAGTCGTATAGGCTCTTTTGCCACAGTCTTCTGACAGATTTCACAAGACTTGCAAAAGTCAGCAATTTCATTTGCAGCGCCGGGCCAAAAGAAAAATCTAAATATTGTTTTAGCCGTTTTGTTATGGCTGAAATGACCAGCCAACAGTCCATTATGTGCGAGATTAAGGAGTTTGGGGACGTAAGATTTGGGGATGTAAGATTTGGGGATACACAAGGCATGAATAGCAAGGCTGATCCCACCTGAGCAGGCACGGTAAAGTAGGACTTCCTTAACGAGGTAGGAGACCTCTCTTTGTCCCCGGGTAGAGCCTAGCTCGTGACTCCTTGCTATTTCCCAAAGGAGCAGGAGAATTACGCACTCCTTTTGTGTTTGCACAAATGCTTCGTTACGGAGACTGCAAATTCCGAGTCAGAGGGGACCTTTAGGGGAACAGGAGGCGCGGATTTCTTTTGAGCCTGGGCCCAGATAATGACTGGCAGGTTCACCGGATTAGGGGTTATTTGGGCGATGTGGCCTACGAACACGGTACATAATTTGATCAGGGAAGCGAATAGCTCAGACAATCCAGTAATATACTAGCATTCCAGGTAGCATTGGACGACGGGAAATCGGCTCCCTCGTTCAAGATAGTCGTAGACCACAGCATACTTAGTATGGTAAGTGCCTACTGGGAGAGATAATTCCTCAGGCACTACTATACAAGTACAGCAGGTGTCCCTCACGAGGGTGGATACCCAGCATCCATTTACAGATCCATATTCGATCTGTAATCCGAAGGGGAGCTCTCATTGTAAAGAAAGTTCGCATGGTGTCCTGGAGAACTATTCTTCGAGAGAGTTGCGGGATATTTTGGGCAAGAAGGCGGGAGAATTGGAGCAGCGTTGATTGGATGGATTTGGTGGTTGGGAGGAGATCTGAATTGGTAATTTGAAAGCGAGCCAACGGTGTTTCTGAGGTACGTCGAAAATGGGGGAGTCGAAATGAGGGGATTGATATCTTTCAACTCAGCCGGGGAAAGGTACTTCGGTTTGGAGGGGACGGTGAATCTTCACAAAGTTTGAAGCGTTTCTAGAGGGAAACCGAAAGTTATTATTCTTACATTTGGGGAAGGGAAGATAGGATTTCTTGGAGCCCCTCGGGTACAGATTATTGCTGGCCGCGTACACATATGCATCTTCGATTCATTCTTTGAAAGTAGGACATCGCCTATTTTTCTCGAAAGCGCGGACTTCTCCGAGCAGCGATGCCATAAACCCAGTCTCTAAGGAAGAAATCAACGAGAGACTCATATTCATGGGTAATCTTGGCAGAATCTAACCAGAAATTAAAACTTAGTTGGAGAGTGAACCCAAACTGACGAAATGGCTGTCCGGGCTGGATTCTGGTGTGACAGAAATTTGATAGGTAGATTTCGGTGTTCATGTTGACTGCCGATAGAGGTTCTGAGTTAAGGGTTAGAGTAGTCTATCGTTGCTTCGGCGGGAAGGGAAATAAAAATCTCTCAGAGTCACGTATTGACGAGTGGGAGCAAAATAAAGACACCATCTGCTTCGATATCCCAGTGGTTGACCTCAAATATCTCCTTGAAATGTGTAAGGTATGCACAGACGTCCTCACCATCTTCGAATACCATACCGGCAATTTGACCCAGGGGGACTGAGGGGCTTCGGTTCTAGAACTGATGGAAATTTCTTGTACTTACTTGCGTTCAGGTTTGCGTTCATGTTTCGGACTCCTTTCCCTCTTTTCCATTTCTCTCTCCATGTTCATTTTTTGCTCTCTGTTCCTTTCTTCTATTTCTCTCTTCCCATTTTCTAATTCTATTTCTCTCTCTCTCTTTTCTGTTCTTTCTTCTTTTTGGATATAGGACTTTGCATCCTTGCCGGTCAGTCTTACAGCTTCTCGCTGACTCTTGAAGCGTTCAAAGGAAGACATCTTCCTTTGCGTGAAAACTCGTTTTAGCCGCATGACGCAAAAATAACCTGCTGTTAAGATCGAGGGGCTCTTTCGAAAGAAAAATTAAAATAAAATTACCTAACGATATCCTATCCTTTACTGCACACAAAAAAACCCGTTAATTAAACCCTATATGCACACACAGGATTCCAGATTTATAACCCTGCTCTGGATTATTCAGATATCAGGAGATCTTCGTCTTCGAAATGCATACCAAATTTCGGTCACAAGGACACACACAATTACAATAACAAAAAAAATTCCTTCCACTATCTTAAAATAACGTAAATGTACTTGTCACTCAGGGAGTAAAGAATGACTGTGAGGGGGGACTTTAAAAGACAGATCCTTTAAAAGTTCTTTAAAAAAGGAAATAAGAAAAACTTTACCAGATACCAGATTTTTTAATATATATATATATATATATATATATATATATATATATATATATATATATATATATATATATATATATATATATATATATACATGTCGTGGTATTCGTGAGCGGATACCTTTTGCTGCAAAGAATGTAGTGTCGCAGGCGGCCAGATAGATAGACGAACTGCACAGGGCTAATAAGCTGAGTGCGTGACGAGATTAATGGTTGGCCACAGGGAAGTTTAAAATACCAGGTTTCATTTAAGGTTATTGAAAGATTGAAACAAAATAAACTTTAATTACACTAATAATGCTAATTATGAAAATGTCTAAAAAGAAAAATGAATGGGACAATAATGTCGCTCCCAATGAAATAATAAATCAAATACTAATAAGTTTAACATGGATCAAAATATGGGACTTGGTCAGATAGAAAAAATATTGGTAAACAATGGGGAGTCCAATTAAAGGGTCTGGAGGAGGATATCAGGTGGCGATGACAAAAGGGGTCGAATATCATCGAAAGGAGGTAAAAGGGTTTTACATTGACGTCTTAGCTCTTGGTGAAAGGGGCGTTTCTTACGAGGCGAGCTAGACTTCGGCTCGGGGGCGTTGTCCTCTTGATGGGGGGTCTGAATTCCCTTGAGCACGAGTAAGGTTATTTCCAGGCTGGGGAGGCACTCTCGAATAGAGATTAGTAAATACAGACGAGGGGGCCAAGTTTCCTTGACGGGATGAAAAGAGTAGTTCGCGCAATTCTCTAAAGAAAAGGGGGGATTATCCTCGAAAGGAGGTAAAAGGGTTTTACATTGACGGCTTAACTCTTGGTGAAAGGAGCATTTCTTACGAGGCGAGCTAGTCTTCGGCTCGTGGAGCGTTGTCCTCTTGAGGGAGGGGTCGAAATTACCTGGGGCACGAGTAAGGTTATTTCCAGGCTGGGGAGGCACTCTCGAATAGGGATGAGTAAACACAGACGAGGGGGCGAAGTTTCCTTGACGGGATGAGAAGAGTGGTTCGCGCAATTCCCCGAAGAAAAAGTCGTTCCATGAATTTGCTGATTGACTGTGGCCAAAATCACGACCAATCTTTTAGCCGACGAGACCTAACGCCGAGGTTCTACTCGAGACGAGGGGCTGTATCTTCGTGAAAGGTCGGGCGCTACACTCTGACGAGTAAAGGGCACGGTAGGTTAAATACCCTGCTGGCTTTCTCGCTAGAAATCCTCCAGGCATGGTAGTCCCTTGGGAGTAATCATTGGCGCCATTTTCTTTAGGCCCAGACGAGATAAGACAACCGATGAAGCTTCTTCTCAGGTAGACGCTGGCCTCAAGGCCGGGGAGGGTCGCAAAAATGCCTCTCAGCAGCGGGGGATAGGCCGACTGATCAAACATAGGTGTTACCAGCTGCTTTGAAGTTTTCCCACGCGATAAAAGTTCTATATTCTTGTGTTTTGAGATTTAGCTTAGGCCATCGTGATCACTGTTTGAAGAGGGGGTGGGGGCTCAGTGTGGACCTTATGATTCCTTCGCTCACAAACATATTTCAAAGTTCTGTATGTGGAAAATAAAAGTGTTTATGTGAGCCACTTGTTCAGTACTTTGGATTTCTGTTATCTTTAAAACTTTAGTTTTGATGACCAAATAACACCAGCAGTAAGATCTGTCTCCACCTGACCCTACACATTAGCATTTAGCGTTTCAATTATACACACTTGCAGATTAACTCCTTCAGAAAAAAACATCCCCCATACCATAATGACGCCTCGTCCATGCTTGGCAGAATTTTTAACACATTTAGGGTAAAGATTTTCATTGGCAGCGCGTCTAACAAACCATCCACCCTAAGATCCAACGAAATTAAATTTACGTTCGTCGCTGAACATGATTCCTTTTCAATCTTTAAAGTCACCCGGAAGCCACTACTAATCCATATATTATTGTATCCAGGGTGTCACCGGTATTGTTGCGCTCATGTACCAACGTACTTTTCACAATACGCTCTTCACGTGTAAATGAACTTTCATCTGCCATATTATTTGCCATATTTTCTCTGAAACAGAAGAAAAAACTATTAATACATTCATAACTAACTAGAACATAATAATATATGGATGGGTTGGGACTTCCTGGCCACCCTGTACATACATCCCTTCCAACAACATAAGCTTCAGCCTATTCGAGTTTCGACTTCTGGTTCTTCTTACTGGCGATTGGTTTGGTTGCAGGAGAACGATCTTTTAAACCAGATTCATTGAGGTGGCGGGACACTCTGAAACGGTTCGCTTCCTTGCCACTATTGGTCTTGTAATTTTGAGGGACTTCTGCTGCATTCTCGAAGGGTTCTTTCATAGAGAAGTATCTGATAGCGCTGTATTCGTGGACCGCAGTAATGCGGAGTCGACTAACATTTGCTGTTTTCTGGTTTGTTTTCATTGTATAGCTTGAGGACGCACGAAATCACACTCTTGGATTTCTCTACCTCTCTTAAAACCACAGAAAGTGTCTTCCCCTAAGTCTTCAAGGGAAAATTTCTCTGACTGCCCTCAGGAGTCACTTTCACGTCTGGTGGCATCTATGCAAAGTGACTACGACAACAAGGGCTGTTGTTTATTTCTTACCTACTGAGCCAAATCTTGCCAGATGACTCATGAAACTTATAGATTGCTTGAGAAAACCGTTCTCTTACTATGCACGTGTCAATATTTTATTTTGTTATTTTATTAGATATAATTTCTTGAATATTTGATTTTATCATATAAAGTTTTTATAAAATATATTAAATGCATTTTCATGTACCATGGAAATTTCATTTACATACACACCATATTTTAAAAAAAAATTCATAGAGGAAAATCTTTTCTTATTTTGCTCGGTAGTGTATCTGTATATCGATATGATAATACACTCTTCATACCTATGTACGTAATATTATTATTCTATATGGGTTAACGTGCGTGCGTTTTAGTAATATTAATATTGAGTATACACATGTGTGAGTACGTGCATATATATGTGTAGATTTATTTGGGTGTATGTAATTTTTCGCGTATTTTTCCGTTATTATTAATAAATATGCATTTATATTGGTGCGTGCATTTAAGTGTATACACACCTTCAGGTTTAACAGAATTGCGCGTATTATTGCATGTGTCCATCAGTTGTTGTAGGGGGGTAATATGGGAGGAAGGTGGGTAGTGTGCACGCTTTGAATGATCTCGTCGATTGTAGTTTCCGACATTTACATATTTACATTTCTCTATGGTGTGCAAGTGTTGTGGCCGTTAGAGCGCATTACAATTTAAGCAAAAAGTGTGCGTGTATTGATATATGAAAAGTATAGCTGTAAAATTTAAAGTCTTTGTTTTATTATTATTCATAGTAGTATTTCTTGCGAAAGTATTTGTACCATATTCTTAAGGTTTGTAAGTGTGTATATCTATTTTGGTGTGCAGTGCGTGTTAATCTTTCTATATTCATGCATTTACGCGGCATTCTTTTTTTTTTTGTTACTTATAAAAGCTCCAATGATCTTAAGAAAGATATGTGCGTATATAAAGCATTGTTGTAAAAATTACCCCGTTTTGATACTTAGGTAAAATATTGTTACACTGACATTTTTTTACAAAAAGTACAAGTAAAAGTACCCTAAATCAAATATACTTAAGTAAAAGTTTCAAAGTATCTTATTCACGAGGTACTCAAGTAGTGCAAGTAAAAGATAGCGGCAAATAGTAAAGTACCCATCACCTCAGACACTATTCAGTATACTTTACAGTAAACCCTTTTATACCAGCTGTATTGACCCTTATATAGTGTAATTCAGTTAAACTGTGCTTAACAATGAAGTTGTAAATATCCCTCTTCTGATTAGAAAGTTTCTATTATATGAAAAGTAAAATTAACTCTAAAACTTTTCCAGTTCAACAGAATTCCAGAAGAAGAGTCTGGTAAACTGAACTAGTTATTAGCTAAAAAATTACTGACATATTTTTTATTCAGGTTCACAGGCAACGAAAGTTTTGGGGCGAAAATTAGTCCTCCAGAGAAAAACAGGCGCTTATAAGCAGCAGATGCAGGTGATGGGGTAGTTAACTTCGTGAAATATCCCGCATTGCAGGAAAGCATATCAGGATTTCTATATCACCCCCTGGGAATGACAAGTACCTATCAATTTATTGCGTAACTCCGGGTTGTGATTAATTCTCAAAAGTTTTGTGTGGTTATGTGGGTATTTTTACAAAATAGCCAATACACTAGATAATTAAAAGCATGAATACTCACCTCAAAGTGTTTCTTTAAATTTGAAGGCGAATTGATGTATGCAGTCACCTCGGCAATTTTCAGCAAATGCAACAAACATTGCAGCTTCACCAAGTTGCACACATTCTTCTTTTACTTGAAAAATAATTCTGAGTATGGCTATGAGTGGGAATGGCCATTATTTTTATTTTCAATGTAAGAGTAGACCTAATGATGGTCCAGTAATGGAGCGGCTGCACGCTAGGGGTCTAGAACGATAAGAAAAAATTAATAAAGTTACGCCTTCTCTCAAGCGGGAAAACGGCAGAAACAAACGAATTGTATATCAGGTATGAAAGAATGCATGTGATTGGTCAAAAAAAGACCAAGCGCTTATGATTGGCTGAAACTAGAGTACACGCTTGAAAGTAGTCATCTTCTCACGTTTGCTTCTAGATCTATGAGTGGCAAAAATTAACTGGAAAGTAACGAATACTTTCATGCTTTACAAATGTGATGAAGTAAAAGTAACATAAGAAAAAAACGCAAGTAAAAGTGAAAGTAGTCAAAGTACTGAGTACTACTTAGGATGTGAAAAGTATAACAAAGTTACTTGAGTAAAGTACTTAAGTAATTCTTCTTCGTTACCTCACAAATCTGATATAAAGCAATTTCAATTTATTCGTACAGGTGAAATATTGAATCCTGCATTAACGAAAAAGGCGATTATTTGATGGATGCTGAAAATTTCGACGTGATGCACTGGCCTACGTAGAGCCATGACTTAAACTCTATAGAAAACTTAGGAAAGGTATAAGGGAAGAAATTTATGGCTCGAAAGCTAACGAATCCTGAAGATTTCTGATAAAGATTGAAAGAAGAATCAAATAAAATTCCATCCAAACAATGGACTAAATTGGTAAAGCCCTGGGATTAAAGATTTGCTCAAGTCGTGCAAAAATGTGGCTTGCATGCTTTTCATTGATATATTTTTTTACAATTGTCTGCAAGAAAATTCTGTGGTTTTCTGGTTATGAATGTATTTATACTGATATTTTTGTAGTTTTAAATCTATCCTTTCCTAAAAGAAGCATTGATTTCCTTATAACTAGTTTATCCACTGGTCTATGAATTAAAATTGGACTCGCTCAGAGAAATTTTCAAGGGATATTTTGTGCACTTTTCATCGAAAATAAGAGTAGCTTCAATAAAATGTAGATTTGGGTATTTTGTTCTCCTATGTTAGATGGCATGACATTTCACGCACTGTTCCTACCCTCAATGTTTTATGCATTCGAGTATTTTACCGTTACTTTGCACTTAGTCAAGTAATGCATTAGAAAATTATAAAGATATTTCATAGATTTAAGTAGTTACGAAGTTTGATTTCAATTTTAATGATAACTTCACCATATTTTGAGTTTAGTTCTAGTTTTCAAGTTGTTTTTATTTTAAGATGCCAAGTTCTCAGGTTGTCCTGTCAAGTACGATAATGATATCTCATAGTCAAATCACTAGCTTAGCTCTAAATGCCCCCGAGTTAAAAATAATTTAATATTCTTTCGTTCTCTCTTTTTTATCTTTATATTCGGATATTTTAGTAAAATGCTAAAAATACTTTTCCCAACACTACCTTATTGCTTAAAAATGCTCTAACTTAATTAGTCATGAGCGTGGCCGTTTGTCGGACGTTATTTAAATTAAGTTAGGGTGTGCTTTATTTAGTTTACATTAGTCTAGGTCGAGGTTCTTTTTACCAGACAATCATTATTTGCTTGATCATATTGAAGTGCGAGGTTGGGTGGCGGACCTGAAGTCCAATAAAAGTGCAGTATAATGATTGTTCACTCGGAAAGGCAGATTTATTACATCTTACCTTTCTGATGTAACTTTGTAAAATTTTCTCTAATGAATTATTAGCTATTTTAAGTTGCTCTAACCTAGTATGGCTTTATTTCTTCCAAGTCATACATAAGTTTGTTCTTTAGTTAAATCTTCCTTACGAACATAAAAATTATCCTGTTTTCTGGTAATTAGTAAGAAGTTAAGATACGAAAAATAAATAAACTAAAGATATATGTATAATACTGATTGACCCATGTTCTTTATGTAAAAAACATGACTTGATAAATTAATATCGTTTTTCAAAGACAAAACTATTCTTCATAGAGCTGTTAAAATTGTTCCAGTTCTGGTGCAAACAATTTAAAGATTACTGTAGTATTGCTTAAATCTTATAAGCTCTAGTGATGCCTAGGCATCTCTAGTAAACCATAGTTTTTTCAGCTTGTAATGCCTAGGAAAGAGGAACAAAAATCTTGTTTGGGTTACAAATAAATTGTCTGAAGGTCAACGCTTAGAACGTCTGAATATTAGTTCATTTCTCATGTCTTGAAAATCGCAAAAACCATTTCTGGAAATATATTCTCAAGAAAGACAATACCTTGATTGCCCCCCTTCCCCTAAAACCGTTTTTAACAGCAAGACCTGATTCCAAAAAGCAATAGGTTGTACTTTAAATTTAGCGGCATGTGAAACCTATTCATTATGAGCTCATCATTAATAAACACAAATTTCCGCTAGACCTATCTGTCCATATATCAACATTTGCAACATTTAAATGAAGCGACTCAGCAAATTCGTCTTTTACTGGTCAATTAAAAGGGTGTCATTTGCTTTCATAACAATACGCGCTCACTCTTTGCAAGTTGAAAGGAAGTAAAAATTATGCCGTCAGGACGGGAAGTTCTTCCTCTTTCTGCATATTCACCAAAACTTTCACCCTTATATTACAATTTATTTAAGTCAGTATAACGTCACTTAAAGATTAAATTTTTTTCGGATAAGAAGGAAGTGGAAAATGATATTAAATTTTATATTTCAGAAAAGGTAACCAAGGCTTAGATAAGCAATATTTAATCATTGTCAATAGTGATCAAAACTTGTTCAACTGAACAAGTGTGGTTGTGTATGTATATTTTTCTGACAACCTAATGTAATAATAGTCCTTATTAATCGTAAAATAGGAGCATTAATATAATTCTATAATGAAAATTGAAAGGTAAATAAAGGAGTCTAAGAAGCCAGAATTTTCTTCTATATATATATAATGCATTATTCGATATAGAAACGATTTTTAAATTTTTTTCAGGAAAAATGAGGTAATCTCAATGAAAATGGTGTATGCTGTACTGAGAAAATCTGACCTGATTGAACAAAAATACATTCATTTTTGAGCTCAAGAGGTTTGATTCATTAAGAAACCACAGAGAAATCATAAAGAACATAAAAATATTTTTCAAAGGCAGACCTGTGCTATCAATACGTCAAAAATGATTTTTTCATTGAAAACTTGACATTAGATGGGCTACCAAATTTTTTTTAAAATAATCTCAAGAATTCATATCAAAGTTCACAAATTTGTATCTCAGTAAAATATTTTTCACAAGGAAACTCTTATTTATGTTCCATCATCATTAATGCATATCATAGTGGCACCTATCATCAATTTTTATATTCATTAATGAATATAAACGAAAGAGCTACTCAAAGGATAAGTTCTACAAAACTTTTTCATATCCTTCGCTGTCTTATCTCTAAAGTTTGGAGACGTCGAAAGAATTTTCTTTGACATAAAAGCTTGGAAATCTCTCAAAATTGACACGACCAAAAGTTTTAAAGGCAGATATTTCCAAATAAAAAAGATTAGAGGCAGATATTTCAACGTTACAAAATCACAAAAAGTCTAAGCAATTACCAATGTCTCTTTAGTCCTAATAAAGATAGAAAAATAGTTACCAAAAACGAAAATTTGAAGACCGCACATATGAGTTCAAATAATAATGATCAGGGGAAACTCGACTTAATTATTCTTGCTCCAGTATGGAATGCCTTTATTGTAGATCGTGAGAACAATAAAAAATATATGTATATTTGTATTAAATATTCAATTTGTAATAAAGGGTAGTTCTTAGGCATTACTCAGAAGAAGGAAATATGTCAGTTCCTCACATACACTGTTCTTTCAAAATATTCCGGAAAACTTATGGGATGTCATAAGATAAATTGGCAAATATTTTGGGAAGGAAATATTGCCTAAATAGTTGTCTTTAGGATAATTATTTTAAAATATTTTTCGGATAGGCATACTGTTGAAGACATCTAAAAGATCATTAAGGGTCTTTGAATCGGAACACTTTAGAGAATAAATCCATTGCAAACCAAAGGCTCAGAGAAAGTTTTATTTCAAACAAATTCGTTGAAATCAGTAAATTTTCCAGAATTACAAACTGGAAAAATCTTGCATTAAAAATAAATACCTCATTGGATGATTTTAAAATAGTTTATCCAATTTAAGGCAATTTAATTTTTTAGAAAATAAGGTTTCTTAGGCATTTGAGAACTGCTTTATGTAACCACCTATTTGGTCAGTATGATTTAATATGACTAAAATGAAGGAGCAAAATAGACGGTTTATATATTTATGTCAAATTATTTTCAAATTGATTTTAGACTTGATTTTAAGGGGTTATTTTTTTCAAGAGCACTGTTACTTGCATTGTGACGTGCAAGTTTCATCAAAGATATTCGCTAAATATGACTTGATAATTAAGATGGAGAAAAGTATAAGTGTTATTTGGATTTCAAAGGGTGAATAATATAAACGAAACATATCAGGAATAAACAGTCCAATAAAATTATTATTAATATAAAAAATATTTTTGGTACTCTTTTGACATGTATTTTTTTATTGATAGAATTGCCGCTACTCAGATGGCGTAATAACCTATCCGAAGACGTTTACGAAGGAGAAGAGCTCATAAGAGATCAAAAACTTTCTCTAATAACTCTACATATATCATCATGAAGCTATGCCAAGCTAGCTTGAAAGAAGGCCTCTGGTAAAACATGGACAACCAAAACCAGTGCAGCTGAAATCTACTAATTTCTTGCCATCTCAGCCACAAAGCTCACAGGTAGCACTACGCCTATATGTCCAGTATATCATCCATAAAATTTCCTTTTCTCCTTCTATACTATTTTCTTTATAATACATCTGCCATTGCAAACCCTCTGAGGAAGATGACATCGTTGTTTTAGGCTTCTTAGTCTGAAGAAACAAAAAAATAGCAATAAATTAATTTGACGACATGAGTGGTAAAAATTACCTAATCCAACATGCTAAGTGGTAACTTAAATAAAGTTATGCAGTTCGATCAATTAATATCATTGGAAGTTATAAGATTAACGGACATATCGGGATAGAAATATAATTTAACTTGCAAACTTATTTTCTCATTCACTAACCAATAAAATTTATGTTTTAGATCTTTTTTGATGAATTTGCCAAAATCTTAAATTATAGCAAATTAATAATAGAAATGAATTTCACTTTTTCGACCCAACTATGCCCTAGACTTTTGATCTATGCTTAAAAGATTTTAATAAATATTTGCCCTAACGAGAATGTCAAAGAAAGAACGATACAACTTATAATCGTTGAATATTAGAACATTGATAACATTAAAAACAAAAAACAAATAAATTTACTATGTATTAGGAACGATTTACCTTTTCATACATTCGGAAACATTGTGGTGTATGATGGAAAAAGGCGTTGGAGAAGAAGCCTAACACGCGAATATTCAGTGCATCTTTCAGATATTTTTACACCATTTTTCATTTCGAGCATCGATCTGGTGCATGCTGCTTCTCTGACATCGTGTTCGGAAATAGATAACTTTCCTTAGCACTCCCTCGTCATCGCTTTTTGGAGTAGATAAACATATGTATGAATATGCATGAAATGTAATAAGACTTGCGAAAATCGTCCTTCTTTTACTCTTTGTTAAAACAGGCGAAAGACTTCTTATATCCTTTTAAAAGTGATTTATTATTCATCTGAACTTTTCAGTATATATTTTTTACAAGAACAAAGTCATGCATGTGAAAATGAATGAAGGCAAAGAATGATAAAAATAATTGTGAATTGCTTCAAGGTTGGTTGGAATATTTCTCAGATTCATTGCAAGGCGTTTCTTATGCTACAAAAGGTGAAAGAAAACAATTTTAAAGGCTCACTGTCAATAATGTATCTCATATAAAACGAAAAATCTCTATTAACGGAGCTTAAAATATAACTGGATGTTGCTAAGCGCTTGTATCATAAAAAGTAACACTCATTTTCTCACCATAAGGACACGGGGGATCTGATAAGACCTGGAAGTTTTAGATAAAATCGAATATATGTAAAGAAATTTACTCACTAAGAGGTATATATGAGGATTATGATCATAATCGCTTTCATCTAAAAAAATATTTTCCTGTGTATATAAGTTGTTATAAATGAATCTGACCTTAATTTCTGTCAAAAAATTAATAAAAATTAATGAATGTGTCTAAACTTTGCGAAACATATTTGATTATCTTTTGTCTTCAAATCTAGATTAATTGTGATAGAAAACCTAAACATATTTGATAAAACGCCTTCGCTCTTTAAAGAAATACTATGTATTTTCGTCCTGTTCCAAAAGGTCAAATCAAATATTCTTATTAAAATGCTTTAAAAAAACGGAATCGAGAGCAAAATAATATAAATTGAGCGAAGAAAAAAACCTTCAACACATCTATTATTGAAGCGAACCAAATTTGAAGCAAAAAATATGAAGGAATACGAGGGACACCCCCCAAATTCGTGGAAAATAGCCGGGATTTATATTTTTTAAAAGTCTATTTATAGATTGGGAGTTAGAATAAACCAAATTATATATATATATATATATATATATATATATATATATATATATATATATATATATATATATATATATATATATATATATATATATATATATATATATATATATTTGTTCATTCTACTCCGGATTTCACCAAGAAGTCGTATTTCTGACTGATTATTTCAAACAAAACGGCTTTCCTGTGTCTCTGACTGAAAAAATTACGGCCTAATTTTTAAACAATATTTTCCATCCCAAATTTAAATTCCCTACTGTTTGCAAATATATCCGTTACATAATCTTTCCGGATCTGAGTTTTTTAAAGAAAAAATTTCAAAAGAAATTACATCTCTATTAAATAAATTCTTTTTCCATACCGACTTTAAGTTAATTTTCATAAATAGACACCACATAGGATTATACTTCAATTGTAAGGACAGAATCCCGCTTAAAGCGAAGCGCTCTGTTATTTAGGAGTTTACTTGCCCCAATTGTAAACTAGAGAGATACATAGGTAGTACGGTGCGCTCGCTGAGGGCGAGGTTCTGTTCACATTTGGGTTTTAGTCACAAGACAATCTCTTCGTCTATTAATTGTAAAACCGAAATCACAACGGACGATTTTAAAATCTTGAAAACCACCGCTGATCCCATATCACTAAGGATTCTTGAATCCAAGTATATTAAATACCTTTCTCCTTCCTTAAATTCCGATTCCTTTTCTAACCCACTACTCCTACTTTAAACAAATATATTACCAACCTCCTAAACTTCTCTTTCTTCTTACGATCCTCGCCCGTTCTCCTCAGTTATCCTCTAACGGCTGATTGTTTAAGGTTGGATTATTCGGATCTGTTTCTTGTGTTTCCCCAATCGTTAATTTTTAACTTGTAACATAATAATCCAGAAATTATCAATTACCTGTAAATTAATCGCTATCTTCCTCCTTAATTAACATTAAATACATTCCATAAATTCGTCATTTTGATTATCTGTTTGGCTCTTAAGTTAAATTATTTTCCACAAATTGTATTTCCAGTACCCGAAGATGGGTGAAAAGTTCACCCGAAACGTTGTATCAAGAAAATGAAATGAATTTCCCTTTATACGTCCTTTCGTTCATCCTTCAAATTATATATATATTTATATATATATAATATTGAGGATAAATCCCAGAGCCACGAGAAACGGATGTAGCATCTTTTAATTTTTCACTACGTTTCGAAAACTACAAGTTTTCATCTTCAGGCTAGAATAAGTTTACTAAGTTAATATATATAAAGAAAACTTGAAATGGCCAACAAGACATTATTTTAAAGAGTCATTAATTATAAAATATCAGTAAAATGTACTATAAGTTCAAAATTTGTGGGTTGATTTGGGGAAAATATCTTTATTAAACGATACTTGTAAGAGAAAAATTCTATATATTTTTAAAAGATATTTTCCCCAAATCAACCCACAAATAGTTTTTATAAACAAACTATCGATAGAAAGTTTCTTTAACAGTAAAGATGCTATCTCTTTGGAGTTCAGGCAGTAATAATGTTTATTTATTTAAATGTCCCAGTTGTACTGGAGCCTCTTACATTGGCAGCACTGTTAGGTCTCTTGGAGCTAGGTTGTCTGCTCATATGGAGATTAGTTGGCGCACAAACAAAATATTAAATAGAAAGGAAAAGTCATCTATTAGGAAAAACACCATAAGCTGTAAAACTGGCTTTCTATTGAGAATTTTAAAGTATTAGCCTTTAACAACAACAAACATTGCTTAAGAACCCTCGAATCTCTATATATAAAACATTACAAACCTACACTCAATGAAGATTAAGGTGTAATATCATTATTTATTAACTAATTTTAACTATGTACAGTTTGTTAGTTGGTTTGCCTTTTAACAAACCAAGCGTCAATGTAACATATAAATACTATCCCCTTGTTAAACCCACCATATACTCTCTAGGATTGATCCGCTTTAGTAAGTACCCAAATTTACCGTTTTTATATTAAATGTTTTTTAACTCTTACGATCTTTACAAAATTAAAAACAAAGTTTAAATTTACTATCTTTAAATAATGCCAGGTCAATTTCTAATATAGTTTGTAATTAATTTCTGCAATAATCCTTAAATTTATTAACTAATTTTTGAGTCACTCTTAAAGCAAATTTAACTGTTGCCAAGTCATATTTAATAACAAAAAAATTAACTTATAGTACTTTTTACTGATATTTTATAATTGTTCATCTTTTAAAATAATGTCTTGTTGGCCTTTTTAAGTTTTCTTCGTATATATTAGCAGTTTTTGATTCGGTTTTAAAGCAAATTTAACTGTTGCTAAGTCATATTTAAAAGATTTTAACTTATAGAACATTTTACTGATATTTTATAATTGATCACTCTTTAAAATAATGTTTTGTTGGCCTTTTCAAGTTTTCTTTATATATATTAACTTAGTTAACTCATTCTAGCCTGAAGATGAAAACTTGTAGTTTTCGAAACGTAGTGAAAAATTAAAAGATGCTACATCCGTTTCTCGTGCCTCTCGGATTTATCCTCAATATTATATGCAGGCTTCACGGCCGAGCTCCATATGGATATATATATATATATATATATATATATATATATATATAGAGAGAGAGAGAGAGAGAGAGAGAGAGAGATAGAGAGAGAGATTAGTTATTGCAATGAGCAATCATAATTATGCAGTTAAAAGGCTAGTTTTTGGCAAACCTGTCTACCTCAAAGCCCTTGGAAAGAGCTCTTCACACATACACAAGAAGGTAAGACTTGAAGTAAGCATTTTCTTAGAGAGCCAAAAAACTATCTTTGGATTGGCCTTTTCAAATGTCATCCCTGCTTATCGAAGAGAATGGCAAAAAAATTTCTCCACTTTTGCCTTGCAGAGGAGATTCAAGGCAAATCTAAATAAATCGTAGACGGAAAAGAAAACAAGTTTGTTACCAAACGAATCAATATATTCCCATGAGAGTACACATACAAAAAGATCAAAATATATCTTTGCGAAATCATCTTAAATAGACAACATCTGAGTTCACGACATTCTCCAGATGGGACATCAATTGATTCCTTAGCCTGATTAAGAAGTGCTTGCCAGTGACAGCCCTCAGATTTCCTAAACTATGGTGAGCAACTTTTTTGACAGCCACCTCGACAACGCTACACACGAAACTATAATCTAGAGAATTTAATAATAGGAGTTAGTTGGCCACAAGCCTGGAGACCATTGGTTCGGAACGCTGTGTGAGAGCAAACTCTTACTGGATAACCTTAGGTTTGGTGCGGCTACTTGCTCCATCCTCATTAACTTTGAGGACACTCAGAATATTGAAGGAGGTACAAAAGTGCCCTTGATGCTGACCCTGCCTCGATCCATCAAAAAGGCGGGGAATTTGCTGTGCATGACCCATAAGAAATTTGTCCTTATTCTCATCCTTGTCATGCCGCCATTTTCTTTTGTAAACGAGGTTCGTCGGGTAGTAAAACAAATTCACAATGTCTCTTGGTGCGAAGGGCCTCGATTATGTAGTACCGCTTTTCTATTATAGCTGTCATTCTCAGAAGAAACCGCATATGTTGTTCTCGCATGAAACCAAAACTCTTACTGAAAATAGTCATGGTCAAGTAACTTACATTGATTCTGTCATTACACCTTAGGCACTTTCAACTTGTCATCGATTCAACCAACACTAATATATATATATATATATATATATATATATATATATATATATATATATATATATATATATATATTAGGGTGATCCAAAAAACAAGAGTAAAATTTTAAGGTACACTGATCCTTTCTCCACACGATTGCTTTTGTTTCATGTTGCATTCCTCTCCTTGTGTGCCAAATTTCATCACAATACAATGATATTAAGAGATCACCCCATTTTTTATTTTTTTATTTTTCTTATTACTATAAGGTTATGGCAATCAGTACTCGTTCGAGCCCCAAGTTTGAGCTTCTCAAGGAGCCTGTTGATTCTCTGCATGTGCCCCTCTTTCAAGTGAGCAAGATGTGCTGTCCTTCTAACTGTCCGCTCACACCAAGGAAAAGAAGACCGACTCGGAAGGCATGAACTTGGTATGTGGCGAGGTCCTCACCGTATGGGAGAGGTCCTGGGTCCCAAAACAGCGGGTGTATTCTTGTGTCATGAAACGGCGAGGAATCTACGACGAATACCAAGAACTCAAGAAACACCGGACTTCTGGCCAAGAGTCGGACCGTGTCTAAGAGAAGATCTTCCTGGATGACCTTCAGGATCTTGTCGATGTTACTACCAGTGATGCCCTCCAGACTATGACCAACGAAGAAGACAAGGAATTTCTTAAGATGCAGCGTGAGCACATCTTCTCGTGCAGCATTGCATGGATTGACGGGAAGAAATCTGGTGTTGAGGCTAGGCGTGGGAAGAGAAATGACCGCAATGCTCCTCTCAATCGGAGATAGGACGAACGAGAGTCGAAAGTTCAATGGGGCGCTGCTGCCTTCAGTTCCAGCTCCACAGCGTCAAAGGAGTCAGAAGCTAAAGATGATTACTGACCTTCAACTGAAGCCTGTACATCTGGTCCTTACGCAAAGAAGCCGAAGAACATCTTCAAATCACCCGAAGTCGTCAGTGTCTTGAATCATTTCAATATCCTAGATCGTGGTGTGGCGTTCGTCAGTGGCGCTGATGCAAAGGCCCTGACTACATGTTAGTTCTGATCTATCGTTATCCCAAAGTTCGATACGGCTGTCCCGTCGTCACATACGCAAAGTCCAAGACGAAGCAGCGCGAAAGAACTTTAAAGCAGCTGCTTCCCTTCTCCTGCATTGGGATAGGAAAATGCTGAGGGAGATGGTAGGTACGGGCTTTTTTGTTTGTAATAAATGAAAAACACATGACAGGGGATACACAATAGATGTATTTAAAGGACGTACCTCCTCCTACTAGAAAAAAACAATTGTTTTGTCTATCACTGGATAAAAACCTACACTTCGTTATTCAAAAGGCTTCTTGAATCAACCTCTTTGGGGTTGAGGATGGTTAGCTCAAGCAATAAGCGTCGTGGTCATGATAGCGATGAGCGCTTGATGACACAGGTTCGAATCCAATTCCTCTATTCACATTCATATAGCGGTTAAAATAGTTTCCCCTATTTTCCTGGTTTCTATATCTGCGACTTTCTTCTTAAGCTTGTAATGCTTCACCTAATATCATCCATACTTTTAATTTCTTGTCTATTGGGGGGAGTTATTAAAAATCAAACTTGTATGGATGATTCCTGCCTCCTTCTAAACTTCTCAAAGAAGTGCTTGATGCGCAGGAGCCTGGCTCAACCAGAAGAAAAAAAATAGTGTTGAACAAAATCTATCTGATGCATGCTGATACTTGGCCATTGATAAATGAATTAGATAATCTTGTTCAACATTCTTTAAAATGATTATGCAGAAAATGTAACAAAACGGAAGAAAATTACCTTTCTTCTACTTTTTGTGAAAACTTACGGAAGATTTCTTATATTTATTTCCCAAACGAACATTTTCCATAGATTCGGCGTACTTTTTGAACAACCACATAGCCTTTACATAACAGTTGTATGAATAGACCTAATCAGACTTCGCTGCGTACCATGTCTGTGTGCGATTCAGGTAAGACATAAAATGATTTAATACACTAAAGGAAACCTAGGGTAGGTCCACTGGTAAATTTCTTGAGCAATAGCACGCAATCTTAATTTCATAGGCTCCGACTCTTATTTTCTTTGCTATGCAGCACGAAAGACTGAACTGATCCCTGCCATGTACTTAGAGTGAGATTGAGCGAAATATCAGTCTGCCTGTTCATTCTGTGCAGGACCTTTGGTCCCTTGTTCGTAAGCTGGTACGTAGTGATGTCTATATGTGATACAACGAAACAGAAAACAATGTAGATCTTCTTTAGACTTGAATTAGCCATAGCTTCACAGATACTTCAAACAAAGTAATACTAAGATTCTAATACCTAGATGTCTCTTAGCACGCCCCATAAATAAGAGAGTCTACAAAACGGTGGCGAATATCCTTACTGAGTGATATTTTTCAACCAGATCGAGCTTAAAAACAAACGCGCCATAAGACACAGCCAAACATGATAAATATAGGAGAAATACTTAGAGACTCATCAACCAATCCAATCTCTCCCAATGAGATATATATGTTATACATTTACTTAAATCCGTAGCACTCTGCCCGCTGTAATGGACGACGCGGGACAACTATGTTAAAAATTAAATTCGTACATCACAAGCAGATCGCAGGAAAACAAAGTGGGTTTAAGGCAGATGTGTATTTTTTTTAAATAACTGCACTAAACTTCACCTCTTCCCAAGAACCTTGCTCTAGAGCCACAACTTTGTGAAAGGGCATTGGTTGCTGTACAACAAGGCGAAACTGGTCCTTGTCGAAGACAGATGAGGTTGGTATTTACTAGTAAATATGAAAATCGCTCCTATAAAGTTGTGTAGAAACTTAGGGAGCATAGGCATATCATATGTAAATTGTGCACCAATTTCCTTGAAATTCATCCTATAGAGAGAGGTCTGCAAAGCAATAGAACGTTAGAACTCTGTGTAAAGTAAACTCATCTAGATGGTCTCTTTATGGCTAACAGTTAAGGGTAATCGGCAGGAGATAATGCCTCGCATTTTATCCTGGTTAGAAGGAGCCTACGATACTTCCATTGAAAGATATTTCCATTGGTGTCTATCTTGAGAGGCTGTCACTACTTCTTTTGATGTGAAAGCCATCCAAGAAACTGGTGTAGCCTTATGACAACTAGCAACCACGGAACGTACCGTTGGCAATCTTTTCATCAAGATCTTACCAGAAAATGTGCCTCGGCACGAAAGCTTTCTATTTCATTAGTCTCGACTTCTTTGGCTGGTGTGGTGCTTTGTATGTCGATTCTCCCTCGTTTTGAGGAGGAAGCAGTCCACCAGTTGCGTCTCCTTCAGCCTTGTGTAAGGCGTTAGGGCATGCTTCTTGGTAACATCCTTTCGATCGTAATAGTTAGAAATGGGCATAAGGTAATTGAGCTCCACCTTCCTGCTTTGAATGGTTATTATGTGGAGGAGCATGCTCGCTTTGTATTTCTCGAAGCTTTCATGCGCTGATGAAAGACTGCAGCAGGGCTCCTAAACATCAGGTTGATAGCAAAATATGAAGTGATGCTAATTATTAGAGAAACTAAAGAAAATTTAAGGATTAGTGAAGGAGTATCCTGGCTTGAAGGCGTGGATATGTAGGTTGTTTTTTTTATTTGTAATGAGTACGAGTAGTCTGATAACGTAGGGCACGACAGCACATCTTCTCAGCATCTCTAAGCAAAACTCTATTCGTAATTCGAAAGCTAGGACCTCTTATTCTAACAATTACGAATATGAATGTCTTAGAAGAAGCAAGATGTAATCAACGATACTCGTAATTTACACACTTTGCTTTACACTCGTCATTTTTGTGTAATGCCAGTTTAACCGAATTTGGATTCGACCCACCTTCCCTAGATATCGGTATTTATTCATGTGGCTGAAGTGGTAGCATTAAAAATAACGCTGGAACAACAGCGCCAAAGCCAACAAGATATCATTCACCAGCTACTAATTAAAGACCTCTATCTAGGCCAAAAATGACAAAGAGTGTAGTGGTTGTTCTAGAAACCTAGACAGCTTTAACTTCTTCTCTTAATAAACGTTTAAATGACTTTTAGCCAGTAGGCTTTTTAGTGGTTCATCAGTTGTATGGCATAAACAACCCCTTAATTAAAATTAAAATTATAGTATGTACCCATCTACACAAGTTGGCTTATAGTGTCTGAAAATCACTCAATTTAGCACTTTGGGATTTATTGGCTACATTATCCAGAAATATCCTGTCTAAATAAGGAAAAAAAATCAATTTCGTACCATGAAACGAAGCTAGATTCTTTCACTGATTAGCCATGTGTCCATCGGAAAATCTCGTTTCGTCAATTTCACGTATCTCATCTAAAGGTTTGAAGCGGGTAGGCTCAAAGAGGCGGACAGCTTCTCAATGAGTGACAATAACGTATTCTTTGCTCCCTCCTTTTTTCTTTCTTTGCTCACATTAGTTTTAGGTCGGGGAGAGTGGAAATTACATTTTCCCTCCGCACCGCGACGGAATTTGAGACAGGGAGAACCATCTCCAACTTGGTCTTGCATCGAAATTCTGAATGAATTGTCTGTGTTCAGATGAAAAGAAGCTCGCACCTCTCTTTAGAATTTTTGCTTTTCGTCTTGGAAGACTCATTTGCAATTAGATAACTCTTGTAAGGAGTGGAATAATGCATGATACACTCCATGTAGTAAACTCTTTGCTTTCTTGTTTGAGGCCGTAGTATTCTTAATGAAGGATCCTTACTCACCATGCTCAGTTTTTTATCTTTATAGCACTCCTAAATGTGTCGAGGTTCCATTGTGGAACTTTTCTAGAAGGTTAATCAAGGGGAAGGGCAAGTGGCTATGGATAACACTACATAATGATATTCCTGGTGACAGTCATCGGCTTTGAATGAAAAGACACAGGGAACAGGCGCACCATCACCTATGACTGTGACCGATTCTTATTTGGTTAAAACAAAGTCGGCACAGCATACCCCTTTCAAGGGATTCACATTTGCTTTGAAGGAATTTAGGTCGAGAAAGAGCTTTCTTCTCTGCATCTGTTTTATTATGTTTGGAAGAATCAGAAAGAGAGACTAAAGAGAAAAGGGCACCTCTATTTATCGAAGGTGTCTTGTGACGTCGAGCCTCAGGGAGGAAGAGATAGTAAATAGAAAGAATCTTCATCAGAAGATTTGGAGAAGAGGTAAGCCCTATGAACACTTCCTTTGCCATCTACTACGGCTTTCTACGTGACATTTGTAGAAAATAAGCAAAGTTCATGACATTCTCAGGAACTCGATGCATCACGGGCCGAAATTGCCCCCCATATATCGCATTTGTTTGAGTAAAGTCTCCTGGGTAAAGTGCGAGCATAGCTAAAAAACACTACAGACACTACCATCTTTCGAATGAATGGACGAAAGCTAGTCAATGACAATCCTGAACATTTATCCTGCAACCAATAAAGATAGGTGAAAAGAAACTTGTAATGAAAGTAGTCATTTAAAAAGAAATAACCATAGGGGATAAAGTCCAGGGAGCCTTTATTTAGTTAGAGACTGCCAGGGACAATTATACAGTAAAGTAAAGCCACTTCTCTAGATTTCAGGTGTAATAGTTTACATTGTTACAATTGATAGGTGGAGAAATATAGCTATGCCATGTATTACTTCAAATACCACCTACCGTGCTCACTTACTGCATAAGTTGGATAACTTTACGCGCTGTCGTTGGTTTATTAGAGGAAAACATTCGCACTCGGAGTCGCGTAGGCGGCGTAACGAGCTGTCTTCTTTAAAGTATAATGGATAGGGAGTAAGCATGGCAGGCATCACCCTCTTGGTTTACGTCCTTCGGCGGGTTGTGTGCATTTGGGTGTGGGCCTCCATCGTCACATGGAGAAAATCAAAACTGATTGTGCTTCCTTCAACTTTGAGGATGGGAGGGATGCACTAATATCCACTTTGGCGACCCAGAATCCTGAGGAATGAGGAACGTGCTAGTTCGTTATTGAGAAACGCTCAAGATGGGGAGAAAGAGAGAAATTGTTTAGACTAGATCAGAGTTTAAGCCCATTTCGCTGAAAGCAAGACTAGGCTGGCATATGGAGTAGGTGGAAACAATTAAAGAAGTTCTAATAGGATTAGGAACTGTAGTGCTCACTGCTCACATTGTAAGATAGAATGAGACAATCATAGATCCCTCAAAAAAGAGCACTTTCGAGTTTCATGAAGCCTTATAATGGGGTAGCTTTAAACCAAAATAACATTCCATTAAAAGGGAATCTAGAAAGTGCACCGTTCGCTAATTACACTGGTCTGCGTCAAAAATGTACCTTAGGTTTTCTATAGTGTTTCTTAATAAAATTGACCTCCTAAATCCGAATCTGTCATCCGTTTTTCTCTATCACCTCCAGTTTTTTGCGATACAGGGGGTGATAATAATTTTATAGTTTATACATCTCCTATTTTACATCAAATTTCAATAGTTTTTGCACTGCTCTATTTGCAGTAAATTTTGTGTACATTTTAAGTAATTATGATAATAGGTTTATATTTTTCAGGTTAAAAATTGCTTAGCATTATAATAATAAGAATAATAATAATAATAGTGGTTGAGTTAAAAATAAACAGAAAATGTAAGAATAACTCCGACAGATTTTGCTATGTTTGCGGCAAAGTGACTTTTCCCGAGCAGCAAAGTACAATCCCTCCTGTAATTAAATCTTTGTATCATGCATATTTTGGAGTAAGACTAAGAGATCAAGATAAATGTTTTGCACCACATATCTGCTGCAAGGGATGCTACATAAGTTTAAGACGCTGGAGTCAGGGCGAACAGAAGTCCCTCTCTTTTGGTGTTCCCATGGTGTGGAGAGATGGCAAGGACCACACTACAGAATGCTATTTTTGCATGACAAATCCTAAAGGTGAGCATTGTATCAAGTATTTAAGCTTTCTGTATTATACTGGCTCCTGAAAATGTCATTATTATGCAAAGACTTAGCATAAAATTAAAAAATAACAGTTCACTTCAGCATGAACATATCCTTTACTAAACATTTATGTACTATCTGCAACTACAAATCAATTCCTTTATGTAATATGCAATTATATTTTCCACAGGTATAAATAAGAAGAATAAACATAGTGTGGCATATCCGGATGTTCCTTCTGCCATCAAACCCCTGCCCCATAAACCCAGAAATTCCTATACCTTCTCCTCCTGAACATATAGAGGTACATGAAGAGATTAATATGGAAGTTGACCAAGATTATGACACATCTGAGTCTTATCAGGTTTCCACACATGATATGGTCGCAAGACCATTCACTCAAGTTCAGTTAAATGACCTGACCAGGGATCTGGGGGTTTCAAAGGCGAATACACAACTACTTGGCTCTCGACTTCGTGAAAGTAATCTTCTCGCTTAAGACACAACATTTAGGGGGGGTACAGAAATAGAGAACAAGAGTTTCGAAGCTATTTTTTACAGCATTCTTCCAGCTCTTTAGTATACTGCGCCAATATTAAAGGACTTGTTGAGGCCCTTGGAATTCCCTACAACCCATTAGAATGGAGACTGTTCTTAGATTCCTCCAGTAGAAGTTTAAAAGCTGCGTTACTGAATATTGGTAACAAGATAGCTTCCGTTCCTATCGGCCATTCAATCCAACTTACTGAAAGTTATGAAAATATGAAAAAATTGCTGGATGCAATAAATTACTCTAGTTATAAGTGGAGGATATGTGGTGACTTAGAGGTAAGATCATTTTACACTTGGCATTTCTAAGCTTTTTTAAAGTGACATTTTCATTTTTAATTGTTAATACTTGTATACACCTTTTGGTCAACTCACATTTTACAAGAATGCAAATCTGGAAATCATGATTCATTTTTGAGCTATATTTTTTGTGGAAGTGTGTCCCTATAGGTTAATGCATCCTATTGGGTTAATGGGGAACTTATAATAATTGAGAAGGTATACAACACAACTCAATAAACTCAAAATAAGATGTACATATATCCAATTAGTTCCAATACGATGATTTAATGCATCGGCATACAGGATTTTTCAGTACATATTCATATTCTTATTGTTTTAAGAAATATTACTTTGAATTTGTTTTTAGAAATATTACACTGAATTTACATACCGGGCTAAATTTTTTTCAGGTAGTGTCTCTTACGCTTGGGACGCAAACAGGCTACACGAAGCATCCCTGTTTCCTATGTTTATGGGACAGTCGTGCAGATAGTATGCACTATGAGAAGAAGGTTTGGCCTCCACGAGAAGCATTTAGATTTAGATCAAACAATGTGATAGCTGAACCTTTAGTGCCTTCTCAAAAAATACTCCTCCCTCCACTGCATATAAAGCTTGGCATAATGAAAAATTATGTCAAAACCCTTAATAAAGTAGGCCGAGCTTTTAAATTTCTTCTTCAAAAATTTCCACAAATAAGTGACGCTAAGCTCCATGGGGGAATTTTTGATGGACTTCAAATCAGGAACTTGATCAGCAATTTGATGCATCAATGAAGGACATAGAAAAAGATGCCTGGAAAGCTTTCAAAGCTCTAGTTAACAATTTTCTAGGCAATAAAAGAAGCCTATAAGAATATGTTACCCTGGTCAATCAGCTCTTAACAAGTCTCAAACATTTGGGAGCTCGAATGTCTATAAAGATACACTTTTTACAGTCCCATCTGGATTATTTTCCCGACAACTGCGGGGATTACAGTAAAGAACAGGGGCAAAGATTCCACCAGGACATAAAAACAATGGAATCCAGGTACCAGTGTAAATGGAACGGAAACATGCTTGCTGACTACTGTTGGTGTTTGAAGCGTGATGCACCAGATGACAGGCACAAACGAAAATCCTCAAGGGCGTCTGTTCTTTGAAATTATAATTATTTTCTTTATTATGTTGCATTCTTTTATTTTTTGTTTATTAAAAGAATTATAGTTTACATACGTGTATTCCTGTTTATATGATATAACAGTAATAATGCATTATTAGATCAAGAAAGTTTGGGTTTTTTTTAAATGAAGTAATCTCAATGAAAATGGTGTATGCTGTACTGAGAAAATCTGACCTGATTGAACAAATATACATTAATTTTTAAGCTCAGGAGGTTGGATTCATTAAGAAACCACAAAAAAATCCTGGGGAACATAAATTTTTTTTTCAAACACAGGCCTGTGTTATCAATACTTTTCCTTTGCATTATAAGCTAAATTAAACGGCTTAATTATATTTCTCCAAATTTTTTTCATTATCTTAATCACTTGCTTATTTTTACCAATAACTAAATAAATATCTCTCCGTTATTTGAAAGACTCTAAAATAATTAAAAAGAAACGAAACACTGGAATTTAATAATTTTGAGTTAATAAATATAAAATTAGTTTATAGGTGTACAGGAAATGGTAATACTTCCGATTCGAGGCGAACGGTAGATGGCGCTGTTAGTCAGCTACAATTTCGGGCTACAGCATATCTCTTATGACGTCAGACGGTAGCGTCAGATGTGACAATCACTGCGTTATATTTTTTGTTGTTTTGGGGATTTGTAACTTTTAGTCTATTATTTACTAAATATCTGTGCTGTGCTCGTTTATAGTTTTTTTTCTAAGTTAGGTAAGATTTCTTGATGTCTTTTATTGTTTTTTGTTTTTTTTTCGTATTTTTTGTTTACTGCGAACGATAATAGCTTCTTACTGGCAACATCGTAGCTTATAAATAGGACCCGTTTTGCAAATGTGTTTCTTTCGTTATTGTGTTTTCGTGCTCTCCATGTGCTTCTTTGTTATTCGAATTAGGCTTTACTTTGTATAATCGCGACAAACTTTTAGATTTTTTAGAGGCGCATAAACTAATCAAGAAACCTATAAAAGTAAGAATTGTTTGTTATTAGGTTAGGTTTTTCTGCCAGTAAAAAGCTGTTGGGGAGAAAATAAACAAGTAAATTCAAGGGGACTGCTCGTGGGGGAGATATCACTGCAGTGGGACCACCCTGCGATGATCCTGAGTTTTAATCAATTGGGGGGGGGCTGGGGGGCGCAGCCCCCCACTATATACTCGTATACAAAAAAATATTACGCCGATATTGTTCACAGCTGACGCTACCTTCTGACGTCATAAGAGATATGCTGTAGCCCAAAATTGTAGCCGACTAACAGCGCCATCTACCGTGCGCCCCGAATCTGAAGTGTTACCCAAGAAATAATTAAAATCTTATATTTTCAATATATTTAATATAAATCTAGTTTAATTGACCAAAAAACAGGATATGTTTTGGGGCGCTGAAATAGGAGAAAAGGTGATATTTAGCAACAATAAATGCCTTTGAAGCAAGTCATTCTTTCGTCCTGATATTAAAGAAGGTATTTTACTAATTTCTTGTTTATTATCATATATCAATTTTAAGACTTTAATCTTATATAAATTAAGTATAAATTGATGTTAAAATACCACATTCATGTATGCGGGCCGTCTATTCAAAGATGGAGATAGACTGTTTAAAGATGAATTCTTCTATCAAGAAAAACTATAGGGGGGAAAAGAGTTTATAGCGGCACCAGTTTATAGGGGTGAGCATTATATGGTGAAGGGGAATTAAGTATCTGACTCCAGGAATGATTCATTCAATGTGTTCTTACTTTGGCTGAGCTTGCCGAAGGTTTTAGAGTAAATCAAGGTAACCAATATGGATTGCAATAAATATTTCACGATGGTCCAGTCAAATTACACGAAAGGATACGGTTGCAAATTTATTGGTAATCATTTTAACTTGCACTAATCTAAAATAAATAACTGAATCTTCAACTTATGAAATAGGTTTCCTCGTAACGCAATGGACTGCGACACAGTAAATACATTCAAATGTCTTATAGATAAATATAGTGAAGCAAATTCCCGATTAATAGCATTTTGTAGCGAATAACCCCCTGGCCTTCAGATTTCAGAGTCACCAAATTTGGCGGGAATATCCTTCCTCTATGGTCACCTATTATGTACTAAAAGGTCTGAGTGTGAGCTACATGACTATGTAACACACACTCTCTCTCCTTCTCGATCCTTGATTTACTTTACCAATCAACGCGTTTTTTTCTTTTTGCTATAATATCTTAATTGCTTCAATCTGATTGAACTTTATTCAGTCTTGACCATAGCCCTCCATGCTCTATTGCACTGTGTGTAATCACATCGCATCACTTCGAGCATTGTTAATCCTAAAATCATTTTTCGTCTATGTTGCTTGTGAACTATAACCTCACCTTACCTTCGATAACTATTGATCACTTAGGTTATTCCTAGTTAAAATAATTTAAATACCTTCACACATCTGATTCAATGTGTTCCTATTAGTACTTTTATTCCTATATATAGTTTAAGGTGAAGGAAGGCGGTCAAATCTGCTCTCTCGAAATATGTCTCATTTTGGGGCCATTAAGGTGTTACACTAGTTTCAGGGTTGAAGTTTTAGTTATCCATTTAATAAACGATTGCCTATATACAATGTAAGGTTATCTATGTATTCAGCTTTTAGTATAGCCTTTATACTAAACAACTAATAATACATCTACATATTTTGCTGGAAAATCCTTGTCATATATTTAGAACTATAAAACAGGGGCAAAAACAGATAAGATGAATGATGAAAAATGATGGAGTACAACACTTCTCGTGCTCTTCTTTCTAAATTGACATTCAACTTGCATCCCACATCATCTGAACTCCTAAACTTTTACAAAAATCTTTTTAGGAATTATTAAGAAATTTCGCTTTTTTCTAATCAAGTAAAATTCTTTTCAAAAAGATATAATCTTTTCATCTCACTCCATCATTTATACGTTTCAGTGTGGCAGCTAATATAAATTTTTAGGCTAATTAATTAATGCATAATGAAAGAGGAGCTCGAATAAAAAAGTTAGATATATTCGCTTCATACCAAAGACAGTTTCATATTCCTGAATTTTTCCGACGTTAGAAGAGTTTTATTTGCCATAAAACCTTAAGAATTTTATGAAGTTGGCACACCAAAAGATTTAGTGCCAGATAAGTCCACATCAAAATTATTACTAAAAGTTTCCCACTTATCCATCTCTCATTAGAGGTAAAGAAATGGATAATAAAGTAGTTGCCCCAACGAATATAAGAATTGAGCACTTAATAATTCAAGCATTTTGTAAAAAAAAAACGGTAGGAGTACAACACCCTCATTCTAGTAATGAATCTCCGTTGCTGATAATTAATGAATAAAACTAAGCAAATGGTAATATTTATTGAATTATGTATTTTAATGCTATTAAAATGCAGGCCTGTAGCATTATTTTAATTTAGGAAAAATTCCCATGAATCACTGAGAGTAAATAAGTATTAATTTTGGCCGAGTATAATATGAGAGAAATCGGTAGTGCGCATCGAGGAAAAATCAACTGGCAAAGCTATAATATTTGTATGCTAGAAAAAAATCTACCTAATGACGTCACATATAAATATTTAACTGCCCTTGTGTACTTTGGAAAAGATCCCATGTGGTTGTTTTGCTCAGAACTTTTGATCCTACTGCAAATTCCAAACTTCTAAAAAGTAGATCTTATATATATATTTAAGTAAGGTGTTCTAAAGTGCTTCCTTAAATCATTCTCACAAGATAGAAAAAGTTAATGGAAGTTTAAGAAAAGAAATATTGTACGGGAAGTCGGGCATAAATTTTTTAAATATAAACTTCTCTGAACATGAATTCAAATTTTTGAATCTCTTTACGTGAGTAAGAAATTGTGTTCTCTGACGAATTTGTATGGAAAAATCCAACAATATTCTTTAAATACCCTTTTTCATCTCATAATTATCAATGCGGTTAGTATAATAATACTAAACCTCCGCGTCTCTCCACAGGGAAAGATCCTCATCAACGCCAAGCAAATGGTGGTATCCAATTGGCTAATCTAACAAGCCTAGGAAACATAGTAAGATATTGGCCGTTTTAACATTAAATTTTGCCTTCAAAGGACAAGGGATTGTTAAAAAGGCCAAATACCCACCATTGTATGGTAACCACATGTCATACCTGCCTATATTGGGGTTTAATTCAAAAACAGACTCACTAGCTAGAGCAATGTGCAGTGGCTTGATTCATATTGCGCGTTAGTAGCTTCATGTTGGATAGTTAGTCCAAATGCACGCAAATTTTATAATGGAAATTATTCCATATATAAGGCTTAAGCAAAGTATATATATAAACTATACTAAAATGCAAAAGTTCATGAGATATCAATATGTATAGCTAATGGTAGGCCGTGTCATTGTATCGTGACTTCATTGTTGTTCATAAACACGTATCAGTTGTGATCTTTTCTCTCGTAATTAAGTGTAAACACCGGCCTGGATATTCATGACAAGGTAAAATAAATTAACGGAGTTTATATGAAACATGAGACTGGGAGGATGAGGGATGGGGCATTCCATTTCTGAAATTATAAGGACAGTCAACATTGATCAATCTATGGTGACACGTGTGTCCCGAGAATATTTCCTGGAATGCATTATCGCCCCCTTAGCGGCCGACCATGACTTTAATTATCGTGACCAGCAGCGTCTGGATAGAATTTTTCATGGTAACAGGCAAGCACCACTTCCTCAAATCGCATCCATCTTCAATTCAGGGGGTACCAGCTTCATCTCCATCAGGTCGGTGTATCGTTCTTTATATTCAATGGAATATGAGAGCAAAATGACCACCAGCATTCCGCTTTTAACTCCAAAATAGCGGACCCAGTTCCTCACACTGGATCTTAGCTTCGCTATTTAGACCCTGGATGACTGACAACCTATATAGTGGGCTGATAAGTCACAGTTCCAGTTCTTTGAGGTTGATAGTATAGCTCAATTGTGACACGGACCTCATGAGGCCATGTACCCCTGTTTTCAACAAGGAACCAACCTGGGTGGTGTTGGTTTCCAACCGTAGTGGAGTGTGTTCAACTGGGGTGAGCTCAACTGGTCCACTTAAACGCGTCTTTGACCGGTGACTGCTATGTTGGCCTTTTAGGTGACAATTTGCGTGCCTTCATCGACGTCATGTACCCCATTAACGATTGGATATTCTGATAGCAAAATGGACCGGTCATTGGACAAAATTTTCTAGCTTGGTTCGAGAAGTGATGTGGATAGTGGAGACTAGTAGTATAGCTACTCGTATATTCGCACCTAAGATACAACACCTACAAATATCAGTGAATTAGGGACAGATATCGAGGCGGACGAGAGCAGAAGTCTCCAAACTAAGGGCCGCGGGCCAGATCCGGCCCACGAGGTCAGTTCATTCGGGCCACCGCTGCACTGCGCCACAAAATGAACATTTGAAAGCAATTCTCTTGATTGGATGCCAAAATTACAAAGCAAATATCGATGATATCTTAAAAGTCAACTGCCAGTTTCACAAATCTCACTAACCTTTAGGGCTGCTTAGTTTGTGAGACTCGGATATGTGCACACTGGGTGTAATAATATTGCTAATAATATTGCTGACGACAACTTCTTTGATAACCCTTTGGTTAATAAATAAGTTTGGTGTTTTTATTTTTTGTTTATTCACTATATTGTATTTAACAAAATGGTTATACGGCCCGTGCTCGTCATTCTCTAAGTTATCTGATCCACTGTGGGAAAAGATTGGCTACCCCTAGACTAGAGCATTTGATCTCCAGAGGTATTCAGTCCAGAATTCGAATAAAGGCCAAGTCGACTTGTTGAACTTCTCTCTGCTAGAGGGGATCATACACGATACGAACTAGATAACACATGAGATTTGAGTAATTAAGATCAATCCATAGAAACTGTTGAGATATACTTAAAATTTAACGACGATTGTTTGTAGATAGAAAAAAATGTAATCCATACAACTAGATTTTAAGAACATGAATTTTTCGAGTGCTTTTCTCATAGTTCGGACATGACCTAGGCTTATTTTGAAAAGACAAAATGGTGAAGTTCAGAATAAAAAAATATGAATAGTGCATGTTTTAAACATTTTTAAAACAAAAAGAATTACAATTGGTGAAGTTCAGACATAATCATCACTAATCGTCACTAACTCTATAATATACGAGTAAGAAGGGAATTTTTTCAGTATTTGAATAATAATTTCATCTTAGTTTGGTTTGACTTGTTTTTTTTTCTAAAATTTATTTTCTAATAATTCTTATAATAGCAAAAAACAAAATGGTGAGGTTAATAAAATTTTGTGAATTTTTTAAAACCCAGAGAATTACAAATGGTAAAGTTCAGAAAATTTATTTTTATATATCTTCAGAAAATTTATAAAAATTTGAAATCAGGCTTATCCTTCTCTTAGGTGCCCTGCCTGTCATGGCTACGAGCTCCACCTACCCCTCCCCACTGAGATGCTATGTCACGGAGATGACCTCCATATTAAATGATGTCAGCTTTTTAAAAAGAATCCGGACGGAGATTCGAATTGCCGAACCAACGATTACCAGGCAAGCGCGCTAACCACTCTACTAGCCGGGAAGCTAGTAGACTGCGGTATAAGTAACCGCATATCCGCCCGATGTGCGGCCAGCTCGCAACAACCCCATTGTTTTGCGTCCATTCTCACTGAGGTTTAACCCCAGTCCCTTGACGTCAGGAATCCAAATCATCTCCCCTATGCTAGCGAGAGATCTTTAATGCCTCAGTTGATCGTGCACTATTTCGTTCGACCTCGGGGAGGGTAATTCTTTGTCGGTCATATTAAATGGCGAATTTTAAGAAGAGAAATGTTTGATGAATATAGTTAGCATAAAAAATGAATAACTATTACAGTCCTGTAAATAAGGAAGACATGGGGTAAAATGACATCAGCCTTCATTTTCCCTCCCCACACCTTTCTTATTAACAGTATCTCAAACACCAGAAAATAAATAAAAACGCATAAAACCACACATTCCACTAGCTCGTAATGAACAAGAATTCAAACAAAGTCACTTATAAAACCTCAAACCCCCAAAGAATAATCCATTTGTCAATTTTTATCTAATAGTCATTTGACCAAGACCTGCTCTCCCTTCTCTCTTCCAAAATTTGAAATATACAACTGAAACAAATTTCCTAAAAAATGGCTCATCAACCTCCTCTCCAATATAAAAGACAGAGCCACTCTGTCAAAAATTCTCCAATAAATTTGCCCTTGATAAACGTGTCTCCCATGATGGATTCTTGTCACCAATTATATTCATCCTTTTCATGTACGACCTCCCTCCCCCATGACTCACCAATCGCAATACAATCCCTTTTAAACACTGCCACTATAAGCTCATACCACAGCAACGGATGCAACGCCACCTGGAACATAGTGACATATCTTTCCAGTCTAGAAGAGTCGCTGAAATCTAATAAAATGAAAGGGTCCATCCCTAAATTCCTTGGTAACTCTGTTTACCTCACCATAAAGAATCGAAGGATATCCAAAATCCCCCCCCCCCCACCCACCCAAATAGCTTCCACATACCACTTAACAAAACCAACAAAACTACCGGGATGATATCAAATTCAATATGGCCTGACAACACGTAAACTGTCACCTGCCAAAACGCATCAAAAAAGTAAATCCACATGGAGCTCTCACTGGCTTCTCTTTTACACAATGGAAAGAAACAGCACATTGTACAAAGAATTCTTCCACACCACAATAAACATTTCTCCTCCAGCCTGGCAGCAAAACCTGACCCTTCCCATGAAAACAAACTTCAATTACATAAAGCAATGCCTTCCGTACAATTAAAGGATGGACTCAATTCACCCCAATTTAATAAGGTACACGCAGAAAAAATAATACTCCTTATCGACACTCACTTAAGCATTTATGACAAACAATTTTACACTAGGACACAACCTTTACACTTAAGCACCACACCATCGAAATTTCTCAAACAATTTGGTACTATGGCGCGCTAACTGGACATCAGGAGAGATAACTTACATCTACCCTAACACACTAGTCACCACAAGAGTTATGCCTGGCACCAATCATCACTATAGTTTTTTTAATGACAAGGGGTTTGAACATTTTCGACATATCCTTAAAGAGCAATAAAATACCTTACACTACAATCTAACTATATTAACTACTCAATTTCAATCATGACACTCAGAACATCACTGCTAACTGAATATTATCTAAAGTTCAAATTCTACCGATAACACAAATTTGTCACTCAGCCCTTTGAGTCCGGTACTCCGCGGTAATGGATTTTTTCGAAGAATGCTTAGCTAGACACGATGCCATCTATGATGGCTAAAATTAAAGTGATCAAAACCACCTCTATCTTCAAATTCGCTGCTCAATGTGACCAACAAACAACTATCTTGCATACAATTACTAATATAAGGGATAGATGAGTGAATTGCACAATCGATCAACCAATGAAGTTGAAAAGAAATATACGATAAATCGACGAATACTTCCTCTTTTTATTCCTACAAAATTATAACATTCAACAAATAGCAAGCATCGAAAGCAATCCTCAAAACTAAAAAATACCCGATGTATGTACAAATTACCTACAACGCTAGTCGGACGCAATTCTTTTCTAAATCTTCCAGTAATTTAACTTATTGCATTAGCTGCTCAATTAATCGAGATCATACTTTGTAGCTTGTAATCTCGTTACTATGGTCTTCGTCTTAAATCTTTGCAATAAATCTTTCCTCATTAACCCATAAATTCAGATTGCAGTATATTTAGACCAGTGATTCTAAACGTGGGCGCTAACGCCCCCTTGTGGTCATTGTTGAGATACAAGGGGGCGCTGTAAGCTGTTTCTTCACTTGAGGGGCGTTGAATGCACACTGGAGGCGTTCAGCATTTATTCAATGTTAACCATATCAAGTTTAATTATTACTCACTTATTATAGTATGTCTACTTGTTGGACCTGTATAAAGCTATAGAAATATTGCAATTCTATGGATAGCGAATGTATGAGAATCGTCACTCCCCCGTTCTCTCGCAGTGGAGACACGACGAAATTACCGCAAAGACATCCGGCCCCCGGCACCGTCGGGTCAAGCGCGTAAACTCAGCTCTCGGCACTCGTCGCTATCTAAAGTTGAAAGGTTGTTAAATGCAAGATCTCCCATAAGAGAGCGATATTGAATTTCATTTCAAAGAAGAAATTGGAGACGCGTTTCACCCAAGTTCGAAGGCTAACGAGGAGCCGATGTAAGACTAGGTGACGAAAACCGTTTGCCATAAGAACCCTCCTGGGCCCGTCCTCAAGCCTCATCCCCTATTACCCCTCCCCCAGTTGGGTGACAAGGTATAAATAAGAAACACTGAGGAAAATCGGGGTAGAATACGTCAGTCTCCAGGTGACGAAGTCCTCGGATTAAGACCCCGGGATACCGAGACTATATTGGTAGAATACGTTAGTCTCCAGGTGGCAAAGTCCCCGGATTAAGACTCCGGGTTACCGAGACTGGATTGGTAGATTACTTGGCTCACCAGACCAAGAAGTACCCTGCAAGAGAGGCAGGGCTGCCTACCTTAAGGGGCTAAGAAGCAGCTCATCCTCGAGCTAGTCCCTGGTTATCAAACCGAACGTTAAGTTAACTTGGTAAAGTTCAACTTACTCTCGTCAGAGAGACCCCTCATATCCTAGTGCATCTCAAACACCAGGGGTATTCCTCGTCCTTGAGGTATTAAGAAAAGAAGAAGGAAAAGGCTCCTCCTCAAGCCTGTTACTCGGTGGCCACACCAAACTAATAACTTAACTTGGTTGAGGAACACGGTTCAACATATTTTCGTCAGAGAAACTCCCCTCCATTATACTCGCCCTTAAGGAAGGATGGAACTAAGAAGAAGCTCATCCTCGAGCTAGTTCCTGATTACCAAACCGACCTTTGAGTTAACTTATTCTCGTCAGAGAAAACCCCCCTCATCGATCCTCGCCCTTGAAGAAGACCCTCCCCGAGTTCAGTCCTCGCCCATGAGGAATTAAGTAACGAAGGAGAAAAGATCCCCCTCAAGTTCGTTACTCGGTGGTCACACCGAAATCTAAGTTAACTTGGTTTATGAACCAAGTTCTACTTACTCTCGCCAGAGAGACCACGCCTACCTTGGATCCGCCTAAAGCACCGTGATTGTTCTCGTCCTTGAAGAACCCTCCCCCGAATACCGCGTGGACCCTCATCTGCTACCCTCGCCAAAAATACCTCGTGATCCCGCCCAACTACATCTGGCTGGTTGGCACGCATCGTGGAGCAAATAACATTCTTGAGGTATTTAAACTCCAGTAGAGTCTATAAGCCTAAATATTGTATATTAAAGTGCGTATCAAATTTATTTTAATTTTAGAGGGTTAAACAAATTGAATTTATTATTCAGTGTTTTAATATTCGGAGTATTTCTGTGGTTAATGGTTAATTTTTGTGTAGTAAATTGTTAAAGTTAAAATATAAGTTTATTTTGTGAATTATTGTGCGTTTTTCTATATTCTTACGTGCTCCAACGGCTTTTCTTTAAAATACCAATATTAGCACTCTTAGCACTCTTAGAACAAACCCTACTTCATCAAAGAAGTATATCACGACCACAAATAATACCACTACAACAGCGGTTTGTGTGTAGAAAGATGAAAAAGGGGCATTCTCCTACATAAAAGTGGTATCAGGTGTGGAGTGATAAAAAAAGGCCATTCTACGACAGCAAATAATCTGAGGAATTGCATATATTTTATAGAATTCTACAGAAAATTCTACTGGATGCCAATGATGTGTGTTAGCGTGCTTGTTTTCTCGTTCACTTAGTGTTACACCATAGGTTTGCCAAATTAGCAATCTCGTAGTCATAATTCGTGAAATTTGATTATCTTTTAAACCTGTGGCCATTAAAAATTAATGTCGATACTTATGTAAGTGCAATTATAAATTTTACTGTTATACAGATTTAAAATTCTATGCATTATTTGCATAGCTTAATATTGTAAATTCATTGTATTAACAGTATGGTAAGACTAGTTGTTGATACATCTTCTCGCGGCATTTGGTTTGCCGTGACGTGTTTGATGCAAACTGTTACTGAAAAGGTTTGTTTAATGACGTTTTAATAAACCTCTGATAGCTGACTTATAGTTTGCTATAACTTCTTCAATAATGCCAAACATGCTTGAGGTTCGATCTGTACTTGTATAAAATAAGTACACAAAGCTTCCACTCGTTATTGTTGCTTTAATTAAACTTAATCCATTTTGTATTTGTATAGAATATGTACGTAACAGCCACACTCTCTTAGATCCTCGTCTGTTTTGGATTGTTGTTAGTTTCCGCGTAAGATCTGTGTCGGTAAGTGTTGTTCCTTTGCATCATATTAGTTATTTAGTGCTTTTTTGTAATAGTTTTCACAAAGGCCTCGATTTTGTAATCTTTTTCATAACATGTACCTATATTGCGACAAATGCAAGTATTAGGAATGGTGATTTTTGTATAACTTTAATAACTATATACATACTTAATCATCGTCTTGCTAACGCATATTTAGGCTGTTTTTCCTTTTTCCAGTTTTATGTTTACTGTACCCAATTATTTCAGAGTTGAGTTAGCCGTGTTTCCCGTGATAATTATTGGTGGTGAAATTCTGTGTTTGCCACTTACTGATCTATTTGAATTATAGTGACCGTATTTATCTACCCATAATCATGTCTTAAAACTCTTCAAAACGAAGGTGCAGACAACATAGTGTTAATTATTTGAAGTTTGGATTTATTAGTTTTAATAACAACCAACGGCCAATGTATTAACAAATGTATTACCAATGTATTACCAAAGTGTTCTCTAACGATGCCATAAAACCATCCCGACTTTCTGATCACTTAAAGAAGATTCATCCTAATAAAGAAAAAGAGAATTTGTCATATTTTCAAACATTACGTGACAGATTTAACAAGAGAAAAAACATTGGATCTTTTATAACAAAACTACAAAAATAATTTGATGATGGACTTGTTTGTTCATTTAATATTTCCAAAATGATGGTCAAGTCTGATGAGCTTTATATAATTGGAGAAGAACCAATTTTGCCAGCTATAGAGGAAGTCTTGCATACAGTAGTACATCATCCTTCACCAAGCAAAATTGCCAAAGCGATTCCACTTAGTGATAATACTGCTCAAAGAAGAGTTTACGAAATGGCCGAAGAAGTTGAAGAAATCCTATGTTACACACTTAAGGTTCAACAATTTGGTTTACAATTGGATGAGTCTACACTGCCAGGCAATGAAGCACTACTTTAAAGATTTGTTCACTTTATTAAAGATGACAAAGTTGATCAAGTGCTGCTCGTTGCCAAGTAATCTGAAACAAACCCTAAAGGTGAATCTAATTTTACAACAGTTGAACAGTTTTTCAAAGAAAAAGATATCCCAATGAGCAATATTATGGCTTGCGCAACTGAAGGAGCTCCAGCATTAACAGGAAAATATAAAGGTGTTCTTATATTTTTGAGGAAATTTGTGCCCAGTGTCTTTACACTACATTGCGTAATTCATTGACAAAATCTGGTTACCAGAAAATTGAGTGATCGGATTCACAAGTCTTTTAAAGCTGTTATTACATCGGGAAATAAAATTAAATGCCATCCCCATAATTCACGAGTATTTCGACAGCTCTGTGGAGAGCAGTGGAGAGAAAGTTATGGACTCTATTCAATTTATTAGAAAAAAATTGATCGAAAATCTGCTCGCACAGATACAAGTCCTTCGGGGTTTTTTTCCTGAGATATTAAGTTTATACCTCACGTCATTGTAATTTTTCAAAGGAATTTA